>CM047430.1:43368207-44568207 GCA_026168455.1 Theocolax elegans
CATTTTTAATTTTTGGCTTGCTATGCGCATGTAAGAAGTTTATATAATCGTACGTAAAATTATATTTTTTGTTATTTTATTAAATACTCTTTATACTACTTTATAAATGCATACGAGATCATAGACGGTCTTGTCACGAAGTT
The DNA here is from genome assembly GCA_026168455.1 of Theocolax elegans. Lineage (NCBI taxonomy): Eukaryota > Metazoa > Arthropoda > Insecta > Hymenoptera > Cerocephalidae > Theocolax > Theocolax elegans. The sequence continues at coordinate 43,368,351 of CM047430.1, forward strand.
GAGTATCGCGTTGAAGTTCGTATAAGAGCAGGGGTGGTACTCCGCTCAGTGCGATCGATGCGCCACCTGACCCTAGTTCTACGCGATACATCACACAACCATTACACGGTGAGGGGGGGGGGGGTTAGAAACACGTACACCCATACTTTAGTCATCATCATCGTATCAACTACGTACAATAAGCTAGATATGTATACACATAACAAACTAACGTTGTATCGTCATCCGTCTTAATCTATAAACTAGACGTGCTGAAAAATAAAATTTTAAGATTCTTTCAATTTTGTTAAATTAACTGAGGTGTAAGTTTTGCACGTGTCGCGCGCAAGGAGCGACAGTGTGGCTTTTTACGCAAAAATTTCATTAGACGTACGCAGCAACAAGAGAAATGTCGGATAAATTAATTAAGCTTTCACCGTGTCTACCTTAATAAGTTAGTGAACTTGAATACAATTGTTAAATAAATATAACTGCACAATCATAAATTGTGTAAACGGATGAATAAATTGCGATGACGGATAATTGAAAATTTATTAAAACACATATATAGTAGTGCAGATTGAGATGTATAAGTAACTAACAATAATAATATAGTAATCGAGATGAGGTAATACCGGTGTCGATGACTTTTGGTATAGAGATGTTTAGCCTACTTGATATACGTAAACCCAAATATATATATAGTTATAGAAATATACGGGTATAGATACCAGCTGTATTGCGAACGAAGATTCAACAAGGATTTTTCTGATATATCAACCTATCTGAGAATTGTATAAATAACATTTTCTTTACGAAAAATTGTTACTAATATTTCTAATAAAAATGTTTTTCATCGATTGGTTGTGTATATGCAATGCGACTTGGTGCGAGTGATAAAAATCGTCTTGTAAACGCGTCGTGAAAGTTGCAATGGTTATCAATCTCTAAATCGGATTGTTACAATCGCATTACACTTAGCTTAATGTGCCGAGCAATGATACAAAATCGCATCGAAGATATTAAATAAAAACATCTACCATATACCGTACTTCACTCAATTGTCAATGTCGAGTATCGGCAATCAATTCCTTACAATATATAGGTCATCCTATCAAGTATTTTCCGTAGCTTAATGCTCTAATTATTACGACTCGGTAATAAAATATTCTGCACTCTGTAAAGTTATGTAGCTTTTGTTTTTAATGCGTGGTACTTACATTAACAATCGACACTATGCATAAAAAAACGAGTATATTTCTTTAAGTTAAATGCATTATTTTATTTAAATATATTAGACATATATCATGCGCAATTAAAATCGATTATTAGAACGTGCACGCGTTCGTTATTATTTACTTATTTTTTAATCGGAAAGCGTCGTGTAATTATTTTTAACTGTGTTTATTGTATTTTATATAAACGATGTAGTCGGAAGATCGATAAATTCTCGTGTCGACTGTCACAAATTACAAGTCCGAGTAATCGTGATATATGATGTAAGTAACAAATGTTTAAGTTACCATTTAGTTGATCTGCACCGCCATTTATTTAAAATATAAAATCAATCTTACAACTCGCAAAGAGTATTCGAGTATTTTAAAAAAGTTCTCTCTTTCTCTCTTATCGCATTACCTTTATAGCCAGATACAAGTAGAACTGTCGGAGTTCAGTCAGACATATCCCAATTAACGTGGTCGCGAAAACAAAAGTGAAAATAATATATCTATCTAATTAACCGTGTATATATACCTGTTTGTAAAATTGCAGCACTTCTAATACGATGGAGTAAAAAAAAATCCCCGCCTCATTAGCGTTTGGGATGATTACACTGCAGAGCAAACAAGAAATGAAAAGCGTACACACTGCGGTATAACAATCGTACCGAGTTATTGCACCAGGTGAAACAAGCTTATTAGGTGCATTCACCCCGAAAACCAAGTTAATTTCGCGCGTAAGAGAAGAAAAAATATAACTGGAAAGAAGTTCGGCTCGTGAAAAAGAAAAAAAAGAAGAAAAAAAAAAAGCGGAAAAGAGGCAGAGGCGCCACACCTACGATCGATGCAAATGTAGGAGTATACACGAAAATTTTCTCTCACCCTTTCCCACATTTCCTAATATTTACGAGCATCGCCGCGCGCTCCGCATGAGTTTCGCGCGAAACTTGCGACGCCTTGGTATATCGGCTGGCTCCATCTTTACGGTGAGTTTTATCGCCCCGCGGCCGAACTTCTCGCTTCTCTCTCTCTCTCTCTCTCTCTCTCTTTCTCGCGGCTTTTTCAAGAGCCTGCCATTAATTATTTTTTTTTCCACCTCCGCGCGAGTTCATTCGTTGTCTTTAAAGCGACGAGTCCGCACTGTTTCAAGTACACCCTTTTGAATTCGCCTACGGTCGCTCGTGTATCTCTCGCATCTTCTTTTTTTGCTCCTCGCACCGGCTTAGAGGTTTTAAATAGTTTATAATCCGATTAATATTTTATGCACAAAGCCGAGTGCAGCTTGGAGGGTCAACGTTATTTATTGCAACTCGCGTAAAAGGGGGTTGAGGAGAAAAAGTTTAGTCGGCTTGGTCTTTGTTCACTCGTCAACTTCTTTCTTTCTTTTTACTTTCACCTTACCGCTTCGACTTTCTTTCCCGCGGCGCAACTTCCTCCTCCTCCTCCCCCCTTCCCGGATTTTTTTTTCTTGCAGTCGGCAAAGACGCAATCCTTTCAAAGTTTACACAAGGTGAATGCGAGCTGCGTGCCGACTATCGATTAGCGAATAAACCTACCTAGTGTGTGCGGTATATATGCGGCCGATGCGCGAATCTTTTTGCACTGAGCTCCGGCTGTTATTACGTAAATTGAGACATTAGCTTGCGTAATTTTAATGGGCTTTTATCGAGTGCGCTCGAAATTGTTGTGGTTACAGTTATGTATATATACACATACGTATATTGCCCACGTGCTTATACATACACATATACACACACGTATTGTAAGAAATATTGTATATTATGATCGCTAAGATATTAATCTGTCTACATACTGTTAACAATTTATTAACGTAACTGGATGTTAATACACGCGTTAGATTTACAGTAAATTTTAATCAATTTTTATTCGTATGAATTTTATACTTTAATACGTAATTTTTAACATCTATACGAAATAGTTCAAAGTGTATATACATAAATATAATATAAGGCTCTTTTAGGCACAATTGTAATACAATTTTTTCTGTCTTCATGTAAAACAATGTTTGGAAAGATGTTTGAGGAGTCTTCTGGAACGGATTACGCAGTCCTGACAGGTGGCGATCTCGCACCTCTCGGTCGCGACGGTATAACTGTTATACTTAAAATTTTCGACTGGGTCTCGACGTCATAACAAGGTTTACTACTATTCATCTATGAGGCTGACGCATTCACATAAGCGAATGCCTCTTATTCGTTATTTGTCTCCGAAATAATGACGTTTGTTTTCGACCAATCGACGAAAAATTACATAAAATATAATCATCAATATTTATTTTGTTGGAGAAATATTAGAAATAACCCAATAACCTGGATTGGTTTTCGGTACATAAAGTATTGGGTTATTTTATTTATTAACGATCAATTAGTATACAAAACAATATTTCTATTACATCCTATAATTTACCAGATCGGTGGGTGTTGCAAATGTTTAACTACTTAAATTAAATATTTTTTTTATTTATTTATTTATTTATTTTTTTTTATTTTATTTACACCCCTACTACCTATGTGTGGGGGTGAAGACATTCCAGTTTTTCCCATCCCAGTCCCCACCGTCTCGCATTCGCCCGGGGTTATGTCCGTGAGGAAGGGAAAACGTTGTAGGAAAACCTTCCCCGAGACGTCCGGTGTATTGAAACATTCTGTTTAGTTCAGGTCACCTTGCGTAGGGCCAAACACCAAAACCGAATGTTTCACACCTTCCACTCACGTTGTGAAGTGTGGAAAAACATCTAACCGATCGCGAAAGCCGCACAAGAATGGTGTCACCCATCCAAGGTGCGTCTCCGCCACTCCGCCATCGTGTCGTTTATTTTTATTATTTTTTTTTTTAATACATTTTTTAAAAATAAATATTTGGTTCAAAATAATTGTTAATCATATTTTCCAACAAAATAAATATTTATTATTATATTTTATATAATTTTTCATCGATTGATAAAAATTGATAAAAATGTGATTTTTATTCATTTGGCGCAGTAAGATGGAAAATTTATTTATCAATTATAATATTGAGAAGTTTAAATAACGTTTCAACAACGTTTTAGAAGTAATTGGATCGATAAATGCAGTAAGTAGACAATGATTTGTTTAATTATTGTTTTTAATCTTTAAACACTCGCGCAATCGTCAGTTAAATCAATCAAAAGTTTTTCAACCGTTCTGTACATTCAATCCTTCAACCCTTATTGTACATTGAACTTTGAACTGTACGTTTGTAAATATGCTGAATAATATATGTACACGAATTCAATGAAAAATAAAATGTTACGTAAATTTTATCTATATAATATAAAAATATTTGTTTATTCAAATTTAAATTATACGGTAAAACAGCTGGTTTAGTAAAAATTACAATATATTGTTGACTACTCGAAAAGTTGAATTTGATAAATTTTATAAATTACTATTTACTTATGATTAAGATTTACACTTTATTCGGTGTATTCCCCTACAAATAATAGTATATTTTATAATTTATCAAATTCGACTTTTCGAGTAGTTGAGAGTCTTATTCTCCTTGTAAATGTTAAATCTTTAATCTTTACGGTACATACTACTTTTCAAACTGAATAGATAGTAATTTATTTAAATTTATGTAAAAGAGATTTAAAAAGTAATTGGTTTATCCGCGTTACATTGTTTGATACTGAAACTATAATTCAGTTTTCGTGTTCCTTGGAGAGTATTATATATAGCATTGCGCTCATAATTTTGCATTATACTAATAACGTTGAACCATCTATTCTTAGACAAACAAATACACATGTACAGTCTTTGAAAATAGTGTACTAAAGCTAAATTGGCCAATGTTTTGAAGCTACTAATTGATGGAGCTCGCTCATTGCTAATGATAATCAACCGAAACTGCAATATTCGAAATAAAGATTTCTGACACAATCGAGGTTGCTAAAAATAAATATGAAATGGCGAAAGAATAGCGGAAAAGAAAAAAAGGTGAGTAAGCAAAAATTGATAGCGGATAGCACAGTTTCCGCAATCGTATAGATATATATATGCAGGAGAGCGATGTTTTGGTCTTATTGATGTGCAGAAAATATTACCAGCGCACCGAAAACAATGAAGAAATTCGACAATGAGAGAGCGAGAGGAGGCCTGTTCGATGGCTCATTGTCCGAGTGGCAGTTGGCGCAGAGCCGTACATAAAGAAGAAAATAAGGTTGCAAAGGCAACACGACCGAGCACCTCAGCGATTCGCCTTTCCCAGTTGTTGTTCTTTTCCCTCCGAATTTGACCCTTTCAATTGACTTGCTTGTGCTCTTTCGCTTTTGTTGTACGCAGCCGTCCACGCACACGTGAAATTCAACGTACGCAACAAAATTTTCAAATCCGATTGAACGAATATACAATTATATATACGTTTAAAAGTCCCTTTTCGGCGGATTTCAATCGTGCACGTCACGCTTCGCGGTGACGTTTTCTGATTGTCGCAACTGAAATCCGTGAATATAATATTCGGGATATCTTGGGACGCGTGAAATTTTAAATTGTTCAACCGAATGATTATATTTAATGTATATAATGTTATACATGATGTAACGTTCGCGCGATGTAAAAATGATGGAATTGGTAATGCCGAATGCACGGTGTACTGGTTTTGTGATACTAAATGCAGTAAGTTATTTTACGATGTGGTTTACGTAATTTATTAAGGACATTAAAACCATTGCTTAGAATGCAAAGCTTGACTTACTCAAGCTTCGCAGCCGCAAATTCATGTACTTCGCATTATTAAATCGCTGTAGCGTAAATTTCAATGTTCAAATAACGTTTAAGCGCGATTTGTCAACGAACATTAGTAACGCTAAGAGAAAGGAAAATATATCTATCTATCGACGATCGATCGGTTGAATAAAATATATCCAAATATGGATGTGCAAGTAATAAATCGTATGATACAATTTTAAAGTTTAACGCAACGTAAAGGTTAGTTTAAACTATTATATATTAATTGAAACTACAACTCTATACTAATTACTTTTAACCAGCATACTTCCTCGTATAATTACGAAATCGAACGAGAAACCAAACGCCTCGACACGTCGATAGCCTCGACGTGACTATTGACATTGCGGTGTGTGGTCATTTTCCTTCATTCTCTCCTGCACTCTAATTCTTTCCATTGCCCTATTTTACCTCTCTCTCTCTCTCTCTCTCTTTTCGTTTATTTTTCTTTGTTTCACACGTAAAAAGTAAAGCAAAATTCAAGACATATTTCGTTTCCCTCTATTTTTTCTTATCTACGCGAAACATGAAAAATAATATAATAACGAAATTACTCTCTAGATTTACCGCCCATAAAATTTGATAAGACAACAATATATTTCTGTACAAAGTTTTTTTTATTTAGAAGCCAATAAAATGATACGAATTAAATGTTTATTATAACTTTTTTCACCGGGGTTTTAAACCTTATTTCTTTATATTATGATTCGTTACGCGTTTTATGCTGCAAAATAAAATATATTGTTATATTTACATGCGGTATTAGCACAAAGCTATCGATATATATATATATGTATATATAAACAATGGAAATTTTTATAATGTTCAATGCTCGTTAAATTTGCAAAGTCGAATAGAGACTTTATCGATTTCCGCGAACTATTCCTACTTGCCTAGAAAAGAAGTAGTTCAAAAGTTTGATTTTTTCCGTGAGTAATAGATTTTAGAAATCTATTTGCTACCGAGTATAGCATTAAAATCTAATAATAAAAAAGTGTTACCCTCAATTAGTAATTGACAATTTAAAATATATATATATATATATATATATATATATATATATACTATATGAATATTACGGAAAATAATATTGCCATATATTTATTCATATAATATGAATAATAATTCGTTATTGGATTAATTGTTACATTAATTATGTAGATTAAGTAGAATAAGCTATAAAAATAATCATATTTTTTTAATCATTAACAAATTAATGAATACAAGTTTCGGCATCATATTATCAAATAGTTAATACTTATCTTTATCTACAATTTCTTTAAGTGTGTATGCATGCATGTTTAACATGTTTAAATTGATTAGTGTTCCAATTGAAACAAAAAGATATTGACACCAAAATTTTGTTAAAAAGAATATATAACAAAAAAGGAACTTAAAAATGTTTGATAAAATCTTAACTTATTTTGTATGGTTTTTTATTGATCGATATTATTTAAACATTGTGTACCTAACTTTATCGATCTGAACTTTTACAGCGTATAAACATGTGATTTTGCCAAACATTTCCTTTTCACGCGTGAAAAAAGTTTGAAAAAAAAATTCAGCTCACCTATCGAAACCCATCAAAGTTTCCTTTGTTCTTTGCCACGCTGCAGAAAAAATTCGGGAACATGGTGTGTAAGTTTGGACAAACTTTTTTATCCTACAAAAATTCTTTCAAGAAATTCCTTGTGACTTTAACCGTTTAGAGCTTTTTAACAATTAAATATACATTAAATAATAATTCTACGTATGTTGATATGTAGATTTTATGCATAGAATATATTTAAGGGGGTAAGCCTGAGTTAAAACGGAAAAAATAAGCAAATTTTTGTTACGCTGTTAAAATTTTATTTTCATTCCTATACTGGATACCTCAGTTTCCTGAATTTTATCACATGGGACACTTTTGCTCGACAACTATTGGATCAAATCGAACGTAATCAGGCTCAAAAGGAAGCTGTTGATACATACTAAAACTTTTGTGGATTATATATTTTAATTAGGTCTTAATAATATGTATCTATTAAGAATTTTTAAAGAAATTATTAGACATTTTGTTTTAATCCATAAAAGTTTTAGTATGTGTCAACAGCTTCCTTTTGAGCCTGATTACGTTCGATTTGGTTTAATATTAATTAATTGTAAGGCCTAAAAGCAACATTCTAAGATCCAGCGGCTCGGAAATTGAAGGTCACATTAAATACTTCTACCTCAAATTTTTTTGTTTATATAGTTGCAAAAATAAAATTTGGACAGCGTAACATACTTATTTTTTTCGTTTTTACTTAGGCCTACCCTGTAATAATTTTTTATAGTTTCATCAACTATAGTAAATTATAAAGTCAAATTTTGGTTCGGAAAGACCGATAAATAAGGTAGAGTATCCAAGATTAAGACAAACGAAAATTTAGCAGTAGTGTAGTGGAACGATGAATTAATACTATAAACGGTAAATAAAATATAGTTATGAATGAATTCATAATGTTTATTAAATAAAGTAATGTATTCGCGTATATTGTATAAGTATTTGATTCATTTGTAAATTTTTATATTAAATATTAAAACTATTGTCACGGTACTGCATCCGAATCATGTCTCACAACTGTGGTTTTCTCTCTGCCACTTATAACATATATGTTTTAATTAAAACATTGAAATAAACCATTATTTTTAATAAAAAATCAATAAAAAAGATAATTGATTAACAATTAGATTGCCAAGTCTTTAAATATTTTGTTTCTAATTTTTAAAACTGCTTATAGAAGTTTCCGTAAGTGTCCCGATACTAGGTACTTCACCTTATATTTTATATACGTACAATCATGTACATATATATAAATATACATTAGACTCTCAATTCAAAGTTTATTCAAACCAAATAGTCACGATCCAAAATTTTGTCTGCAAAGTTGCTAGAGAAATAAGAATTTAAGAATATAATTCTTTGACTTTTATATTTAGATAATTGTAACACATATTTTGTCTAGAATTTAGATATGGAGAAAAAAATTGAATAAAAATAACCAAAATTTTCTGGGTAAAATGCTGAAGTTTATTTGATTGAATAGATATTCTACATAAATTTATATAAAAATTGAGAATCAAATTGAAATTTTGGCCAAGTTAAAGATAGTAATTTTTTTCCACCCGAGGGGACTTACAATTAGATCATCACGTATTCAGTTTTTACAATTGATATTTATATAAAAAATATTTCTACATATATACGTCGATATTGCAGTGATTGCTCGGAAAAGATTATTAAGAAAGTTCTACAATTGATAAGTATCTGATAAAGTAATAGTATTCGTTGTAACTGATGAACGTTAACGAGAATGCAAGTGATAGTAAAATGAAGTAGATATCCAATTTTCAGTGAGTGTAGCGTTCTCGTATCTCTTCTCGGGATCAAACGCGAGATTCCGAGGATTTTCGCAAGACTTAATTTCCCATCTGAGCGCGGACATAGCAGTAACCATCCTAGTTCAAGAGCCAATCGCTTAGCGCCCGGTTGATCAGCGTAGTCCGTAACTATACCGTTGATCGCCGAGGTTGGGTTGAAAAGACGCCTAATGGAATTAGAGTGGAGGGTGCGCGCGTCCAAGTCGAACGAATTTCACGATTACCCGGCCAAGTTGTAGTTTCCACTCGCACGATCTTCTGCGATTCGTGATTGTGCTATCACGGCCCACGGAATTTAAATGAAACGACGAATTTCGAATTCCGAGTGCGCCCCGCAATGGAATTGTTCGCGGGCAGTTGCTCCAATTTGCCCTTTATCCAATACACATACACACACACACACACACACACATTCGATTATTCATTATCGATAATCGAACTTTCTTATATTTTACTCGGCGGGGACGTTTGACAACGTAATACAACTTTCCTATCGTCTTCCTTACCTGATCTAATTTTCAGTATCTACTCGCGTACTCGACGATTTTAGCTTACACAACTATTACGTGTTTGTTTTCTCAACCAATGTATATGTATAGATATTAATTTGAAAAACTTAATATTAACCTAACTTCGTCTATCAGTTGCAAAAGAGTAGATTATATAGATATTTCATTTTTAATCGAGTATGAGTCAAGAGTTTTTGCACGTTGAAACAATTTACTCCCGTATAAACATTCTCGTGCGATTATTTACTGATCAAAGAGACAGAAAGTGAGAGACCGAGAGGGGGGAGGAGTGTGCATTTCGCTGCATTCATTTTGTTTCATGAGCCAGCAAGTTAGGAAAACCAATTTCCGGAAAGTGTGAGAACACTAGAATCCTTATATGTTCAGCCGATAAAGCGAAACCAACTCCAGTGTTAAACGTTCAACTTTTACGTTTGCTATTGTTCAATTCACACCCGGTTACAAAACTGATAAATCACATAAGCAATCAATTTAATAAAATTGTAAAGAATTTTTAAAAATGTGCACGTACAATGGAGATAGCGTAATACCTTTTGTTAAGAGATAAAATACTTTTAATTTTGTAGAAACTTTTAATCGAGCAATTTGAAATATATACATATTTATTGCAGAAACTATTAATTTATTGTATCATTAAAAGTGTATGTGTGTGTGATTATTCATATTGATTTATAAGAAACATATGCATATATTTATACTTTCATAGTTTATACTTCAATTAAATTACGAGAAGAGATTTATACATTTATTTTAAACAACTGAAAAATAAACTCAAAAAAATGTAAACGAAATAAACTTAAATATAATAGATAATAAAATATATTAATTGTACGTAAGAAAAAGGTAAAAGATTAAATTTCAATTTTAAATTAACATTATTAACCGTATTTATTTATTACAGTATAAATATAATACAATTGTGAAAAAATGTCACTTCACAATAACTATTATTCAATAACTAGATTTTTTTTAACAAATGGTGAAAGTATCTAGACACAAAATCAATAATTTAACACGGTGCGCAAATCTTTCTATGTAAGCCTGACTAAACGCGAACCGTATCTACTGTCGGATATATAGTTACATATACCACCGGAAGTAAAGACAAAACGGTGGTATATCCGAAATATTTTCCGCAAATAACGTATTTCATTCGGTTTTTCACAAAACTTTAAAAGTCTATATACCTATTCAAAGATTATTTTTTCCATATACAAATCTTAATTTATAACGTTCTCAATCTTTATTTAATTTTACAATTATTACGTTTGTTTGGACGATTATGTATATATAATATACGCATGCCTGAAAAAAATTATTTTCTCTGCAGTAATAAATAACGCGGAATCCAAGGCTTGGGAAACAATATGAAATACCTCTCGCCACTAATACAGGGTGATGCTGCATAATATTAAATATTTCTCCATACCCGTCCTATTTTCTCCGGCATTTTTGTACAGTTCAAAATGGCATTACACAACGTTTTTTTGTTAAACAAATATTTACTACTCGTTGTTTTTTTAATTGTAAAAGGGATTTTCAATTAATTACGTTAAAAAGTGAATATTTTGTTGATGCTATTTCCTTTAAAATATGACGGTATATATATATATATATATATATATATATATATATATATGCGTGTATAAATAAACGTCGTAAGTAAATAAAGCGTAATCAATAATTATAGGTTAATTATATTTCGGTTGTTTACTCGTACAGTTGAACAGCTGTGTATAAATATATTTCGAAAAATAGAGCCGCGGTGGCTCATGGGTAGAGCTCCCGACTCTCACACCGAGGGTCGTGGGTTCGATCCCAGACGTGTACCTCTGAAAATTTTTTCATGTGCATTTTTCGAACACCGCGACTCAGTGGCTCGGCGTGTCACTATAATGTGACGCCAGTTCAGGTGCGCGTGCGTTTCGTGCATTTGTCAGTGCATGAGAGGCACGGGCATCTGAACTATAGGGAACGTTAGGGACGCGAAGATGTAAAGAGGATCGCGGTGGTTCCATCGGGAGGACAGGAAACTGTAATTATTAGACTAATTGCAGTGACCGATGATATCTTCCGATGGACACAAGCACCACTGTTTCAACTACATGTGCTTTGTTTACAGACACACCGTTCACCTCCGTCGCTGATTAGCCCTGGCAGCATAAATAGAGCGACGTTAAATAACATAAAAAAAAAAAAAAATATTTCGAAAATTCTAGGATGCAATTATCTAATAATAGCATTTTTACATGAATCTCTATAAAAGGATAATGGTTGCGCGTTTCTACTCGGCGGTGCACGATAGGCTTGGGGTCGGACGTTGTTTGCACTGAAAATGTAACATCAGATTTAGTAACTCGGCACATGCCTTCCCGAAGTAGCTGCATAAAAACTGCTAGAGCGGATCGTTAAACCCTGCGGTAGCTTACTCCTTTTATCATTCTTCTTCTTCTTTTTTTTCGCAACCGTATCACTCTTGTACCTTCTTCTCTTTCTCTCTCCCGTTCTCCCTTAATCTTTTGTTCTCTTGTTCCTTTCGCGTCTGCTATCTTGGTTTCGGCTGGTGTATTACAGTTCTTCAGCTTCGTATACCATGTTTCTCCTCACTTTCGTTGTTTATTCAGTAGAGAAAAAAAGAAACCGGTGAAATCTAATCTTCGTTCGAATCTTGGGTCGTACCAAGATTTCATTGCATTCCGATTTCATTTTTAATCACGGTACGCTTAATTCCTTTTTTCCTTCGGAATTCTAATTTTTTAAATCGTTTTAATACCGACTAAAATATAATTGCTTGATTTAGGAATTCATTGAAATCAATAATTCAAATTTAGTTTATTTAAAATAACTCTCGTAATTTTGACGTCGTAGAGTAAAATTATATTGTACTGTGATTGGCTTGAAATAATGTAATGTGATTCTTATATTTAATTGAATTTCTATTGTTACGAAATCTTCCTCGGTACGAATAACAAAGGATCTAATTTAATAACCGTTTAATTAGATATTTAATTTAATCTCCGCTTCGCTATTTTTTAATTAGTTCTAAATGTGAAGGAATTATAATAATTTTGAATGTAGTAAATTTATATATCAAATGAAAACAATAGATCGATTTACTAAAAGACTGATTTATAAGAATTACCTAAACCAATTACATGTATAACTGTATTACTAATAAAGTAACGAACGTCTAGAAAGAAGTACTGGTAGTCTATTTATAAGAATCTCATATATATATATATATATATATATATATATATATATATATATATATATATACACACCGTGTAAAAAGATACGAAAAAGTGAGGAAGCGTATCTTCGCCCGTGAAGTATAATAGATAGATCGCTACCAATATCCGATTTCCTCTGCTCGAGCTAGCGAGAAAGAAGAAAAAAAATTGATACACTTTATACGAGCAGCGTTGATCGTTCCAATCGAGACTCGATTATATAAATTCTCTCTCTTTCTCTCTACACGTACACATCTATACCACCACTACTACCGGAGCTAGATGCACTTTGCATTATAGCGTCGCTCGGCTCAACACTGCATAATTTCTGTATGGAAAGCACAAGCGAGATACATTCACGATATATATATTGTCAAGACTCGGTCAGCGAGGTATGCACACGTTGTCTCGTGCAAGCATGTGTGTCACTGGGTGACAGTGTACGTCCCTTTCGGGATACTTTGAATATCAAGTAACGCGCCCTCCCGATATATATATCACCAACCGAGAGGACGGACTGTTTATCTGACTGTCGAGCATGTCGATCTTTACACTTTTAGCGTGTTCGAACCCTCTTTTCTTCGGTGCGTTTAACATTACCGACGATATATAGGTTCAACTGGGTAAACGGTTCAAATTCGTTTGGTATTATTATTTTAATAGCGTGTGTCTTGTGTACGCGTTCTCAACGTATACATGTATATCCACTCGAATTATTTATAAAAGAATTTAATTTTTACTTTAAAGATGATCGAGATACGATAGACGTATCTATGTAGTATTAAAATTTTATGTTATAAAATATTGAAGATTACAACCTATAAAATATTATTGTAAAAGTATAATGATATTTTTTTTTATCGAATCGATTTCCTTTTGTCAATGGTACTTTTTTTATCACATACGTATCATTATTTAATAAGTAAAATATTAACTCGCTCGGTTGTGCATAATAATTAAGTGGTATACTTTATCAATATATTTAAAGATATATTACCTACGTCCTTTTTTTCTCAGAAATCTAAACTGTCAAGCGCAGGAAGAACACAGCTGCAGATTCAATTACGATAGCCCATTAACACTGGAAAATGTTTCAAATTGATTTCGGCAGTTTTTCTTTAAATTCGTTATTATATCATTTAATTTTTATCCCTCTTTTATACCACTGATCATAGGCATATGATATATTTGAGAATTTTTTGTATTAAATTACTTAACTCGATCAGAAACATAACGTTCCATGATGCTTATTGATTATTGACTTTTTGAAAAATGTTCGTCTATATAGTATTAAAATCACAAATCCCCTAGTAGAAATCTGATCATAAATGTAACGTTTTTTAAGCCAAAAATGGCCATGTGTCATAAAATAGCCAATAAATGCCCAATTAATGGCAAAATTAGAGTTTATTTAACCTTCAAATGTTGAATTTCTACTAGGGTCAAATATTGTTTTTTTAAAAGGTATTATTATTATTATTATTGTTGTTGTTGTTGTTGTTGTTGTTGTTGTTGTTGTTAATATTATTATTATTGTTGTTGTTGTTGTTGTTGTTCTTATGAATATTATTAATTTATAAACACATTATATAAAAAGATTTGATTATTTATTACAGTTACATATTTTCCACCCTATGTAAATAGAACTCGGTTGAATTTAAAGATAAAACGTATATGAGCAAGGAACGTTAAATTAATTATACCCGACGTAATATATTTTTAGGTAAAGTTTTTCGTATGTTAAACCTGATATTAATCGAGTAATCCTGACCCAGATTTGTAATTTGTAATTTTCAAAATTTGGTTATTACCTCAATTTTCCCCATAAATTAAATCTTGTGCGTTAACGGATTGATTAACTGGTAAATGTAATAGCTTTTAACGTTGATAATATTTTTAAACGCCAGTGGTACCGTGATATCGAGTAATACACGCGACCAAATAATAAAAGTGTATAAATATCATTATATCATCATTTTTATTTAATGTAATTTTAGAATCCGGTGGTTTTATTTCCATGTATACGATAAGCAGGAAACTTTCTAACATTGTGTTATTTCTGAGCTATCGTTATCATTATCAATATTGTTATTGTTATTACTATTATTATTATTATTAAAGTATAAGTTTCCTAATAATTTTGGTAGAATCGTCGCATTTGGAGTAGTGACAGTTTTCGACTAGAGCGAGAAAATATATTGGAGTTATTAAAGTATGCGGAAGAACCGTGGTGCGGAGGCAGACATTCAAAAGTTTGAAAATACCCCAATACCACGTCTCTGTGATCCTGAAACGAAGTTATGAATTTTATTGTGCGATCCTATTTTTTTAGCGATAGAGCCCAAAATATTCCCAAAAAGTGTTTCACCAGTTAATTTGGGAAGTATGCACTTGCCCCAGTTAGTTTGACTAGAAAGACCGCGTACGCACGAACGTTAATTGTACGGTCGTTCGACTGCATAGGGAAACTTTTCGAGCAATCAAAATATTGGAAGTTTGAACAAACGTCGGAAGAGTGAGCGTCACTCGAGTTACTCGGTCGAGGAAACCGATATAGGTATATATAACTATCGTAGAAACATCGAAGACGAAAATTTGTAAAGTAGGTATAGAACTCACCTCGTCGTAAATAAAATTGTCGATCTCCTCGAGAGGTCGGCCGTACAGATTCGAGGGGAAGGGTTCGAACTTATTGGGTAGGACCCCGCCATCCTCGACGGAAGTTTTCCTCTTGGGCTGGAAACCGTAGTCCCGTACGAGTTGAACGTGTCTGCTCTCGAGCTTGTCGAGGCTGTGCTTCGTGAAGGGTTTGACTTGCTGCTTCGCGCCCTTGACGAGCGGCAGCTTCGTCGTCGGTGTGGTGACGTTGCACACGGGCTCCCTTCGTCTCATCTCCTGAAGCTCCTCGAGGTCATCGGCCAGCTCGTCGTCCGCGACACCGTCGGCGTCGCCGTCACCCTCGGCCTCGCCGGCACCGGGCTCCCCGCCGGGTGGCTGATTTTGCTGAGGCGTCCCGACACCGTCCACCTGGACTTCGGCGCTGCCCGAGTCACCCGTTCCAGAGTCCGCGGACACACCGGCAGTCCCCGACAAAGGTGGTCTGAGTCGAGCTCCGGGGCCAGCTTGGGTCCTCGCGGCTTCCCGGGATCGGCCGGTGGAACTCGTTTCCTCCTCCGCCTCGACTTCCTCGGCGACGATCTCGTCCTCGTCCCGACTCCTCGAGGAGCTCGCACCTCGGGTGCACTTGGCGAAGACGAGCGGTGACTCCTCCTCGTGGGCTCGAGAGCGCGCGGGCGCGTCGGGCACCTCGACCGACACGGCGACTGTGTCGCTACCGAGCTCCTCGACGACGACATTCTCGGTGTCCTTGTGGGGCTCGGAGGACTGCGCTGGCGGAGGTGGCTGTGGAGTCGGTCTCGCGGGTACCGGAGGTACCGGGGGCACAGGTGGCACCGGGGGCAGCTGCCTCACGGGAGCGGGTGGCGCGGGTCGGCGGGTCCGGGGCTGCCTCACCTGGGGCGTCCGCGGGGGCACCGGGGGTGGGCCCGGCTGCGCGAGGTTCTGTAGACTGCCGGTGAGCCGGTCCTCTTGATCCAGATTTCGCGGGTGGGCGTGGAGCCCGACCACCTGTGGACGGTCCCCGAACCCGTTGTCCTCCGAGGTGCCGCTGCTACGGGGGGGACTGCGGGGATCTCTCTGTCCCTCGGGGCCAGCGGCTCTCCGCGATGTCATTGGTCAGGTGCCCAATCCCGCGGCGTCTGCTGCATCTGGCTCTGGCGCGGGTGGAGCAGCTGCTGCTTCATCGTAGCCGGGGTGGGCGGTCCGCTCCTCACGTGGCGACTGGTTCATTGGACTGTGAGCTGCCTGTGCGTCGGTCGGACGAGGACGCCTGGGATGCTCGATGCGGTTCCTCGCGTCTTTCTCCTCCCGGCTGACCACCGATCATTGCACTTCGAGACTCTCGTTGCCCTCGCGATCTTCTCCTCCTATCCTCTTGGCATCCGTTGCTCCGTCACGGCGAGTCGCCTTCAGTGCCAGTACCGGCCTCCACCACGCGCGCACACACACACACGCACTTGGATTTACTCGATTGCTACCGGGATAATTACGCGCACAGTGTCATCTTGACTCGTCTTTAAGCGACGTGGCACCAATACAAAGTTGCGAAGCTTGGAGTCCAAGTGTCCGTTAAAAATTTGAAAACTCTGAGCTACCGTGGTTACTGGCTAATGATATACATGCGGATGTTTCGCTCTATACCTCTTCGTCTCTCTCTCTCTCTCTCTCTCTCTCTAAATATAGTTGTAACGCGTGTGAGTGTGGGTGGGTGTGTGAAAGTGAAAGGGTGAGGGTGAGGGTGTACGGTATCGCGCGGCTATGCGCTTTATTATCGAAAAAGACTTTGCATACTACGTAGTCACAGTCATCGGATGAGCATGGCCTTTGCGTCTAGATCCCCTTGCTAAACGAGTCGATTGATTCCTTTTCTTAACTCTAACTAGGTACGTATTTAGATTGGTGAGCGTAGAAAACGTGCTAGCGGCTCGCTCACGTGTCCCTGGAGGGGTTGCCGGTCGGTCGACCCGGTGACCGAAAACGCTTCCTCGTATACCACGTCCACCGTCTCATGGCCTCGCAACCTCTCTATGGTTCTGACCGCGACGATCATCTGCCGACGACGTCACCACCGCCTCCCGATGCCGTGCCCGAGACGCGACTCGAGGGTCGCCGGGCCGTGATGCACATGTCACCGACTCCTTGCCTCGCCGAGACACGCGCGCACTTTCTCGCCCCCTCGCGGGAGCACCCAGAGAGTTCGCACTCGCGTCAACGAACGGTCTCCTGATCTCCTGCGCTGCGCGGCCAGCCTGCAAACAATTCACACGGTTTCACACGTGAACCATCGATCCACCCAGGGTCAGGGGATTCAACCCGACGATTCCTTCCTTCCTTCCTTCCTTCCTTCCCCGCGAAACCACCCGCGCAACCAG
This sequence comes from Theocolax elegans, assembly GCA_026168455.1. Taxonomy (NCBI): domain Eukaryota; kingdom Metazoa; phylum Arthropoda; class Insecta; order Hymenoptera; family Cerocephalidae; genus Theocolax; species Theocolax elegans. Next base: position 43,386,475 of record CM047430.1, read on the forward strand.
CCCGGACACTCTTCTCTCTCTCTCTCTCTCTCTCTCTTTCTTTACCACCCGGATTTAAGGAAACTCGGTCACACGACTCGACTCGACTCGGCGCGCACCTGTCGGCTCGGTAATCTCGCCCAACCGATGACCCCCTTTTCCCGTCAGCTCGATACGGTGAATTCCTGCGCGGTCAACTTATATATCGGTAAATCGGTTATTGGGGAACTTGGAAGCGCGCGCGGGGAGTTTACCTTCGAGGAAAATCGGTGACGACTCGCCTACCAGTAAAAGTGGAACGAATCGCGAAATCGCGAGGGGAAAGAAACGAACGGCCGAGTAGCAGGTAGTAGGTAGCTGGTAGCATCGGCTAACTCGAGAGCTAAGAATCGATCGCCGAGCCACCAGTCGGTTTTGCAGGAGGCGGCATTCGCGCCTCTACGAAAAACGCGAAAGACGGGGTAGTGGGGCAAAGGCCGCGAGGTTGCGCGAGGAGAATGCACTCTGGGCGAATCCAGGGAGAAAGACTGAGAGTTTGAGGGAGAGAGAGAGAGAGAGAGAGAAAGGGCACGAGCGCGCGCGCGCCCGCGCTCGAGGTCGTTTCACCGCGAGGGAGCGCGTGGCCCCCATAACCCACGAGGTCAGACGTAAGACCGCGTAACCTCTTTGAATTTAAATAAAAAAAAATAAATAAATAAAAGGAGGATGAAAATTGTACCCGAAGCGAGGAAAGTATAGCCGGCAAGCGGGTGGCAGGTGGGTTCACGTGAAGGAAAAAAGGTAACAAAGAAGAAGGGTCGCGCGGCTGGCTTACGGTAAATCACGGGCGTCTCTCGCGAGAGCTCTGGCGGCACTGTCCGCGAGCGCGGAAAGGCGTCTCTACGTAGGGGGTGTGCGGAAGCGCGGGCGAGAGGTGACGCAGGGTACGAGCGCGCGCGCGAGCGAGAAGGGACGAGCGGTTGGCTGCGAGCTTGCGCGCCCGCGCGTATCGAACCGCCGCCTGCTGGTCTCTCACTCTCGCGGCCTGGTGGGAAAGACGGAGAGAGTAAGAGAGAGACAGAGGGAGGGGAACGGGGAAGAGAAGGAGAAGAGGGAGAGAGAGAGCTGCCCGTGTATGCCGCCAAACACGCGAGAGGTGCCCACCTGCACGGCCGGAGCTTGCAATCTATCCCTCTCTCTCCCTTCCTCTCTCTCTCTCTCTCTCTCTCTCTCTCTCTCTCTCTCTCTCTCTCTCTCTCTCTCTCTCTCTCTCTCTCTCTTCGTTTGCCGCTAGCAGCCCCCGTTGCCTGCTTTTCGAGCTGCCTCCCTTCGACCTCTCTCCACTGTATAGACCCTCCTGACGGAGGAGCTGCATTGTGTTCCTGGGAATACGCGTGTGCGAGTACCCCATCCGTGTGATCAAAATCCCACGAGAGCTGCACGGAGATCGTCGCTCGCTCCAAAGAGACCACACGGAGAATTTCTGGATCCTTGCTCCTTCGAGCCTTACGAGCCTATGTGACGTTTCTTCCAACCTCGACTCTTCCTGTGGCAACCCGCTATGCAAATTGCGATTCTGGTCACCTCCTCCACGAGCTACCTGGAAATTGATTTCGTTTTCGATTTAAATGTTGCAGATGTCGGTTTCCTTCGGTCTCGAGGTGCGAGCTTGCGAATACTAATCAGTTGGAAAAGAGGTTCGAGCATCCATTAGGAATGTTACGCTCTCTTACAAACTCCCATTTTTCTTTTCACTTTTTTCCCTCCTTCGACCAACTTTGCACACTGCATAACGTATCACCTACACCAATTGCACCAATATCTGTCTAATATTTATTATACTTCGTTATTTTACTTTATTCTTTTTTTTTATATTACTAACAATCTCTACTTTGTTATCAAAAGATTCGATAACGGTAGTTACAAATGTTGAAGCTATACATTTTCCTTAATTATTATTATTATGATATTTAGAGTGTTTGTAAATTATTATGGTCTTATTAAATGATGCGATTCTAGAAAACCAAAATTTAGTGTACACGTTTACTAGATTGCTATTTACCCAGTAATAAGTGTAGTTTTGTAAATTCGAAGATTACATCTGCACTCAATAAAGTTTATCTTTGACATATTTAGCGGCGCAAACTTATTACCATATAACTATATTTTATCAAAACTCTAAATTTTAATTGCACGCGGACAGCTGAACGTGTTACTAATAGTAACAAAGTTGATAACTTAATCTGAACTTGGTGCAATTTGATATCAAACTTAAACATTGTAACTGCAACATAGTTTTACAAATATTTAATTTATATGTGTCAAACGATACACGATGCCACGTTAATTTAAATGTACCTGTTAATATATGCGAATTAAGTTGACTCGTACAACTTAACACACTTTTCCTGTCGATGCAATTAAACTACGTTTTAAAAAAAAAAAAGAAGTGAACACGCGTACAAAATTTCCATTAGAATTTTCAACGTCTAAAGAAGAAAAAAAAGAAAGAAATAACGTTAGGTTAATTCGAAAATTATGTTAAGAGATCCCATTATTTAAATTCACAAATAACATTCCTAATTAATTCGTTAATAATAATGAAAGAAAAAGAAAAGCGTGTCACGTAAGGTATATATCGGTAGTGAATTTATTTTGAAATTTCAGGGTAAAACATTTATCATTCCAAGTATCTCGAAAACACGATCATTCCGAGGAACTACTTCCCTTATATGTATATAGTTTTTGACACGCGATGAAAAACCCGCAGTCCCCCACTTATACCGCAGTGAAGAAATTAAAAGTTAAGTCACTTGCAAGAGGTTGACGAAAAAAAAAAAGAAAGGAAAGGAAAGGAAAGGAAAGGAAAAAGGAGCGTGCGTAGATTCGGTCAAGTAGTGCAGGTCAACTTTATTTCCGACGAGGACGTTTATAATATAGTCAACCACGAAATAATCAAACGAAAGCCAGCCTGTTGACTCGGTGGTAAAGTTGCGCCTCGCGACTCGAATAATTCATCTGCTTTTTCCTGCTTCCGTTGTAAACGCACTCTCTTGATTTAAGCCGAGAGTATGTGTGTGTGTGTGAGTGTGTGTGTGCGACAGAGGATATTTTGTTCCTTACTCTTCCATAAATATAAAGGGAGCACGTAAGGGAACTTAGTAGGGCAATTGTGTTGTATAAATGAATTTGAATCTATTTTGATTCGGTTTCATCTGTTCATTTAATTATACACAAACATTATAATGTAAAATATTAATCCACGTAAATTAATACTCCACGGGGGGTGTACATTATCATAAATTAAAAAACAATTAACAAACAGATTCGCGTGAGAAACGTGTAAAATATAATTTACGAGGCATCGTAATTGTTATTGACAAAATGGTTTTAATTAATGACTATTAGTAACGTTGTATCGCGTAGATCGGTGTACAAGATACTGCGAAACCATTATCCAAAATAGATTACGAAAACGTTACAGTGTCGGCTCCCACAATATCATTCTTACCCGTGTTGCATTACCTTGGATGTATTCTATTACATCAACACCGCGCTTTAACGTAATACCAACATAGACGTACATTTTGAAGAGTAACAAAAAATTAACTCGATCTTCTACCGTATATATCTTTGTACTATTTTATCCTAAATGACATTTGTACTTTAACTAACTATTTAATATTTCATATAATTTATAATTCATTTAAACGTAAAAGTATTAATATGCACGTGGATGTAAATTTAATTTAATGTAATATTGTAATGAAATTCATATTATATACGTAACTTAATAAAAACTATCCTATCTACTAAAATATACTAAAATAACGTTCGAAAATCTCGAAAATTGAAACTCGATCTCCAAATTTTGTAAATATCTCGATCTCGATGGGCCAAATAGAAATGAGTGAATGTGTTCTATTTGTCGTAAGATCAGGAAGTGAAAAAATGCAAACATCGGCGTATTATATATTTGAAATGAAAATTCGATGTATCGGTATAAAGATAGTTGTTTGCCGTAGACTTTAACCATAGTCTAAAACCTATGGGAGTGGAAATTTCTCTTCCGACAGGTATTCCATGTGGAGCTGTCGACACATTTGGACACGCGAGGTTATAACCGTAGGAGTATATATATATATATATATATACATGCGGAGAACTAAGTAGTAAAGAGTAGAAAGTTTGGGAGAAAGGATCCGGTCTTTCTTTTATAACAATGTTTGAACAACCTATTGAATAGGGTGTTCTTACATCAATAATCGTAAGTTCAGAACAATATTAATATTATATATATTTATGGATTGTTGTAATTATAAATACAATTATGTACTAGTCAGGATCCGCCATATTTAATAATAATCACTTAGTCAATTGCGTAGAGTTGCGTAAAAAGAAGAAAAACGTTTGCAACAATTTCCTACGATGAAAACGAAGCAGGTTAAATTGAATTGATTTATAATAACTTTAAGTATACGTATATATATATACATACCTTTCTCCAGCTCGATTGTCAAAGAAAAATCCCTTTGAAAATTAAGCGCAGTTGCAGAAAAAGGAAATAATTTAAAATAATCCTGCGCGCATTGAATCGATACTGCTTAAGATTTCTTTCTTTCCCTTTTTTTTTTAAACGCGAAATCAAACTTCAAGCGGTACTCGTTTCGAGAGCGCGCAGTGCTCGAAGCAAGACTCTTTCCCCGTGAAGTCTAGTTCAGTAACCGGCGTAAATGTAATATTGATGAATCTAAAGTTGGTGCAATGCTACTATACAATTCTATAAATTACTTGACTGCGAATAAAAATTTACAGTCGCGTATAGGGATAGAATTTTTAATGTTTAAACTTGTCCTACAAATTCTTTCGAATAACTCTTTAATTCCAAATTGACCAACAACAATATTTTTTCTTTGAAAGAGTATTAGTAGTAAATAACATTACGTATTTAATACCCGCAGGACGAAAAAATTTAAACAAATTTTATTAAAGTTCCCTTATATAGACGTAGGTATATATAAAATTTATTTTTAAATTTATATACGTTTTCGTATTTTATTCGTCAAAATTTAGATTAATAATTATTGGAAATATTTTCGTTATTTATCGAAATTTAAAATGCAAAAATTTTCCATACATCTTATGAAAGAGGGATGTGAAAATCATTACGCAAACGTAACATTTACGAAGCGCTCGCATGTATAATCTATAGATAGGAAACTATAAGCAACGAAAAAAGTACCACCGTAAACAAAGTTGCTGACTATACAATTCGATAATATTATGAATAATAATAAATGGCATAGAAATAACCGCGAGTAATGCAATGAATAACACCTACGAAAACGTAATAAACAATTGAAAAATTTAAAGTTTCCATAAATAAACAATTACAAAGACAAAGGAATACGGTAAAAATATATGTGGTTTAAAATTCTCTTGTGACCGTCCATAAATCCTTATGTAATTATTCATAAACCCGAAGCCGTAAAAATAACGAGGTTTCACCAAGCTTTAAGCGACTCCAAAATCGACCACAGGGTAAAAAAAGAAGAAGAAGAAGAAGAAGAAGAAGCGATCTTGATTTATTCGCGACATTCCCTGTGGGTTGATACAGCTATAGTCGCAACACCGATCGCATCAGCTGTCTTCCTCCACCTACTACCTACTCCAGCACCAGCTTGGGAACAAATGACGGCAAGAAAGCCGACCAGCCGTCGAGACACGGCCCTTACACACAATAACGTCTTCTGGTGTATAGACCCCTCCTTTCCTCGGAGCATCGATTTGCCAACTGTTGAGCGAGATAAACGACCGAAGAACCCGTCCCTCGACTTAGGGTGTGCTTGCTTACATAACACGACACCTCTCTTCGAGATGAGCTGCCTTTTGGTGTACTCTTTAGCCTACTCCTATACGGCACGTACCGGTTGATTTTTTTTTTGTTTATTTTTTTGATCGAGGAATCTTTTCTACATGGAATTCTGATGGCGATACTCGACGAGAGACTATACGCGCGAGATTACTGAATTATGAACGGGTTAATCAGCCGACGACGCGTTGGCTCGTCCCCTCGTGTTATCGCTTTACAGGGATCGGCGGGGAAAAGACAAGATTCAACGGGGTTACGAGCTTTACGTGTTTCTAAGTAAATATACGGTTTATCTCACTAAATAGATCTGTAAGCAACGATTAATCACGTGTTCAATCAACTTATTCTCACTTTATTTTACTTGACATTTTGTTATCAGGATTAACTGTAGACCAAACTTATTTGATTCGGTAAGCAAAATTTAAATACTTTATTATATCTATATTTTTTCAATTATTCCTTCGTTATACATATTAATTAACATTTCCGGAAATGGTCGGTCTTCGTTTTCAAGTAAGTCAATAATATAATTATATTTTATAGGTTTCCACAATATTACAATAGATGAATGCACTATTGAACATTATTTTCCAATAATTCTAAGTTTATTTAGTTGGCTAATGAAATAGACATTGTCAAATTAATAATGTTACATCTCCTATTTTGTATACACATAAATATTGTTACACGGAATATTCGGGCTGTTGATATAGATCCTAAAACTAAAAAAAGTGCAAAAACTCATAAATCAACCCGGTCGACGACCGAAACTTTTTCAATATCGAAAATAACATTTGGGTCGATAACCAAAACATTTAGCAATAATAATTCGAAATATTCGAAAGAAAAATTTTTAATTATCGGCACACCTAAAACAGTTTTTTGTTCGACGTCGTTAAACACGATTGCGGCTATTAGCTTTGAAGAATAAATCAATTCCGACGCGATAATCGTAAGAAATAAATGTAATGAACGAAAGAAACGAGACACTTTCAATACGTCATTATATTAACTGGTACAATCAGTAATGTACAATATTGACAGTTCAAGAAAAATGTGGGAAGTGAATAAAAAGATAGAAATAATAAATGAACTTCATTAGAAACCTATACGCGACTATCTGTCAAAGTCACGTATACACCAAATGTACCGAACAATTCAAATGGAGTAAGTCAAATAATTATTAATTTTCGTTTCACTGCAAACTCTCGATGTATACTCATCAATTTATCAATAATTTTGATAAGTTTATACTCGTTATAACGTTATTAATATAAAATAAAATATTAATAATACATTACAACAATACAATACACGTAGTATATATACAGACTACACCGGGTTTTAAACATTTATTAATTTGTATCCCCATAATTATATCATCGAACGTCGTTTCATTATGCAAAGGAGAAAATGGATTATAGTAAACGTATTTTTGTTTTAATTACCATATTGAAATAATAATTGAGAGGTAAATTGATTCATCAAATTCATCGATAACGTAATTTCCTTTATAAAACACTGCTTTGAAGTTTCGCCTTAATATTGCATATCGATACGCGTCAGGAACTTCAAGAGCGCCATTACCTCCAATTACTAGTAGAATTTCAATTTAAAACATTAACAGCGCGCTTTTAAAGTATCAAAGCTTTAAAAGTAGCAATACGGATTTATACTATATCCATGTACACACACCAACTGGAAATCTATTCAAACTGTAATTCAAATACACTCAACCTTGAGTTTTATTAATTACTGGAAGAAAAATTATGAATATACCCTCGATAGAATCGACTAATTTTATTAGGTACACATCGAAACCTTGTTTCAATTTTTCATCCTTATAATACGAAATTGGTTAATCAAAATAATAAAAAAGGAACTCTCGAACTTTAGGTAATAATAAAAAAAATATTTCGAAAAGTTATCAATTTTTACGACTTTGGAACTTATCGAGACATCCTAAAAAGAGAAAAGTTAAAAAATTTTCTTTCACTTCGATAACGTAATTATAGAGTTAAAGTTTGTAAAAATAGAGTCAATTTTAAAGTACAATATGAAAAAGTCGAAAATGATCAATATTTTATTATAAAAATCAATAATAATATAAATCACTACAAAAAAAAGTAGTATCCAAGTGATACGTAAGTGGAAGGTAGAATTCTGAGGCGCGAATGATATATCTTAGCCTCTTAACCCAGTATCTTTCTACTTTAGAATCAGCAGGGACTCGGCCACTTCCGTTTTTCTTTTGCTCGCGGAACGCTCAGTGGGCCCTGTGCGCAAAATAGCTCATTACAACGTCACCGAGTAAGTATAAATGTACAAACAAGAACAAGCGACTCTTGCGAAATCTTGGGAACTCGCGTGCATACGGTAATATCGTGTTGTGCCTTCTTCTCTTCGTGCACTCGTATCAAAAGAAAAAAAAAAGAAAAAAGCGAAACGCGAAGGAAGAGACAGCGCGATAAGGCACAACTAGCTAGATTGTAGACGAAGAAAAAAAAAACATGCGAACATCGACTAATGTTGTCTTCTGTTCTTCATCTTCTTCTTTCGCGAGGTTTTATTTTCTTTCTATTTTTTTTTTCGTAGATGCAATTACGCTGCTGCTACAGCTGCGAATGAGTTCTGTGACATCGTGCGTAAGCGAGAGACACCGATACAGCTATGTACCTCGAACTCGCTGGTGAATGCGAAATGTGCCTTCTACCTAATTTAACCAGACTGCTATAGATGAAATTGCGCCCGATATATCTAAAATTGGATATTTTACTCTTTCTTTATTTTTTTCCTCCGATTTTACGGTGGCGCAGTATATATACATCGCGAAAAGGATTTGTGATTAATGACTTGAATTTTATATTTTAGTAATTTAATCTTTGATGCGTGTAATATTTTCATCGATAAATCGCGCTTCACAAGAACGTAACCGATTAAATTGAAGATGTTGAAAATGTTTTAAATATATTTGTTGGTTATAGCGATGTATTCGAGAATTTTGATCGATATTCAGGTATATATAAGCATGAATAATTAATCATTCTTCCTTTTTTTAGATATAGGATGGATTCTTCACAATGTAGATATATCGATCTTACAGATATTCGTAGGTAAATAATCTATTAGAAACGTTTATAGCAAAAAACTACGTTGAGACAATTATATTCAATTAAATTTTTATATTTAATAATTCTGCATCTCGCATAGTCTGTGTATTTTAATCATTTAATATTACATATTAAACATTAATCTTTTTATAAAATGTTAACTTCTATGTCGATTTGAAGGAGACCAATGATAGGAAAAAAAGATGAAAATATTCCAAAAATTCTGCTGCTTTTTATTAAGCGACGTTTCGTTGGCTTGGTACACCAACCGCATTAGGCTAATTTATTAAATCACAAGACAAAACCATTTAACAAACAGATTATACATTAATACCATTTTAAATAAATTTAAAACAATTAATTACCTTTAAAAATAAGTCAGGATTAATCATAGTCAAAAATTTATATGTCTATAGATATGTTCTCACATCTTGTCAGAAACAAGTTTAATTATATCAATAATGAAAATAAACGTCGCTTAATAAAGTGTAGAACTTTTGATAAATTTTCATCCTTTTTCCTACCATCGACCTCTTCTTTGGATCGACATAAAAGATAATATTTAATTGATTCATCTCAGTTATAAACTAATATATAAAATTAAATAATATCTTTAACAATATTTATACAAACTCAAACTCTATGTAAGTGTGTAGACGTTTATATTTAATTGTTTATTGACAATGAATTTCTGTAGACGATTATATTCTTTAAATTTTTTTTAACTTGATATCGTTATACAATTTAGACTTTATAATAAATAAAAAAATAATAAAAAGGACAATTCAGATTTTGGACCTGATCTTCTGTTAATGAGACGTTATTGTTTTATTAATTCATATGTAAGGGGAAGTCAAAGACAATTTTTACCGACCGTAGCAATAGAAATGATAAAATTATTTTAGTTAAATAAATATGGTCAATTATAGACTAAGTAATGATGAACTAAGATATCATCGTACCAATGTTAACTTTTATAATCCCTACCTTATCAACCGAGTTAAATAAATAATTTGAAATATAAATTTAAAAACATGATAGTATTTGTAAAAAAGTACGAGAAGACGCGCCTTTGTTTATAAACATTTTACCTCTAAAAAATTCGATCGCGTTTCCAAGAAATCTCGTACCAAAAATATAAAAAATCAATAGTCAACATTTCTTGGTAAGGGGTACTTTTTGGAAAACCGATTGTATTCAAGTCTTATATTTTGCACAGAGGTGCTCCTACTGTTTTTTTTAAATAATATCATATATTATTATTTACTATTAAATTCTTTGTTTAGCTCGGATGGTAGGATAGGGAAGATACAAATTACGTTTGGAACTTCCTTAAGGTGCTATAAATAGATAAGTATTACATTTATTTAAGTTTTTTTTGTGTAAAACATAATAAGTAATTCTACAAAGTTCCAGGATAATACGATAAGGACGCTATAAAAAATTTCTGCATTGATAATGTACGATTTTCCGTGATTTTTCAGTACAGAAATTTTGTTAGGGTGTCTTTGTCGTATTGACCTTAAACTTTATAGAATGACTTATTATTTAATTATCTAGTGCTTTTCTAATCGGGTCTTGCATAAAATTGCGTATTATTTAAAATAAATAATATAATAATTATCTTTTTTTGCTCGGTCGGTAACTTACCAGGTATACCACCCCCTAAGTACAATACCACTGTATTGATGTTATTAATGATGGTAAGAGGAATTACAACTTTGATTCGAAAACGCTTAAACTTGCTTACTACTATCGAATAATCATTTCATTCTCTTCAAGTACCCGCCTCTTATACTTGAATATATAAAGTTCATATTAAATGTATATAGCGAGCTAGTAACGCTGCGTTAAGTAAATAAAATTATCTTCTCGCGTAAAGGTATTAGACAGTATTTATATTTATTCATTAAGTAGAAGTAAATATTTCGTTAACATTGAATAATAACATTCCCGATCGCGAGATAGTTTTAAATGTTAAACTACACCGAAACGTAGTTATACCGAAAAGGAGAATTACGACGTGAAGTGTGTATATACAGAGGATATACGGAGGATAGTCATTGAAAACTCGGTATATTTGATTCGACGGTATTCGTGCGGGAGCAATTAGATCGGCGCGTCTTGAATATGAAAGTAGTGAAATATAAAGTTTACGACTCGGGTGTACATATTTCCAGGGACACCTCTGATTAAGGCTCGCAAGACCTGCTCGCGCGCGCGCACGGTGGGGAAAACGAGGGAAAAGGTATAGCGAAGATCGGATGCACGCGACGCACTTTATCATCCGTCGTAGCGTGGTTGGTTATGTTTACTTTTAATGGCCGGTTTTAATCAACCTCGTTTTTACTTTCTCCACCTCCCTTGCCTTTTCTTTTATTATATACACGTTATCTTTTTTACATCTCTCTCTCTTTCTCTCTTTTCCTCTCTGTGCCCTGCGCACCCACTGGCACCTATATCGTACGTATACGCAGACCTTTTTACGTGTATCTTTCGAATCTCGCGTACGTTTTGAATCGCGTACCCATATAGCCCTTCTCCGAAACGCACAACACACACACAATAGGTTTGTATACATATACGGATACCTTTTCTCTCTGCGTGTCGGTTCTGTTATCCGTCTTTGTTTGCACACGTGTTTTCTTGTGTGATTTACCTTATTAAATTGCATCGTGCGCCTCGTGAAACGTTCATCTGAATTTACAACGCGGGTATCTATATATATGTATGTATATATATATACCTATACTATGAACGGATTAATTAATTTACGTGTACACGTGTATATACGCGTAATATAAGTGTAACTTAAGCGATGTATAGCGTAATGTATTTAACAAGAAAAATACTTTGAACTGTAATCACCAATTTGTCGTTCATGATTTATACATACGAAAAGATGCATTTCAGTAAATTTTATTAAACTTTCACTTACAAGCTACAAAAACACAAAAAATTTCTGATCTTTCTGTCAATGTTTATTTATCTTACTAGCAATTTTTACTGGACTACCTATTAATTTTAACGATAGAACTACAAGAATTTTTACTGAAAGTTCAGTGCTTTTTTCGTTTTCCCAGTCCGTTACCACATAAGCGAAAAGTATAGGTTTAAGAAAATTTACTTAAATTTCCATCTTCCTGTAGGCAAAATAAAAAATTGTTCTCCTAAACGTTGACTATATATAACCAAGTATAATACATCAGCTGTAATTGATAACGTTAAATGATATTTAACAATTCTCTCGAGTAAAGTTTACATTGGTTATCTCAGGTAGAGGTGAATCGTTTGTGGAAATTCTGAATATTCATCGTACGATCAATCTGTCAAAACTAATGAGAAACATAAATTATACACGTTGCGACAATAGTCGTTCCCGTACCCGACAATAAAGATTCGTCATATTTATACTACAATCGCAAATTTTGACGAACGTAAAATAATAATACATCGAGATAAAGCGAATATTCAGTGCTATATAGTAAATATACGGCGTTTTAGAGTAGTATTTTATCGTTTCCTTTCTATTCTATCCTCTATTATTTCTATTCTTATTTCGGTATGCTCCAATTCAAACCATTTGCATTCTATACATATTTTCATTATTGTTATTATTATCATCTTCTTTGCGTTTTTTATTGTTTCACACGACGCGTTGCCGTTTTAAAAGGAATCGGTAAAGTAGCAGCTATACTACGAGTTCTTGTAAACCTGAGTAGGGGTTGCTTTGATATAATCATTCTAAGTTTTTCTTTTTTTTTTCCTTCTTTGAAATAAGGATATAATATACCGGTATCTCGTTCCAAGTGTAGATTATCAAGTAAAAAAAGTAGTTACCGTAAACTTTACATTTTAAGTCATCTTTTATCTTGATGTTACGCTGTTGTGTAATAATTTCTAAAAACTGCAATTTCGTTATTATTTCCTTTTACGGAGATTAATACTTTCTAACATACTTATGTATATATATTTACAGGAACGTAGTATTTGAATACTTTATTTAATTAATTTAATGCGTTTAATGTATGTATATAAATAAATACGCGTGTATAAGTAAATATAATAATAACCTATTTATTTATTTTTTTATTATTTACCAGAAACACAATGCTGCTTAATTAAGCATATGTATTTGATATCTACGAGAAAACATCCATATAGAGATACAATATTATATCTGTACACAGGTATGGTTTTTAAGTATATATATATATAACAAGAGAAACCGTATACACTCCGACTACTCTATATATTATATTAATTGCTATTTGTATGTGCTGTAATGTATATATAAACGCAAAATCTTTCCAAAAATCAACAAATATCGTATGAATATATTTTTCGACGCATAACAGGTATTTGAATACATTTAAATATTTTGTTAAATATTGACTTATTATATCTTAACTTTAATCATCTTATGGTTTAAATTATAAATTTTTAAAAATGTTAAGAATATTTGGTTGCTTTCGTAATCATAGATCTTTTGTCAGGTACTCCCTAAAAATAAATTAGTGAAAATTCCAGCAATTTCGTTAGTTAAAAATATTTCACTAACTAATTAGTAGATTTTTCCCTATATAATTAGTATAAGCTTGTTTCTTCTGTCAATGAGTGAGTATACTTACTAATTAATAAGCAAAAATTATTGAATTATTTATTTTACTAAATTATAAGTAAATTTTATCACTAATTATCTAGTTTATTATTTCTTTTAATATACAGATTTAGCGAATATTAACTATTCTTCGTATTGTTTAGTGAACTCACTTTACTATTTCAATTATAGTAATCGTTCACTAAAAATTAGTGACCTACTTATCACTTTTTCAATTATTGATACTTCACTGATTACTCAACGGATGTTCACTAATTTATTTTTAGAGAGTAAAATTAACGCCTGTTTATAGTCTTACTAATAGATGTTATGAATTTATCTTCCAACTCTTGATTATAATATACAATTGAATTATCCATGAAAACATGTATAGTTTCTATAGAATTTTTACCTTATCTATTTTTCATGACAATTTCGATTATTTGTAAAGATTCAACTATTGATAAAACATTATTATATACGCTTGCTACCTGGTTCTATTATAATAATATTCAAGGTTTGGTTGATTTCATTTTAAACAGCTATCAATAACAACACCTATAAATATTTTGTATATTCAACCCTCTTAATTGCACACCCCTTCATATGTATGTTCAACTTTTCCGGTATGCTATCTATGCAGCTTCCAAATACCATCATGAAAACAATTTTATTTATATATATTTAAGCATAATTCATTACTTGCAATCCAATTGTTTACTTCAATTAGACAATTATTCATAGTATGCTCAGTACTTATCCATGTAGGTAATGGGCTTAATACAACTGTAACATCAGCATACGATGATATTAAGGGGGTAGGCCTGAGTTAAAACGAAAATAGTAAGCAAATTTTTGTTACGCTGTAAAAATTTTATTTTTGTAACTATATGTAAACGAAAAAATTTGAGGTGGAAGTATTTATCGAGACCTTCAATTTCCGGACAACTAGACCTCAAAATGTTACTTTTATTAGGCCTTACAATTAATTTCTATGCTCGATACCTCAGTTTCCTAAATTTTCAAATCGAACGTAATCAGGCTTAAAAGGAAGCTGTTGACGCTTACTAAAACTTTTATGGATTACATTTTTTAATTAGGTTTTCGTTTCTAATTTGTGAACCAAAATATGTATGCTATTAAGAATTTAAAAATGTATTAGATATTTTGGTACACAAATTAGAAATGAAGGCCTTACTAAAAAATATAATCCATGAAAGTTTTAGTATGTGTCAACAGCTTCCTTTTGAGCCTGATTACGTTCGATTTGGTTCAATAGTTATCGAGCAAAAGTGTCCCATACGATAAAATTCAGGAAACTGAGGTATCGAGCGTAGAAATTAATTGCAAGGCCTAAAAGTAACATTTTGAGGTCCAGTGGCCCGAAAATTGAAGGTCCTATTAAATACTTCAATCTCAAATTTTTGTGTTTATATAGTTACAAATATAAAATTTTAACAGCGTAACAAAAATTTGCTTATTTTTTTCGTTTTAATTCAGGCTTACTCCCTTAAACAACCCTCAATCAATAAACTCTAAGAGAACATTTATATAAACTATAAATTGTCAGTAGAAGATTTCCACGTTTTATAATTTTTATTTCCACCAGTTGATACACCTATCTGATAAATTAATTAAAACCTCCTCTACTCCACGTTCCTTATCGAGATAGCGTCAAAAATATTATGAAAAGTGTGTGTGTGCGCGCGCGCACGTGTGTATATGTGTATATTTTAATAACGCAGTTAATATTTGCATCAAAGTGTATTAGCCGAAACGTCGAAAAAGCATATTAATCTGACATCCGGCTGTCAGAATCTCTGTGAACGTTCACCGAAAGCGTAACATTGACTCGCTTTGCAAACTTTGAGGTCCTATAGGAATACGTGTACACAATATATATGTGTCCTTGTGTGTGGGTGTGTATATATATATATATACACACATCCCCTTACTTGGTTCAAGTCCTTCAAGAGACTTTAGCAAAACTTGCAACGATAGACATCGTATAGTAGAAGTCCCGGTACTCAGACTGTACATCAGTCACACAAAGCCTTAGGTTTCGGGCTCATTAACCCTCGGCCATAAGGATTCCCGTGTCCAAATCCTCGTAAGGGATGACAGACATCTTCGCTAACATCGAGCTCAAGTTCACCGTGTTTCGTACGCACTCAGTTTTTCAAGCTCCCGAAGACTGAATTGTTTTAACAAAATTTAGTACACTGAGAAAACTTGTAGTGAAAATTACTATAGATCTATTAATATTTACTGTATATATTTAGTAAATTTAAACTATACATAATATATAGTAATATTTTTATAATTTGTCAAGTTTGTTCTCTTAATTACTCAATAACAAATTTAATAAAATATTAATTTTTACTGTTACATATCTAGAGATTTTGTTTTAATTATAAACATTATATTAATAAAATAATATATTAAAAAACTACATAAACATCGTTACCCCTTGCACTGAGAAAACGAAAGCAAATTTTACTATAAAATTAGAAGAAAATATATATAGTGCAATAACTATACCGCAATATTTTATGGTAAAACTATTTATGAAAATTGTAAATAAAATTAACAAAAATATAGTTGTAATTTAAACATATATTTAAAAATATTTATTTATTGCTAAAAATTACTATACTACATTTTCATTAAATAATACTAAAAATTATGTTTGAAATGAATAGAATAATAATACTACAAATCTGTCATATTATTCAGATTTACTATAATTTATTATAAATTATACTTTAAGGTATGATTGTATGAAAAGAAACAATATTTAAGAATGTCGTTTTTAATGATTTTATTATTAAAGAAAAAATAAGGTAAATATAAGTAATTTATACGCCTTTAATAAAACTGACTATCTTTTATGAAAATCTAAATTGGTAAAATATTCCTTATTTTAAATTAAAATTAAACACGTTTAAAACCTACTTGTTAATTATTTTCAGATATTATCCAATACTATATGCTTATAGTATTTATTTGAAAAATTAATTAGTATCTTATTATTAAAAAAAATATTTGAATTTATGCTATATTTTCTAGTAAAATAAACACAAAATAAAAGTTTTTCATAATAAAAATCTGCCTGTTACTAAATAGTACTATAGGTATATTATAGTTTAAGTCAATATATAAATTATAATTTATGGAACTATTTTTGTTTTACCAGCAAACCAAATAATTAAGCTACAAAATAATATAATAAAATTAAAATTATTTAGTACTTTAGGTTTTTCGAAATTGTAAGGACTTTATTATTTTAAATACTTGCAACCTACAGGAAATCACTTGAAGAAAATAAAAGAAATTTTTTCGATTTTTAGGCACGACCGCTACACGGGAGAGCTTTATATTTTCATCATCGCAAAATGTGTGATGCATCAAAATATACTATATAATAGTTTGTAAGAGAAATTTATATGTATTAGAATTCAGTTAAGGCCCTCCCTAAAATGTATGTATGGATGTATGTATGTATATAATCATGTATCAAAGATAACTCCGTCAATTTTTTACCGATTTAGCTGAGATTCACAGGGTAACTTCGTCATAATGTAATTAGATAATGGTCATATTTCCAAATATATAGCACTGAATCACTTTAAGTCATGGCATTATTTTTAATTGCTTAGAAACGGTTACGTAGCATTATCTTGAAATGTATTAATCCTACATAAAAACTTTATACGGACGAAATGTTCGTCTCAAAATAACAAAACTTTTTCCTATTGTACACTTAACGCTCAAAACAATATTTTCGAAGATAAACATAGAAAAACGGTTAAAGTAATAAAAAAAATATGAAAAAACGTTAAAAATTTGACTTCTATTGTATAATTATTGTTGATATAACATCATTTTCTTCTATCAGTATTTGTTATATGTAAGTCTTTAATATCTTTCTCCGGTTCATCATTTTCGTCATCAGATAAATTGCTACCATCTTGTAATTCAGGTCCAACTATTTCAGAAATATAGTCAAGTGACGCCTTAACCGCCAATTTTTCAGTCTTTCTTGAAGTGTCAAATTTTGTACACCATTCTAAAATTAATTATATTTATGTAAAAAATGAAAAATAAAATATTGAAATTATTATTATTGTTACTAAAAATGATTCCTATCTAATATTTTTGTTTTGAAGGCGTATTTTTTTGAAATTCAGGTACCCAACTGGTATGACTTCGTCATCGAAATGCACTACACTTTCATGCTCATCTTTAAAATAAATTAATTATTTTACAATTATTTTTCAAAAAGTAAAAAATTATTTTCTTTTATGCTATAATAAAAACTTACATTGCAATACTTTTGATGTACAAAGGACAATTTAAACAAATGTTTTATACTCTCCTTCTCCTTCTCCAAAAACGTTTAAGCCATACTTTTCTTTCTAAAAAAATAATATATGTATGTATAAAATAATATACCTGTTAATAGACAATTACATTGTAATCTATCTTAAGATTTGTTAATAATATATTTTAATATAACAATTTCAAAGTATAAACTTTATTTGTACCGTAAAATACAATTTCTATCTAAAAATTCTGAATAGATATCTTATGTAAATAAATGCACGTACCACTTTTATAATTTTTCACTGTTTCCACTTGAAAATCTTTCTAAAGTTGTGGTCTGCATTTGTGTTCTATACCGTAATTATAAAATCAAAACAGACACTTAAACCCATTACAATATCCTTCACATACATCTTCATAAGCTATTGTCCTAAACTCTTCGTACATAGTGCAATTGAAATTCTCCTTTAAGAAAAATGACCAAAATTGGAAGAGTGTGTTCACCTCTTGTAACTTCTCTATACCAAGTTGTTTACGCTCTAAAATAAAAAGAGATTCCATGAATTCTAAAGTGAATGACTTTATCTAAATTTTATAAATAATAAATATAGCAACATGATTAATATCAACATTTAGCTAAGAAAAGAAAACATTATAATACTCATCATCACATCAAGAATTTATAACTTACAGTTACAAAAAGTAAATTCAAGGTTTTTTAATATCTTACCTATTAAACAACGTAAATGATATTTATGATACACTTGTTGAGTGAAACCGTTTACTTTTAAAAACGAATGACTAAGATGTTAGAACGTTGGCAATGATTGCGGAACACCACCGTAACTATACTGCCTATAAGAAACCTTCGTTTGAACTTGTATCAGCACTACTTCTGTAAATATAAAATTAAAAGAAAATCCTATTATTCTTGTATTAGAAAATAATGCTAAATATTCAAAAACGTAAAAAATATCACATTAAGTAATAAAAGTTGTTAGAAGATAACACATTAAATATCAGTTAATGGATTGAAAATCTTAATGATGTTCGCAAAACACTTTAATTAATATTGCATAATTACATAATTTAACAATTGTTATATATGTTAAATAAAAATTATACTGTGCTTAAATTATAAATTTTATAAGCTTATTTCAAAATTAATATCTATGTAATTTATATATTTACCCTGAATATGTTCTCGGTCTTAATAATTATAAGTGCCGTTCTTTTAAATTATTGTATTTATTATTACATAATAAGAACTTTAATAGTAAAATAATAAATACAACATTAAATGCAAACTTAATGTAATTTAAAATAAATTAAAAAATGTAATAATAATGTAATAAAATAAAATGTCACAAACCGTTAATGTATACCAGATCAACCTTGAGAAAGATTAAACATCGCCAAAACTATCCCAATACAAAACAAGAGGCTCGTGGTTATTGTTGAATTGAACCATTATTGTTCGACTGTCTACCATTGTTACTCTTGTATTAAAACTGACTAGTAGGTGAATTACTCCTATAATTCATAATTATCTTATATAAATTATCTTTAAATTTAATTATAAAGTATTCTACAATTTAAAACATAAATAAAATGTAAAAAAATAAATATTACTTAGTTATTGACAACTTACGGCAACTTAATATTTTCAAAAATAAATAAAATATAAATCTTATACAATAAATAAATTAACTAAATAATAAATAGAAATTATTTACCATCCAAAAATAGTTATTATTCTATTATTTTCAAACACTGCCAACATTGGACAAATACTGGACAAGAGCTTCTGCTATTTTGTAATGCTCACTTAACTTTATATTAGAATAACTAATATCATACAGTAAAACTACATGAAAATCATATAAAAACTATGTGTACATAATGTGTATACATAATTTTATATACACAATAAAATAAATAAACTAACTATCCGTTATATTTATTGTCCGTTTAAATAGTGCCATCAGCGCCATCATACACACATAAGAATAATGTATATCGCATTTTATGTAACCCGCGTCCCGTATCCCAATTTGAATTTCAAATTTTTTTACAAAAATATTTATTTATAACACTTCTCTTTTTTTATTTATTTTTTAATACAAAAAATCGAATAAAAAAAGGAATTATAATAAAAAATTTCATTTATTAAAAAAAACTAATATTTTTATAACAAAATTTGATATAAAAAAATTAAAAACAGTAAAAAATATTTACCACACACAAAAATAAAATTTTGAAAATAATCGAAACGTCAAACTCTGTAAAGCATGTTTTCAATACGTCCAAATTATTCTAAATTTTAAATTAAAATTTAATTAAAATTTTTAAATAAAATTGAACAAAAAACTTTGTTCTTAAACTTGAAAAATTTGGACTTGAACGTTAAATAAACATAACGAATTTATTATGTCCGCGAATTCTAAGAATATATTGATTTTATATTACTTAAATATATTTGTCTTTTCAAATATTATAATTACTTTCTTCATAATTTATTTAATTAATAAAAAAAAAGAAATGATTAACGTTTACATGTTATTAATAACATTGTAATTTAAAATAGAAGTTACTAATTCACTCTTCATGTACATATTTCAATTTATGACTTTGTTCGCTGAGTTTTTCATTTGACAAATTCATCAATTTAAACATAAAGTATATATAGGTACCATACACTACTCTAAATATACTACCAAAGAAGGCACCCGATAACACATCTTCGGGACCTAAATTAAATTTATATAATGTTCCAGTAACCATTCCACCAGCTACATAATAAAAAAAACAAAGCTTCATACAAATGAATTTCTTCAAAAGTTAACAAATTTAAACAATATACATGAATGCTGCTGTATATCGAATAAATAAATTAATTATATTGTTTCATATAGACTAATTTAAATTGCACAATATTTTATCACATTTACTTACCTTTACTGTCCAAAATATACGTCCCATTAATATTGTTTTACCAAATATTCTTTAGAAGGAACATTAATGTAAAAAAATAAACTATACGGTTTTATATAAACATATGTAAATTATGTACATATGTATTTTTTTTAATCACGTTACCTCTTCTTTCAAAAATGTGTTTCCTATTACTTCTTTCTTGCCAAATATTTTTTTTTTTAATTTTTGAGATATTTAAGGAACAACACTTTTCTCTTCAATACATTGATATTCAGAATATTAGAATTATATCTAAAATTTAACATCTATAAATACATCTGAAATGTATTATTAGAACATATATATGTATATGATATTATTATTATTATTTTATATAATAATAAGCGAGCTATATTCGGTCGTGCCTTATAAATTTCTGTTCTCAGGCGCAGTCTGAGAACAGAAACTTGCGCGCGAAGCGCGCGGGGGGGCTCGGCCCACCTAGTTATCTCATGTTGGTCTTGGTGTTGGTGTTGGATGCAGTGCAAAGAATTGAAATTATTCGGAAACTAAACATTTTTAGTATTTTTAATAACTTTTAACTGAAAAATTATCAACTGTTTGTTATACATGTTAAATGGAAAAAATCTTATAAATTTAAAGAAGAATCTGTTAAATTCTTGTAGATATATTAATCATCACTTTTATTATACTTTAGAACCATAATAAGTCTTAACTAAAAAAAAGGAACGTACGATAAAATATTTTTTAATGAACCAAAATTTTTCTTGTAGCTAACAAAATGATCTTTCTGTTGACCCCTGGCAGGTTTATGGCCGAGTTTTCGAGCCGATTTATGGAATTTTTAATAAAAATTAAAAAGATGTTATATGAAAATTTGCACGTATTACATGTCATCGTTTTATTTTCCGAGTATAAGTTGGTGAGTTAAATGCATCATAGTTGATTTCTTCTCGATCATCTATAATATTTTCATTATTGTAAACTTTATTTTTAATTTGGAATGTCGACATTTCGGTACGTATTCATCTGCTCTCTTTTTATCTGTACATTGTTTTGTTTGTTAAGCTGTGGTAAATCTTTTTCTTTATTTTCGGATCTGTTTCTATCAATGCGACTTTCTTTCTTCTTTGCCATGGATTGATTCGTCAACGTAGCCACGAGTACCCGAAGCAGATTTCTAACCTCCTAACTCATTATATGTGTTTCATTGCCACCATCGTTGGCGAGCAATATTGCTGACGTCCTTCGGAAAGTGTTACCTGTGTTCAAAATCTGGCGAATTTAACCATTCGACTATTTTTTAGGTACAGCACCTATGTTATTTATTTGCATACGCATTTGCAGGCTTTAAATCGGCGTACTTTTTTTTTGCAAATTGCAAATTGCATACATTTTAAAAATATCCTGTAACTGTGAAAGATCCTTCACCATTGTTTTTGGTCATTCAAATTCAAATTAGTATACCATTGATATTTCCGCGCTGAATAATTTTATATTCGTATTCAGTGACCCTTATAATAATAATAATAAAAACCCTTATATAAACATTTTTTACGAATTTGTATAAAGCTTAATAATTTTTGATTCGCCATATTGGTTCGCATTTTGACATTTTTGCAAGAAAAAAATTTTTATTTTTATATTTTTACTTATTCTGACCCGATGCCAAACTTTAAAAAGTTTTATAGCTTTTCTAAAATAATTATACTTTTGTCTCAGTGTACTGATACAAATGGTTTAAAAACGTTCGAAAATCTTGTAATTATATACACCAAAATTTAATAACGCCTCCATATCTATGCATTCATATGTAAACAAAAATAATATAATATTTATAAAATATTTCATTTTATTATTTTATTTCAAAATATTTGAAGCGTATTTTAAGTTAATAAACTTACTGTTAAACTAGTCAAAAATTATAGTCTACATCCATCATTTTCGTCGACAATTACTATACTGCTGAATTTGATTCGAAATACGTTTTAAGGAATTTAGCTATTGTTTGTGTGGATAATAATATTCGTAGAAAAAGTATATTTACTATCGAATCCGATAATACTCATTAACTTTATAAATCATTATACTACGTTTTAATTGTAGTAAATAATAACAAAATTTGTTTAAACATAATTTAAAATATAGTATATTTAACAATACTGTATAGTGCAACAATAATACTTCAATAATATATTGTAATAGAATAAAAATTTTTGTTGTAAATATTGTTAAGATGCAATTTATATAATATATTTCTGAATAGTAAATTTAACTAAGCGAATTATAGAAAAAGTTACAGTCAATATAATTAAATCAACACATCCGCATATTATACTATAAAAGTTGGTCGATTTAAGTATGTATTTATAAGTAATTTAGCCATAGTATAGTGAAATCAATAAAATAATCAGGTTGTTTAAGTTATATTATATTTTACTATACTTTTTTTTGTAAATTTTACTTACAAAATTTTATTTTTATTAGTAATCGTTAGCGTCTTTATGTTCGCCTGTTTTCTTTGGACCCACACATAATTATTAATTATATTTATGGATTACTACAGATAACATTGACGTACTTTTTTTCCTCAGAAGAGGATCGAAAATTTCCCAATTATCGTGTGACTAAATACTTATTTTATTATTATACGCTAGCTAAGTTATGTATTGTTCATTATATATGCGATTCGATTTAAAATTCGTTTACAACTGAAAACTTGTAATACATTTTGAAACACATATTGAGGAAAAGATTAGATTAAAAATTCCAATAGTTTCTAGTAAAGAAAGCACAGACTGACTGTAGAAAATTACTATAGTTTCTAGTAAAAATATAATTATATGGTTTATATAATAAAATTTACTATAATAATTCTTCTAATATTTACAAAATTTTGTAAATTTTAATATAAACTATAATAATTTTACTCTGTTTATCAGCCTATGATTTCATTACTAGAAACTATCGTAATGTTCAATACAAAATTATAGATAATTGTATGTAAAACGTTATATTTTTAGGAATAACTGTGTACACAAAATAAAATAAATAAAATCCATAAAACAATGCAAACGTTCGAGAATTTTGACAAATGTGGCTGCGTGATTCGTCATTGTTGCAAAGAGAGATTGATATGAATAAAAAGACAAAGAAGAAAGTCGCAAACGTCGCGAGTGTTGATCAACTAGTTTTTATAGATTTTATAGATTACACTACTTGACCACCGTGAAATATTGTATACAAATTATTTAGAAAGACTTTTTATCCGCGGTATACATAGGGAGACTCATAATCGCATAGTTTCGGTCGGCGTAACATCGAATATTTAATCACGAAAGGTTATCGCAAGGAAACTATATAGAGAATAGCGGGCAATGTCGTAGAGAGAAGCATGAAAAGTCATAGCCCGCGTAGTGATTCGACCGCGCGTAAACAAGATCTGTGTATAGGTATACGAGATTCTCGGTTTCCGTGCAGGGGTTGGGGTGACTATACGCGAGGACGCAAATCTGTTGGTTTTGCTCCTCGAAAACCCCTGAAGGAGATCCGTGCGGCTTCCGTGCGCATTTCGACTATGAACGCTACTTCGCTTGATGATTTAAGCCAGGACCGCGGCATCCCTGGGACACGAATCCAGTCGCGCTACCGTTATCAAAGCAATTCGAGCTATTCCAAATGTGCTTGAATTCCCAGCCACTCTCGCAGCGTGCCCTTTTGTCTATAATGAATAAACAATATTTCATTAACGTATATTAATCATATACACTATACACACTGTATTTATACATAAACGTGTGTAACGCTAAATTAATTAAATATCCAATTACGAGTAATATTAATTTTGTTCCAACGATTAGTACGCGACACTCATTTTTGTTGCGTGTGTAAAACTTGATAAATTTCTGGTTTGAAGGTTTTTAAGTAATTTACGAATACCATAATCTATTTATTTATTTATTTATTTATTACCAGTATAAAATTCCCTGGTATAGAAATGAGAACGTTTAAAATAGACGGGATTCTAGTTACTGTACAAAAAATGTGTGGAGTGTGGTTATTAGTTAGATTAAAGAAATCAGCGTGGAATTTTAATTTAATTAAGTTAATCCAAAATACTCAATAAGTTCGTCATTTTTTTTATTATCAATATGAGTAAGGTAAATGTTAGTTTTATCTCTTTATCAATACATCTTTATTCAAAATATCACTTTTAAATTTGATGGTTAGGTTTCTTGCGTACACATTATTCGTCTATTTAGAAGCTTGTAAAAATAGAATTAAATCTTAACTAATATTGATAGCTAAAAAGTGGGAAAAAAATGTGTTTTAATATAATTGAACATTATGATTTAAAGTACACGATCGTGAATGATTTTCACGTTCCTGGACGTTCCCATACGTATAAGGATCCTCGTTTATCTGTACATAGACCTGACCTATGCAAACTTCAAACTAAATATAGAACGTAATTAATCAAAATAAACAATGAAAAAAATGTATCACATACATTATATTTCTATTGCAATTTATACAAATATAAATACAATACAATAATACATTATACACATTGTAATTTAAATTTTATTTTTTATTGTTTATTTTGATTTGTTACGTTTATGCATTTTATATTATATTCATTTTAGTTTTAAGTTTTATTTACAGTAATAGTTGATTATCAAATTTTTATTGAAACCATATAACTCTCTGCAAAAGTATATGAACAAAAAAATTACAGAAAAGAAAACACGTAAAATTAATTATTAATATATGCATATATAATTAATACATCGATTAATATATAAGAATAATTTTAATTATTGAAAAAATTAATTTATTACAAAACATGATAGAAACGTCCAGGCTGTATTAAGTACCTAGAGTTGAAATGCCTTTATTGACTTTAGGTTAAGACTCGCTTTAAATATGCATGCCTATTTGTCCTTCCTTACACAGGCTAATGGACATATCAAGATTCAAACAAGTGTGAACTCACGATCTGAAAATATAGATTAAGTACCTCTAGATACGGACGTTAATAATATTGATTAATTGAAATCTGTTGGTAGATTCACCGATGATTTTTAAATAAATTATAGTAACTCGAAACTAATTGTTTACTAGACTTATTTTTTGTTAGTTTATTTAATAATTAATTTGGAAAATATTGCAAATAAACAAGGACATATAAGAATTTAATAATAAAAAATAATTCTCGTCACTACTTTCACTTTCATTTATGTCAAATTCGGATTTCATTTTATTATTGCCGTTTAATCAAACAAAATTTAAGGACGTTCACCGAGATGTTGAATTCCTCAGAATTTCCTTCAAACTTTGTCTATTTGTTAATTTATTTGTAGTTTATATAGGCGCTCGAAAGGTTTTGATGTAGTAAACGGTACTATTAATGAAAGTACAGAGATTTAATAATTAAAAGCTTTCTTGCAAAGAGGAACTTTACGAGTATATCTATATACATTGCGCAATTCCTGCTAAAGTTTGTGACACTTTAATTTCTGGGAGGTAATTTAATTATTTTTTTTTTCTCTCTATTACTTAATACGTTTTGTTATATCGTACGCGAGACGTTGTATGTGATAATTATAATATAATATTTTTAATTATTTCCCTTTTTGTGAAGGTCTTTCAAATTAAATTTAATGTAAACTTAAATAGATAAGCCAGCGAACAAAATTTTGAACATTAATTACGAGGCTTGGGTAGAAAATGCGTGACATTTGGTAAATAGATTTTAACGACGAATAATTTTGAGAACGATGTGTCGGCGTATCTGCCCTCTAATCTTATTATACAGATCGTTATCGTCGAAAACGGGTGGTTACTTTACTATTACAATATATTACATCGTTCAGCGTTTTTCTTTTCGGTTGACAAGTAAAAAACTCTTTTCGTAATTAAATACAGAATGTAGAGTATACGAAGACGCATTAGCCGTATTACGAATTAACAGCGAATCGTTAAATACAAACCGGAGTAATCTGTATAATCAATGATTTTGAAAATCCAACCACGTATTTTATAGACACCCAGAGCGATCAGCCGATAATTTTAAATCCATAAGTAATTGTATCTAAAGCCTTTAAGCTCGCGAAACTGTATTCTTTATCGCTATTGGCAAAACACCAAACCACTCGGCCAAATCTGCCCCAATTAACGGATCGAAACGTCAACAGGTATGAAAAAAAAAATGAAACCTGGCATTCCACATCGTCGAGTTAATCAACAAGAAAAGAAAATATAAAACGATAAATAACTGAAATTCTTTAACAAGCAGTATTTTTTTTTCTGGACCAAGTTGAAGCCTTCGGTTATCTTGACGCGAGCATCGTCATTGGTCGGCTCACCTGCGGGAGAAATCAAGCGGCGCACACCGCACTGCGGCAACTCGTCTGTCTCGCTCTCGTTAACCTCGCTTGCCGCTTTACCCCCCTGCTACTGCTGCTGCTGCTACTGCTTCATACCGCTGTTGCTGCTGCTGCTGTTGCGCTCGTGTGGTTACTTTACCTGATATGCGCAAACTTTTTGAACTGTTGTTTTCACTTCGTGAATGATTGATCATTAAGTGAAACTGAAAACAACCGTAAAACATCTGTTTTCGTTAATTCTATTTAAATAAATTAATTTATTTGTATTGTAGTTTATGAGAGAGTAAATAATACCGCAATGTAGGCAATTTATAGCTATAGGGGCATAGAATTACTTCTAGTAGTTTATTTTTTTTTCTAGTCTTTATATTTTCTTCAATTTTAGTGTAAAAATTTGTAATAAATGTTTACTCTGAAAATGGAATTCTTACTCTCTAGCTGCTTACATTCGTAAGTATTAATGAAAGTAATTTAGAAACGTGAAATAATATAATTCACTGAAATTGCTATTGAATTTTGCAACGCATTATCGTCATTTCCTTAGAAATTGCACAGTCCAATAATTAAATTCACTCAAAATCGAGTACAATTCCTTTAAATTAAAACTTACTAAATATTACACGCTCTGTAATCCGCGTTTTCTTCAAACTAAATTATGTACTTAATTGAAAGGTATATCAAAATTTAAATGAAGCAAATACATTCAAAACGTCTAAGATCACCATGTATACATTATACCGAATTATTTAATTTATACATATTGATAACCGATTTTGCAGAAAGTATTGAATAATAAAAGAGCCAGTCTAATTATACTACTTTCTACTTTTCATTCTGCTCAGCTTTATACACAACGTCGAGATAAAGTTCGGGAATGAATTATCATTAATCTTATAAGCGTCAGGTGATTCATACAAAATTACAAATTTAAAACTGATACACAGCTCGCGAATTAAAATGGTTGTAATTGTAAACGTTGAAATTGAAATAGTATTGTATTAAATAATTAAAATGAATATAATATTACAAAATTTATAAATAAGTACATTAACGGTTTTTATTATGTGTTACATCGTACAATCCCTTTCAAGAACATGTATAGGTGCAGATGTATGGATTTATTTTGAGCAGAAAAAATTATTATTTAATATTTATAAATATATTTACTTCTTATCTTTACTTGTCTATTACTTTGTTATCTTTACTTTTTACTTTGCATAAATACTATATATATATATATATATATATATATATATATATATATATTTTTAATATTTTAAATTTAAATATTCAAATTGCAGTAAACAATTTTTACAAAAAAAAAATAAATAAATAAATACATAACCAAAATTAATATAAAATCCTTAAGTATCATTTATTATCGTATGTTTTATTAGTATTTTTATTTATTATGGTTTGTTTATGCTCGTAGTGTTATATTGGTAACAAATAAATAAAATACTTGATCTCTTTGAGCTAATGTAATGGCCAACGTTTTTTGCTCGTCTAAATCTTTAAGCGTAATCGTTAGACATTAAAAAACACACAATATAACAACTTTTTAATTAACAGAAAAGAATATAAAACATTATACAAGACACTGTACATTACAATTTAATCGAAAAAGTTCACCTAAGAATACTGAATTATAAAATTCTACTGCATATCGCGAAGGAGGCAAAATAGAACTAGGAAAATAGCTAGTATCATGTTTGAGCAAAGTCGCAAATGTGAAAATTTGAATAGTTTTTCATTTTAGCCTATTTAATAAAAGAAAATGTTAAAAATGATTAATCGCGACGAACGTATTTATCACTTGAATTAAAGCGTTTCCCATCCAAATTCTCAGCTAGGCAAGTATTTATCCGCAACTTTTCGTCGAATACTTTTTAGAAACAAAATAAAAATAGAGATAAAACAAAAAAGTGACATCTATGAAATTAAACGATGTGTAAGTCACTTAGAGTAATTTCAAAAAGTATTCGACAAGTAAGTATTCAACGAACACCGGTATTCAACCGAAAGAATTCGTCTACTTTTTTATCAAACGATAAAAAAAACAATAAAAATTGTATTCATATTTTTTATTCAATTCTTTTTAAAAATTTATCTTTGTTTAAATAATATTTTATTTGTTTATTTATTGTTTAGCAAAAAGATTAAAAAAAATATTCGACGAAAATACAAATACTATTTGTCGAGTACTTTTGGTTAAATACTAGTAAGCTTTGGAATGTATTACTTAGATATCACTATTTTTTTGCTTTATCTCTATTTCTATTTAATTTTTAAAAAGTTGCGGACGAATACTTGCCCAGCTCTAATTTAGACCATAGCATCCCAGAAATCATTTATAAAATGATGTGTTAAAATGTAATAAAATCAAAATCGGCTCGTTATTTTCTAGGTAAATACTAGTGTTTAGTTTACATATACACATTAAGCTACGTTTATCTTAAGAAATTCCATCAATGAAACGTATAATTGTCCTATTGTTTTCAACTAAAATAATACTAAAATTATACGACATTATTGAACGCAGTGAAATGTTAGTTTATCCATGTGTAAACTTCGAGAATATTCATAAGTTTTATTTGGTATTGTACTGTTATACTATGGTATGCGAATCAATTTCTGTACCCCCTTATGCAGACAACCAACATTAATTATATATAGGTATAACAATCACCAATCAAGTAGAAAGAATCCTTGTGATGAATTGACTTTGTATAATACATTATTTAATTTAATTTATATATTTTATATATAATTTTTATAAATACTAGCGTTATTTACTAAAAATATATGACACAAATGGAACTGTTACGTGTGATGACACTTCACGTATTTTATACTTGAATAAGATATACTTATTAGCTGTTGAATTCGTGGTTCATCGACTGTGTCATACAAATGCTGACTGTCAAATTACGTTAAAAGAACAAGCAGGTGATCGCTAGTCGTTGCTGACGCTTTCGCGGAAGCATTGCGCCATGACACGGTTAATGCGCGAATAATTATTCACGTCAAGGAAAAATGTGGGTCAACGATTAATATACAAACATTCAATACAAAAAAAGAATCAGAGTTCACAACATAACCAATCAAGATGTAGCAGTAGACAGAGAAGTAAAACAAATGATTAACGTCGAACCTACGACCGATTGAGGTTCGACTCTCTACAACGACCGGCATCGGAACACGACGGAACGGCCTCTTAAGTATCAGCCCCGAGCAGCCTTACGATCAACCGCTCAAACGCCAACCAGCAGCAGCAACCTAGCAGCAACGAACTAGCAACCAACTCTAGCAAGTATTACAGAGATCGAACGAAGAGAACCTAATATTGTATTTCACCATATTACCAACTTATCAAAGTTTCAATTATTTAGTTATCAAATCAATCAATTATTTAATCTTGTATTCAGCATCCGCTCGTTAAGCACTCCGCCTAACCGAGTAATGGTATCCATAGTCATTGGTACCTCTAATACGTGACATTATACTGTTTGAACGTAATTGTGTTTTCTGATAAATAAAATAAAAAATAACTGTATGGTTATTGTGTATTATAAAATATTTCTCGATTTCATTTTGAATTCAATTGATTTTATTATATAAAATTTTTATATTTTAATATTAAAATTTGTATCGAAATATTTAAAACATACCGTGTACTTTTTCAGTAAAAAGAGATGAGAATAGGAAAAAAATATTTTTAAATATTGAATAATAATTTTTCTCTGATCGAAATATATCTATATCTCTTGATGTGCACATATATACACATCAACTGCTTTCTTTTGATAAAAAAAATAATTAAAATTATTAATTTTAAGCCATTGATTTTTTGCTTGTAATACATTCGCATATGGCACCACTTTCAATAGAATCTTGGTAATAAAATAATAGTTCACTTTTAGGACATTTATATTTATCTTCACCAGTGTTTATACAATCAACTTACGCTTTTCATCTTTCCACTTCGATAATTATTTAATGTAGCAACCATAGTATTTTCAGCACTTAATATTAGTAGCAAAATTATTAATGAAGTATTTTGTTGTGATATTATAATAAAAATAGCAATGTTATTGAGTAAAATCGCGTACGAGAATTGACATAAAATGGCGCTGCGAAACAATTTCATCTGAATAAAGTTATCGGTAAATCAAACTATTCAAGAATATTAATTTAAATGATATACTTAAATAAATGAATAAGTAAAGTAAATAAAAACTTAAATAAATTGCTAGTGCAATATTTGTATATTTATATTGGATCAATAACATTGAAAGGGTTGACGTGTGCAATTAAATTAACTTATTACATTATATGTATTCTAATACTTCTGTCCCTTTTTCAAATCGTTAAATATATAGGTATATATATATCCAAAGGAGAAGCAAAAATATTTACGCGGATTATTCTTACAAATGCCTGAATGAATTGCAACGAAATTTGGTGTATACACGATGAAGATGTATTGGCAGGGACTAATGTAAGACTGATTAAGTTAGGTACATTATAAAATTCATTTCAAGATTTATTAAAGTTGAAATGTGAAAGACGAGAAAATAATATAGTTGAATAATATAACGCTAGTTTATGTACTCCCATACTTGCACGGGAGCTCCCCTTAATTCCGTGAATACTTTACGCTGGTCGAAACGTTTCTACGCTGAAAAAAAATAATTTCTTACTTCAAGCGGTATTCTTGTTAATATAACACAAGAAGAAATAAACTGCTTGGTATTCAATGAACCTTCTAAAATTTAGAAAAACATGTTTCATTCTATATATTGATATATAGTGAATCTTCCTAGTTTTGGACGTAAGGAGATACAATTTAATTATCGAGGATTCGTTTAAAATCAAGTATAGATTTCTTTTCAGGTCATATTTAAGAAGAATTCCGCTTGAAGTAAGAAAATATTTTTTTCAGTGTATAGGTGAAAAATTGCTTGTTTAATCATTATTTTAAAAAGAGAAGATGAGATCCACACTTTCTCATGAATCAATTTGATTTAATTACAAGTTACGATGTTAGCACTCCCCAAGGAAAAAACTTCCCAGATAACGTTCTCGCCCTTTTAATTGGCAAGTCAATCTATATACAGCGATACGCTGGTAAATAAATTGCGCGTGCATATAGATTTTTTTTTATATGCATACGTGCACGGTAACGTGGCGAAAAAAAAATCAGTAAAGTATATATACCCGGCTTGGTTAACGTTGTAAGCACCCTTGTAGTTGCATTTGTTAAAGTGCGCATGTGTGCATCAGAGTCGTTATTATAAAAAGGGGCACTCGCTCGTACGAAAGTGCAATATTTCCTCGTTGACCTTAAAAGAAGTTAAAGAGCAAGAGGGAAAGAGTTAAAGTGTAGGAAGGAGAGAAAGTAACTTTTGAGTTATTAATCATGTCCGTATATCTCTCTCGCGCGCTTCTCTGTTTCGAGTTTCTCAGTTGGATTTTCAATTCTTCTCTTTCCTTGTACACGATGCGGTATCCCAACCGCGTTTCCGCAATGCTTCCTCCTTCCGTGTAGGTATATTATATACACCTGTATTTCCCTGATTTATCATTCGAACGGTATGTCTTTTACCCTTGACGCGGAATAATCTCGTTTGACGTAACCCCTCTTTATATCTTATTTTCTTCTTTTTTTTTTCTTCGTCTCACCACTTTGAATACGTCGTTTTTCCGCTGCGGAGCATTTCAAGCCTTGCTCGTCTACGCGATGACGATGGCGTCTCACTCGTGTGGAGCGGTTATCGAAATTTCGTTGACCTCATTCTTCGCGCGTGCCTCAGATTTTCCTAAAATCCATCGTGAAAGAGAGGCGAGGAGTCTATAAATTTTCCTTGGCTCATACCGAGCTTGGCTTCTATCTTCCTTCCTCATTATTTTAGACACTTTTTTTTCCTCTCCTTGTGACACTACTTACTTTTTTTTCTCCGTTATCATGCGGGAATGAAAGGTGAGACTACTAATGTTGGAGAATATAGAATTTATTCCTCTGAAACATAATGTAGAAATATCTTTTCCCCCGACGAGTGAGATATTTAATATTGTACTGTTTTTATATTTTTAATTTTTCATCGGAATGTTAAAAAAGTACCGCTCGGCGGTACGTGCGTTTGAAGTTGCGCTGGAATTTTTGCATTGGCCTAATTATCTCGGGTATTACATTGTAATTTCAGTATCCAATTTTATACCGCTTATTGTGTCGAGGAAGTCGAAAACTTTCAATTTCTATGAAATACAATTAAACGCTCTCGTTTAATATAAATTAATTAATGCATTTGTATACAGTGTTGCTTCAGACTTTACTTACTTTACACTCGCATTGCCCATCATTGATATGAAATATTGGGAATTGATATAAGCTTTTGTTAGATTAAACTTTTTTTTTGTTTGATGTATGAACAATTCAATTTTAAATGTTCTACTTTACACAATAAGAAAATGAAAATGCCGAGAATTTTCATATGTAAATGTATTTGTGTATATGTTTCACTTTAATAAACAACTTTACTGAAAATTAAGCATTGCGATGAGAACCTGCGTGTTTTGAGTATAAATTATGGCACTTTTTCATTATTTATGTTCCAATAATTTATTTTTGGTCAAAATAAACATTTCATGCTATTATATTTTTGTTGAGGATATTCTATATAAACTATATAAAAATTATATTTAATGACCTTAAATTGATACTTTTCCTTAAATTAATTTCTTAAATTAATTATTAACGTGCACAGTATCATGTCAAATAATTTAGATATGCATCGGGTTTATTTACTTTTGATTTTATGATATATATCTAAATCAACACGGATTAATTGAAAAAAGGACGCATTGCGTGTACCTATAGTCTGGCTGGTTTAATTTAATTTAGAAGTTAAATTTGTGAATAGAGGTGTCATGGAAAAGTAATTTAAAACCTTCAGAATTTTTTAATTAAATATTATTCACCATATGGAAAAAGTAATTGGATTTTATGCTGCATATTTTTGATGATATAAAGTACAAAAAATTGTTGACAAGTTTTACACAGAATTAATCTAATTTACATTTGATTAAATTCTTAGTATTAACTACAATTATAAAACCAATATTTTTTTAGAATTGTACAATATTTTACATTATTATATTTAAATGTTTTATGGCCAGAATTAATTAGCTTTAATTGGATAAGTTGTATTTGCGTTTTTCTTATTATTCTTTTTTTTTTTAATAATTCGATGTAAGTACACTCGTTAATATAGTTTATCCAGGTCCTTCTACCCTCCCCAAAAAAGACGCCGTTTTCTTCGAGTACATTTCACAACAAGCAATTTAAGTTAAAAAACGTCAAAAACCATAATTGGTATAAAACAAGTTGAGAGTAAGGAAAATAAAAAAGAAACAGCATTTTTTTTAACTTAAAAAGCTCATCCTGGAGCTTTAATTCCTGGAGAAGTCGAAGGCACACAAAAGTATGTCGTATACGCAGTTCAAGCAAAGTCGGTCCACTCTTAAACTCCTAAAATGCGGTACGAGGGTAAACGAAGACAGAGCAGAAGCTCGCGAAAGGCATTTTAAGTGCAATGGCTTGCGCGCGCTCTGAAAAAGGCAGTGGCCCTTCAACATAATGCTGCTTTTGAAATCCTCCTTTTTTTATTCCGCTCCCGTATAACCTTTACGATATATGAACTGGAGCACCGTATTTGATATAATTGATATTTAAAAATGCAGTAAAATATCAATTTATTTCTTTTGTACATTGTATCTGTGTGGTTGTTACATTTCCATGCGTTACTTTCATTGAATCTATTGCGGCTGCCTATAGATAAGTTGTTTAGAATTCAGAGCATGACGATGCTTTCGTTTATTAATATTTTGTATTTCACTTTTTAAATGATGAAGAACGATTAATTATAATTAATCGTGAAGCTGTATATTTCATTATTTTTCGTTAGTGCTTTATTTTTATAATAGTCATTCCCTAGTAGAAATCGAATCCATTTCAGTCCATTTATGAAACGCTTTTTCTCGCATTTCTTGGCGAGTACCAAGCCATTTCATCAAAATCGCTACAAACTGGCTAGGAAATCGTAGAAAAAGCGTTTCAAAAATGGGCCAAAATGGATTCGAATTTTACCAAGACATGTTGATAAATCATAAAAATGGCCGAAAAATGGTCGAAAAATGGATTGGATTTCTACTAGGGATTAAGGAGTTGGCAAACCTAATTTCGCTTCAATAATGTTTCCCAACATCCATAGTAGAAATATGGTGATTTTAAATGGTTTGAGGTTAGAAATAGCCATGTTTTAGGTCATAACTAGTGATTTCCTATCGATCTTTTAGAAATGCCTTATTTCTACTTTAAAAATCGTTTCCATTTCTACTAGGGATTGTTTTCCAATGTTAGTTCTCAATGGTGTACCAACATTCTCTATGTCTGTGTAATATTGATATCCAACGTTAGTTGTTTTCGGTTATTTGTGTGATTTACAGTAAATAATAACTTTATCATCTATTAAAATATTTCATCGTTTTTGCATAACTTATTATCTGTAATAATTAAATTTCGAATAATAATATAATAAGTGTATATATCAAAGTCAATGTATGTAGTATTAGTTAAATAAAAATAAAATATGCGTCGAAAGCCTATTGAATATTGCAATATTGCATTTTCAATGGAAGAAAATATATTATTTGCAATGTATAGAATAAAATACACAAAATATTTCGAGAATGCGGTTATCAGACATTTGATAAATTCATAGGCCCAGATGATAAACTCTTCAAAGAAAAGAAACAGTACTAAAGTTTCTATTTATATAGTAATATATTACAATGGTGACGAAAAAAGGAATAGAGGAAGGATAAATAAGCAAAACGGAAAAACGAAAAAATGAATATTAGATGGATTATAAACAAAATATGTAATCAATAAAAATTTGCACAAGTCTAGCGATATACTATAACTTAAACATATAATAAAAAATTCATGAAAAAAAAAAAATTGATACCTGCGATGGCCACACAACGTACATATATTATTAGGCAATAGTAAGGGGCAAATGTAGGAAACAACTTTTACTTGTACACATATAGATTACAATTTAAATAATTTTATAATTTAATTTTCTTAAAAATCAATTAGTAATATTTAAATTTTTATAATATTAAAGTAGAAATGCGGAAACATTTTAGGTTAGGTTAGGGGATGTATTGATATAAATGCATATAATATAATAAAAATTGTGCTAATGTTGTTATAATTAATTTTGCATTGTGCAATACTTAAAAAAACTTTATTAATATTTATTTATAAGTGGTTTTACAATACTTTTCAAGTATTTAAAACAAACGATCTATATACTAATTTAATAAAAAATAAATAACACATTGAAAATCGTCAAATTATCACTGAGACTTATTAAGTCGATTAATACGATGCCCATCTCAATCCTTAGCATTGTTAATTATCGCTTTGTAAAATTTTGTTTTCTTCAACAACAATTATTGCAGTTCCATAAGCTTGTATTGTTGAATCTATAATAATAAAATGAATATAATTATAAAATGAATCATTAAATATTAAAAATATATATTACACTTATAAATATTGTCATAAATAATTTTAATACCTCGCAAACATTTGTAAAATCTACTTCTTTAAATATGATATACTATGCTCATTTCTAATACAAAAATAGACGATGGTACGTCTACAATAACATTTAATAAATTTTTATGTCATGTACAAGTATTTTTTGAAAATTATAATATAATAATCATTATAAACTTACATTAATAAAATAATGATTATTAATGTCAAAATATATGTCAAAAGTAACAAAATTAATATTACTTAATGTTTAGTCGTAAATACTTTATATAATTAAGACAAAAGTAATAAAATTAATGTTATTTAATTTAGTTACTGTATAAAATTTAATATTTATTCACTTAAATATATACTTCTAATTAAATACGTGCATAACTTTTTTTCTTATACGGAGTTTCATAAGACGTAAAAAAATTTTAACATGTCACGTGATTTATATATCTCTTGGGGTTGGTCAGGAAAAGGTTAGGCAAAACTCTGGCAAATGAAATCAAGGGCACGATAACCAGACCCTGATAAGTACCCCATTGCATGTCTCATTAGGGCCTTTTCAGGCTGCCTTGTAAGGCCCCAGTAATTACGAGAGATAGCCAGAAAATTTTTTTTGTCGAGCAGGTTCGATTCCCGGTCCCAACCGATTGATATACAACCACCACTAGGGAATGTATTTTCAACAAGTGCTTTCTTAACAAAGACATCGTGTGACCTCCGTTGCTGATTACCACCGATATGGGAGCATAAAAAGAGCGACGTTAAAATAATATAAAAAAAAAAATAAAAAACTTGTCTAAACAAATAATTATTTATAACTGGGGGAGGGGGGCAACCCTCCGCCAACCCCCCGAGAATAAAAACTTATAAGGCACCACCAAATGCAGCTCGCGCTTCGCGCTCGCACTGTTGATGGTGTCTTTTCCTATAATTTTTACAATTAATATATTTTCCAAAAAGTAGATTTTACATATGCATTTGAATTTAAATAAAATAACAAAATTACTATTAAATGGAATATTATCAAATTAATTAAATATAAATAACTTCAAAATAATAATTAAACTTTAAACTAATATATTATTGTAAATTTTGATTTTAAAAAATACATTATTTAGCAAAGAAAATTCCATCTATGTAACTTCTATAGGTAACCTGTTTTTTTTCTCTATATCAATATTTTTTATCTGATATTGTTTATAGTAATCTGCTCGTAATGAAGTATTTATATACTCTACATAAACAAGAATAATAAATTTAAATTTTGTTTTTTTGATCACCTTTATTTTAACTTCACGATTAAAATAGGCGATCAAAGGAAATTAATTAATAAAATAATAAAAAATATTTGATGTCATTGTTCTGGTAATGAAACAGTCACGATGTTGGTCATACTCAATATACTGAATATATATATTTTTCAATATACCGAAAATATTTTCGGGCATGGACACCCGATGTACACAAGGCATATGCAACTGAAATCGTAGAAATGTACCACCACTGTGTTGCGTGTATCAGTGTGGAAACTTGGAGAACTGCTACTGAGCTACCGTGTAAACATAACGTAAAGTTTAACTGGTTTTATAGTTATACACAATGATAAGTGTTGCATTTTTTACTACATAGTTTTGTTACTGCCAAACTTGAAGGCTACACTTCAAAATACATTACTTCTACGCATTTTTTAATTTGAATGATGGGCCGCAATATTGGATGAATAATGGGTAAGTAATAATATTTGTTTTTCGTATTTTTTATTTTTGGAAAGAGAAACGTAAACTACATTTACTAATTTATTTATTATAATAAAAGATAA
Source organism: Theocolax elegans (assembly GCA_026168455.1). Taxonomy (NCBI): domain Eukaryota; kingdom Metazoa; phylum Arthropoda; class Insecta; order Hymenoptera; family Cerocephalidae; genus Theocolax; species Theocolax elegans. Next base: position 43,425,108 of record CM047430.1, read on the forward strand.
GTATATTTTTAATGTAAATAAACTTTATAAGTAACTAAATATTTTAAAAATGAAAAAGAAATTAGTGCATCATATTTTTATTGTTGTATGATCTGAAAATTTAATTTACTATAATTTTCTACATCATAAAATTATACTTTCATTTTAATAATTTCTAGTGTATTCTAAAAAAATAGGGAATAAAAAGTGAATACGAAAATTAATTAAAGGAAAAAAAGTATACAAAATCAATATATATATGGGCTATTTCACGTCAAGTGGTACGATGAAAATTTTAAATCGCTCCAAAATTTGAGAACAGGCTGGAAATATCTTCAAGAAGATAGAAAAAAAATTTTAGGTGTTAAAAATAATTTGCATAAAAGTTATTCCACCATGAAAAATGGAAATTTTTCAATTTTTTAGAAAAATTTCTATTTTTAAAGCCATTTATCTCAAAATCTATTAATTTTTTTGAAAAAACATTACAAACAACTTTTGTTTAAAATAATCTTTAGAAGTTATCTACCTGGGTTACAATTCTTAATTTTAAAATCTTGAAGAGATAGGGCACTCGAAAATATTGAATATCAAAAAAAGGCGACCACGCCACAATCGATTTTGATCTAACACCGCTCAAAAGATCACATTTTTTGAGAGCTTTCGAATGGCGGCAGTTAGATTATTGGCCGAGACCGCTGTTGTAGGTTATGCCCTAAAATACATGAAAATTAGTGATTTAATGAGGTTTATAAGGCATAACTTACACCAGCGGTCTTGGCCAATAATCTAACCCAAACCATTCGAAAGCTCTCGAAAAATGTGATCTTTTGAGCGGTGTTAGGTCAAAATCGATTGTAGCGTGGTCGCCTTTTGTTTGATATTCAATTTTTCCAGGTGTTCTATCTCTTCGAAATTTTAAAATTAAGAATTGTGACCCAGGTAGATAAGTTCTAAAGATTATTTTGAACAAAAGTTGTTTGTAAGGTTTTTTCAAAAAAATCAATAGATTTTGAGATAAATGGCTTTGAAAATAGAAATTTTTCTAAAAAATTGAAAAATTTTCATTTTTGATGGTGGAATAACTTTTAGGCAAATTATTTTTAACACCTAAAATTTTTTTTCTATCTTCTTGAAGATATTTCCAGCCTGTTCTCAAATTTTGGAGCGATTTATAATTTTCATCGTACCACTTGACGTGAAATAGCCCATATATATATATGGGAGATTCCATGAGAAGTGATCCAGTTAAAAAATAAAATTTTGTTTTAATGTATGGAATCAGTAAGAAACTACTTGAATAGAGTGTAGCTCAATTTTTTGACCTGAATTACAATTAGTACCAAAGTTGTAGCCAATCAAAAAATCGAATTTTTTGAAAAAATTGACTTTTTGGCCATTTTTATCACTTAATAACTCAAAATCTAACAATTTTTTCTTATATACATTAAATTTGAAAAAGTTTATTAATTTCAAGAAGAATCAGTTGAAATATTTCATTTATATTATTTTAAAACATTGAATATAGTTATAATGGATAAACTATTTTTGATCGTACAACCCTTTTTTTTACTATAAAGGTTTTTATTGATTATAACTATATTCAATGTTTTAAAATAATATAAATGAAATATTTCAACTGATTCTTCTTGAAATTAATAAACTTTTTCAAATTTAATGTATATAAGAAAAAATTGTTAGATTTTGAGTTATTAAGTGATATAATGGCCAAAAAGTCAATTTTTTCAAATACGAGGATCGATGTAATTCAGGTCAAAAAATTTAGCTACACTCTATTCAAGTAGTTTCTTACTGATTCCATACATTAAAACAAAATTTTATTTTTTAACTGGATCACTTCACATAGAATTTCCCATATATATATATATATATATATATATATATATATATATATATATGGGAGATTCCATGAGAAGTGATCCAGTTAAAAATAAAATTTTGTTTTAATGTATGGAATCAGTAAGAAACTACTTGAATAGAGTGTAGCTCAATTTTTTGACCTGAATTACAATTAGTACCAAAGTTGTAGCCAATCAAAAAATCGAATTTTTTGAAAAAATTGACTTTTTGGCCATTTTTATCACTTAATAACTCAAAATCTAACAATTTTTTCTTATATACATTAAATTTGAAAAAGTTTATTAATTTCAAGAAGAATCAGTTGAAATATTTCATTTATATTATTTTAAAACATTGAATATAGTTATAATGGATAAACTATTTTTGATCGTACAACCCTTTTTTTTACTATAAAGGTTTTTATTGATTATAACTATATTCAATGTTTTAAAATAATATAAATGAAATATTTCAACTGATTCTTCTTGAAATTAATAAACTTTTTCAAATTTAATGTATATAAGAAAAAATTGTTAGATTTTGAGTTATTAAGTGATAATAATGGCCAAAAAGTCAATTTTTTCAAAAAATTCGATTTTTTGATTGGCTACAGCTTTGGTATTAATTGTAATTCAGGTCAAAAAATTTAGCTACACTCTATTCAAGTAGTTTCTTACTGATTCCATACATTAAAACAAAATTTTATTTTTTAACTGGATCACTTCACATAGAATTTCCCATATATATATATATATATATATGGGTCATACCAACTTTCCTACTTTTTTGTAAATCGGTCCGGCGGGGGGGGGGGGGGGGTCAACCAATCGGGCTAAAAATTTAGTATGTTACTATACTATAAAAAAAAAGTAAGTGAGCCATCATTTTTAAACATTTTTCAAAGTAGCACCAAAATTCGAGAAATTAGTATTTTTTTATCCAGTCCAGGGCAAAGTCTTCGTATTACTATAGACTTTTAATCTAGCTATATAGAATACAATTTTTTTGTGAACAAAAATTTTGACACAGCTAAATATAAACACTTGTTTTTTCAAATTTTGCACATTTTTTAAATGCTACCAAATTAACAGTTTTTGATATTTTTAAAAAAACCCAACGTGGTTAGATTTGTATTAGTATAAGGTTTCTTTCTGTTCTAGGTTTACTATAAAAAGTTAATTTGGCTTAAAGTTATGCTTATTTAAATTTGATCTAAAATGGAAAAAAAACACGTTTTTTGGTATTTTCTAATGCTCACAACGTCGGTCTACCTACATTTTTTTTACCAAAATTTGGGTAAAAATCAGTTTTTGTAGGTAGAAAATGATCCCGCAGTTACTGCAATGGATATTTGACCTTGGTACACGTTTACTAACGTTTGAAAATATTTTTTTGCATTCTTGCGCAAGACTTATCGGATTACTGCAAGGTCGAAAATGTCTTGTATTTTGAGTGTTATCACAGGTAACATCCATACTATAGGTAACTTTAAAAACTAATAGGAATATAGTTTAAAGAAATTTTTATTTTTATTTTTTTATAACAATTTTTGGCCTGTTTTCATTATTTTACTCGTTTTTGTACATTTATCATTACAATGCGTCGAAAAACTTGTCATTTGTACAATAGGAAAAAGGTTTGTGATTACATGATAAACATTATGTGTATTTACGTTTTTTAAATTGGCACAACAGATTTTGGGATTTTTGTACAAAAACTGTTTTTATGGAATTGTAAAAAGTGTCAAAGCTTAAACATATTACTGCAGGTCTAAAATAAACCTCGTATTTTATAATATCATGTCAATATTACAGGTGACTTTCAAAATTAACACGGTATTATAGTTGAAAGAAATTTTTATTCTTTCTAACACAAACCTTTTTCCTATTGTACAAATGACAAGTTTTTCGATGCATTGTAATAATAAATGTACAAAAACGAGAAAAAAACCAAAAAAACAGGCCAAAAATTGTTATAAAAAAATAAAAATAAAAATTTCTTTAACTGTGGAATATGTTTAAAGGTATCCAGTAGTTCCCTGAATTTTTTCAGATTTTTTCTGGGCCATTTTAAGTTACGAGAATCAAAGTTGACATTTTAGCACTTTTTTGCATTATATGCCCATTTTCATGAATTTTTAGCTCCCAGGGGATGCATTTTTCACTAAAAACATAACTATGATTTTTTTTGTAAAATTTTCCGAACTTTTCATAAAAAATACTTTTAAAGACATAAATGTATGCTGTCACACTCTTGTAGCCATTTAAACCTTAATAGTGAAAATCACAATTCTGCTCCGGACTCTGGTAACCTAATACTGTCTAAAATATGTCTTTTATAGTCAGAAACTGCCTAAAAATTTCCAGAGTGGGTCTAAATCATTAAGATCACTTATGGTCAAATATCCGGGAAAAGTGCCCGAAATATTAATGAAATGTATATTTGTTGCCTTAAACGATGAATCTATTAGCATGATCATTGCAAAAATTTGTGCACTTACCTGGAGTGGTAGAAAAGATCTTCACTTGTTTCAGTATCCATCTAATCCCCTGTAAGCTGCTAAAAATATAAATATTATTATAAAATTATATAAATTATTATTTAAATCATTTATAATGCTGGATTTTAGTTTTACATCCCTTACAGAAGTATAACTAATCTGAAGGATACTATAAATATATAAACATCATTATTACAATAACTGAATATACGTATTTAATACAAAAGATATAAATAAATCGGATATATAATTATAATGAATAATATGATAACGTGACAGTGACAAGTTTGTGAAATCTAAACAATGTATGCTGAATAATAATAATAATAATGTTGATACTTTTATAGTAATCCTTCAGATTAGTATTATAATTCTTGTAACGGATGTAAAACTAAAATCCAGCATTATAAATGATTAAATAATAATTTTTATAATTTCATAATAATATTTATATTTTTAGCAGCTTACAGGGGATTAGATGGATACTGAAACAAGTGAAGATACTTTTCTACCACTCCAAGGTAAGTGCACAAATTTTTTGCAATGATCATGCTAATAGATTCATCGTTATAAGGCAACAAATATAGATTTCTATTAATATTTCGGGCACTTTTCCCGGATATTTGACCATAAGTGATCTTAATGATTTAGACCCACTCTGGAAATTTTAGGCAGTTTTCTGACTATAAAAAGATATATTTTAGACAGTATTAGGTTACCAGAGTCCGGAGCAGAATTGCTGATTTTCACTATTTAAGGTTTAAATGGCTTACAAAGATGTGACAGCATACATTTATGTCTTTAAAAGTATTTTTTATGAAAAGTTCGGAAAATTTTACAAAAAATCATAGTTATGTTTTTAGTGAAAAATGCATCCCCTGGGAGCTAAAAATTCATGAAAATGGGCATTTTTTCAACAACGGGCCGAAATGTCACTTTCGCTCCGGCGCCCGAATCGCGAAGTTGGAATTTCGGCCTCGTTGTTGAAAAAATAGTATACACACCACCGGGAGGTAAAATGGCGACCCAATAGCACACGGTTTTGCCACCCTCGCCTTCGGCTCGGGGGGCAATTTACGTGTACTATAGGCTCACCAATACTTTACCTCCCTAGATGTGTATATACTATAATGCAAAAAAGTGCTAAAATGTCAACTTTGACTCTTGTAACTTAAAATAATGGCCCAGAAAAAAATCTGAAAAAATTCAGGAGAACTACTGGATACCTCTAAACATATTCCCACAGTTATAGCATTTATTTATTTTTTTCATCTTCGATGTCACAGAGAACCACCCATATATATATATATATATATATATACGGGTCATTCCAACTTTCGTACTTTTTTGGAAATCGGTCCGGGGGGGTCAACCAATCGGGCTAAAAATTTAGTATGTTACTATACTATAAAAAAAAAGTAAGTGAGCCATCATTTTTAAACATTTTTCAAAGTAGCACCAAAATTCGAGAAATTAGTATTTTTTTATCCAGTCCAGGGCAAAGTCTTCGTATTACTATAGACTTTTAATCTAGCTATATAGAATACAATTTTTTTGTGAACAAAAATTTTGACACAGCTAAATATAAACACTTGTTTTTTCAAATTTTGCACATTTTTTAAATGCTACCAAATTAACAGTTTTTGATATTTTTAAAAAAACCCAACGTGGTTAGATTTGTATTAGTATAAGGTTTCTTTCTGTTCTAGGTTTACTATAAAAGTTAATTTGGCTTAAAGTTATGCTTATTTAAATTTGATCTAAAATGGAAAAAAAACACGTTTTTTGGTATTTTCTAATGCTCACAACGTCGGTCTACCTACATTTTTTTTTACCAAAATTTCGGGTGAAAAATCAGTTTTTGTAGGTAGAAAATGATCCCGCAGTTACTGCAATGGATATTTGACCTTGATACACGTTTACTAACGTTTGAAAATATTTTTTTTTGCATTCTTGCGCAAGACTTATCGGATTACTGCAAGGTCGAAAATGTCTTGTATTTTGAGTGTTATCACAGGCAACATCCATACTATAGGTAACTTTAAAAAACTAATAGGAATATAGTTTAAAGAAATTTTTATTTTATTTTTTTATAACAATTTTTGGCCTGTTTTCATTATTTTACTCGTTTTTGTACATTTATCATTACAATGCGTCGAAAACTTGTCATTTGTACAATAGGAAAAAGGTTTGTGATTACATGATAAACATTATGTGTATTTACGTTTTTTAAATTGGCACAACAGATTTTGGGATTTTTGTACAAAAACTGTTTTTATGGAATTGTAAAAACGGTCAAAGCTTAAACATATTACTAGCAGGTCTAAAATAAACCTCGTATTTTATAATATCATGTCAATATTACAGGTGACTTTCAAAATTAACACGGTATTATAGTTGAAAGAAATTTTTATTCTTTCTAACACAAACCTTTTTCCTATTGTACAAATGACAAGTTTTTCGATGCATTGTAATAATAAATGTACAAAAACGAGAAAAAAACCAAAAAAACAGGCCAAAAATTGTTATAAAAAAATAAAAATAAAAATTTCTTTAAACTATAATCCTATTAGTTTTAAAAGTTACCTATAGTATGGATGTTACCTGTGATAACACTCAAAATACAAGACATTTTCGACCTTGCAGTAATCCGATAAGTCTTGCGCAAGAATCCAAAAAAAATATTTTCAAACGTTAATAAACGTGTACCAAGGTCAAATATCCATCGCAGTAACTACGGGATCATTTTCTACCTACAAAAACTGAGTTTCACCCAAATTTTGGTAAAAAAAAATTTAGGTAGACCGACGTTGTGAGCATTAGAAAATACCAAAAAACGTGTTTTTTTTCCATTTTAGATCAAATTTAAATAAGCATAACTTTAAGCCAAATTAACTTTTTATAGTAAACCTAGAACAGAAAGAAACCTTATACTAATACAAATCTAACCACGTTGGGTTTTTTTAAAAATATCAAAAACTGTTAATTTGGTAGCATTTAAAAAATGTGCAAAATTTAAAAAACAAGTGTTTATATTTAGCTGTGTCAAAATTTTTGTTCACAAAAAAATTGTATTCTATATAGCTAGATTAAAAGTCTATAGTAATACGAAGACTTTGCCCTGGACTGGATAAAAAAATACTAATTTCTCGAATTTTGGTGCTACTTTGAAAAATGTTAAATAATGATGAAAAATAGCCTATTTTTGAATGTTCAAAGTCGCATACCTACGTCCTTAATTGATTTAGAAGGCTACAATTTTGGCTCACTTACTTTTTTTTATGGGATAGTAACATACTAAATTTTTATCCCGGTACGTTGACCCCCCCCCCCCCCCCCCCGGACCGATTTACAAAAAAGTATTGGAATGACCGATATTCGTGTTAATAATATAAAATTACTTTAATATAATTATTTTGTAATAACATTTTTGGCCTGTTTTCGTTATGTTACTCGTTTTTGTACATTTATCATTACAATGCGTCGAAAAACTTGTCATTTGTACAATAGGAAAGGGTTTGAGATTACGTGATAAACATTTTGTGTATTTACGTTTTTTAAATTGGCACAACAGATTTTGGGATTTTTGTACAAAACTGATTTTATGGAATTGTAAAAACGTCAAAGCTTAAACATATTACTACAGGTCTAAAATAAACCTCGTATTTTATAATACATGTCAATCATTACAAGTGACTTTCAAATTAACACGGTATTATAGTTGAAAAAAATTTTTATTCTTCTAACACAAACCTTTTTCCTATTGTACAAATGACAAGTTTTTCGATGCATTGTAATAATAAATGTACAAAAACGAGAAAAAAACCAAAAAAAGGCCAAAAATTGTTATAAAAAAATAAAAATAAAAATTTCTTTAAACTATAATCCTATTAGTTTTAAAAGTTACCTATAGTATGGATGTTACCTGTGATAACACTCAAATACAAGACATTTTCGACCTTGCAGTAATCCGATAAGTCTTGCGCAAGAATCCAAAAAAATATTTTCAAACGTTAATAAACGTGTACCAAGGTCAAATATCCATCGCAGTAACTACGGGATCATTTTCTACCTACAAAAACTGAGTTTCACCCAAATTTTGGTAAAAAAAAATTTAGGTAGACCGACGTTGTGAGCATTAGAAAATACCAAAAAACGTGTTTTTTTTCCATTTTAGATCAAATTTAAATAAGCATAACTTTAAGCCAAATTAACTTTTTATAGTAAACCTAGAACAGAAAGAAACCTTATACTAATACAAATCTAACCACGTTGGGTTTTTTTAAAAATATCAAAAACTGTTAATTTGGTAGCATTTAAAAAATGTGCAAAATTTGAAAAAACAAGTGTTTATATTTAGCTGTGTCAAAATTTTTGTTCACAAAAAAATTGTATTCTATATAGCTAGATTAAAAGTCTATAGTAATACGAAGACTTTGCCCTGGACTGGATAAAAAAATACTAATTTCTCGAATTTTGGTGCTACTTTGAAAAATGTTAAATAATGATGAAAAATAGCCTATTTTTGAATGTTCAAAGTCGCATACCTACGTCCTTAATTGATTTAGAAGGCTACAATTTTGGCTCACTTACTTTTTTTTATGGGATAGTAACATACTAAATTTTTATCCCGGTACGTTGACCCCCCCCCCCCCCCCCCCCCCGCCCGGACCGATTTACAAAAAAGTATTGGAATGACCGATATTCGTGTTAATAATATAAAATTACTTTAATATAATTATTTTGTAATAAATATATTCAATTTTTAAAATATATATATATTGAGGTTTTGTTACCCTTCAGACTGAAAACTTACACTTTGAAATTTATTTCGTCTGCATCTGTTTTTATTTTGAATATTGGGCCAATATTGAATGTATAATGTGCAAGTAAAATGTTTGCAAATATATTCGAGTTGCTTATTTTTTGATGTTATAATTAGTATATTAAAAATTTATAGTATATAATTTACGAAAAGGAAAATTAAATATATTTACCAATTTTTTATTATAATAATTTAATTTAATTTTTAATGAAAATGAATTTTAAAAGAATATTTATATATTAATAAATAAAAAAATTAAAAAATATATTAATATAGCATATTTTGGAGATGTCTATTTCGAGATATTGTACAGAGAATAAAAGAAAACCGTTTTTAGAGAAATGTAAACTTTGTTATAACTTTCCCGTATAACAGTCGTGCCTAAAAATATTAACACTAATACAAAAAACGAAAATTTTTTAATTTTATAAATTTGCAAAATTTAAAATATTAAAACATACAGTTTTTAAATAAAAAATAATTCATCACATTCTTCGCTAAAATAACTACCACGTCATTTCTATGGTAAGCAATTTTAATGAACCCACTTTAAAAAAGAAAAAACTGAAATTTGTGTATTCTGAGCAAAATGGCCATGGTGACTGCTTTGTCCGGTCCGTTTTGCCTGGAATGGATAAAATGAGTTTTTTTAAGAAAAACTAGTAAAAATAAAAATTGATATAAGTTCTACGTTATGCTTTATTCAAAAAATATAAAAATCCAAAAAATCCAAGAAATTTAGATAGTAATATTAGAAATAGTAGGGAGTATTCATTTTGCTCAGTATGACCACTTTTCCCAGGTCTCCCCTATATACCAGTATATTTACGTGTAGTATGGACTCGTCAGATGGGTACCCGTAATATCTATATATTGGAATACCCTTTATATTTAAAATACGAGTATGTGGAGACGTACACGGGTATACAGCGATTTATAACACAAAAAGGTAACAGAAATAAGCCTGTTTTGACTGCGGGAAACAGTCTAGGTACTCTGAAACTAGCTGAAAGCTCCTAAAACATCTCCAATAGAAATTTGAATCTAAAACCTAGGAATTAAAAATTAGCACAAAATTTGTATATATAGTTTAATACACATATAACAGGACATAACTAGATTTAACCTTAATCTATATTTACGAGCTCAACAATGGTTAAGTATTAGAATTTTTATATTAATAAATGGTCATAAAATAGGAGAAAAAACGTTTCACCGATAGGACAGAAATAGGCACATTTATCGCCTTTTTTGCCCATTGTATTAAAAAATCGATTTAATACTCAATTGACGGTATTTATTCAATTCTTATTTGTATAAGAGATTACGAATCCACAGATCACCGAGGAAAGCCGTCAACCTATGCAGGTAGCACCACCAGCTGAATTTGAACCAAGTCCTTCCAGAAATTAACTGCGATCCCCATGTTCTTAAACAAACATCAGGTACAATTTACGCCACATTTTGTACGAAACACTCATGCCACTAAACTAGACGCACCCATTCACAGCTAGCAGGCCTCTACTAAACGTAACTATAACTACATAAGAAAAATACGATATTATTAACTTTCTAAGTAAAACATCACCGACATAAAATAATAATACACATATACCCAGTTTTACATTTTAGAAAGTGTTTTACTTATTTTTTCTAACATAAGTTATATTTTTAATTTTATGTCAATATGTATAATTTTTTGAGACATATATCGCATGTAAAAAAGATTATCATATTTTTCCAAACATTATAAGTGAGTATATATTAACATTTAGTATGTATTATTAATTGCAGGTATTATTAATACGCGTGAGTACGAGATGTACTAAAATTACATCCTACATCAAAGAGTTTTTGGTAGATTTTTATATTTCCAGTGAAAAAAGAATAAAAAGGTAATTACTAATTCCTAGCATGACGAAACTACATAAAGTGGGCTTTTCCTCCATGTAGGTAAGTTGTGGGTGCATTACACTCATATTTTAGAAAACAATACACTTCGCTTTTACGTTAGTACAGCCTCATTCCACTTTTTTTCATTTGTTGCTTTTTTTTCGCTTCTCGTTCACTCTTTTATACATTTGCCCGACTAGGAAAATAGCCAATCGAACATAATACGAAACTCACTGTCGAGAATAAGGATCGAAAATACAAAGAATGAGCTCTCGCGTGCTCTGGAAATTTCTTTTTACCTTTTATTTTATTATACGCAAACTCAATGCACAATTTTTTTTATTATATTTACCGTACTTTGCCACGGCTGTTTTGAATTTGCACTCCAATTAAAAGAATTTATTGAAAGTATAGTGCATACTTCGGTAAGCACTTTAAATACACTTTGATTAAAAGCGTCAAATTAAACGATAGGGAAACAGAAGTCATAATATTTTTATCAATAATTTCGTTGTGTGTTTCATTTCGCGAAAATAAAATGCCTTTGTAGAAAGTTTTATATAAACTAAAGAAAAAATAACGTTATTTAATATGCACAATTTTATCAATTAACTTAGTTTCAATAACTAGAATAATAAAAAGTATCTGGAGATAAGAATTTAACTTCGAAAATTCAAAGCAGATAAAGTGTCTAATTTCCCAATTATTGCATATTCAAGTAAATTTTAATCGAGAAAATCGAAATTAAAAATTTAAAAAAAATATTATACCACATTTTTATTTTTATTCCCGCAGAAACTCGAGTTACGTAAAAATAATTGTTTTAAGTATATAATTTTATTAATTTAATAATAAAGAACTTTTATTCACTCTACATATTAAAACTTATTATATTATAGTTACGTGGTATATAGAAGTTTTCTTCCTACAAACTTCTTTTTTGATCGACTAAAAAATCTATAATTTCTGCATGTTTTTTTAACGGGGTGCCATAGTCAATATTTATCCTCCCTACCTTATCGGCAATCGTGATTATTAGTAATAAATGTGTAAATAAAACAGTATGTGAAAAAATAAGAGAAGAGGCGCCTTCGTTTATTAATAATCTAACTCTGTGCTGAATTACAGATTAAAATTATATTGCGTTTTTGAGAAAAGTCTTACCAAAAATGTGAACCTAACCTCAACGAGGTGAAAAGATTTGATATTTTTGGTAAGACTTTTCTCAAAAACGCAATAATATTTTAATCTAAAATTCAGCACACAGTTAGATTGTCAATAAACGAAGGCGCCTCTTCTCTTATTTTTTCACAGACTGTTCTACTTTTTTATTAATTAATCATCAAAAATTGAGTATGGAACCCCCTTAAATACTAAACCAAACTCAATTCGGACAGTTCAGAGATGTTTTCCGTTACATTCTCTTTAATTGAATAGTAAAATCATTAATCTCTATTTTTCCAAAACTGACATTAATTTATTATTTTATCAATTACAAATTCACCGATTAAAATCGTTATAATTTGACATTTAGTAATACTCTGGATTCTTCTTTAGACATTGACTGATTACAATAATTTTACAATAATTAAACTTATACAAGTTATATATCTAGCAATTATTTATGAATTTATTTTATTCTAAGTCAATTTCATTTATCTTTATAAAATTCACTATTATTTTCTTGCGCATACTAAGTAATTAACTAAAATTTTAAATTAAATTTTCGAAAGAAATTTATAAAATTTTATTGTTTTGATTTATAACATATAGGTATAATGTGTGTATTTATCGTTTATTTATAAAATTAATTTCCTTTCACAGCAACAAAATAATGTTCGTAAATCAACGGTAAGTATTTATCAAGAATTTTTAATTTAATGCTCAAGATTAAAATAAAGTTTAAATTAAAATGAATGATCTTAATTTTATCCCGAATTTGGGTCAAAGCTCTGCGGTCGATCCCGTAAGAATAGGTAGAACTTAATTCTATATCTTTAATCGCGCAGCTTGACCTCAAAAACGTCAGCGGAAATGTATATTAATTAATTAGTTAAAAGTTATTTTTAAATTAATGTTGCAAATTTGTTTTGCATACCTCTGGCATATATATGTACACACACACATAGAGAGAGAGAGAGAGATCCATGATCCATCTTATCCTACAAATACCTTATCTTAAAAATACAACACTTTTTAACTTTGAAACAGAGTGAGATGCAAAGTATTATTTTTTCACAAATGTATTAAATAAAGTTTATCGAGTTAGACTTTAATCATTAATAATCGTAGTGCAATTAGTGCTGACGTAAAATTTGAGTTTATATCGTACGAATTCTTTACGCATCGTGCATCTATAACATTAATATACAGGTATATGATAAACCTGCAAGCACGCTATGTACATAAATTAAATGTGACCAACAATTACCGAAAATCAATAAGCTAACAGTGAAAAGTGAGCAAGCGCAAGATAAAGGTGCGAACTTGGTTGAATTAAGCGAGACTAAATCAATTACCAAAATACCGATATCATGGAGGGAAGGGCGAGAGTTTCGTTCCTTTTAATATTTATCTTGCACCGGAAAGTACACAGTCCGTCCGTCGTTGCGCCAAGTTCGGTTCCTTTAATATTTGTTCTACTCCCTCTCGTTGATCTGACCTCACCTACTCAGTCGTTTACCTGGCAGTGTCTCTGTGTGTATGTGTGCGATGGAAAAGGGGATACATAGGGTACACCATCCGATTCAAGCGGCACACGTATGCATCGAAGAGAGGTTGTTATACGTCATTTTACCACGTCAGAGGAGTCGCGACGCGTATTGATCGAACGGTAGGTGGGAGTCTCTGATTCTTCCTCTCTCTCTCTCTCTCTCTCTCTCTCTCACTCACTCTCTCTCTCTCCCACTTGCTTCGCCTTTGCAGTTTCGCGCTCTCTTTGTTTCTCTTTTCGTCTTGCGACCGCCCTCTCATCCCTTTTCCTAGTTTTCCTGCTTCGTTTTTCTACTCTCTCTCTCGTTCTCTCCTCTCTCTCTCTCTCTCTCTCTCTCTCTCTCTCTCTCTCTGACACTTTTGCACTTCGCTCTATGACCTATACTTTTCCCCGAGTTTTATTACCTTTGCACTGTCGTTGCCTCGGCTTTCACTTGCCATTTTTTGTCTCTTACCCCCGGCGTACGCCGGAGAAATAGGAAGATAAAAAAGGAAAACGAACGCTGAAAAATAGTTGCCAGGCGACCGAGTAAGCAATAAATAATTCCGTTTCGAGCTATACCGCGAGACTAAGAGGGATGTGTGTATATATATATATGGTAAAAAAGAAGGAAAGAAAAAAAAGTGCCCGTATACATACGTTGAGATGAGCCGCTCGCGAAATAGCTCGCCCTGACGTATGACGTATGTTCAAACTTATTTTGATTGGATGAAATTTGTATTTTAAGTGTCGGAGAATTTTTCATTGTTCGCTCGTGCAAACTGCCTTTTGTTCGACCGTACGTGCAGATTGCTCAAACTTCCATCCGAGATAAATTTGTTTTTATGGTTGTTTTAACTGGTCGTATAAATCGATTCGAATTGGATCATTCATTTTCTAATGACGCGTGCAGTCTACCGAAATTTATATGATCCAACCCCCCCCCCCCTTTTTTCTACTATCGTTTACAATTAATTCAAAGACCAAGTAAATTATACATTTCATAATACGCTTAGAAAAATGTATTCAATACGATTGTAACTTCGTATAAGCATATGTGTGTGTAAAACTCGCGGTGTAAAACGTAATGCAGCATAATACAGTCGAAGTGTCGTTCTTTCCAACAAATGTAAAAGAGACGTTTTCAAAGGAACGTTAACAAGAAAATAAACTCGATAGTACGTTCAATTTTTATTTTCATGTAAACGCTTTCACTATTTTTCAATTCACGTGTATAATCACGCGTGTACAACGCATACGGAAAAAGGGGGGGGGGGATAAATAAAATAACGTCGCGCGGTTTTGCGCGAAAACAAAGGAGAGAGAGTTTGAACCAAGTGGATTTATACCAATCTGATTTCGAATCGACCGAGCGCCTATCGTTTTACCCTCATACACACACAGGCATAGACACACATGGACGGGAATCGCTGGATGCTCGAGAAACACTTTATTGACGAGCGAGTGGCTAGTGGTACCGCAACCACAGGTCGCGATTGACGGGAACGAGCGCAAGGGTCGTACGGCTTTTATGTGCACCGCGTGAAAAATAAAAAAAGTACCGCGGGGAGATACGGTAACGCGATGACGAAGGGGATGCAAAACGATGACGCGTAAAATGAATGCAGTTGCGTTAAGTAGACGAGGATATAAACCCACTCATTTTCTGCTCGATTGACGGAGAAAATTTTTTTTTTATATATATACGTATATACATACACGTTGGTTTTCAATGCGTGTGTATATCGAACGATCGTTTGTACGTTATTACGCGAACGCACGTTATTTGTCAAAATTAATTAATTTTACCCGCGTTATTCAACTAAAAATATCTTAATTTAAAGGGAAATAAAATATTTATAAATAAAATGTATATACTATAGAAGGAGTTGTACGTTATAAACGTTTGCTAAGATAATTAATTAAACGTATATAATTCTACTCTATTAAATATGAATTGTATATTTATATAATAATTAGTGGAATAAAAGTATATAGATAGATTTTAAACGGATGGTTAATAAAACCGTTTTAACTAACCAAATTAACTCCATTAACAAATAAACTATACAAATTAATCATCGAGTTAATATATAGGAATGACTATTTTATTTGATAATCTAGATATATAATTAAATGTTTCGGTGTACATCTGAATGCGTTAAATAATGATTAAATGCATATTTACGTATAGCCGATTAGAAATATATAAATAATATAAGTTTAACGATCGACAATTAATCTATATATATATATATATATATATATATATGTGGCAATACGGATAGTATGAGTATATACCCATCGAATTATCCGGTAACAAGGAAGTTTAGGGAGTTGTATTATTTTATAAATCGTAAGTAGATGAATGTTTTAAAAAATTATAGGCTTCTTTAACCGTAGGGAAATTGAATAATTCAAGAGTACAGTTTGCAACTTAACCGAGACTAGGAGTATAACTTGGCATATGCGAGTTTCGTCTATTAGTATTATGCCTATAGCTATACTATTTATAACACAGTGTGCAAACTTCACAGACGAATATTTCAATTTCTCCACGATCGGGTGAACCCACTTTACTTTTTCATCAATCCTCAATTCATTTTAATGCTCTACTAACTCACCTCCTGCGTTTTTCTAATTCAACATTTACTTCGTTAAATAGCTTAAAATTGTTGTTACATCTATTTACGTTTACGAGGGTGAATATAGAGTTGAAAGCTTTTTCGTTGGGAGATTATATGTGCAAGTACAGCATTATCAATACAATATTTAGAACATCTGACGATCCGACGAAAAACCACAAATTATTATAATGCAATTAATTTGTAAACAGTGTACTTACTGAAGAGCATACAAGTAAATAGTAAGCATTTGTTTTCACAGTATATATATAACAAAGACTAATATATATTATATATGTAACAAATACCTAGTCATTGATATTGACATAATATCAATATTATTGACTAGGTATTTGTGGATATATCAATCATAATAATTTGGAATTTTAAATGTTACGCTGCGGAAAAAAATGCGAAGATTAATTCATCCAGTAGGTTCTTTATATATATATATACATATAGGTAATGCCAACATCGCAGTTTACAGTTCGCAACAATGGTTGGTATTAGACTTCTTTGCACATCGAAACTTTCGAGGGTCGTATGTTTGCGGAAAAAAAGAAGATCGAAAGAGAGAGAAAGAGAGATGTCCTTAATGAGAACGGTATTCGGCCCACGGACGACGCTTCAATCCGTGAGGTTTAAAACGGTTTTGATTGCGAAAAGAGGCCCGCCACGTGGCAATCTCGCCCGCAGCACCAGATTGCTCTTTCTCTTTTATACCAAGCTCATCGCCGTACCTTCTGATATATCGCTGCATCGATTCGCGCGTGACACACAAAGATATCATTCGCGTACGGCCATAACGAGAAATAAAGAACTTTACTCCGTTGCATATCGCTGGCCAATTTATCCCTCTACCTCTACCTCTCTTGCTATCATCGTATAATGAGAATTCTCGATATTCCTTGGGTTATCGAATTCCTTTAAGAGTTGATGAGAATTTTGCTTGCGCCATCCCCGATTACCGCTATTCAATATCATAACCTCCGTCATGGGTAATGAAAATCATTTTATAATATACTCTTTTTACCTCGATTTGCTTTTCGACTGCAACCTATATGTATATATACGCGACGCTGTGCAACTCTATTTTAATAAACATTCACCTGATATGTATATATATAAATATGTCCGTTATTTTTTGGACCAAGAATTTTCGCAAGATTCTTCAAATCTTTTGTTTGAAAATGCGCAGAGTTATGCATTTTCAGACGAAGTTGCTTTATAAAGTTACTTTGCTTGAAAAAGAGTCTCATTCAAGTAGCGCTCAATAAGAGACGTTATAGCTATCTTTTTTTTTTCATAAAAGATTCTATTGTACAGAAACTTATTTTACTTCGCGGAATTAAATTGACGAAATTCTGCAATTTAACTTAAACACTTCATTAGTTAACTATTGAAATTATTTACTTTATTCAACAATACAACATTGATTTTTAGAGTGTTTATCCAAATTATTTATATTTTCGATATTTAACTGGATTCGAGAGGTGTTTGAAAGGGATGTCGGACTCAGAAAATGGTCTTTTTTAATATTTTTTTATAAACATAAGAATAAATTTTTGAAAAAAGCCTGAACGCTATGCCCTTAGGCATGTTTTAAACAGTTCAAATTTTTTCAGATTTTTAAATCTGTAACTTAATCCTGATTTTCGCATCGAAAATTCATGCCTCTTTAGATCAATATAATTACCGACAGAAAATTGTTTATTCAATTAT
Organism: Theocolax elegans; assembly: GCA_026168455.1. Classification (NCBI taxonomy): domain Eukaryota; kingdom Metazoa; phylum Arthropoda; class Insecta; order Hymenoptera; family Cerocephalidae; genus Theocolax; species Theocolax elegans. The sequence continues at coordinate 43,443,203 of CM047430.1, forward strand.
TATTAAAAAAATGATTTTTCTTAACAAATAAAAATGTGCTCTTGCTTTTGTTTTTAAGAACCGATATGAATATTTTCAAATTTTTAATTCATTATTTCCAACATAATTCTTATGTTGAAAGGACATCCCGTTAAACAACAAAATGTAAATAACAAAAGATGCATCGCGGATATACATATTTTTTTCAATTAAATATAACGATATCAATTCTTCATATTATTTATCGGGTATATTATATAATTAGTTTGAATTAATCAAAGTATGTAAAATTTTTGCAAGTTACGTTTTTACGTAATTATGAACATTGTAATGATTAATAATTGTTCAAATCTTTCGCGTTTATTTTAGTCGTTAACAATAATTTTTTGTCTACCTTCTCCACGTAATCGCACGGAATAATGAAAACTCTACAAAAATTTACATAAAAAGGGAAAAATACATACTACACGTGTAGCGTAAAATTTTCTACTTAAGTAAGTGTACACAAGAAATACTTGCCCAAAAAAAAGTATACACACACATATATACATATATGATAAATATAATCCATTCGATTTAAAAAATCATAATCGTTAGAAGTATATATTTAGATAAGTTTATACTTAGATAATACGTTTTTTTGTCTTTCTCTTGAATAAAAAGCAGTAAATTTCACGTGAAACCGCAGAAGCCCAATTACTCGTTCGAGGCTCGGTGCCGAGTGAAGGAAAATCTGTGTCAACCTGAAATGACTGCAAGAATTTTCAATCGATAGCCACTTTATTTGCGCATAAAAATCTTTGGCAATGCGATTGATCGAACAAAAAGGGTCATAGAAAGAGAGAAAATAGGGGAAAGGTAGGCTCGGGGTGAAAGAAAAAAGAAAGGTGGGTGGGGGGATGGGTGCACATCCCAAGCGTTTTTTTATCCGAGAGTAAAAAGAGGAAGTGAAAACCTCGAGTCTCCCCCTACTTCTGCGTCACTCCTCAACGCAGGCGCTACGCTGATTGCAGAGTCCCGATTCGTTAGCGGCTGGCGCGAAGTGGATTCCCTCTCTCCCTCTCTCTCATTCTGTCTCTTTCGGTTGACGCACTAGACGCGACTACTGCTTCAGACTGTTGGTGGTGGTTGTGCTGACGGTTCAACACAATGAATTACTTTCTACTGCACCTACCTTTCTACAACGTGTACCTCTCTTCCTTCCTCTTATTATCTCTTACGCGGATTTCCGAGGGTATACGATATACGTCTGCCTTGGTTTTTCCTGTCCTATTAACTTGCGCGTCGTATTTTTTGTTTTTTTTTTTTCGAGAACCGACGACAAAAGACGAGAAACTTTGAATTGAAGACACACGGTAAACACGGTGATTAGTGCTCGCGTATGACAAAAACATTCTGACGAACGGGCTAGAAGTCCATTGCACGTGAATGTTTTTCATCGCTATTTGTAGACCGACGTACTTTATCTGAACTATTCTTCCAAGACGAAAAAGGAAATTTCTCTTGCAATTTATATAAATATTGTTTTTTCGTCGTCGTTTTTGTCAAGATTCATTTTTTTAAAACACTTTACACGTCATTCACCCGAGTGTTTTACATTTTTTAACGGACGCGTTCTACATAGAATTGATGCGACGCGTTTAATGTAATTCCCTACTTTATTTTGATGGAATACGCTTCGTTCGTTCGTTGTTTATTTCATCGTACACGGATATTTTTTTGTAGTTATACTAACTACAAATAGAGTTATCCCAACCAAAGGTTGTTAATTAAAAATTACGCAACTTTTCGCATTAATTACACAATAATAACTATCTTGAATAGTTGGATATGATGCAACTAAAATTTGTAGTAAATACTTAATAATAAAATAAATCGGTACTACAAAAAACGTAGTTTGAGGCTATAAAAACCATAGTTTCAAGAGTTTAATTTATAGTAATGTAAAACATATTAAATATGTTACGTCCAATATCGTACATATCGTAAATTATGTCAAAACATATATGTAATATCTAGATATTATCTAAATACAATATTAAAAAGAATACAATAAAATTATAAATTCGTTTCTCGGTCGGTAAAATTTGAACCTTTATATTGGTGAAGTTTTTCTAAATAATTTACAAATCGATGTTTTATAATCAAATTGTGATTATTTAGAGTAAACATTTCTAATTACATGTTTTTAATTACAAGTTTTTGTTTAATTAAAGATGATTAGTATAACTATAATTATTAGTCATAATAACAATTATTTATTAGTTGCTGTAAGCAAACAGAACATGGTTACGAAAACTATAAAAATTAAAGTTAAAAGAACTAAGTTCTTATAGTTCGTGTTGCAAAAATGATAGTTGCGTCATTGTATAGTTATATATTCATTGTATAGTTCGTCATTGTGTAATTGTATACAGGAACTACAAAAAATTTTCCGTGTATAGTATTACAATTTTCATCCTTTTAGTGTTTTACCTGCTTCGTATATTAAAAAAGAAAAATACAGAATTTTTGAATAAATTGATTTTTATTAATATATTGAATATTCATTGTATTGAATAAATTAATATTTAATCAACCTGAAAAATACAATCTTCGGATTACATTGTAAAGCTTTACTAAGATTAACAACCTATATGGAAATCAACAATACTTTCTTTCATTACTTGGGAACTTTCAATTTTGAAATTCAAGTTATTTTATATACATATTATATATATTTATTTAATATCATATATCTCATACAATGGTATTTATATATTGAAACGCATCGGGTTCGCACGAGATAATTATTCTTATGGTATTGAGAGGAGAAAATTTATGAAAGAAATTGAACGCTACTATTTCAATGCAGTTTGCATTTTTATGTTTCTGGAGTTGACGCGCGCTCGCGCGCACATCCCGGAATGTATGACACTTCCTTCAAGTTTCGTCATATACTTATATATATACGCGGGAACAAGAAGAAGAAAAAGAAGAAGAAACGATTCCGCCGTCGAGATTTATCTTTTGACATCTTTATATAGAGAGAAAATCACCGATTCTTCTACTCGGTAAAGTGTAAAACGTTTTTTTGTAGAAACAAGATTCAAATACTTTAGAATTTCTGAAATCGCGCATTTATTTTATATATACATACCCTGTATACGCATTCACAAAGTTATATACAATATCGATGCCTATACGCGATTTACGCGAATATAGAAATATATTTTAGATTTTTGTCTTTAGATTATAAACCGAGAATAAAAATATTATGTTTGTAATTGTTTTTTCTTATGTTTCAGTAATATCTTCTAGGAGAATGTTTGTCGGAAAGGATAATCATCAAAAAACGCGACAAACTAAAAGTATTTCAATGATTATTCATTTCGAAGTAATAATCCTACCAATGAAGACTAAATTATGTTAAAACTAAGTTTGAAAACTGATATCTAAGACGAATAAGTTTAAAGTTTGTGAAACGCACATATACCTCGAGAATTAAAAAAGTTTACCAAGTGGTTTTATGAATAGGAGAAAATACTTTTTTCAAGAAAACATTCAGTAAGTTTAAATTCAATTTCTGTACTATACAATTAGTTTACACGTACACTATGTCATCAACTGAATTTCGTACAAGATTTATTATTATTGCGATCAAACGATATAGTTAAAGAACACCGAAATAAACAATATTTTATTGCGTCTTTCGAAATGATAAATGAATTGTAAATATACGAATTACGACAATGCACTTTCTCGCGCGTAATCTCTATAGTGAACAATGCTTGTGTGCCCGTTATTATACATAAAGAAAAAAATTCTGGTAAAAATGACAATACTGTCTATATAGTAATAAAATTACAAACAAAAAATTTTTATATTGTATAGTAAAATTTGCTAATGGTAAATATGATAGAACAATTGTAGTAAAATTTAATAGACTTTTAGTGAATGTTACTATACAGTAGTCATTTTTTTAAATTTTGAGTCTGTAATTTCATTGCTGGACACTATTGTAATTTTTACTACAACTTATTTCTCACTGTGCATCAATAAGGATGCGTAAGAATACGATTAACAAACAATCTTTTCGTATACATCGATCTTTAAAAAAAAATATCCGCAGTTACATTACAGGATGGCAGTATAAATAATAATACGATTCGAAGATGAAATGTAATCGCGTCCGCAGTGACCCGGTTTGCACGGCTCTTCTCTCTCGCTCCTTTACGTGGAGTATTCGAACGGCAGAGCGATTAATACGAAGCGATAGCGGGGAATCACCTCGGCGGAGAGAAACGCGCACGAGGCGCGGCGTCGATCGGTGCGAGGTTTCGTGCCTATCTCTTTCGGTCCTTATATCCCCTCGTGCGCCAAATATATATATATATATGTGTGTGTATATTATATAGGTATATGAATGAATATATGTATATATACATTCATCGGTGGATAAGGCAATTTCGTTTCTCGGTTAGCGCCTCGACCATTGATTAATAGGATCGGCGAGTAGGTTGGAGCCGCGCGCACGCGCTTAGTTTTCGGGTAGGTGAAACCGCGGTCCCGGATTGTCTGCGGTGAGTTTGCGTGGCATTAACGGGCTCGGGGCTACTCTAACCCCTTCTATGGAAACTCCCCCCCGTTCCTCCGAATTTTCCGAGTTACACCAAGCTATGTGGAACGCCACCCTCGGGTTCGAGCAGTTATGTCGTTAATGTTAAGCACTCGCGAGTATTGCATATGTGGCAATTTTCAGCTTGGATTAGTTAATAGTGTATTACCGGGTATGGTCCCCTATACATTTGTTTACGCTACACACTTTCCGAGCTTTATTAACCTTGTTATGTTATACACCTCCATTATATATACATATATATATACATACCCTATTTTCTAACTAACACTCTGCTATTTTCGCATCAAATAAAGATTAATTAATTTTCTCCCTATTTTATGTATATAGGACGTGATTTTCCGTCTAATATTTTAACGGTGTTTTTATGGATTTTTTTTAACAAATCATGACGTATTTATGATGCAGACTCTTTTTGTTTGCGATTGAGTATGATGATTTGTTAAACATGGTATTCATTTTTTTTTTCATTTACATTTTCTCGATAATACTGATAGTCATTTCGTACTCGTTATTTTCATTTTTTTTTGCCTTACTTTACTCGCGTCTGCAAGATATTAATTCACGCTGGTTTTCGTTAAGTAACGCGGCAAAAAACTCTTATGCCAAAGATATTAAAATAATCTCCGCGACAAAATTGAAAAAAAAAATATTGTTCGTAAGTCGCACATTCCGAAACAATCCAGCTATTACACAATTCGATACATTCATCGTATAATTACGCTAAACAAGCACCTAAAACGCAACATTAAAAAATGAAAATCTAATTTTTGAAAAGAATCATCCTCGCGTAAATTACATTTGTATACAATTTTATTATCCATTTGGAAGAAACATTGTTATTTTACATATGCTTTATCGTTACATCCTTGGAATACCGAACTGAAAAAAAAATTAAATTTCTAATCGTCGACTGTTTAATAATCCAATAATACAAACATCATGCACAAAGTGCGAATAAAAAAAAATTGGTTTTATCAATATTGAATCAACAAATTAAAAAATCAAGTAACACTGTCAAAAGACGTATCTACCACGATTAAAGCTCGTGTATAAATCCCGACGCGTAAATCGACAAAAGGTACTCCGCTAAATTCCCGCAGAATCAACGAATACTAACGCGAGCGGGAAAAGGCTGTACACATGTGCGTATACGTGTAGCATCTGTTGTACCTGTCGTCGATAAGAACAATGACCGAAGGCAATCTCGTGTACATTCGTCTACTGCCTCCTCCCCCCACCCCTCCTTCATTACTCTATCTCACTTACTCCCACGAGCTCTTTGACTCGTTCTATAGCGCGTCGACTTATCGACTGCCGGATGAGTGCGACAATGCCATCGCGAACCGTAGGATCGCTTATGTACGCGTGGGTGTGTAACGTGTATGTATATATACATCTACACCGCGTCGACAAAAGAGGATAGCAAACGTTTCTCAAAGTTTATCCATTGTCTTATTACAACAATGGGAATACGGTTAATAAACCCATTGAGAAGAGGCGAAGAGGTTACCGTTCCTTCATACAAATCCACCACCGCACTGCAGAATATTCTTCGTCCACTGTGCACCCCATTGTTGTTATCCATTAGATTTCTCCTCGTTTCACGCTACCGATACCTTTTTTTTCTTTCGTTTGTTTTTCTCGCAGTAATTTTAGTCGACGACGCCGAAAGATTTTTTCACGCTGATCAACAGGTTCTAAACAATATTTATATTATAACAATGTATATATATATATATATATATATATACATATATTAATTTATAAGTAAAATTAATTTGTTGATTAAAAAAAACTATAAAATATGTATAAATAATTAGAAGAGAATTGATATACAACAACTCGTGTGTATACACAAATCGTATACGTACAGTAATATTGCTATCCATGCCGTACTTATCCGACTTCTTTGCCTGATCCGTGACAGATTTAAGAGCTTTCAAACCTCGTATAAAATACCTCAGTGCTAAATCTCTTGAGCGATAAATAGAGAAAAGTAAGAAGGATGTTTTTTCGTTGTTGATCGGACATATCATACATCCACTTTTTGCCTAAATCACAAAATGTTTTATCAATGCGAATACATCTAAACATATATACCAATATTTAGCTCGGTCATTCGTTTTAAAGTACAAATACTAAACAATTATTATTAGTGTATTTAAAGTATAAAGCTCTATACCTAGATTTTTTAACAAAACTGTGTCTCATTACTATTAAAATTATCTGATGCGAGTCCGTCTATTGGAAATTAATATTTTCAAAGTTGAAATGATATTAAAATAAAAACCGATGATGCTGCAAATGGTAATACTGTTTTTTAATCAAATTAATCACTTATAGTCATGAATTTCTTTTATTTTTTATTCAATTTCAATAAGTAAACACTCGTTTTCTTCTTCAATCAATTATCCAGAGATTCGACCAATCAAATTTTTTAAATAATAAAATTGATAACTGTAAAATCTAATTAAACAATTAGGTAGGTTTAAATTTTAAACAATTAGATCTTACAATTTTCAATTTGTCTGTTTAAACAATTTAATATGGCAGATCTCGAGATAAGTGTTTGAAGAAGAAATACTGACTTGTCGAATAAAAATCTAAAGAAATTCATGAATGTTAAGTGGCTATTTTTATTGAAGAATAGTATTAACGTTTTCGACATTATAAGTTTTATTTTAATTTTGTTAAAATGACGAAGCTTACATTTTAAGAAAGAGTTACCTCAAAAATAACAATTTAATAACTGATTTCTATAAAATAAAAATTGATATACTCAGTTGTTTACGATTATTACCTTATAACTGTAAGCCAACTTATTTTTCTTATAAAGGTCAATAAGAGTTTCCGAAGAAATTGATCCGCCAGTGTAAAGTTTTCCGCTGCACACCACGTAACGATGATCTTTATTTGCTAAGGCATCCGCGGAACCGTCGTTGTTTTGCGATGTAAATAATTCAGGACTAAAGAAAATATTTATTTAGGTGGTAGTCATCGATAACTCTATAAATAATTAATAAAATGTATTTTCCTATTTATATATACAGTTTGACGATTGTTTAACGATTGGATTTTTAATGAATTTCCATCAATTAAAATTGTTATGACTGTCCGAGGTAATGTTGGCGTGAAAATAACTTGGATTCTGTATTAGTAATGTGCATTTGATGTTTACCTTGTTGAGAAAGGAATATTCAAGCAGAATCTTCGCCAATCGTCGAACGACAGTAAGTCGGTGTAGTAAGGATCGATATCTACCACCCAATAATCCATAGCCTGAAAAATAAAACGTTACGCTTTTGTACTTCACTGCACCCATTAAAATGTATCGGATTCATTTCGAGCAAAACTCTGTAAGTAAATAAGTAATCGTTTAACAACGCGTAAAAAATAATTTCTTTACGATTCGTAACGAACTACGCGTATTATTCGTCGGAGAGAGAAAATTGTGAAAGGATATGTATTATTTGAACTATCCTACATAATTTGAAGTATTTCTTGAATTTAAAAATATAGGCTACTCGAGGGTATTCTAAAAATATGCGATATCGATTTATTACAATTTACTCCTCTAGTTTTTATCAAAGATATAATAATTATGCAAACTTGGAGCGTGTGTGGAAAAGATGAGTTTACGAGATTTTCCTGTTCACTGGCAAAATAAGTTAACAAAAACGTTAATGTTTTGATTAAGAGTACCGCGAGTGTGCAGCGTAAAAACGCTTCAACATAATTTATCGAAATGAATATTAATCAGCTAGAAATTATATTTGATCCAATTATCGTGATACTTTACGTTAAAATAATTCAATTATGTATATACGCGATTAAAATTGAAGCTAATACAAATCTCTGATCACACCTGTACCTATGAAATAGTAAATAATAAATATATATGATATTCCATAAATAATATATTTGACTTTTTTACTTGAGTTCAATATAGTTTATATCCAACAATATTTATTGTTATTATTTATATTAACAAAACGATGAGAAATTGGATATACTGATCAGGAATTGGGTATGATACGGTAAATAAAATTCTTTAGTATAAAATTCGAAATACCCCAGTGTCGTCACGGAAGAGGACGATATCAATGCCAAAGAATCCAATGTACTGCTCTTGTAGTAACGGTCCGCTTAGCTGGTGGACCAAATCTTGAAGTATAGAATCCTGTACGGTCGTCTGAGGTATAACGTAACCAACGTCGCTCCAGTTGCATCCTTTACCGCTCTTCGTTTGAATGACGTCGGCGGTCGTTTTCATCCGAGCCTCGGCTGTGTCGTGCTCGATGAAGCAACCTAGGCTGACCGTACGATATTCGTATGGAGGGTAACCTGTCAGGATGGCTCCTGTCACGATAAATTAATCCTTGATTAATGCTTTGTTACTATTCTTCAATGTTATTCTTGTTTTACTGTTCTTTTTTTAATAAGTGTTTCAAGGAAAAACCATTTATTTCGAGGAACGCGAACGAGAAAAATTCAGAAAATATAGTGCGGTCAACGTCACTGTCTAAATTTCAGGATTTATCGGAGAAACGATTAGTTTCACGTACGTCGTTTTTCTATATATTTCGTTTTAAATTCTAGACGATCAAATACTAAATGACTGTGCGTCATATTCTTCTGTTAAATACAGCCATTTCTCATTTTCCATTGTACGTACGTTCTGACTTTCGTTTATTTTTTTTTTTCTTTTTTTTTATTGTAACGAACTGGATACTATTTCATCGTCGTCCAGTCTATCGTGCTCGGCGGTTGCGATCTTCACCAACACCACTTCGATCGTTATAAGTAAAAAAAGAAACACAAACGCTGCCATGTTTTGACTTTCACGCTCAGATGTAAATCTATCACTCTCCAACAACAACGAATTTAAAATCGACACGGCCAACTTCACCATATTATTTCGTATATATTTGATCGAAATTATAATATATCAAAAATTTCTATTATATCTTCATCTAATACCAACGACAATCAATCCGCGCGATACAACTCGTATAACTTTGATACGCGAATGTTAAAATGTAATTTTTTAAAACGATTGATCGTGCGTCAAAGAGGTAAATTTACATAATAACGTTGAGCGAGAAGGAAAATAGTAAATAAAAAATAATTTTCATAAACAAAAAAACTGTTTTTTTTTCGTCAACATTTAAATATTACACATTCGCATCAATAAATAAGTTTATATATTATTTCACGGTGCATTATCAACAGGTAAATTTATCTCTAAACATTTACATCATTTCGCAATTGAATATATATACATGTACATATGTTCGCGAATAAAGGAAGATATTCTGCAATACCGATTCGCCAGTTTTTATGAGTAAACGATACGAGTGTCGGGTGTCATTGGTAAACTTTAGAATAATTTTATTTTCTTATTGAATATGATTATGTATTTTAAATAAAAGGATAAACATATACGAGTACACGAATTGAATCATCGTTTATATAAAAAGAATAATTTATTTATATCATTATGATTGCAAGTGTGTAACGTACGTAATTAATTAGTTTTTATTTCGCTGGCGTTTTTAGAGCACTTTACACTAATAAGTTAATCACTACTGTATAAACAATGTCAAAAAAAAAACTAATCGTTCTCCATAATTTTCTATCTAATCGTACAAGCAATCTTCTTAATCAATAACAAAGATGGTATTTCAAAATGACGCATTGTTATATTGTTGGATATAATCATTGACAAAGAAACAAATAATTTAATATCGTCAAATTAACTTGCCGTGACGCTCCATTTCGACAAAGAAATCCTTGCTGTCCTTATAAGCCTGCACATTTAACTTTAACCTTTCCGGTAGTATTTTGGCAAGATACCTCGATAGATCTTCCTTACAAGATAAAAGTGAAAAATTTTATTTACGCTGATATCGTACAGTCCGATTGAACATTATGCCTATAACTGTATACTATTGTGAGTCATCTCATTTGCGTTAATTATATTGCTACTATTACCGATTAAACGAATGCCGATTGAAAATCTTCCGTTAATTTGTGAAATTATATAAAAAGCAAACGTGATATACTTTGTAATTAAAAGAAAAATGTGTTGCATTATCATGAATAAAGTAACAACAGAACATATTTGTAAGTAGCGATATTTTACATAAACAGTATACATGATTTTTTGTTGTTAGTAACCTTGGTAGAATATTAAATTAAATAAATTAAAAGAGATGATGATCGTAAAGATAAATTGAAAAACGTTCATGTAATAATGTAAGTTTTTAAAAACATTATTATAGTAAGGTAATGTAAAATCGTGCGTCGGATGCTAATTAGCCTTTTATGTATATATAGCCATGTGTATTCAAAAGGTTGCATTCGTTAATGTTCGAATGATTAACACAGACATTGTTTTACCAAATTAATTATTTACAAACAATGCGTTACAAGTTTGTTGATAATCATAATTATCAGAATATAAATATGTATCGAAAATATAGAGAATAATTTGTATTAATATACAAATTTAAAAAATGATGTATCCATTTCTTAAAATCCAGCGGTACATTCCTATTAGAAATCTGATCATAAATGTAACGTTTTTTAAGCCAAAAAAACCCAAAAAATGGCCAAGTGCCATTAAATATCGAATAAAAATAAAATTTACGTAATACGCGTTATTTGCATTTAACGTACATAAATAAATTAATACATAATCCCTTTCAACGTTAAAATTAACAATGTAGAGTGAAAGACAAGTATTATCGTAATTAATTTGTATACTAATAATTATATAATTTAACAAACGGAAAGCCGATGCGTAAAAAGAAATGAAAATTTATAGATTTGGATTTCTCACTTGAAATATGTGACACTCATCGGGTTTCAAACAAATGACCGCACTCTGATTGCCGCAAAATCCGCAGTTGATCCTGAGTAGCCATTTTTTGATCCTATGAAGCCGCAGGTCAATCATCATCTCCGACATTTTCGTGCACAGCTGGGTGAAAAAAAGAGAGAAAAAAAGTGAAGTTTTATATAGACGTATATATATATATGTATGTAGCTGGGTAAATTCGATTCCGGTGCTTTCAGCCCGTGAAATGGTCTTCGCTCCTCTCATCGCCGTCTTCCCTTACATCGTGGAAATTCCGGACAGCGACGAACGGCGGATGTCGGATATTCGCCTCGGCCAGCACTGACATCACGTAGTGCTTGTTGAGCAAACGCTTCTGGAACTTTAAGCCGGGACCTGAAACGCGATGAAAAAAGAACAAAATTGACCGCAAAATCCTTCGGTTGCTTCATTTTGGCGCCGTCTCAAAAGTGTACACCTCGCTATTTCATTAATTTCAAATGGATATTGCGTGTCACGATTATATTGTACTTTTTTTTGTTTAACAATAACGCTATTGATAAAATGATATAATACAACACATTCAAGGTTTTCCTAATTTTCCTGCGTTCATTTGATCGTGAAAAATTTTAACCTATATACGTTTTGTGAACTGTACTTATCTGCTCTTTTCGTCATTCGTAACGATTCTACATTTGCGATTAATAATTATATTTCTCAGATTGACAGGTGAACGTTCATTCCTAGGTTTTATATCACATTATATTAATCGCGAAGTTTATATATTTTTAAGTTGAACTCGTCGTTATGCGCGAGTTACTTCGTTGCTCTATAAATTGTAAAATAAATAAAACGTTTGTATGCACGTTAGTTGTATATTATGCATTTACTTTATATATACACACACATTATTTTATAACTTCACCCACTTATACATTGCAATGATCGTCGCATGTACGCATGGATTATTATAAATTTTTATTACTGTTAATATGCATAATATTATTAATAGATTATTATTATTGTTATTAACAATTTATACATCAGTCTGATTAGTCAAGGATAACTTATAAGTTTCTATTCTTAAATCTTACGTTTATACTTTATTCTCGTTATTAAAAATAAGCAAATAACTCACAGTGTGCCTCTCTTTACTATAATGAAAATTCATTTAAAACTTTCAAGATACAAATTTTTAAAGAGTGTGACACACTTTTTTACTCTAATTATACAATCAATCAATCGAATGTGACGTTTGATAAGTTACGTCAGGCAATAGAGTGATAAGAAATTATTTCAAATCTGCATTTACTTTATAAAAAAAAGTATATATACTATACATCAGTAATTGGTAAAAAACGATATTTGATAATTTCAAACAAATATATTATGAACTACTCGAGTACTCGATACACGATTGAATTCTTAACGGGTAAGTTTAACATTTCTATTTCAAGGAGCTTCGTTAAAGTACGCATCGGTAACACGGCAATTCATGACATTAAAATCTTTTTAAATTACTAACTACCGATATTAACGTTCTTTATGTAAACATTTTTTTTTCTTATATAATAAAAGTGTCAAACTCAAAAGTTATGAATGTTTTAATAGATACACGCGACAAAGAAAAACTAGAATTCGGATGAATAATCTTATCTATTTTTAAAGGTAAGGCGTTTTTACGAATAAACGTGACAATATATATTAGCGTGTATAATTTGTAATTATAAAGAGTTATATACCTACCTACAATGGGTGTATTTAATTCACAAGCAATTAAAACATCCATTTTGCTAAGAACACCTGGAATTATGAATCCGTGACGTCCAGCTGAAAGATGCCTTACTCGTCTATAAACATTAGGTGTATAAAACAAAGTCTCGCATCCACTACGATATTCTTCCTCGACATCCTTGCATAAACTGATGGAAAGAAAAATGACAATTGTGCATTGCTAGAAATGTTAAGAAAAAAAAAATTATTATCACCTACCAATTATCATCGTTTTCAATGATCCACAATCTTGATAGAGATACGTCTGGCCTAGCAGTTTTTACGAAAGATTGTAAAATGCACTTCGTTTCGTAATTCGATTTACCTGGATGGACGTAAAGCACTTGACTCATTTCATTTACCAACCAGCCTAACCGGCCGATCTGCAATTAAACGCAATGATTAATTAAAGAAACAAATGCGAAATAATTAATCAAACAAATTTACTTGAATATTTTGCAGGGATTTGAAGTGGATTTTAGCTGTGCACCGTAGGTGACACGGGTAACTCATCGAAGGCAAATGAATAACGAGATGTGGAGTGCAATTTATACAACACCATCTTTTCGTAATGCAATTTGTCCTGTTACGACAATGGTTAACATTAGATTTACTATATTACCGATCAATCGCAATTACCGTACCATCTCATTAAATTTCTGCAGAACTTGGACAATCCAAACAATTCGATCCCATTGAATCTGTTGATATTTTCGAAACTCGATTTGCGCGGAGGTAACGCGCAAACCTCGTCCTCGCATTTAATATCTTGTTTATGTTGATTTATACTATCGATCGAAAATTCAGAAGGGACAATGCTCGCGCGATGCGACATTAGGTTCGATAGTCTGAAATTCTTTTCCTCCAAAACTTTGTCTACCATTTCGAGGAATTCGCCCCATTTCGGAATCTCGTCGGATGTTCCCACGTGTTCCGAATTCAAAGATATTAAATGTGGATGGAGTAACGGATTACTCAACAAATCGTTAAAATGACGAAAGACAATACGTTCCCTGCGAGTTTTACATACTCCTTTAAGATCAAAATACCGCGAACACGTCAATTCTTCTTCGTCCTCCTCGCAAGGGGTACAATCGTCGTCAGAACTAAATGATTAGAATACACATTATACACAAAAATAAAATATTTTATTTAATTTGTACCTCTCGGTAAAACTATTCGTTGAGCATAAAGTCACTGGTATAACGCAATACTTTGGGGTATGTTTTGACGGTGAAAATTTTTTAATATAATAATCGATCGGTTTATTCAATCGCTTGCTAAGATGATCTTTAATAACATCGACGAAATATCGTAGCTCTTCCTCGGTGTAAACACGCGCCGATTCAATCACAGTGCTTAATGTACCGAGATTCTCGGAAACGTCTGAGCATTCGCAGCCAGTAAGTATATCATCAGAATTACAAATTCTTCTTGAAGAGCTCGTCCTAATTGTATTTTCATTTGTAGTTATCCTCTCGCATTTAATCAGTGGCCTAGAATTCAGTTTCATATTTCAACACTGTAGCGAACGACGTTTAACCTTAAATTAATAATTCCTTTTCAAAGGGAATACACTTTGTACTAAAAATAAATGCGCGACAATTAATTTTGACGACTAGTAACACGGTGTAACATTGTTAACTTCAAATTTATAATTTTTAAACAAATCTACAGTGTTTATTAATTTCTATTCTTTTGAATATAGTAAATAGGTTATGACTTAAAAATTTGAATTATCTCGTGCAATCGGAAGTTGTATTCGGTTCAATTAATAATTTGGGAACGTGGCGCGCGGACAAATAGTATATATATATTATAATCGCGTTATAGCGTTATACATCCATATCGTTGCCGCAGGTAAGCCGTCCAACACCGTATCGACATTATCGGTAATCGATTGCAATTGAGAGGAGTAAAAACAAGAAAATTAAGCCGATCGAATCGGACGGGGAGAGTCCGCGTATAGGTAAATTCCCAAGGTGTTGCACAATCGTAAATTCGCATCTTTTATATATATATACGAGTATCGCATTGAGCACCGCGGGACAGGTTTTCCAGACGCCCCGCTCGAAGATCTATCTATAGCGACGGAAAAAACAGCCGGACAGTATATATAAAAGAGTTGAGAATACCGAGTAAATCGATCTAATCGTTCTTCAACGCGAAGGTATCAAATCGCACGGTCGAGTAAGAGAATACGATGACGCGTTACGGAGTTTGCCTTGCGCTCTTATCGGCGACGCTCCTCGTTTGCGTTGCCCACGCTCAACAGGATAAACCGTCACCTAAGGATCATTACCCAATCGCTTGGACTCAAATAGACTTTAAACCCATTATCGACAACGACAGATTGTTCAAAAAGTACAAGGAATGTTTGGTTGACAACAAAGCTACCGGCTGCCCAAGAGACGTAACTGAATTCAAAAGTAAGTTCATATTTATATATGCATTGTTATTCAAATGTTCGAGTACATTTTATTTAAAGAAATAGTCGATTTTATTGACCTGCGATAGAATATTGGCGACTGATAACTTTTATAAATAAAATATCTAAGAGAATTTATTACGTAATGTCGTTTATTTTATCAGACTATAGAGAATAACAGTTTTTAGCATAATTATTAATAAAAATTAAATGTATTTTAATGATACAAGTGAGATATAATTATTAGTGTAACAAAAAATAATTAATTGAAAAGGATTGTATAATAGTTAGATTAAGTGCGATTTTATTTATTATAAGTAAAACGATCTATGGATTTATTTTAAAAAATTAGATTGATTTATAGTGAAATTATATATTCGAATTAATTTTATTTTTTAAAAATTGATGTTTCCTTCGTGAATTTTATTTGTCCATTAAAAATAAATAAGAATTGACAATTAACAATTTATAATAACTAGAATATCAATTTTATAGTTTGTACAAAAATTGATTTTATATACTCAGAAATATATTACAATGAATTGTATTATAAAAAATATGTTCTAATTATATCAATTCTTAAGGTATCCGGTTGTTTATTATATATACTATATCCGAGACGGTTGTAATAGACGTCTCTTAGCTTTCAAATTAAATACTAACGCGGATATTAAAATTTTCGTAATTAAATGCATTTACGTATAAAATTGTTATAAGTTTAACCGAATTATTCATGCAAAAACATGAAACTTTTTCTCATTGATCAATACGTTTTTCTTATTGATATATGTATACAGATAATTGTATCACGTTAATCTTCTAATAAATTATTTGTAAACGTTTTTAAAACCACAAACACATTGATCTTTTCAGAGGTTATTCCTGAAGTTGTTGAAACTTTGTGCGCGAAATGTTTACCGGGACACATTGAGAAATTTAAGGAAGCCGTAGAATACATTTGCCATAAACGAAGAGCCGATTACGACGAAGTGCGAAAATCCAAAGATCCGAATGGCGAAGTTCAAGGCAAATTTGAAGATAAATTCGGCAAAGTTAATTGTTGATGTTTTGTAAATTATTGAGGAAGGTGTATATTTTCTTTTAACAAATTTTAAATGTTATTATAATAAATTATTTTTTTCTTGCAAGAGTGACATTGGAATAAACTGTAAGAAATGTGATTTTTCAAATATATATTTGTACAGTTAAAATAAAATAACATTTTAATTTATTATCTCATTATATGTCGACAATATAATAACAATTCCTACTCGCTACTTTACTTCTTATTAGACTAAGGTAAGAATAATAATAATAATAATAATGATGATAATAATAATAATAATAATATATAACACTGGCAATCATAATAAATAGGTAACATTAAATTTACACGAATAACAACTGCATAAATTGGAATAAATCTTAAACATTACAGCTGAATTTAGGAACAATGACACAATCGGTTGAGTCATTTGTGTATTTATGTCAAAGTCGCCGAGTTAGCACTTTGATGAAACGTTTACGACGATTAATTTCGTTTGGCTGGTCGATCAAACTGTTGGTATCTTCTGGCGATTGCTCGAAGTATTTTCTGCGATAAACTCCTTGTGGATCATACTTGTTGGCAAGAATTTCAAAGTTTTCCGTCTCGAATTCCCTGGAATCAGAAAATCGAACGTTTCTATTATATTTTTTTGACACATGTATGTACATATATTCATCCGATCGCCTTGTACAAATTGAAACAAAACTCTTTACTTTACAAGTGCTTACAATATTTTCAAATAGTTTTCACGCGAATAATAATATTCAATCAATAGGTCGATCGATAAATAATTCATTAAAATTATAAATCTCGCGTCTACTTTCCAAGAATTTAGTTATATATGTGTATCTACGTGAACGAGTTAACCGAGTATTTTAAATAATATATATATGTATGTATTCCGCACATATCCGAGATAATTAATTATCAATTTATAAGTACGGTAATATATTAGATGGCATAATTGAATTGGGCAAATAATAATTTCAGTATAACAATTATATACAAACGATTAACACTAACTATTAACGGCATATCGGTCTAACGTGCACAAGATATTTTCATATTATATACGTCTAATTTTTATATTTTGATAATGTATAATTATACGACGTGACATATAATATATAATTTCATTTGAATAAATTATTAACGCATCGTTCAATCAAGGAAATATAATAACGTTATTAAAATATTATTATTCACTAAAGTGTATGACGAATAATTGTCGTAATCATTAAAGTAAGTTATAAAATATTCTGTATATACGGATATGTATAACTGACGAAATTTTGATTTTGTATTTTTCTTATTATTCCGTAAAGTGTTTGAAGAACGACAAACGAAACCGTTTATATAATTTTGCTCGATATAAAAACACTTTACACGCTAATAATAGAGTCGATATATATTATACACACACTTTTTAGCGACTCGAAGAATCACACGGAACCATATATAAATATTAGGCGAGTTTAATGATCATTCCGATGAATTGATATAAGTATAATATAGAGGAACCGCATCTTAATTACAACACTATTAACATCAGTTGTCGTTAACGATATCGTCATCATAATTAATACTTGTTTGATTCGACTCGCGCAAATAGATTGCAAAGTCTTCGGATATATTCCCAGATGGTAACGTCACAACTCTATACCCATTTCGGATGCGAGACACGAAAGTGGTTCGCTCTCTAAGTACATACAAATGCGCCGCATCATATTATATGCGACAAGTATCCGATTAACGTTCGTAGCAGGTGCGCCGGAGCTTCCTGTTTCTCATTTCTTTTTTCCTTTTTTTTACTATGCGTGTCCATTCTCCGGAATTCGCGCGCTCGCACGATTTTAATAAACCTCACCTCAAGTAACGTATCACTTTGACAGCAACTTCGATTTGGCTTTTGGTACACTTGGCGCATCCGTCAGCCAACGCCTCTGGGATAGCACCTGAAAATAGATATGTGCATACAATTAGAAATGTCATTTTTATATTTTATACTCGATTGATATTAATTTGTCATCTATATATAGATCGTTTTAAAAAATACTCGAATGCGAAAGGTCAAATTGAATAATATATTATAGACGATATTTTTCAATTTAAAAGACTACATTATAGTCATAATAATAAATTCATAAGATAATAAAATTTTTTAATGCTGCATAGCTTATTTCATATATTTCTTTTATTCACAGTATAAATCGAATGAAATTTAAATCATATTTTTACAACGATCAGAATATGTAAAAATAATCTGATACTAATGTAAATAAATCATTGATAATTAAGAAATACTGTACCTCGTAATCGAGTATTATTTCCTTAATTCGTTAAAAGCGACATCGGCAAACAAATTTATATTTTAAATTAATTAATTACTGACTGAAAATTATCGACGTACGCGTTTAATCGAATTAAGTCACTTTTACACGATTCGTACAAACATAAATAGTATCCGTTTATTATTTTCTACAACAATGCAATAACCAATAAAAAAAGTCACTAATCGTTACAATTTAATTAAAATTACAGATATAAAACTCGCATATTCGATGTTACACACCAATGGGATCATTAAACAAAACAAAACAACAATCCAGAAATGCCATTGCAAAAGAAAAATAACAGAAGAAAAACAAAGCGTGACTGCGTGACATCGATGAAAAAAAAAGAAAAAAAAAAAGTCAAACCAAACAAGCACACCTCCATTTAAAGTATCGTACTAATTTCTTTTGTACAGGACTCTCGAGAGAATCTTCAGTTTAATCAAACCGCGATCACGGTTACGATTAATGCATCACGATATTGTGCGAGAACATTGCGTAAGTCATAACTGTGCGTAAGACAGTACTGTGAGCGACCTTGCGTGAAGCTTCCGCTTGCGCTTGCATACCTATATACTTATCGCACGACGCTCTCTGAATGGTGAGATGCTGAGATTGCACCGATGTTCCTCTCTGATTCCGTGTAATTATGCACAGTCGACCGACCAGGAGGACGTTTCGTTTCGTGTTTTTTTTTTATTTTCCTCTTTTTTTTTTCTTTTTCGAAATTTCTGTACGACTCTATTTTTCTTATACCACATGTAATTGTAAACACGATGCACACACGTGTATGTGTATATGGAAGTAAATATTATCGTTTCGTCAAAGAAATGTTTGTGGCATCCCGTACTTAATTAGCGGAACATTTTATTTTTTTATTAGATATAATGAATTAAATGTTGGCTGCGTATGTAATTTTAAGCGTTTCTATGTATATAGGTACGACGTTTACTACTTTTATACGAGTGCGCGGACTCTCGCAGATATTATCGTCGGGAGAATGGGAGAAAATTTTATTTATTTTTACAAATCGATACGGGCAGCCGTGCAGAGGTAAAATCGGTGTCGGTGTGTAAACATTGCTTTTCCTTTTATATTTAACGAAAGTCTAAGATGTATTCCGCGATTGCATATCAATGAGTTGCGATAATAATCAAACGGATAATTAAATTAAGAAGATTTATGTTAAAGCTTTGTGGACGTATATACACGCGGGCGTCAATACTGATTTCTCGAATATTATTTCATTGCCACTGAATATTTTAATTGACGCGGTAACTGCCACCACTATAGTGTACCATACGTATACGGTACCAAAATCGAGCTTTTTATAACTCAAATAGCGGAAAAATATGTTAAAAGTTTTACGACGAACCTTTTCGAATGACAATGCTTGGAAAGAGGCGCGAAAGCTTAACTTTGGTAAAAATATTCAAATGTGCATAAGATCTTACAAATGCAGAGAGATCGGAGCTGAAAATACATTTGGGAATAAAAGAGGATGAAATTTCGTAAGAGGATTTTTGTATAATGTAAACAATTTATACAGATGAAATAAAATTAAAGATTCGCAGACTGTATTGTTTGGCTAGGAAATCTATCTTAGAAAGAAGGTTATATCGATATTTTATGAACAAAAAAACCATAATTTAAATTATTTTCGCGACGTTTCGATGGATATTCTCCATCCTCATCAGGCTATACCTTTTATTGAGAAATATAAAAAAATTAAAAACAACATTTTTTACATATAATTATTTAGCCTAATAACTTACTGTTTCGTCAATAATAATACATAGTAGTTAGCACCATACTACTCAACAGCATCTCTGACATGTCGCACTATAATTAAAAACAAGAGTAAGCAAATAGTTATATTTCAACTTTTTACTCGCACAAAGATTGAGGTTAACTATAATATTTACCTTTCCTCTTTATATTTGCCATAATCAACAATTAACCAATTACTAAATAATTAATAATGTTTCTTTGATTAAAAAAATAAATAATTAAAAAACAACACATAATAAAAATACATAGAAAAAAGCAAAAAGCAGTTAAAAACACAAATATAGACGCTAACAAATATATCACAGACGGTTATTAGAAAAACAATTCAAATCATCACGACAATACCCAGAGACACCTGAACAATTAATTGTGTAATCACAGGTATCCCACGGAGTAAACCGCGAAAATTCAAATTGGTTAAAATGTAAAAATTTATTAATTATTAATAAATTTGTAAAAATTATTTTTGAAAAATTTTAAAAAAATTATAACAAACAAAAAACGGTAACCATTATAGTTAACGTTCCTATTTTCCATAACTGTACAGATTAAGTAAAAATTATAAAGTTGAAATATTAAAAAAAAGGAAATCTATCATTCGAGATAATATAATTTGATAAGAATTAAAAATCAATTTAAATCCTTTGGAATTAAAATGAGATGACTTCAACGCGTTGAAATTCGTTTATATATATTATATATATATTGGTGTTCCATTTAACATATAGGTATTTATTGATTGATGCTATTTTTGTTTAAGAGTGATATAAAAGTAAATCCGCTTACCACGTTTAAATGTAATAAAAAAATGAACCCCAAATTCGATGAAATGTGACGAGTAAGATTTGTTTAAATACTGATTTTAACAAGTTTTATATTACAAGTGTATTGATTTGTTTAGTGTATTCAACGTTTTTTTAATATAAAATTGTTACACGTAATTATATAAATATTTTGTTTCAAATCCTCGAAAAGGAATGTGTACACACGTAGATATATAATTTTTCTATGTATATGAATTATGATAACGGGAAACAAAAGGTGTGTTAGATATTGTATGTATATATTTTAAATTCTTATTACGCGCGATGAATTTTAAGTGATTGTATAAAGGTGTTAACCGTTCGTAAAATATATAAATGTAATTATCACGCATATGGTACAATTATATAACATGTATAGCGTATATTATCAATAGTTGATTTATCAATTAATTGAACATACTCAAAAAAACATAAATGAAAAAATTAATGTGAAGCGTTTAAAAACATATATTAAACAATCTGATGCTATAGTTTAGAAAGTAAAATCTAAAACATTAAATACGGCTTGGAGATAAAAAAATTTGATTCAGTGATGCTTCGGATTTAGTCTTGCAGTTCGTTTTGTTGAATTTTATAAATGCACACTTTTGGTATAAGAATGTTTTGATTAATACGTTGGCCAAAACAGTTAGGACGACCTCCCAAACACGGTGTGACGGACATATATCATAACAAAAGGAGCGCTACTTTAGCACAACCGACGAGCCAGCACAATGAATGAAAAGGAACAGATTAAAAAAAAAAGCACAAGGAGATATAATGAAAAGAAGAATTCTTCTCTTTCTTTAGGAGACTTGTGAGTTACTCACAGTGTATCTCTTCTCTTTTTGTAACTGTACCTTTTACTGCTACGATATACTTATTTGGTCTGTGTACTTACAAATTGACCCTACCAGCCTTTAACAACGCGGTTTTTACATATACAAATAAAAATTAATTAAAACAATACCGCTCGTAGTTAACGATTCAATTTCGATAAATTGAAAGTGAAAATAATTATTTATTACGAGGATGAACAAATAAGATTATTCGCATTTGGATAGTTTTAATTTAAAACAATGCAGTACTATATAGTCATTTGCTATAATTAACTAAAATGTAATTTTCTCGGTTGCCTGTCGCTCGCTTTGAAAAATTGCTTACTCAGACCTTCATTGTGTACTACATCCTAATTTGTAGTTTATGCTCCTTGACACATATTGACGCAGATATAAAAAAAAACCGTTGAACCAATTGTTAGAGTTTACCATCTAACTACCTATGTAAATAAAGAAATTTTAAATTAGATTTTTATTTATATAGGTATAATATTACTAAACGCACATATGAAGAAAAATCTTATTATTACTATATGAGTGTAAAGAATACTTTACACATCTCTAATGTCGACACCGAAGGTCAATCTCTACATCAAATATAATTAATAAACAAACATATATATTTTTTATTGAATTATTATAATTTTATCTGTACTTTACGCGCGTATACCTACATTTAAAAAAAAAAAGAAAAGTTTAACTGCATGAAAGGCGGATCGCGTTAGTTAATAGTTCATAAACGTATATTACTTGCATAAACATATCAAAAAAGTTATAGCACATAATTACACGCGATTTATGTATACGCCACGCATGTGTAAATATTATGCGGGATGAGTTTAATGCACTTTGCGGCAAGATATCTCGGAGAGCGATTCACCTTAATAAGGTGAATTTTGACAGTCTCGGTAAAATTTACGTTAATTTGCTACACTTTAATATATTATATTATAAACAGTACGTTTTAAGTTTACAAAAGATATAATTGTAGCGCAACTTACGAAAGGTGTTGTAACGTATTACTATTTTTTACATAATTCGAACATTGTTTTTTGCGATTCGATATTGTTTATAACAATAATTTCGTTACGCGAAAAAAAGGATTATGTGTTTAAACTATCGTACCGTGGACAAAACGTGAAATTTAAGTTGAAAGATCTTGATTGTAAAATAGAAAATATTTCACCTACGAAATTTGTAAACGAAAGTGTGCGAATTTAATAGTCTATTTTTAAATTTTAAATGATTCAATACCAATCTTTTAAATATAGTTAGAAACTTAATGATTATCTAAGGATTTCACACAGAAAAACGGAGAAAACTTGAAATAAATGTGTAATCTATACGAGATCATTGAGAAAATGCACATTGTATTAATAACCTTGATATTAACTCGAAGCGTGAAAAAAGTGATAGAGGAACAATTAAACGCTATAAGAAGAAGAAGAAGAAAAAAGGAAGGAATAAAAAAGTGTATATAGCGAGACTCACGTTTGAGTTCCCGACCGTCCGGAGGACAAGGACCCTTGGACATGAGACAGTTGAAGTAATGCTGCATTAGTCGTTTGCTGTTCAATATCTCCTCGACGTTGACCTTATCCCAGCGGGTCATGTAGGTGTGAGGTTTCGGCCAGAGGTAACCATTGGCGCCGGCTTTCTCGTGGTTTCCATCGAGGCAACCGCCGAGCAACCAGCACAACGTCAGCCAGCACATCCGCTTGTCCATCGCGGGCGCGTAGTCACTCGTGAGTGGTGCGCTTGTCCCGTACGAACCCAAGAAAAAGTCGTGAGCGAGCTCGTGGGGGCGTACGGGTTTATATGCGTGAGGCGCTTTCGCGTTCTCGTTTTCTTATCTTTTCTTTTCTATTCCTTTTATTTCCATTTTCCCTTCCCTCGTCTTCCGTAAAATTACTTTTTCTCCCACATATATATATGTATATGCTTTTCTTCTTATATCTCGTTCGCGTTCTTTATTCTCAGGTGTGTAACACTCTTCTCGCTCCAAGTAGGCCGAAAAATCTCTGTGCCTCTTTTTTCTTTTTTTGTTTATCTTTCTAGCGTGCATATTAAGATCAGTGAAAATTTTACAAGCGCAAACGTTACAGCCGTTTTACTGTTTAACTTTTTTACCTTTCAAATTTCCATGTAAATATATATATTTATTAAAATTTTACATTCATGCCGATTACATCGTTTTGCTAAATTTACGTTGCGACATAGACGTTCTATTCGTTATTCGTATATAAAAACGAATCGAACCAGCTTTTAATTCAACTTGATCCGTAAAAATAATGTTCACTCGAATAGGTCTGAGTTACAATAACAAGTTATTGGTATATATTAGATATCGTTAATAACTAATTAATTATTAGTAAACTAAAAAAATAATTATCAACAATTTAACATTCGACGTTCATTCAATGTTTTAATTAAACTCAAGCTGTATGACTTTTATACGAATAATCCTGCACGCGGCTTGCTATGAAATTTTGAAAATTACACGTTCGAGGGAACCTTGATCTTGACCGACCTCGGGAACTTGATCTTTTACACGATTACATTACATTTGACTGACTTATATCACAAGCATTTTATACACTTTAATGAGCCTTAAGTGAAACACACACAACGCGTCTTGCTTTTTATTAATTCCACGAATAATTAAATTACACGTTCCTAAAGTTACTGTAATTGTCATTCTAATTGGATACACGAGTAAAGATTTATTCGCGTTATTTTTATTAGTAATTGAGGTTACTTCTTTATATTGCCGTATACGTACGAGAAATAATAAAAGAAAAATTTTTTTTATAAAAAGTAATTAATAGATATTACCAATTTCCTGTTTTTCTATTTTCCTTTATAGTATGTAAACATAAACGTCGTTGTAACGAGATTCGTACATACTGGAAATGTCATCACCTGTCTATTACGTCAATTATATATGTTGGTTAATGCATTTCTCATGTGAAGGGAGATTCCTCCGAGCGGTAAAGCTTTTAAGGAGCTTTCCCTTCAAAATGCAATTTACTTGTACGATGCCTAATCATTAATTAATTATGCGTATATATATATTTCCCTCTGTAATTCCAATAATTGAAAATTCTACTGAATATAAGATATAAATATATATGTATGTATGTATGTATGTATGTATGTTTGATCGTATCCTACTAGACAAAAGTACGGATATTTAAAATTCCGAGATATATACATATATATTTTAATGATATATACATATATATGTATATATAATGATATATCGAATTAACAATGATTTATAGATTAAATTCTATATTATCTTGATAGTATAGAAAATAATTTTTATCACTTTCTTAAAAACAGTTTGTAACACAAAAAAAAAATAAAAAGTATTGAGATGAATCACATAGAAAAAAAAACAGTAATGGAATTACTTAATAATATGGTTAATCTCGATGCTAATAATCCGCAGATTAATTATTCAAGTGATGCATCCCTGCTATTACTGGTAAATGTAACCAAGTAAATAATTCCATATTAAATATATGCGCTATTGGTAATAAATTATGCAAATCAAATTGAAAGCTTCATTATCGGTATAGAACTTCTATTACTGACTTTTCGTTGCGACAAATTTAATACTACTTAGGGAAGGATATATCCAACGATCAATCCTATTATTACTTTGGATTTTAATTTTTAACGAATTTGTATTTTTTTTACACCGCTGTGTACATGGTTATTAAACAAAAAAAAAGAAATAACATTTTGACCAACTAAGTAATTATGTTCACGTCTTGAGGGATTAATCATTTATAAAGCATCGTTTGTATGCTGCTATTTAATATGTGGAATTCTTGGAATAAGTTGGATGACAATTAGAATCTATTTAGTGGAATGTTCAGCCAGAAAAACGAAGTAACGTACATAAGAATTGACGAAGATTGAATGAAAACCTTGGATCAACAAGAACATTTATCTCCCGGGTGTTAAGAAAATGACTGGATTTTAATGAATTATCTTATTAATCATTTTTATTTGAGTGTTTTTTTCAAATTCTCGTTGCGCATTTTTTCCTAATTTTCATACACACATTATTAAAGTGACTAGTGATGATAGAACGCCTTTTATATGCGCGCTACAAAAATAGTGTTTCTGCTAATTGCAAAAGAAGTAGCAGTTGTTGTAGACATTTTTAATGTAAATTTAAAATAACGGTACATAGTTAAAAATTCTATTTTATCCACATCTCTAAATGACCGAAATAAATTGTCATACAGAAGTTTGCATCAAATTTTAAATACAACAAATATTGATATGATTAAAGTGCGGATTATCATTTAAATAATAATTGATCAAAATAGAAAATTAAAATAACTGTTTTCCCGTGATAAGCGTGACATTTTTTTATATACCCTGCAGCATAAATAAAAAGGAAAACATTTAATTTAAATTCTATAGCGTAATCGTTACTAGTCTACTCAGTTAATGGAATGTAACCAATTATCCGCACAAGACTATGTATATATAAGTATAAAAAATGTGATGTCAAGGTGCGAATAAAACTTGCGTGTGAAGTTTCTTTGTTCGTGTGAAAAGAAAAGGGTACAACCACAAGATAGTAGGTATATTCTATTGTTGTAAATTGATGTTATTTTTTATTTTCTCCAGTGCAAAGTGTTAAAGTAATTACACATTTTCTAGATACTCGACTACTAAATAAATTGCAACATTTTAATATAAATAGCGAAATTTTGATTTACGTTACACACAGATCCGCTTCCCATCCGATATAAAATCAGTCGACTGTACGGGGACACTCGGAAGGAGTGAGAAACTCGTCGCTTGACCGCAAACCTGACCCGATTTCAAACGCGCAATCCGCGCGATTATACACAAGAATCTCACGTGCGGGATTCGCGTGCCGTGGATCAATTTCTCCGGTGTCTACTTTATATAGCCGCGAAGGAAGTGGACAACGTTTCGCTAATTTAAATGCGTATACTACTCACCAGACGTGAAGCGATCGAAAACTTGTTCCATTTATTTACACTTTCGCGGTGACGTATTTTTCTTCTTCTTTTCTTTTTTTTTCAGTTTTCTGCATACCATGCGTAGTTAAGCGTTTTTTATGTTGTATTAACAGGACTACTTTCACCGCATCAAATGGAATAATTGGTGATATGTTTATCTGTCCGGAAGAATCCATAATGTTTGTTTTAAATGGTGTAATTAAAATGTTTAATTTTAGTATCATAAGTTGTGATGAATATATATTTGATCAAGAGATTCAGATAATCGTTTATTAAATAAACCTATAATATATATATATATGTTTCAAAAAGAAATGTATTACTACGGAAGTTATCGATCTCTAGGGTTAGTAATAAATAAATGAAAACAACTTATTTACTTAACGTTCCGTCCAATAAACTATTACAATTTAGCTTAGGCACAAAAAAACTTAGACGGGTTAGCTCAGGTGGTCATCGTTGATTAACAAGAGAAATAAATGCGAGAAAAATTTAGAAAAAACAAAACCAATGTGTACGTCGGTTAGTCGCCATTCGCAACCTAAGGTCATCGTCGATTTAAATAATCAATGTCCACTTTTCCATTAATGGTTGAATTATAATAATTTATGTGTAATATTTTGGAAAGTTATCTATAACGTGGTTTTCTAATAATTCGATATGTTAAGTCAATGAAAATCCACATTATTAATAACATGTGCGGTGGCAACTGTATCCTCATCGTTATTTTTTAAGTGTTCTTTTATTAGATGTTTGTGGTAACGTTAACTGTTTGAATGCAAACTGCTATGATTTTAGTACAATTAAATTTTGTAAACTAGTTCAGTCTCATATCCCATTCTTATATTGTCTTTTCCCCTAATTTTATAGTGTGCTCAAACTTATGATTAAAAGAATTCTCTATTGCAATGTAATGTTATAGGACATATTGAAAGTTGTCTTTTCATTTTGCTTATGCCTGCAAATTTTATTTTACTCCGTATTTTGAACTAGTAAATTAATAAATTCATAGAAACGGTCATTTATATTGATGTCAAAATTAATACTCTATCCATTAAGTCATAAATAGCATTTCTCCTTTTTTATCTACGATAACATATTTAATTGGAGTAAGTGGATTTTCTAAACCATTTTGTACTAATGTTATTAGTTTTTGTCAGATTAATAACCAAAAAGTTTATGCGCTAGCTAGTTTATTATAACAATTAAAAACTTTCATAACTGTACGTATACGCTCTTCCTGTATACGAAATATTATACAATGTATAACATAATAATAAAATAAGGGTATATATAAACCCTGGTAGAGAATTGCCTAGTTTGACTCGGCAGTACACTAATTAATAGGAAAATCTATAGGCTAACATTTAAAACAAAAACTTTCGAAGGGCTACGGAAGAATTGGCCAATTTGAGTTTTGACACGTATTGTGACTGCTCTCAGTTACATTGAATCTTTGACAAGTGCCGTACTGCATATACTAATAAGGCGATACGCTTAAAAGTATTATAATACATAGATCGTTTAGCATGGAGCTTTATAACCAAAGAAACAAAAAAAATTACATACATCGCCTTTATCTACAATTTTCACTGGCTTACTTAATTTCTCAGAAGCATGCACATACAACCTCAAAAAGTTGCTAAAAGGTAAACAAGCATGCAAGTAATATATATTATTTAAATAACTTAAAAATCTATAAACATATAATGTATTTATGATAAAATATATTTATAGGTGTGTAAATAAATAACAGTCATAGTGTATCGTGTTATAAAGTATGGAAAAGGAATGCAGAAAAAGAAAGCATAAACTTATCTAAATAAGGATTATAAATTTATATTTAAATTGAAACAAACTAGCTGATGATCTGATAAATACATCAAATAACAAATAATATAATTATTATTATTAGTGTATAGAATTATATTTTCATATATAGATACTATCTTGTGCACAAGCTGAACATTCTTTCAAATGTTTCAATCTTAAAACAGGTTATGTACTTTTATAAAGCACACTTTTTTTTTAATATTTTGATTTGTCCGTTTTCATAGATACATGCAATTATGCCACTTTCAACTATTCCAACCGACCAGTCATATCACGTTTTAAGAGGCTTCACATCGTTTTTTTAAATAAAAAAAAGAAGAAAAACACATCATTATTTTAAATAAAGAAAGATTAAAAATAAATAAAAACAATATTTATAATTATAAATAATATTTTTTGTGTTCTGTCTTCATTAGTTAAGAGTTATTTATGACTCGTTAAGAGTGATAGAATTGTAATTCTATTTGTACTATTTATTGTTAAAAAGACGAGTGTTTGTGCATTTACACGCACATTCGATTGGTAAATAGATAATTAGCGAAAAATTTAATTTAAAAAATCTGGGTGTTAACTTCCAACTACTTCATATATGAGCCACTCCGGCAGTCTAAAGATTAAGGTTTGACACGTATTGGACTGCTCTCAGTTACATTGAATCTTTGACAAGTACCGTACTGCATATACTAATACGGCGATACGCTTAAAAGTATTATAATACATAGATCGTTTAGCATGGAGCTTTATACCAAGAAACAAAAAATTAATTACATCGCCTTTATCTTCAATTTTCACTGGCTTACTTAATTTCTTAGAAGCATACACATACAACCTCAAAAAGTTGCTAAAAGGTAAACAAGCGCATGCAAGTAATATATTATTTAAATAACTTAAAAATATAAACATGTAATGTTTATGATAAAATATATTATAGGTGTGTAAATAAATAACAGTCATAGTGTATAGTGTTGTAAAGTATGGAAAGGAATGCAGAAAAAGAAAGCATAAACTGATCTAAATATGGATTATAAATTTATATTAAATTGAAACAACCTAGATGATCTGATAAATACATCAAATAACAAAATATATTATCATTATTGTATAGAATTTATTTCATATACTATAGATACAAGAAAAGGTTTCGTTATAGCAGCTAAACCCCTTTTGTTGCAATCGGTTTTGTCGTGATGCAAAAAAAAATTTGCTATGCTAACTAAAAGTATTTCTGTACGAACAAATGCATTTAGTTGTGAGGACAAAAGCGATGCTGCATGCATTTTGTTGTTGTACCTAAATACTTAGTTGCATCATCTATTACTTTGGTTGTGAGAACCAAAGGACGTACCGCAGCGCCAACTAAACGAGTATGGCCAACAAAATATTGGTTGACACACCAAACTCTTCTCAAAAAAATCGATTTGTTCTCACAACTATAACTTTAGTTGAGGCATATTCATACAAATACTTTGGTTGTGACAACCAACCTTAGAGTGGTAGAAAAGTATCTCCACTTGTTGCAGTATTTATCCCCTGTAAGCTGCTAAAAATACAAATATTAAAATACAATTATAAAAAATTAATTTTTAAACATTTATAATGCTGGATTTTCAATTTTACAACCTTTACAAGAATTATAATACTACTCTGAAGGATTACTATAAATATGTAAACATTATTATTACAATAACTGAATATACGTATTTAATACAAAAAATATATAAAGAAATCAGATCTGAGATTATAATGAGGAATATGATTAAGTGACAGTGACAAGATTGTAAAATTCAAACAATGTATTGCTGAATAATAATAATAATGTTAATACTTTTATAGTAATCCTTCAGATTAGTATCATAATGCTTAATGTGATTGTAAAATTGAAAATCCAGCATTATAAATGTTTAAAAATTAATTTTTTATAATTGTATTTTAATATTTGTATTTTTAGCAGCTTACAGGGGATAAGATATATACTGCAACAAGTGGAGATACTTTTCTACCACTCTAAGGTGAGTGCATAAATTTTTTTGCAATGATCATGCTAATAGATTCATCGTTATAAGGCAACAAATATACATTTCTATTAATATTTCGGGCACTTTTCCCAGATATTTTGACCATAACTGATCTTAATGATTTAGACCCACTCTGGAAATTTATAGGCAGTTTCTGACTATAAAAAGACATCTTTTAGACAGTATTAGGTTACCAGAGTCCGGAGCAGAATTGCTGATTTTCACTATTTAAGGTTTAAATGGCTTACAAGAGTGTGACAGCATACATTTATGTCTTTAAAAGTATTTTTAATGAAAAGTTCAGAAAATTTTACAACAAAAGTCATGTTTATGTTTTTAGTGAAAAATGCATCCCCTGGGAGCTAAAAATTCATGAAAATGGACATATAATGCAAAAAAGTGCTAAAATGTCAACTTTGACTCTCTGTAACTTAAAATAATGGCCCCGAAAAAATCTGAAAAAATTCAGAAGAACTACTAGATACCTCTAAAACATATTCCCACAGTTATAGCAATATTTATTTTTTTCATCTTCGATGTCACAGATAACCACCCATATATATACTATATGGAAGATTCCATGTGAAGTGATCCAGTTAAAAAATAGAATTTTGTTTCAATGTATGGAATCAGTAAAAAACTACTTGAATAGAGTGTGGCTAAATTTTTAGACATGAATTACAATTAGTACCAAAGCTGTAGCCAATCAAAAAATCGAATTTTTTGAAAAAATTGACTTTTTGGCCATGTTTATCGCTTAATAACTCAAAATCAGACAATTTTTCTTATATACATTGAATTTGAAAAAGTTTATTAATTTCAAGAAGAATCAGTTGAAATATTTCATTTATATTTTTTTAAAACTTTGAATATAGTTATAATCAATAAAAACCTTTATAGTCAAAAAAGGGTTGTACGATCAAAAATATTTTATCCATCCAAAAATCTAATTTATCGATGATTAATTAACTTCAAAATAATGCAAAGTTTGAGTGCGGCAGAGCATTTCAGACAAAGTTATGGTGTTTTAAGGCAAATTTTTTAAAAAAAGAGAGCGAATGCATTTTATGATAAAAAATAGACTAACCGTATACTTGCATTCAAACAATATGACACTATTATTCCTCAATATTACTAAAATATACTATTTATTGTTAGTCACTGATACTTTTTAATCTCTAAGTTGCTTACAAACACAAAACAGTAGGTATAGGCAGTTATACCTGTTATATACTTGGATAAATATCTGAAACTTTTTATAATTCCAATAAATCCAATTATATAACAGGTATAACTAAAAGTATCAGACTTAAATAACAACTAAATAAAAATATCAGTAACTAACAATACATAGTATATTTTAGAAATACTGAGGAATAATAGTGTCATATTGTTCAAATGCAAGTATATGGTTAGTCTGTTTTTTTTCATAAAATGCATTCGCTATCTTCTTTTAAGAAATTTGCCTTAAAACACCATAACTTTGTCTGAAATGCTCTGCTGCATTCAAACTTTGCACCATTTTGAAGGTAATTAATCATCGATGAATTAGATTCTTGAATGGATAAAATATTTTTGATCGTACAACCCTTTTTTTTACTACAAAGGTTTTTATTAATTATAACTATATTCAATGTGTTAAACTAATATAAATGAAATATTTCAACAGATTCTTCTTGAAATTTATAAACTTTTTCAAATTTAATGTATATACGAAAAAATTGTTAGATTTTGAGTTATTTAGTGATAAAAATGGCCAATAAGTCATTTTTTTTCAAAAAATTCGATTTTTTGATTGGTTACAGCTCTGGTACTAATTGAAATTTAGGTCTAAAAATTTAGCTACACTCTATTCAAGTAGTTTTCTACTGATTCCATACATTGAAACAAAATTCTATTTTTTACCTGGATCACTTCACATGGAATCTCCCATATATATATATATACACATATATACTGATATTACTACGAAAAAAGTGCTCAAATCATTTGAAAACGTCAATCATTTTCTATCCGAACACAATTTTAAAATTAATTTCAATACGCTTATTACTTTTTATTCTAAAATTTTTTTTTCTGTTTAATAATTCGAAATCTTCTTTTTAAAATATTAATTTAATGTTTATGTTTATCCGTAAAATTATCAATTTATTATTTCGTTACTTTATTGACAATTATATTAATAGTATATTGTATTTTTTGCGTAAGCGCACGGTTTTGAAAGCTTAAACCGCTCTAAAAATGAGTTAAATATATGTATATATATGCACACGCACACACACCTACACTCACGCACATTCACGCATGCACACGCAGGCTGTTTATTTACTTAAAACAGTTTACTTTATTCACCTCTATGCGTGGAGTAAAATTGCATTTTATTCCTTCGATCATTTTATTCCCCCTACACCTATTTTATTCATCTTAGATCCTCTTTTTTATTTTGAACATTTAGTTTAGCCTTTTTCTACAAATACAAAATTAAATTTATTATTTAAAGTTAAAAGTAACAAAAAAATTTACAATATTGAACAAATTTAGAAATTAACAAAAATTGTTATTGCAAAAAGTAACTTTTTAAATGACCAGGGTGAAAAATTTTATATGCACTTTGGGAGTAAAAAGCGATTATTCCCTTGGATGAATTACAGCCAAAAGCTAAAGCTCTGGCAGCAATTTTCATCCCGGGAGTAAACGCCTATTTTACTCGCTAAATGCATAAATAACTATTATTTTATTATTTTGTTACGTACGTAACATCGACACGCGGATCGGCGCGTGTGTGATAACGGTGTAGGAAGACCGAAAACGCGAAACATTAAGACGAATGCAACTAGAACAAGAAATCGCGGACGGTGGCCTAGTGGTTAGGTCTCGTGACTGGAAACTCGCGGATCCTCGATTCGAGTCCCGGCGTCTGATCAATTTTTTATTCGGTCCTCTCCTATCACCTTCTCCATACGCAACATAAATGGCATCCCTAGTGCGGGAGAGTAGAATCCACTAATTCACTGCTGGTATCTCTCTTGAGTGAACGAACCCACGTAAAAATCAATTCCTACATTATCCTCCGTGGTCTAATTAATGAAGAAAAAATAATAATTAAGTATACCGAGCGAACGAGCCTCGAAAATAAATAAATAAAGCGTTTCGTCCCCGTGAAGTCGGAAGTTCCACGCAGCGGATCCGAGAGACGCGTCGATAAAGAAGAGTAAATGACGAATAAAAATAATCCGGAGGTATAATGACAATAAACACGACGAGGACGTCGTATTCCCGGCCGTCGGAGGTGTTACGTACGTAACATCGACGCGCGGATCGGCGCGTGTGTGATAACGTTGTAGGAAGACCGAAAACGCGAAACATTAAGACGAATGCAACTAGAACAAGTAATCGCGGACGGTGGCCTAGTGGTTAGGTCTCGTGACTATGGAAACTCGCGGATCCTCGGTTCGAGCCCCGGCGTCCGAACAATTCTTTATACGGTCCTCTCCTATCACTTTCTTCATACGCAACAATTTATTTTATTAAAATTCTTTATTGCCACGTATAACAAATAATAGGAAGTAATATGAAATCTTTCTAAAAATTTAGTAATAATAAGTTATCGCAATAGAAAGTACTAAAATTTTTACATTGTTTTATTTTTATTGAATGTATTTGACAAGTATTTTACGATATATGTGCGCTCTTTATAACTATAAGATATTTCCAAAAATATAAAAAGTGAATGTTTAAATCAGTATAAAATTCTGACTTATTTTTCTTGTTTTATAAAAAGCATTTTAAGACTTATACTTTTCCAAACTAGCTAACCTTTTTAATTTGACACTGACAAATATCTACATCATGAGCCAGAAAGTATATGTGTTAATCTATATTATGTATATATGTACAAGTCTTTAAATATTTGCGCACTTATACGCGGTCTTGAGGATGTTTTTTATTGATATAATTTTCACTTGAACTATTTTCTTGTTAAAAATTAAATGTATTGACGGGGTGCCGAAGTCAAGTTTTATCCTTCCTGCCTTACTGACTTCGAAAATTGCATAAAATTAATTATAATTAGAAAAGAAAGTGAATTTACGTAAATCTAGGAGTACAGTCCCTTTCCTTCATTAATAATATATCTGTCTTTAAAATTTAAAGGAAAAATCTTGACTAGTTTTCGAGAAAACCCTTACCAAAAATCTTGACAAGCCTTTTCATTAGTCGAGCGTATAACCTCAAACTGCACAAAATTGTCATCAATTTTGGTAAGGGATTACTCGAAAACCAATAGAAATTTTTGCTTCAAATTTTGAACTGGGATAAGTTATTAATAAAGGAGACTGTTCCCCTCAAATTGCGTAAATTATCGTCCTTTTTTAATTATAACTCATTTTCCATGAATTTTTAGGCTGGTAAGAGATTTGCATAATATATTTGCAATTGAATGTCATAATAAGATGAAATATTGTCTAGCAAGATAGAAAAACATAGTTTTGAAGATGTCATAAATAAATTATTAATTTAATATTTTTATCGTTAATTATAAGAAAGGAAGGTATCCGATCAAAATATATTGTAAGTCAACCAATTCTTTCGACTTTAGGCGATTTTAAAATTTTAAAAATTCAAACTTCAAATTATCACCATATCTTAATTCTATAGAACTTATAAATATTTTAATGTTGATTTCAGACTTGTAATAATTTTAAAGTTATTTTCATATTTCAAACTGTTTGAATATTATTAAAAATTTAGTGATTTGAAAATCAAAATAATTTTTTAAATTAATAAATAATAGTTTTTATTTATAGTACTATATTTGAGGCAGTAAATAACATTTATAAACTACCGTTAATTTTGAGTACTTTTTATAAATTTTTATTACTTTTCTTTATAGTGAATCATAACTTTTGTTTTAATAATTCATTCTGTTTTACTTTTTTTATATAGCTATTCATTAATTTTTTCTATTGTATAAAATACTTACTTCTTTACCTTTAAACATTTTTTTTAAGTATAAAAAAGTTAGTTTTAATTAAATAGTTGCTTCTTTACTCTCAAAAAATATATTTTTCCCAAACTACTATGTTATAGATATAAATATTGATACCCAACATTGAACCAATATTGGTATCCAATATTGCGCATATTCGTTAACTGTAGTTAACTAAAACTTCTGTCCAGATTCTTGTAACTGTGCCAAATTTAAATGCATCAATTTCTTATTACGAGAGCATATATTATGCTAATTCTTATAGAGAATGAAATTTTGTGAATTGTAACACATACACTGCCGTCCATATTTATTTGCCCACTCAAAGAAAATATAACAGAATATTAAGAGTTCTGTTACTAGGGAACTATTCAGGTTACAGAAGCCTGCAGGGGCTGATTTTGTAGATTCTGACGAGTTCTTTAAGATACGTTCAATCCCAAATAGATTAATATTTTTTTAAATTCTTTATCAAGGCAAAACGAACAATAAAAAATTGAAAATTTTTTACCCACATTTAAGTCCACTCATTTTTGTGGGAAAAATTTCTGCAATCAATTTAAGTGGGATTTAAAGGTTTGTTGTAAGAACTTTCGAATAAGGGGTCGCAGGGTTTTTTCTTATAATTTACATAAAAGTTATATCTGTTTGAAAAAAAATACACATTTTTTTCAATAATTATTGTCTCGCTGCCATCAACTTCTAGGCGAAAATTGTACTTAGACAAAATATGCATTATATAGCATAGAATCAGCCTAAATGTTCTCATATTTATTTTCAAAAAGTTTTTTCCATTTTGTTGTCGGTTGTTGTACGACTTTCTGGTATTCCTTAATAATTGGAATATTATTATTATAAATGAAAATGACCATTTACATAACAATTAGTTATAAGAAAAACCTATAGCGTATGTAGAAAAAAATCGAATGGTTAGTCTGTATTAATCCATTATCAAAATATTAAACATTTATATTTATATATCATAGTTTTACAACAATTATACATAGTCGTAAACACAATCGCACAACAATCGACTCTAAAAAGGTAAAAAAATTATTCGAAAATAAATATGAGAAAACTTAGGCTAATTCTATGCTATATAATGCACATTTTTCCTAAGAAAAATTAATAATATAATCAAAATTTTTGAAAAATTAATTTTTTAAAAATCGAAAATTGAAAAAAAGGAATTGGGTTCAGAAATAACCAAAGTCTTTTCTGGAATTCGGAAACTGAAAAGCATGTCACATACGCAGGCTGGGCGATATTGTCCGAGTAGTTTCGAAAATACGGTGGCATACGTGCACACACGCACGCACACACACAGTCCATACAAACATTTTCTAAAAACACGTGATTCCTCTATGAGGAAGCAAATATATTAAAATATTGTTTATTATGTGAATTTTATTATTTACTCAAAGAATATCAAGTATTACTATGAAAAAACATAGTTTGCTATGTTGTGCAATAAAATTTACAATGTTGCCTAGCAAATTTTGTTCACTGAATTATAATTTTTGTACATCAGGATTTTTCCTATGTGACATAGTAATTTTTATAAAACTCAATTAATAAATATTGCTTAATCTTTTAATACTTTTTATTATGCTAATAATAATCATTATTAAAAATATTATAAAAATTTCATTATGCAAATATACCCATCGATTACTATAAAATATAGCACTTTTTATTAGATATTGTAAATTTTATTATAACAGTTTTCTCGGTGTACCTTTAATAAATGACTTTAATAATTGTATTTTCAATACAAGTCGACGATTAAGTATAAAATAGTTTTATGCACCCGAAAATAAAACACGTAATTCACCTTACACAGTCGACTCAATTGAGCACAAATACATAATTTAGTACCAAATCGAAGCCATAAGTACATCAAAACGTTTCAAAAAAAAAAGAAGAATGCCCATAAATGCGAAAATGTCCAACACACAGTATATTAACTTTTACTACAGCTTATCACTAAAAGTCATTTTGGATGAATAATAATGAAGTCATAATATAAAACTATTCTAGGTATTAATTATAAGTAAAAATCATAATCTATATTCGATATCTCTATTTGAATTTCAATGAAATTTGAATATATACTTTATAAATACAACTTTATTATATCTCGAAAATATATGACAAGTAAATATTAAACCGCATTTTTCATTAAAAGCAAAATTTTCACGTTCTAGCAAAATAAACTTGGAAGGTAGACATCGTACTAAGAATAATACATCTATTTATTGCGATGTTACTTTAGTATCCGTTGAAGGAACAAAGAACTACTATAATCCACCCATGTGATAATGTACGAGATATTCTCATTAGCATGTCTCAAGAATCTCAGTTTCAAGTGCCTCTTGGATACTCCTAACACGTGACTTGGCTCTTTTCCAGCTATCAAATAATCAAGCTGTGGAATTTCGAGATTGTCGCTTATTATGGGCAGCCAAATGTTCAGCTGCCATAACGATGGTAGCAAGGATCAAGCCACCAACTAATATAAACATTGCAGGACAAAATTCTCGTAGTTCCACTGGTACCGGTTGAGATCGGAAGCTTTCGGGACAACTTGGTCGTCGATGATGCCAGATACGATAGAGACGTCTCGTTATGCCATGCTCTACGATTTTACGTAGCCTGGGAAATAAACATTTTGTTGTTAAGTGCCACATCTTTTAATACAAAGGTATCTAAAGTTCGAAACATTTAAAAAATTCTATAGCTAAAACCGTCCAACAAGCCTAGAATATTGTAGAAAACTATAAAATATTGTATGCAAATAGTCGGGTTTTAACTTTTAAAATAGCCGCTAGGTGACGAAAGATGAATAAACAAAATCCAAAAGTGAGCGATCGTTGCGAATGATTCATATGAGTGTAATAAACTTTAAAAATTAACCAAAAAATTGTAAAGTAAATGTACTAGAAAATGGCCATCAGAAAACATACATAAATAGACTGTTCCAATAAATTATGTTTTTATTGCGTTATAAATTAATTCTAATTAAGGGGAGTCCGTAACGATAGCTTCACAAATTCGTCACCCAAAAATTCGCGAACAGAAGTGGCGCTGCTGTCTGGTTGGCTGAGTTCGAATTCGACAATATTTATGGGCAATTAAAAAAAATAAAGTTTTTACCACACAAGATCAAAGTTGAGTGCTATGGCTATTAATGTAATGATTCATTACATATTGCTTAGCTGATCAAATCTTTTCTTCAAAATTCTTATCAAAAAGAGAATTTTCGGGTGGTGATATGTTAAACTATATTCTACGGAATCAGTCTCCTGCATCTTTATTTCAGATACACATTGCAGTAATAATAGTTATTTATGCACCAAGGAAATAAAGTTACTGCCTAAGCTTTAGCGAGAACCTGAAAAAGGCCACTTTATTCGACAGATACGATAATAACAACAATTTAATTATGTATTTTTGTATTTATAATTAGTGTATTAGTTACGGTATATTTTAATGAATAATTAATTATAGTGCTAAAAAGTGTGTTTTTTTTAATAAGTTAATGCGGTGAGTAAAAAAATGAGGGCGGGCAATAAGAAGTGACTATACGGGGAGTATAAAATACTTTAAACTCCCCAGAGGAAAAAAATTGTACATTTGTCCCTCCATTGTGCTCAATAAAGTAAACTTTTTGGGCGGTTTGGGTGAAATAGTTACTTTTACCCCGATGGTCTGAAAACTGTAGTTCAGTTACCCCTTTATGGGGAGTAAAAATTCATTTTATTCCCTAGAAACGTAAAGTGCTTTTTGTAACACATGCACGAAAATCACGTTTTTGCGCCCTAAAAATAGGGACTAAAGTAGTCCTTGTGCGCCCATAAAGAAAAC
Organism: Theocolax elegans; assembly: GCA_026168455.1. Taxonomy (NCBI): domain Eukaryota; kingdom Metazoa; phylum Arthropoda; class Insecta; order Hymenoptera; family Cerocephalidae; genus Theocolax; species Theocolax elegans. The sequence continues at coordinate 43,483,376 of CM047430.1, forward strand.
GCCCGCTAAACCTCGAGGAGCGGGCGTTTTTTTTTCAGCAACGGGCGTTTTCTTTATAGACCCCCTTTTGCGTCCGCTGCGTAGATTTAGACTTTTACTTAGTCGTATACAAACACACACACGCTCACGTACATGTACACACACGCACGCACACGCACATGCACACGCACACTTACACATACTTCATCACATCGCCTTAAGCCGAGTGTGGTTTTGCAGTACGAGGTGCAGGTGAGCTAGCACGAGCCGAAAGCGAGTTGCGCCCTAGGCACACAACATACTATTATTGCCCGGTAAATTTACTTTATTTCCTCTAAATTTACTTTACTCCCTGTAATTTCATTTCATGTCGAAAAAATTTCTATTTTGTGGTCAGGGTGAAAGTTATATACTATTGTATATATATATATTGGTAATTATTCCCTTGCGCGATTTTCTGCCCTCGGTATAGCTCGGGCATCAAACTTCGCCCGCAGGGATAAAAACCAATTTTTTCCCTTAGTGCACAAATAACTATTATGTACTTAGGGATTAAAATAGACATTTATTCCCGGGATGAAAGTTACTGCCCGAGATTTAGCGACTTTTCATTCCCGAAGTGCACCTAAAATTTTTCAGATACTGATCATGTGAAAGGCCATTTTATGCAACAATTTATTTTTTTTTTATTATTATTATTTTAACGTCGCTCTTTTTATGCTCCCAAATCGGTGCTAATCAGCGACGGAGGTCGTACGATGTCTTGGTGAAGAAAGCACTTGTTGAAAATACATTCGCCAGAGGTGCTTGTATCAATCGGCCGGGGGCGGGAATCGAACCTGGGATCTCCAGATTACGAGCCCGACGCCCTACCGACCAAGCCATCGCAGGCCTCTTAATTTATTTTTTAATAGAAATCTTTTTAATTTTGAAAGTTTTTTGGGGTATAATTAATTTAATTTATTCAATTTAATTTTGTGTACATAGGAAAAAGCTGAAATGAAGTGTTCAAAGCAAAAGAGTTGATTAAAGTGAGTCTTCAATGAATAAGATCAGTGTATAGTAAATAAAGTGAACTATGCAGAATAAAATGGGCCTACGGGGAGTAAAGTGACTCTCCGGGGAATAAAGTCATAAAAGGAATAAAATGCAATTTTGCTGCACTCATAGAGGTTAATATAGTAGATGATTAGATGATTAGGATGAGAAGAATATTTATGTTGCAGTAGGCGTATAAACTAAAGGGTTTACATCCTATGTCGCGGGTGTAAAGTGCATCATTTTCTGTACTTCGTAGACGTAAACATAAAATAAACGTAAATAAATTAATTAATTTTAATTAAATTTGTTAAATGTATAAGAATAATTAATCAAAGTAATTTTAAAATCATAAATATATGGGCCATTTCACGTCAACTGGTTGAATCAAAATTTTAAAATGAACCCAATTTTGGGTACAGACTGAAAATGTTATCCAGGAAAAAGAAAAAAAATTTTAGGTGCTAAAAATAATTTGTTTTAAAATTATTCTGACCTCAAAAAGTGAGTTATTTCACGTTTCTTCAACAATAGCTGACTTTACAGCCATTTATCTGAAAATTTATCAACTTTTACTATATAACATTATATGTAACATTGGTTGCTAATTATGTCTAGAATTTATCCTTCTGGGTTAGAATTTTTAATCTCAAGGTCAATGTTTCATAAATACTTTTGTAATGATCTGTAGTTCGTAATTGGCTTGTAAACTTGTCAAAAGTGATGTTATTTTAAAAAATTAATTATTAATATTTAAAAAATTATCAAAAATTTGAATGGAATTCGACATGTAAATTTTTGGTAGTTTTTTAAAATACCATAACTTTTGATAGGCTTACAGAATAATTACAAGCAACAGACCATTAAAAAGGTATTACTTCAAACTTATTTTTAGATTTTTGGATAAAAAAATCGATTGTGACGTGGTCGCCTTATTTTAAACATCAATATTAACATATAATTTATAAAACATTGACCTTGAGATTAAATATTCTAACCCAGAAGGATAAATTCTAGACATAATAAGCGACCAATGTTACATATAATGTTCTATAGTAAAAGTTGATTGATTTTGAGATAAATATAGGCGTAAAGTCAGCTATTATTGAATAATACGTAAAAAAACTCACTTTTTGAGGTTAGAATAATTGTTGAACAAATAGATTCCAGTAACTAGATTTTTTTTTTCTGTTGTCTGGATAACATTTCCAGTCTATATCCAAAATTTTGTGCATTTTAAAATTTTAATCCAACCAGTTGACGAGAAGTGGCCCTTATACTCTAAATAAACTTGAGATTAAGTAAGTTTTATAACATATTTGAATATCAAATGATTTATAAAACTAATTTTTTTAAAGACTTCGGGAGGGCTTTGCTTGTTTCTTTATGAAATTTCAAATATACACCTTCCGTATTGTAACATTTACCTTACATAATGTAGCGTATTTCATGTGTTATTGGTATTTTGGGCTATGTACCACATGGGGCAGTTATTAAAACTACGTTGCCATGATATTATGTGTAAACTCTGATGTTGCATAACATTCTGACAATTAGCATACAATGTGTCAGAGATGCTAAAACATGTGCTGATATAGTGCCGTTAGTAAATGAGGTACAATTGCTATAGTTTTGTACTACTAACCCGTAAGTAACCATTTCTTTAAACGGCGAATGTTTACTTGTAACTAAACTGATGGGTCTCGGAGGTAATAATTCAACTTCTGAAAGTTCGCAAATTTCAGCTTGCGTGAAGGTGTCCTGAACAATTTACACGACGAAAATTAATTTCCGTTTACGGAACCAATAATTCGTAAATTTTACCTCTATAATTTTATATCCGGTAGCACTGTCAATGAAAAATGCATAACCACCTTTCTTTACTTGCTGAAGACCGTCTTTTGCAGAAACAAAAAATTTTCGCTTTTTCAAGGGCTTCATTTTCTTTTCTCGAAGGTATATGCCTGCTGGATCAGTTGTAGTCTATAGTAATTAAACGTATACGATTTAACTTAGCATTATCTCGAAAATACATAAATGCATATATTGTATTATTAACTACAAACTTTGAAGTAGTCGTGTGAATAAGCTATATCTTCAGAAGCAACATGTAAATCACTATCCGCCAAATCGTACAAATTATTAATGAACTTTGGAGTTTCCGCTAGAAGTGAGCCAACTATACTGGCTGAATAAAATTGATACATGAGCAGCGCCCACAGGAACAAGGTAATAAATACTATTCGTCCAGAATATAAACTTGGGCCTTCGCTCAAACCTTTATAAATTAAGGACTTAATATATAAAACAGGAAAATTAATGGTTCGTTTCATAATTCTTTTTTATAATTCATGTTAATTGAAAGTGATTTATATTTAAAACGAATTACCTTGCTGCGATACTGCGGCGAATGTAATAAGAGCAGTTTCCGAAGATGGATTAGCGTGAAGTACGTGGTTTTTATCAGCATTATAGTAATCTTCGATTTTAACCATTATTAACAACATAATCCAGCAAAAAATACTAACGTTCAATGTTAACCACCATATATTTTCTTTGAACGGTCTTAAAAATGGATTCCTAACAGTACTTTTCTTTGGATGCCGAAACATTATGTAAGGTCTGTTTAAAATTAATTGCAAGTATTAAAAATACATTTGAAAATGTATACCATATAACAAAATCAGAAACTTATAATGGTATGTTGTACATTTTCAATATATATTGATATACGCGTGAATATAATTATATCTATTACTATTTGATTACTTTGTACGTAATTATTAATATATGACAATTATAAAACAATTACTTGACAACATAAGTTGCAACTGTGAACTCGCATGCATCCAATCGTTCCATTTTAATTTGCAGGGCTGTAGCACTGATGTCAACAATACCATTCATCATATCTCCGAGAATACCATTGAAAGATCCATTGACAACGTAACCCCAGGTTTTTGCTTGCATGAGGTTAATCCTTGTTAAAAATTGTAGAGTTATACATTATTAAATAATACTCAACACAATTCCGATTGTCTTAAGGTAAGTAAGTATTATGAACGATCACTTTTACTTGAAATTGAACATATCTCGTAACTGAAGAACGAGAGCATAATGAAAACGGATCATTGAATCTATGTGTGCATCTATTGGAGTTGTTAGGTAAGTTTCCAAATCTATGGTAGGCTTATTCATTAGCTGAAATTCACGCAATAGCTATTAATTTTCTTATCCGCGGGTGTATACAAAATTATAAGTTGTGTCACATACAAAAATGGAAAAATTGAGAGTCATCCCGTAAAAATTCTGGCGTCTCTTGTACTTGTATTGAGTGAGATGGTTTTTTAATCCGTCAGTTTCATCCCAATGACCCATTGAAGTAATATTGAGTTTACCACCGTGACGATACGAGTGATTGTACATGTCATATAGCTTATATACAGGTTTGTGGATCAGAGCCAACGTTAGTTCCGATTCGATTGTCAGTGGCAGTCCATGGAAAATTGCAGTTGGTGCTTCCGATGATACTGTAGCAGCGAGCCAAATGTAGGACTCGTTAAAGGGTAAATGTGCGGCTGTAAACTTTGATGCATTTTTTCGATACAAATTTACATATCATAAAAGTTTTTAAATTATTTCTTTGATAGTAACAATGAAAGCAAAGTTTATGATACAACCAAAATTGTTAGAAGATGTCCATAAATATGGAAATGTCAAAAAACGCATAAATCATGGCTCGTGACGTTTCAAATTTTCAAAAAGAGAATGTACTTATGAAGTATACCTAATTTTTTTTAAGTTACAACTTAGGTTTATGATGGAAAAATACGAAATAAGTTTTAGCTAAACATTACTGTACTGTAAATAAATAATAATAAATATATGTTGCTTGTGTCATTTTAATTTATTCCTGAAGCTTATGAAATGCAAATGAGATTCTAAATCGAAGTTTCAGATTCTAAACGAAAATGCGATTTTCAGATGGTATACAATTTCATTTTTAATAATAGTAACTTGAATTGTTGTTACTAAAATATAAAATCTGCATATATTACAAAATGAATGATTAGAAATGGTGTTTTATGAATTTTGTAAAGTCTACAAATTTTCAAACATATAACCACTATATTAGATTTTTTATTTGTATTTTGTAGATCTGTCAAAAGATATATATGGGTCTTAATCATCAGTCATTAATAATCTTCCCCAAAATTTTTTTATATGTTTTATAAAGTGTTTCCAGTGTACCTGAATTTTTTAAGATTTTTATATTACTATACTTATATGCTAAAATAGTAGACACTTAAAAAAGTGTAACCATTTTTACACTTATTAGATATACTGATTAATTTATAGCTCCTCGAGGAAGCATTTTTCACAATATATATATACTTTTTTCTTTTTTGTAAAATTATCTGATCTTTTCACCAAAAATACTTCCAGTCATACATATTGGCTATAGATACTCTGTAAGTCATTTAAACCTTGATATGAGGATTTAAGAAGAACATCGATATACAGACCAAAAATTCCTAGAGATACATTTAGTCCCAAAGTATCTATGAAAATCTCGTTACATCATAAATATAAGCCTCTGTGCTAAAAGTAATTTTAGCAGTCTGTAATGTTAAAATATGGTTGAAATATCACTAATATGCCTAACAAAACTATGTTTATATGTACAACGCTCACTACCATAAAATTTGTAGAGGTAGTTTACATAAAAAGAAAGATTTTTACAATTAAAATTTGATATTGCAATGGGTATTCCTTCCTCGAAACATGTATCTTTCTAAACATTTATTAAAATAAAGTTTTAAGTAATATATATTTTCACAAAATTAAAGTCTATGATATTTTGTAAATTGTAGTGTTAATTTTTTGCAAGTAATGGAAAAATGTGACATGCAACATACATGAATATAAACTAATATCACCTCACATTCTCATGCATAAGCAATAAAAGCATAGATAATTTTATCACTTGTTTCTCAAGTAAATTTATTTCTAGCAAAACATAAAAATAAAAATCATATTATTAATAATGGTATTCTAGGGGTTTTAAAAATTATTGAAATTTGGAAGTATATAATATTTATTTACTCTGTTCTGCGACGTAATCCTACTGGGAGCAATGAATTGTTAATTATGTATTATTGGAACACTGCATTTTAATAAATTATTGAAAGATACATGTTTCAAGGAACGAATACCCATTACAATATCAAGTTTTAATTGTAAAAATATCTTTCTTTTTATGTAAACTACCTCTACAAATTTTATGGTAGTGAGCGTTGTACATATAAACATAGTATTCTTAGGCATATTGTGATATTTCAATCATATTTTAACATTACAGACTGCTAGAATTACTTTTAGCACAGAGGCTTATGTTTATGATGTAACATAAATTTCTGCGTTGTCATGAGAAAGATGTACTGTATAAATTTCAGGTTAATCAGTTAAAAAATAGTCAAGCTACTTCACTAACATGATTACATACATATACACACATTCGCACATAAATATATATATATATATAGAAAGTCTAGTATTAATTTTAAATTGCGTGAATATTATTTTGCAAATATGTATTGCTTTTTTGAGGTATCACATATATTGTAATGATGAAAATAGAAGGAACTTCTTTAGAGCGATCGTGCCCAATAGTGATTAGTGATAAAACTAAATAGTGATTAAATTTTATGTAAATAGGTTTATATTTATACAAATACCTGATCAAAAATTATGTGACTGTTGCGGCAATCCAAATCGAGAATTACACCAAGTTTATAATAATTAACTTTTAAAATTCTCTTCATATCTAAATCGTGTTTTATCAGAATGTACGACATCCTCATTCCATATTTTCTAATGTCCTCGGCGTAATCAAAAATATCTAAATAGAGCGAGAAAGATAAATAATATGCGTATGCGTCAAATGCGAAATTCGAACGGGAATATTCAACGTTTATTCACCGGAGTCATTCCAACACGCAAAAACAGCAATTTGATTAACATTTTTGTGTCGAAAAAAGTCTACGGTAAATGCAGGATCCAATTTTTCACCAGATATCAAAGCAATTGAAACGAGTACAACAAAATCAAGCAACATCTCGTTAATTGTCTCGATACGAAATAATCAGATTGACGACGATGCGATTCGCATGTTTTTCACGTAAATCCCATAAGAATAATCGATAGAACATTACACATATGCGACACTATTTAAGTGGCATGCTACATTATATAGATTGCAAAGTGAAATGAACGTTTTCCAATTCATTGTATTGAATTACTTTAAATGGCAATTGTTAAAGTTTCATGGTGCTCGTTCGAGCGTATAATAATTTTGAGGGATCTACAATATGTAAATTGCACGGAGCGAAGCGCACTCATTAATTTACTATACGTCGTATATGATGGGTATCGGAAACGCAGTTCGAGTTGTCGTCGTGAGAGGGTTAGCCAAGCTAGAAAGAGTCAGAGTGGGAGGGAAGGAGGGTGAGAGGAGAGGAAAGGAGAGGAATTGCAATACGAATTATTGTTATCAAGACCGCACTTCCCCTTCCCACCGACGTACTCGAATATGCATATAGCCATTTCGCGGGACTGCATATTCGATGCGCGCGACATACGCGAGCATTAAGATCCGCAAGCATAGAGTTATAACGTGTATAAACCTTTGCAGCTAGTTGAAATGCTTAGTAATTAGTTTTTTCTGATAGTAGAATTGTCGGATACGAAGGATAATATGATATATTAATGCGGTATAACTCTAATGAACCAAGAAAAAGTAACCTACACTTATCGGTTTATCGCCTTAATGACGCTAGCCTATCTTGCTTCAGCGTCAACCGGGTTGCTGTAATTAAGGAGCCACCTCATTCGCTTAATGTACTTTAATTGATTTCCCCGTTATGATATACCACGTGGATTCCTAATGGTTTATGCTATTGTACCTAATAGTTTTATTACCAATGATTAATTGTTTGATAATGAATTCATTACACTGCGATAGATGCAAACATTTTATTGGCTATCACGTAATAAGTAGATCGAGTGGCTATTACAAATATATAAAAATAATATACACGTATACCTTTTAAATTTTGGAATAGTTGAACAAGTTAATAATGTAGAATGTATATGCGCACCGACCATCGTACAGATAAGTATAATTTCTTTTAAAGAATAATAAATGCTGATGAACTATATCAATATAGGACGATTTCATACACCTATAGATATATATTATATCTTTTTATTTATTTGCAATGTCACAGACAGTTTTGTGTCGTTTAAAAGTTAAGCCTCTCACCCGCATGCAATTCATTTCTATTAGGTCGTTGATCCCGACATAGAAAGCGAATGATTGCACCGTAAATTTGAAAAAAAGAAACATTGCACAAAATTGTTGTAATTGCTCTAAAGTGCCGATCTTTCTTTCCTGTGACACTAAGTTTTCACTTGATACCGATGTAACTTAAGTGATCATACAGTAATCCTAAGTGATACTTTTATTGTAAATTTACTTATATAATTCGAGTTATGCAAAATGTGAAAGGAATCGAAATCCATTATCCACGACATTCGCTCGAAACAATAATGTGATATGTGGGTTAAATTTAAATGAGATAAATTTAATGTTTTATAAAGCGCGCGTAATCATAATATAATTATATAAATTTTCCATTTAATCCTGCTAATTATTGAACGCATTAAAAAAAAAATGTGTCACTCCATATATACATTTTCACATTTTGATATAATATCGAACAAGAATGTCAATTGACATCATTGAAATGTAAAAGCGAAGGAAGTAAATTCCTAGTGTGCAAGTACTTGTTAATAATATTTTCACTGAACAATATGAGCATTGACATCGAAAAAGCGACTGCAATCATAACCAGAGCAGGACTGAAGTCGGTTAAATTCACAGGGGTTGGAGTAAAACTACGACTTTCTGGACAAGTTGGTTTCTTCGGTTTCCAAACAGATTCCAGGCGTCGAGTCGTTCCGTGCTCCACAACTTGTCGCAAACTGCACAAAAAGATAAATGCATTCGTGGTAATTTCTCAACTCTCTGCGTTTAGTATATGTTTGAATGAAAAATTGTTAGATAAAACGTTATTTAAACAAAGTAATTGAATAACTAAACTGGATGGAATATCTTTGTAACAAATCTTATTAAAATTTTCAACACGCTTCAGACCAATGTACATCGTACCCATAAGTTATCATTTTCTTGAAAGGTGAGTGTTTACTGGTACAAGTTGCGGTATGCTGCGGCCTCATAAGCTCAATTTCTTGAAGTTCGCATATTTCATCCTCGTTAAAAGTATCCTGCGCAAAAATCAATATAATTATATTAACCTAACACTTTTATAATATAATTTATAGCCAAGAGAAGATGATTACGTAATCTAAAAATGTTTTCTTGTTTTACCATTACCGAAATTTATATATCTCTTTTCTTTATATTATATTTTAACTTATCTATCTCAATAAAAATCACCTGTACTAAAATTGAAATAGCGGTAATTCTAGTCATCACGGTAAATATTTTTTCTACAAATCAAGTAAAATTGCACTATCAATTACTAAAAATAGAATTTAATTTTAACTTGTTGATTTCACCCTCCATTGTTAATTATTAAAAGGAATCGATGTCGAGGGTCAGTTTTTTAAATAAATAAACACTATTTATTTAAATTTAGTTGTACAACGTTTCGTCTGCGTGGTTTGCAGACCTCTTCAGGTACTATAAATATATTGAGCACAAAATAACAATTTTAATAATTACAAATTAACGGACGAAATATTGAATAAATTAACGGAAGAAAATATTAATGTGTAACATTTCTGAAATAATTATTATAATTCGACTATCAATAGAAAAGAAGACGTACAATATTTAAACCGACAATATAAAAGTATTATGATGTGATTTAAAGAGACTATTTATATCCGAGTATTTCTAAGAAATTGACTTTTAATTTGTAAACATAGATACACATATACTCGCAGACACTTGTTTTGTTTTGTATAAATTCGCTCGATTTCGCATACTCTTGTTATTCGACGACGCCTTTCTGGGCTTATTACATCTACGTTTCAGTGTATCAATGGTAATATTTTCTTCCGTTAATTTATTCAATATTTCGTCCGTTAATTTGTAATTATTAAAATTGTTATTTTGTGCTCAATATATTTATAGTACCTGAAGAGGTCTGCGAACCACGCAGACGAAACGTTGTACAACTAAATTTAAATAAATTGTGTTTATTTATTTAAAAAACTGACCCTCGACATCGATTCCTTTTAATAAGAATTTAATTTTACTCGAAATAATTCATTTCACTACGTGTCGTAGTGATATTTAAGGGTTCACAAATCGTTAGTGAATTTTTTAGTTGCAATGAATAAATAAGTATCTATTTCAATCATATTTCAAACTATTAAAATATCCTCTACCCGATAATATATATTATACAATGAATCTCTATATAGAGAAAAATTTATCTAACCATAAAATTAAATTTATTATAATATTTCATAATGTGTACAAAACTAACTATAGGAGAGGCCACGGCCTTCGGATCACGAATCTTAACCAATCTCTAGGATATGTATGGTAATAAAAAAATATGAAGAAAACCAGATTTTTAGATCCTTATGTGATAATTTACCCAAATCATGACTATTTAAAGCAAATTTTGTAAAAAATGTAAAAAAATTACTATTAATTTGATCGCCTATAACTCGGAAACGAATAGAGATAGATATTCAATCTAATATCCAGAGAAAACTGGGATCAAGTAGATCCGATTTGGAAAAATAGCTCAAATCAATTAATTTGGATTTAAGTTATGAAAAAATAAGAAATTATTCAAAAATGTCAATACTTTTTACTACTAAATTTTAGTTAAAATTTTATCAATTTCTTATTTTTTCTACTAACTTTGCCCCAAATTAACAAAATTGAGCTAATTTGAAATCACATCTACTTGATTTTCTGGATTTTGAATTAAGTATTTATCTTTATTTGTTCCTGAGTTGTAAGCAAACAATGTGGAATAATTTTTTTACTTAATTTACTTTAGTTAGCCATAATTTGGGTTAATTAACACATTAAGGTCTAAAAACCTATCTTTTTTCATATTATTATGTTACAAAATATATCCTAGAGTTTGGTTAAAAAAAAAACAATTAAAATTAAAAATTATAATGATATCATGTATACAAATAAAATTCATTGAACTAACTTTTTAAGTTGCTCAAATTTAATATTAAAAATGTTTTAGTAATAATCTTAAAAAGCATACTTTTGGAATTTTTTTTTTTTATTTTTCAACTTAATGAGCCAAAAATTTTCTTGCAGCATATTTGTAGTAAAAATATAAACTTTTCTGAAAATTTTCAATAAGACAACATCATTTTAAGCATAATTATGCAAAATAAATGTATTAAAATTATTGTTTGGTGCAGGCAAATGCTCATTGCGGCACGTCAATTTTTGGCAAGTAATTGCTTAAATTTTACACAGGCTTTTTCATTTTAACAGTTTTCGTTTACTAGATAAAAAATAATTTCTGAAAAAATATAATTTGTTTAAAACATTGTTATTATTTTGATTAATACAAATATTGTTATAATAAAAAAAGCCTGTGTAAAGTTTAATATATTATATAAAAGATTAAGTAAAACAAATTGCCATATATATTACAAAAAAACATTTAGAAACTTGAAGTAAAATTTTTCAAATCGAATTTCCTATCGAAATTGCATGTTTCTGTACAACAAAAATGGTCACTAGATTTTTTTTCAAACTTCAGTTGCGTTTTTATCGTAAACTATAATAAATTTTGATGAAAAATTCAAAAGAACAAAAATGTTCCATAATTGGCCAAACAATACTGTACAATTTTTTCAGATTCTTTTGAGACAATTGTTTGAAATCTCCAATGTGTGATTTTAAAATTATTGGTCATATATATATATAACTAACTCAAAATATTTTTAGAAAATCAAATGGGAATTACCATGTTAATTTTTGAAAACTTTTTGTCTTTCTTTAAATTATCATATACAGAATTGAAGAACAGTTACAAGCTGCGGATCGTTTAAAAGGTATTGCTTCAAACTTTTTTTAGACTTTTGGATGAAAAAAATCAATTGTGGCGAAGTTAGAATTTTTCAAGTTGAATATTGACGTACGGTTTATGGGACACTGACCTTGAGATTAGAAATTCTAACCAAGAAGGCTCAATTCTAGGCAGAATTAGCAACCAATGTTACATGTAATGTTATATTGTAAAAGTTGATTTTTTTTATTAAATAGCGGTAAACACAGGTAATGTTGAAAATACCTTTTATATCCTAATCTAATCATCAAAGGATAAATTTTAATAAAAATAAATTATTTAATTAAAATCATTGAGTTAGATTGTTTTGCAGATAGGGATGCGACATTAGCATACAAAATGCAAAAATTACTGTGCTTCGGATATTTCTAAAATTATTATTTACGAATGTTTTGAGAGATGTGCAGTCTAGTAGGTAGTGTCGCCCATCGCTAGGGGGAAACAACTGTCTTTTTATTGGGTACAGAACAGAGCTGAGTAAGTATTCATCCACAAATAGTAGTTTTCGTGCCAAGGCCGTAAAGTAGAACTTTTTGTAGAAAAAGTTTACGGCCGAGGCGCGAACATTACTTTTCGAGAGAGTATCCGTAAAGTTCTTAGCAATTTCAATACAATATTTTTTTTTGTACACGTGTTCGTAAAGACTGTACACGTGTTCGTAAAGTCGCACTTTACGTCCGCAAAACAGTACGTAAAGTCGTACTTTACGGATACTCTATCGAAAAGAAAGATATGAAACGATGTTTAAGTCACTTTTACAAAGAAAAAATTTTACAAAGTATTCAACCAAAAACATTTCACGACTTTTAATCGGATATTATTTTATTTTTTCTTTTAATCAAATAAAATGTTAATCTGTTTAAATAATTTTTAAAACTTTATTTTAATTAAAAAAAGATTTTTTTTATTTGAATAAAACGAGAAATAAAAAACAACTATTCGAGGAAAAGTATTCGACAAATACTTTTGGTTGAATATAATTTTTAAAATTGTTTTAAGTGTCTTACACATCGCTTAATTTTAAAAATATCACTTTTTTCTTCTATCTCGGTTTTATTTCATTTTTAAAAAGTATTCGACGTTTTGAACGGTGGGGTTTAATACTTGCTCATCTCTGCTACAGAAATAGTCGTTTTTTTATGTTATGCGACAGGCGTCTAAGGTAAGACTTCCAATTCCTTACCGAGGAGTCCAAACTATAGATTTAAAATGAAATGCCTACAATTTTTAAAAAAAGACCGTGAATGCTGTGAGGAGTCATGCTAACTATAATAGACGAAGAGTACATGAGTAGTCTTTGTAATTTTTAAAATTTGGGTATAAAATGATTATTCGTATTGACAGTAATAGTCATAAATACGTTTTCTTACACTAAACACACATGTAAATACATCCTTAATCGACTTAAATCTTACAAACTTACACTATCATTCATCAATTTAGTATTTATTTCTCTCTTGGAAGCTATCATTTTATATCACTAATTCTTTTGAGCACACTTTCTACTATTTCAATTGGTGCATATTTCACTAATTCATAGTGGAGCATTTTTAACTAGACCAACTAGTGTACCATATACACTATTAATTAATGAGATTTTACTGTTTCAACTTTAGATAGAGAGAGCGTGTATATACATATATGACAATCTAACCAAATATTTTAATCATTAAAGTGTAGTTTAGTAAATAATATCGAGCGTGTAATCGTGAAATGAATTGATATTGAAATTCGATTACTAAATATACGCAATAATTTTAAATGATAAAAATCATAAAGATTACAATTATTATTACTTAATTCTCTTTCACTCAGAAAATTTTTTTTAGTAAAAGTTACTTTTTAATGGTAAACGGAAGACATACTTACACAATTATAAAAATTGCTATTAATAATGGTAAAAATAAAAGTAAAAATAATGGTAATAAGCAATTTTTTCAATTGTGTAAGTCTGTCCTCCTTTTATCATTAAAATAGTAGCAATTTTCTCAGTGTAGATAATGCATTGAATATTCGAAGTTTAATAATTATTTTGAATAAGTCATTTTATGTGTGTATACATATACATTATGGTAAAGTAGTATGCGAAACCATAGATATATTGTATTATAAGAAGCAAAAATTCCATGCCATGTATAGGGAAACGACCCGAGGGCATACGTTCTCGGCTCTCGCATCATAGTGACAGTGACCGCGTAACCTTGGTTACGAGGCTGTAAATTTAAAGCCACTTTTTTTTCTCTTAGGTATATATATATATATAACGAAACAAAAAGAATTGCTGCGATTCACTTTCAACATCGTTTGAAGCTTAATGATTTTGCAATGTAGATATGTTAATTTTTTTTTATTCTACAATGCTAATTTACCGGTGTATATACACTCATAATTATGTATTTACAGTAATTACAACTATCAGTAGATTATACGCCGATTAATTTTACGCAAAATAATAATAATTTACAGCTCCCTTTACAGCGTACGATTGTTGTTGTTATAGTTTTAAAATGTGTCTTCCCGTTATGAAACGTTTATTGCGCAACGTTAATAATTATATAACGAGATATTGCAACAGGTACGTTTTAACGTTAAATTGTAACTGGTTCAATAATATAAGGTGACTCACGGTAATAATTTTATAAGCTGTCGCTAAGTCCACTTGGAAGGCAAAACCACCTTTTTGAACTTTCCGAAGGCCTTCCTCCGGGGAGTAATAAGGAGATTTCTTTCGTTTCTTGTTTAAAGCGATCTTACGGTTGAAAAATTCAATCACATTTTCATCCGTAGTTGTCTGTGTAATATTTCCATACATTATTATTATTTCATCGGTCTGTGTATTTTTTGCTTACACTTAATAATGCTGGCTCTGTTTGTCGTTACCCGAAAGAAATCGTGATTGTACGGCATATCGTCGATCCCGACTTCAAGATTACTTTGTGTCAGATCTTTCAGTGATTTGATGAACCGTGGTTTTTCAGCTAAAAGCGATCCAACGATACTGGCCGAATAAAATTGATATAACAGCATGGCCCAGACGAAAAGAGATACGTAAACAATCCGAGCAGAATATACTCGAGGTGTGTCACTTAAACCTGTCGTTAAATAAAAATACAAATATCGCTAATTTATTTGTCATTGATATATATATATATATATATAGGTCGTTATTTTATAATAAATTACGAATAAAAACTTTATATCTCAAAGGTAATCAAACTATAGTGATCATTTGTAAATGTGCACGTAACGTTGAAAATTATTTTCCCTGTGGATGACCTACATTTGTCTTTCAACAACTACACGTTCGGGAAGCGGAAGTGTAATTTAAATGAACCTTCGATTAAATAAAATATTATTTTAATAAAGAATCTATATATACATAATTATTTACATTCGCGGTTTTAATTATCCTATTTCTGTAGATATATTATTTTTTATTAATCACCTTGCTGGCAAATCGCGGCACTGGTAATGAGGAATGTTTCCGATTCCGGTTGGGTAAGCAGTGTGTTATTCATTGCATTACCAAGGAAGTGACGTTCTAGTCGAATTGTTACGTATAAGATAAACCAATTTAATAATCCTACGATCAAAGTTAACCACCAAACTTGTTTTGCAAAAGGTTCGAGGAAGCTATTCTTGAGTACTTGACGTTTCGGATGCCGAAATATTATTGACGCCCTGGAAGAGTATTTCGAATTAACTTTACTTTCAAACAAAAATCAATACGTACGTAAGATATTAACTAATTTTATTTCTTAGCAAACAAGTAGCAGTAATAAAATATGAATTCAGTAACTAATCCAATCTGTTTATAGAAGTTTTAATACTCTACTTATTTATAGGTGTGAAAAAATTTTTATCCGAATTTCGTTTCGATTTCCTTACTTTTAAGATACCAATTTATTTTGATGCGCTGGACAAAAAATATTGGGATTTCGTATTAGATCAAATAGAAGTTGTTTTGTCCTTACACGCATTTTGGATACGGTGATGCTGTTATTCAAATTATAACAATTAATCAACTGTTCGGAAAAAAATTATAAAATTATACGAACAGTATATGGATTTGGAACTCATTGATTATAAATGTAAATTAGAATTTTCAACTTTGGAACAATATAAAGGACGACAAGTCAGTATATTTATGGAAAATGATGCTATTTTTGTTTATAAGAGCGAAAAAATATTTTAATTAATGTTTGAGCATTGAAACGTAATGTTGCATATTAAACGATGTTAAACAATTTTCATCAAGGTGTTTACACGATTTTTAATTTGAGAGAAAAATGATCTTTGTTCAATTATGAATAAATTTAGGATTACCGATTTTGAATTTGAGAGAAAATTGTTCAATTCTGAAAAAATTAAGGATTACCGTATACTTATATAAAAGGAATATGAAACCGTCGTTGTGTATATATCAAATATATACACTATGTTGCCAGCGACTTTTGCAGGTGAAATGTAAGAAGATTTATTTAAATCGAATACCAGAATAATTTTGATTAATATTGATCGTTATTGTTACACTCTAAACCCTAAAACGTAAAATCCACGGTAAAAGAATAAAATTTCAGACAGCATAATTCCAATAGTTGACATGATACATTTTACTTGTTTGAACGGGTACGTAATAAATAGAAATTCGTAATTAATTTGAATTCGTAATGTATATATATATATATATATACACTACCGGTCAATTGCTTTTGCCCACTTCGACTCAATTTTACCCGTTACAAAAAGTATCATAACTTGGGTAAAAATTGAGATAAATAATCGTTCAACAGCTCATTTAAAAGCTTGAAGCAAGGGCTTTTTAATGGTTTACCGTGCCTATTTAAATTTTTTGTTTTTTAATGTTTTTAACATAAAAATCAAAATGTATAAAATTCGGATTTTCTTGTTCGTCTTCATTTTAAAACTGCACTTCAACCAAACATCGGAAAATAATTTTATAAAAAGAATTGAAAAGCTTGAATCAAGAGCTTCCGAACGCACTATATTAACATTGTTTTAAAGTCCTTTTTACGTTTTGACTGGTGGTTTTCTTTTTAAACACGTCTTTTCTTCAACTTTATGTATTTCGGAAGGATTAAATTTAAAATAAAAATGTCTAGGAGAAAAAATGTTTGATTTTATCTTAAGATTATGTACAAATTTTTTCAGATTGTTTAGAATTTTTTTTTTTTAATTTATATAGTTATATATAGTTTAGAAAAGTCTTTATAATCAATTCATTTATCAAATTAAAAAAAAAAAATTCTAAACAATCTGAAAAAATTTGTACATAATCTTAAGATAAAATCAAACATTTTTTCTCCTAGACATTTTTTTTTTAAATTTAATCCTTCCGAGATACATAAAGTTGAAGAAAAGACGTGTTTAAAAAGAAAACCACCAGTCAAAACGTAAAAAGGACTTTAAAACAATGTTAATATAGTGCGTTCGAAAGCTCTTGATTCAAGCTTTTCAATTTTTTTTATAAAATTATTTTCCGATGTTTGGTTGAAGTGCAGTTTTAAAATGAAGACGAACAAGAAAATCCGAATTTTATACATTTTGATTTTTATGTTAAAAACATTAAAAAACAAAAAATTTAAATAAGCACGGTAAACCATTAAAAAGCCCTTGCTTCAAGCTTTTAAATGAGCTGTCGAACGATTATTTATCTCAATTTTTACTCAAGTTATGATACTTTTTGTAACGGGTAAAATTGAGTCGAAGTGGGCAAAAGCAATTGACCGGTAGTGTATATATATATGTGTGTATGTGTATGTGTGTGTATGCTTTACATACTTTTTAAAATTATTATTATTGATTCTACTTACAATCATTATTTACTCTTACTATATTTCTATTTACTATAATAAATATACTATATAAAGAGTATATAATATACTCTATTTACTATATTTTAAATTGTTCAATTCTCCGTTTT
Organism: Theocolax elegans; assembly: GCA_026168455.1. NCBI lineage: Eukaryota > Metazoa > Arthropoda > Insecta > Hymenoptera > Cerocephalidae > Theocolax > Theocolax elegans. The sequence continues at coordinate 43,501,487 of CM047430.1, forward strand.
ACACTTTTTAAAAAAGTAACTTTCTCGATTTACGTATATCAGTTTTTACACTTAAAGTGGTTACATTTGACTGGTGATTTTGTAAACACTCAACCTGAAATTCTTCACAATATTTTCCTAATTATATCTTTTAAACTGGCTTTAAATTTAAACTCATTAGTTTCTCTCTCTCTCTCTCTCTCTCTCTCTCTATATATATATATATATATATATATATGCGTTATTCCATGCGAAGTGGTCCAATCAAAATTTTAAAATGCACCAAATTTTGGGTACACATTGCAAATGTTTTTCAAAATAGAGAAAAAAATTTTTAGGTACCGGAATCTATTTGCTCAATAGTTATTCTAACCTCAAAAAATTAACTTTTTCAAGCATTTTTTCAACTTTAGCTGGAATTACCGCTATTGAACTGAAAATCTATCAACTTTCACTATAGAACATTATATGGAACGTTCGTTGCTAATTATGTCTAGAATTTATCCTTCTGGGTTAGAATTGCTAATCTCAAGGTCAATGTTACATAAACTACATGTCAATATTTAACTTAAAAAAAGTGTAAGTGCGCCACAATTGATTTCTTTATCCAAAAGTCTAAAAGAAAGCTTGGAACAATACCTTTCAAATGGTCTGTAGCATTTCTATGGCCTTCAATTCTGTAAAAAGTTATGATAATTTAAAGAAACACGAAATTTTTTTTAAAATTTTAATGGGAATTACCATGTTAATTTTTGTGAATTTTTTGTATTTCTTTAAATTATCATAACTTTTTACAGAACTGAAGGCCATAAAAATGCTACAGACCATTTGAAAGGTATTGCTCCAAGCTTTCTTTTAGACTTTTGGATAAAAGATCAATTGTGGCGCACTTACACTTTTTTTAAGTTAAATATTGACATATAGTTTATGTAACATTGACCTTGAGATTAGAAATTCTAACGCAGAAGGGTAAATTCTAGACATAATTAGCAACGAATGTTAGATATAATGTTCTATAGTAAAAGTTTATAGATTTTGAGTTAAATAACGGTGAACCCAGCTGGTGTTAAAAAAAACTTGGAAATTTCACTTTTTGAGATTAGAATAACTTTTGAGCAAATTAAGTCCGGCACCTAAAAATTTTTTCTGTATTCTGAAAAACATTTGCAATGTATACCCTAAATTTGATGCATTTTAAAATTTTGATCGGACCACTTCACGTGGAATACCCCATATACATATATATATGTGTGTGTATATATATATACATATACACATTATAAAAAAATATGATGATTGCAGAAAATTTATTACCATCTGGATCGTTATAAAAAAAACTATATTAAAGATTTATTTTCTACAACTGTTAAAGTGTCATCGTATTTTAAATTTAAGTTAATCGATGTTTCCGAAACAACATATTTTTATTAACGTCGATCGATCGCCGCCGTTTGCAGGGAAAGCTGCCAAAATTATTTAAAAAAAATAGCTCTGTCTATTTCTGCTATCGTATCTGGATATAAGCGGTGTGTATAATCGGTCGAAACATCGCAATTAACACCGTTTATTTAGAAAATAAATTATATATTATTATGGTAATAATATGCAATTAGGATGGAATTCGTACTTAGCCACATAACCTTGTACAGTGTAGTCCATGACGTTCAAACGTTCCGGTTTGAATTGAAATGGTGTTGCTCCAACGTCAACAATTCCCTTTATCATGTCACCTACTATGCCGTTGAAAGTGCCATTAATGAGGTAACCCCATGTGGTACTACGCAACAAGTTCATTCTGAAATGCATAGGTACGTATATAGATACACATAAATATACAATCCGAACGAGGGATCATTCGCGTTCCCCAATTTTTAAAAACAAATAATTATTTAATTGGTCCATTCGCACAAATTTTCAACGGGATACAGAAAAATAAATGAAAATCAATATTAGCGATATGCGCGTGTCACGAACACCATCATCGTGCAATGTGCAATACATTTTTGTGTCTTAAGTCATTTTTGCACAAAAAAAAATGCGATGGAGGAAAAAAAATTGACGCTCGCGTCTGTTTTTTTTGCGTGACCGTTGCCTGGAATATATGTTATTATGCAAACATTGTTTCAAACGAATCTTCCTTGATTCGTACATATTATATAGTAAATAGAAGAAATTGAAAATATTTGCGAGGATGCAATTGTTTTAGTGCGGTGCAATCGTGCATAATTAAGAAGGAAAAAATTACGTAAAGTTATAGTAATCCCTGAGCTGTAACGTCAAAGCGTAATTATACCGATGCATCGTATCAAGGTGTCTATCAATCGGCGTTGTTAAATAACTATCCATGTCGACTGTTTTAGGAAGAAAATGAACCTGGGTAAAATGAAAAATAAGTCAAGCAAAATATTGCAATGTAATTCTAATTGATCGAACGACACCGCTTATTACGATCGTGTTTTTAAGCGCTTGTATTTGACACATTAGATGTGTATAATAATTATGCGTACAAAATCATCTTGAATCTTGAATTCATTTGTCCGATATTTACGCGTTTTACATTTTTAATGAACTTGAATTACGAAATCGTAAACGAGCAATAAAAGTCAGGTAACTTGTTAAAGAAAATTAATGATATATAATCCTATCGTAGAAATAATTTTAAAAATGTAAAATCTAAGATTTGCTCGTAAGTTAATTGTATTCGTTAACCTTTACAGGGCCGGGATGACGCTTGTAGGCGTCATATATTTTTTCATTAATTAGGCACACCTAAGTGGGTCTTTAAGGGTTATTTAGATCTCTGAATTTAATTCTGTCATCGATATGAAAATTCAAAATCGCAGAAGTAATATAGCGGATACTATTCTAGTAGAAATTGAACATTTGAAGGTTCAATAAAACTCTAATTTTTCCAATACATTATTATCAGATTTCTACTAAAGTAAACCGGGTGTTTTTTTTTAAACTTTCTACCTTAATATCTCAGAAACCGTGGCACAAATCCCAGCACTCTAAAGGTTAATTGTAATTTATTTTTTATCGTTAAACCCTTGCTATAAATGAAATGCCAAAGAAACATTTTATTCAAGATGATACTTTATTATTTTAATTCGAAATAGAGTATAAGAGATCTGTTGAAAGACGTTAAGAATTTATTTATACATTATTCGTATAGTACATGTCTGTCTCGTTAATGATGAACAATGAATAAGTGAATGAAGAATAAGTAAGATAAGAAAAGGAAAATATAAGTACATGTAAGAGACGCGGGAAACATCGATAACATTGCCAAGTTTTAGAGTAATAGATTCAAAAAATAAAATTTTCCATTAGCTATCTAAAGTTGGGTAACGGGGTATGAATGAAAAGTGAAACAAAAGAACTAATAATTAGGGAACTCACAACAATTGAAAAGTTTAGATGCATCCCCCGAAGATCGCCCCGCCTCCTGTACTTGTACAAAGTGAGCTCGTTGGTGATGCCAGCGTACGCGTCCCAGTGACCCATTTTTGTGACGTTCAACTTCCCGGCGTGCCTGTAACTCGGATTGTACACCTCGTAGAGTTCATAGCGTTTCTGGGTGCGCAGAGCAAACGTTAACTCGGCGTTTATGCTAAGCGGGAGTCGGTCGAGTAGCTCCAGTGGCAGTCGATCGGTCATCTTCATCAGCCAGAAATACGATTCGTTGAAGGGCAGCTGCTCACGAACGAACTGTTTTGTATATGGCATATATACATTTGTGTTACGTTAATTGCGCAATCGTGATCAAGGTGATGCGTATTATCAATTAATTGCGCACTCCTCGGCACGCGCGCAAGGTTCCTTGCTTAAGAATTTCCGATCTCATCAATTTTTATAAGGAAGTTTACACTTTTTTTTCATCTCGGTCTGTCATATCCAAAATTTATTTCGATATCGGTTTAACGTTTTTCGTTGAATTTTAAATTTTACTATTTGATGGGATGTAGTATAACGGTAGTGTTACATGGATTATGATATTCGGAAATATTATATACACATTATTTCGGATTAACGTTTTTTTTTATAGTTTTGTAATAGTTGTAGCTTACTTTGTTCGGGATAATCACCGGTTTAAGGTGGTTCTTGCCTTATATATAGACGTTTTTAAAAATAATTATTATTTTTAATTCAATTAACATTACATGTCAAATGGAGGTACAAATGGAAAAATCAAGAGATTAAGAAGGAGTAATAAATTTTTATAAATAAATTCGTATAGCGGTTGCGCTAATATCGCTACCGTATCGAAATTTCATGACAAAAGACTGGAATCTTTTTGTTTCTTAACCAAATTGAACGCATTTGGGCTCATTTTATTCCTTAATTAATTTTATGTAGAGTTACGACCTGAGTAATTGAAACTACTGTCAAAGAGTAAATTACAATTGTTTACTGAAATAATTTGAATAGCATATTTTGTAAAAAATTTTTCAGTAAACAATTGTAATTTACGCTATATCAGTAATTCCAATTACTCAGGTCGTATCAGTAACTCTACATAAAATTAATTAAAGAATAAAATGAGCCCAAATGCGTTCGATTTGGTAAAGAAACAAAAAGATTCCAGTACTATGTCATGAAAATTTGATGCGGTGGCGATATCAGTACAACCGCGATATGAATTTATATATAAAAAAATAATTACTCCTTTTTAAACTCTTGATTTTGCCATTTGCACCTCTATTTGATATATAATATTGGTAAAATTAAAAATAATAATTAGATTAAGATTAGATTAAGAACCGCTTTAAGGCGATGTGTAAGTCAATTTATAGTGATCTATATCTTCAAAAAGTTTAAATTTGGCCTTTGGATGACGGATCTTATCCAAACTTTAGAACTTGTTTTGTAATATAGAAATATGAAAAAAGCCAGAATTTTAGAATCACATAGTTATTTTTACCGAAGTTATACGTAATTAAAGGAAAATATTGAAAAATAGATGCTTTACTTTAATCGCTTATAACTCCTAAACAACTAAATAGAGATACTTGGACGAAAATTTAAAAGAAAGTTTGGATCGAGTGGTTTGGATTTAAAAAAAGAAGCCCAAATCCATCTGTTAGATCGAGAGAGTTATAAAAGAAATAAGAAATGCACCAAATTTTAACATAAAATGGAATTATTACTTAATTTTGTAGCTAAAAATTCCTACATTTCTTATTTTTGCTATAACTCTCTATCTAATAGATGGATTTGGACTTCTTTTTTTAAAATCCAAATTACTCGATCCAAAATTTCTTATAAATTTTCTGGTTCGAGTATCTCTATTTAGTCGTTTAGAAGTAATAAGCAATTAAAGTAAAGCATCTATTTATCAATATTTTCCTTTAATTACGTATAACTTTGATAAAAATTCCCATATGATTCTACAATTCTGAGTATTTTCATAATTTTATATTACATAGCAACTCCAAAAGTTTGGATAACATCCGTGATTCAACGGATGTGACCTATCCTTGTAAGAAAAAATCTAAGAGATCGCTTAAATGATATACACAAAACAAAGTTTTTTACAAATGATTAATTATAGATTAATAAATAATCATTTTTTGCCAATAACAATTAATTACAATCCTACCGTTGTAAGATAAAAAATTTAGAAAAATGTATAGATGATAATCAGAGTAACTATACGAGCATTACGTATAGGTTTTTCAACAAATAAATCTGTCGTTAAATAAAAAGTAAATTGTCATAATAATTTTATAGGTATATTACATCTTTTTGAATATTCGTAATTCGTATTACTTTTTTATCACTTCAACTAAAAATTTATAAAACGATGAAAATGAATTAATTTTGACGTTCAATCGAAAAGGAATATTATTATTATTTACAATAAACTGATAAATCTTTGCCTTTGTATCAAAATAAAATAAATAGAGTTATATGTGCTTTTCCAATAGTCGTTGATGTCCTGGAAATAAGCTTATCGATTTTGTATAAACTTAGAAAACCTTAAATTTATAGTTATATCATCTTATTGACTTTGTGTCTCCTTACCTGGTTGAGGATAGATTCACTTCCTAGACAATCCAAATCGAGAAAAATTCCAAGCTTATAATAATTCACCTTCAGAATATCTGGCATGCTGATATTATCAGAAATCGGTGTAAGTGACAACCTTGTATTTTGCGAGGATAGGCCACGGAAGATTTCCACTTTTTCTGCATTCGCATCGTTATAATTAAGCTCACTATGTGTTCGTATAATATTTTATATAATTAGCATCGAATATTAATTATTACTTAATATAATTAATACCTGAAATATTTTTTTCATTAAACGTTTCAACAAATTTTCATTTAATTAAAAATATATCTACGTTTTCTCTAATGAAATAAAAATGCAAAACAGCACCGTGTAATAATATATAATTTCGTAATTATATTTGTAATTTTATTCGTATCCTATTACAACATTGTTTTTTACACGTTGTATATATATATATATATGCATTTAATATTATAAACAATAATATCGATATTTTATTTAAAATTCTGGTTGTTTCGTTGAATCCAAGTATTAATTACTTACATATAACCAATGCATAAATTTAGTTGTTACCGTAGTTGTTGTAATAAATAATATAAATATACATAATGATGATTTATTTCAACTTACCATTCTCCTCCCAGCATCCAAACGCCGAGATTTGATAAATACCTTGTTCTCGGAAGTATTCACGAATAAATCTGACGTCGACCTCATCGGCCTTGACAACGAAAAGTGCAAAGATAAAAACCAGAATATCGTGATCTAACATATTCGCACGAGCAATTTTTTCTTTTTCTTCTTTGTTTTTTTTACTTTTCAAATCAAGGCATGGAAAAATGATGCGTTGTTAATCACAATAGTACTGCTCGAGTTAACCATTAAATTCAAACGACCGATTGAAACTTTCGAATAAACAAATTGTCTAATATCATATGCGAATTGAAAATATATAACCGCGCAAGTATAATATATTGTGTGCTTTAAATTTTTTGCGCGCACCGTTGCAAAAAATTTTATATCTTCTTAAGATAAAAAAGTTTTAATTTTATCCTCAATTACAAATGGTATTTTTTTTTCTCTCACTCATTTTAATTGATGGAAAGATGAACCATTACTGACGTTTATTCGAATTCGGTGTAGGGAAACGTACAGTTCGATTTATGTGAATATTTCATAATTGAGAGAAGGATGGCACTTTGAAATTGCAACTGAATGTGGTACAATTATGAGAGAATGTATACAATTACGAATTTGTCAACATATATAGAGACGGTATGTTTGCTTACCAACTGTAATCGAATAATGTTAAGCTACATTTTCTCTACAATCAAATGATTTATTCAATGTGTTTGATATGCACGACTAGGCACCACGTCTATTGTACACATGCATATAGAAGGGCTCACTGATTTCTACAATATTTATGCAAATGCACGATAAACATTTCGCGTACCAAATTTTTGTATATCGATAGATCCGAACGCTCATTCCAGATACATAATATTCTAATGTAATATACGTAACGCGCGTTATTAACGCATGTGTAGTTATAGTTTTGTACTCGCTATATAAATTACGGACGAAGGAAAAAAAAAATTCTCGCCGATGCTTATGTAAATAAACAATCGCGTATCCACGTATACATTAATAAGTAAATCAATGTCAATTCTTTTTTTTCCCGTTTGGAATTCAATTACTCGACGCTTTGCAATGTGTATCTCACGATTAAACCATAATTTAGCATGCATTCGAGTTGGACATATTTTATATTATGAATAATTAACGGCAGCAATCTACTACTATACACCTGGTACTTATATGAACTTCAAAATCTCGTCTTTTGATTTTTCTTTTTCCTCGCGTTACCACTGTGTACAAATACTCAAACTTCTTTATTTATATTTATATATATATATGTGTGTGTGTGTGTATGTGTGTGTGTATGTTTTTCTTAACGAAACGTCATTTAATTAATCATCTCGCGTGACTTAATCATTAGAAAAAGTGTCTCACTCGTCTTTCCTCTAATCTCTTATGCATCAGCCGCAATCCGCACGAGCACTGCACAAGTGTCTATATATTTTTGTCTATGAATTTTTCTTTTTCATTAGCATTAATGAACAACGTATAAATACATCGAGAGTACCATTTACAAAGTGTCTCTCTTTGAATGTGCTTGAACCTGTCGACAGCATGAGTCGTTTGGCGTTAGTTCTAGTTATCATGGCTTTGGCGTATCGAGCCTCTGCTGAAGATCTTGAAGAAAAGTATTCGAATAAATATGATCACATGGACGTTGATGGAATTTTGGCAAACGAACGACTTCGGACTCAGTATTACAAGTGCCTTCTCGAAACTGCGCCGTGCCTCACACCTGATGCTGTCTTCCTTAAAAGTACTCATACACATTTTAATACTATTTTTACGCACACTAATCCTATTATCTTTTTTCTCGAACTAGTATAACCTCTTTTGACTAAAAAAAAGTTAATGCTAATTATTATATTTAACTGTCATTCAGTGAAAAAAATTAAAATATTCAATTATTTAACGGTCCCTATGACGCAAGACAGTGTCGAAAGACTTTTCTCGGAAATGAAATGTATATTTGCAAATTTAAGGAGTAATCTTAATTTAGATTTATTTCAAGACATATTTTAATAATAAGATGTGATAATATATAAATGCATATAATAATTTAAATAAATACGTGAGTAATTTCTTCAAATAAGAAAACATTGACTATGTGGTTCAAAATTTATTTTCATCGTTATTTAATTCGTTTGGTTACGTTAACCAACAGCAAAACAAAATCAAAACCATTATTTTAGTTTTCGCTATTACCGTAATGAAATAAAATTAAATTTAGTTTACGCTATAAAATAACGAAAAAAAAAACGAAAATTATTTCTGATTTCGTATTAATGACGTAAATATGTTTTATATATTAAATATGACCCAATAATAAATCTGGTTGATATTAGACGAATCTTCTAAAATTTAGAATAACACGCTTGATCCTATATATTGATCTGCTTAAGTGAATCTTCCTATAGTTTTGGACATAAGGAGATACAATATGATTATTGACGATTCATTTACAATGATTTTTTTTAGGTCATATTTAAGGAGAATTCTGTTTGAAGAGATTATTTTTCACAGTGTTCGTTTGTTTAATTGTGGTGATTAAGTAAACAGTATAATCAATTTTATTTCAAGGAAATTTAAAGAGAAAAGGGTTTTTATATAAAAATGACTAAAAATTCATTATGATAACTCGGAAACGAGTAAAGGTGTACATTCAAACTTAAGTTCAGAAGAAAACTGAGATCGAGTAGATATATTTTGCAAAATAAGAAGGTCAAATATCTTAATTTAGTCAAAAGTTATTAAAGAAATAAAAAGTAGACGAAATTTTAACGAAAATTTAGCATTGAAATTTATTGATTTTTTAAGCCAAAATTTCGTCTAATTCTTATTTCTTTCATAACTTTTGACTAAATTAAGATATTTGAGATTCTTTTATTTTTACTTATTTTTATTTACTTATATCTAACATAAGAAAGGGAATTGGAATCTAAAACTCCGGCTTTATTCATAGTTTTATAGCAGAAAAAATATCCTAGCCTTTGGTGAAGATCGGTTTTCCGCAGGGTTGGTCCTCTCCTTGTTAGTAAACGAGAAACAGTCATGGCAAATCATTAAAAATACTATAACACATATGTAAAACTTACTTAAAGTTGAAAAAAAATTTACCATAGACATATATTTAGTAAGTTTAAATAAATTTGAAATGAATTTTTCTATGAAACATAATAAATTTTATAATATGTCAAGCCTGCTTCTCGATCACTCTATAACATAGTAATATTTAATACAATATTTTTTTCCGTGGGTTGATAATAAAATCTTCGTTATTTTCTGAAAAACATATTTTTAATGTTTCTTCTTGCTCTTTGCATTTTCTTTGAGTGAAAAATGACTGGTTTAGAAAAAAAAAATTCAATTTTCTTTTAAAATAAGCCATTGATCAATTCGAGACGAATTTTTACTCGAAAAAAATGTAGTGAGTCTCTTTTGGCAAACACTTGGAGCAATTTTTTTACTCAAACTAATTTAGAGAGTGTTTTAGAAATAAAATATAAGTGCATATTTATAATAGTAATACTCAGTACTGGGAAAATATACGTTTTAATTTTTAATTATAATATATCTGTTACATTGTTAACTTTCATTTTGTAATTTGTAAACGCCTGACTTTCTCCGTATCATTTATTTTATCTTTTCAGTCGTAAAAGACGTTTAATTCCAAGGCGGTAGCGAGTTTACTGCGTTAGAAATTAGACTTATTAAATAAATACGGACAATAACGAATGTATATGATTGAAAAAATTTTGTATTTTTCAGCTAATTTCCCAGAAGCCGTGGTAACAAAGTGCAGAAAGTGCACCGACAAGCAAAGGGAAGGCTTCGATAAAATAGCCGTTTGGTACACCGAAAACGACATTGACTCTTGGAACAATCTTGTAAGAAAAGCTGTGAGTGACTTCCAAGCTAAAGGCGCTTTGCGTCGAGCTCAAGCCGGCAAAGCGTAAAATTTTACGCACAAATTTCATTGTACTTATCGTTAAAAATATAATAATAATAATCGTATCATATAAGTGTTAGTTTAATTCATTTAAAATGCACATTTGTAAAGTAAAAAAAATTTATATTGTGATTTTTAATTGACCCATCTGAACTTTTACTTTCAAATACTCTCGAACTTATTATAGTTTAACGCTTCTACGCGTTTAACTCTTAAGCGCGCATAATATAGATATTCAAATTGGAAGATTCAAATAAGTGTAAATCAGTGATGTGATATTATATACAAATAAGTAGATTATACTATATAATATAAATCAACTTGTATATAATTTAAATATATATAAACCATTTCAATCCAATTATAAACCAATTTCAATTTTCATAACGGACAATACACGAAACTCCATTAAAGAATGATAATTGTTAATTACTCCGAATCGTGTTATTTAAGAGAATATCAAACGGTATATCAATTTGTGAGATATTAGTTTAAATAGTTAATATGTGTGTATAATTGTTTCAAACAAATAATAATATAATCTACTTAGAATGTTGAGTGAAAAAGTTCATCAAGGTGGGAAGGTGCTTCATGCATGTATATACACATACACGTGTACATCATCGAACAGTAAGTTAAGATTGTACTACTATACTTTGTATCGTATTTTATTGTTAATATAACGTGTATAATAATTGATGTTTGTTGAGCCGACAGATCCTTAACGAACTATAATTTGTTCATTCCACAAACTCCATATATAGTAATATTGGATTGCATGGATTATAAGCTAATTTTACTTAAAATACACAAAAAATATTTAATATAGTCCTTTATTTCGGGCGTCCTGAATTGTTTTCTCGATCAGAAGATTCCACTCTTGCGGCTTATTGTCGACGAACCAGCTAACGATTTTTTCAAACATTTTCAATTGTTTGTCCGTGCAATATTTGCATGACGTTACTACCGCCTCGGGTGCTTTACCTGTGGATTTTATAGGATTAGACAATACGTTACGTTCGAAAAAGATTATTTTCTTACACACACAGAGAAAAATGATAAATTACTGTTTTTTAGGTACACAAAGAGGAAAGTTTTAGGAAATTTTACTAATTTTTTGTAAATATTACTAAAGTGTCATTAAGGCGGTAACAGACTGTTGAAATGCAAAAAATTACTCAACTTTTTGTCAATTTTTACTAAACTTTCTAGCAATATTTATTGAAAGTCTATTAATTTTTACTGAAAGTTCAGTAATTTTTAGCGTTTTGGCAGTATGTTACCACGTTAGTGAAAGTTTAGTAAAATTTACTAAAATTTTTCTATCCGTGTACATATTTATATTGAATTTCTCAAAATTTGCACTAAATTTCGTTTACGGTATACACAAAGAGAAATTTTTTATAAAAAATTACAATGATAGTTGATAACGAAGAAATCACAGATTGACAAACTGAAAAAAATACTGTAGTTTATATTGAAATTTATAAAAGTTATAGTAAATATTACAATAATTCTAATAAATTTTATTATAAACTGTAGTAAGTTTTACTGGAAACTATAGTAATTTTCTACAGATTGTCAGTTTGTGCTATCTTTGTTATCAACTACGTTGTAATTTTTAATACGAAATTTCTTTTCGTGTAATAATTTTTATAATTTTTACACTTTAACAGTGACGCTGTAATATATACAAAGAACCTTTCTCTCTATATGCAACGAAACTTACTTTTGAAAAAGACTGCCGCTTCGGTGTGGCACGGTCCGGTGTCCATGAAGCACGCGTAATACTTGTCGCGCTCTTCGTCGTTCTTCAAAATCGCTTCGACGTCGATATCATCGTATTCGCCCGAATATTTTTTGTCCTCCGCAATAACACCAGCGATTATCACCGTTAAAACTAGAATCGAGTAACCAACTGTCAACGATCGCTTCGAATACATGATTCACGCGCGACTACTTTTTTTTTATATTTTTCCTTTACTACAATATTATTCGCAATGTCTCACAGTGCTCTCGTTTACAACAACAACAACAACAACGGGCAGCTCATCCGAAATTGAGCCCACGATTTATTTAAGTTAAATAGTTCGTAGCTCTTCGCGGGTGCATATATAACCACGGTATCTATGTCGATTGGCCAGTCTAAATGGTAGGTATTCCAGATAAGTGCGTGAAATTTGATGAATCGCTCGTCAAGAAACACCAATGAACATTCGTGTAGTAATCCAAGGAAAAGCGAGTCACTTATTTTAAAGATACATCGCACGGTGTGCATCTATCTGCATATGGGTACAATCATTGCATATTCGGGTGTTTGCGTTAAACCATATTCTTTGTAAAATAATTTATGCCTGTGTGTATAATACTGCAAATACTTTTTTCTTATTTTCATTCATTCAATCTTAAAATAATTTGAAAAGAAGATTTCCTCCCTTTTCTTTATCTAATTTATCTATAATAGCGGCAAAAAAAGAAAATAAGTTTTACAGAATTGAGATACAGGAAAGAACGAAGCCTCGGACGCGCGAAAATCATTTGACTTGACAAAATTTCCATACAAATGACAAAAGAAGCTTACAATAACCACGTCACCGAGTCTCCGTTTTTTTTTCAGCCAATCATTCTCCGTTTAAAAAATAAGTTACGTTTTTTTTTCTTCATTCACATCTCCGTCTTGGGTTTTAAAAATGCTTTAAGAATTATAATAAAACCTTTCGAATGTTAAAGTATTATCACTTTCTTGTAAGAGGATTTTCGGCTTTAAAAAATGTATTTCCTTAATTTTTTCTTTCTCTCGCGCTGTATAAATAAATTATATAAATTCGAGTGAAGTTATATTGCGAATGTACGTGTATTATACATCTTAAGAAATAAAAGAGTGCGACCAATCATTTATATCAAGAACAATTTGTATACGTATATAAAAATAATTTATCGTTGAAAAATTGTTTGCGCAAAACAATTGTTGGAGAGCACTCACTTTCAAGCAAATATTTCAGGAAACTATTGAAGGCAAAAAAGGATTTTTTTGTCACTCGGAAGTTTTGTACGCGTCTGAATTTGGGAATACCATTAATTGGTATCAGCTACAACGAAAGACACATTGGCTAAAGCAGACACTTCACATGAATTCCACGAAATTCGGTATGGTTGAACCCTATAGAAGTTGTTGGAATGACGTACGTGCTCATCGTAAACAAAATCTTAAATAAAACAAAAAAAAGTGGTTTAGACAACCATGACTCAGGTAGTAAGTATTTTCCATTTACGCGTGAAGAATGATTATTTTATTGCACTTGTAAAATACAAACACACCACATATATCGATAAAGAGAAAAAAGACCACACGGTAAACACATGTTTGAACGAATAATCACATATCTTTGAAAAATACTCATCGTAATGTTGTTTGTATGTTTGCAGTATGTATATCCTTTATGTATATACATTGTTACTTATACTGTATGTCGATCCTTGAAAATTCTTTTTGCGTTTTATAAATTAAGAAAATGATTATTTGGAAAAATCCTTTACGCCTGCAGTCTCTTGTAGGTATATATACTTATAAGTTAACGTATCAAAATGCTTTTAGATTTTTCATTATATCATATATAATATGTCAATATTGCCAATCCACCATTATTCTAATTAATCAATTTTTATTCAAACCTTGTTTTTTGAAAAATGAATGTATCGGATCCTTCTATACGAGTGCTAAACTATGTGCATGAAAATTTTTAGAATTTAATTACGCATGATAAACATGATTTTTTCTGAGAAAAACGCAATATTGATTTTTAATTGACGGAAGAAAAAGAAACAAAATGTCTTGATAATTTTGACTATAGAAGAGAATCTCTGTTCTCATTTAATATTAAAATAGTGAGGAGAAAATTATTTTGTAACCAGTTAATTTGTATACACGCGCTCTTACTTGAAATGTACTCATAAATATTGCTCGAAATTAATATTTCTACTTATCTACAAAATTTGCATTTTAACATTCATATATATTAGCATGAAAACAATTTATCATATTTATAGGTGAAAAAAAACGCTTCTTCACACATGAATTAAGTAGTGAACGATAAATGTCTGAAAAACGTATACATAAAAAAAACGGTAAGAGTCTTTCGATACAAAGTTTTGTTTTCTTACATCGGTAAATATATAATTATTCACACGCGATATTTATATTATTATTCTAGCAACAACGAAAAAGTTAATGCGTATATAATTTAAATTTTTTTTCTGATGCATTTATTATACGCGCACGTCTGTTTGATTTGCTCATTTCTATCCAAATAATACTACAGACGAAGAGCGTTCCGTACCCGTAAGACTTTCAGTGAAGCAATTAAGCGGATATCTTGTAATTCATGGGATTTACTCATTATCCCGTTAAATCCGAAATATATGTATATATAAAGTGTAAAAAAATATTAATTCGTTTTATGAAAAAAAAAAAAATTTTTTTTTTCTCAGTTTTCAAACTCTTATATATTTGTAAAATTAAACATAATTCAGGGTTACTTAACGGTATTCAAATGCTGTAGCTTGGATGAGCATCTCGAATTAATTATTGAAAACGTACGTGGTACTCGATACTTTAGTAGTTATTACACGAGTTTACAAAACATTAGTTATTTTTTTGTCAATCTGCGTGTACTCCTCTTTTTTATACTACTCGTTACGTAATCAATCAACAATTTTTTTTAAGACAGTCGTAGAATGTGTTATACATTAAATATATCAATGAACATTAAGGTGTAATTTAATATAGTTAAAAATAAACGGACCGCCTTGATAAAACTGATTCACACTGTTACTTTTCAAATAAATCCTGACGAGTCAAGATTGTAATCTTTCCAACGCGAGAAACAGTTAAACAATACGGCTCTAAAATAACAATTAACGTTTCCAATCGAGTATACGAGTGATGAATGTTGTAAAAAAATGTAGGAAATGGAGACTCGTGGTTCGATCTTTAGAGATAGGAATACGATGCATCGACGCACTTTTCCGGTATCGTATTACTGCAACTCGTAATTGTTTGTATGTTTTACATAAGATAGATGTCGGAATGGGTCATCCGCCTGGCATTAACGACCGGCAAAACAAGGCGCCCCTGGCCACGATTAGTCGTGTAGATATATAGGTATATATATATACGATCAGTCGATTTGCATGCGAGTTACCGAGCTCTGGCTATGACCCCCCTGTCCTTCACCGACACCTGCCAATGCCATGCGCCTACACGGCCAATGTTCCCCATACCAATCGAATTCGCTTTCCGCGAGAAGAGAGAAAAAAAAAAGAATCATTCGTGACGTTAAGCGATTCGCTGGACCAGTTTGTATATATAAACCCGCCGGATCCCGGGAACGCAGACTCACAATTGCCGCGATCGTTAAGCTGCGAGCGCGCCTCTCTTTATTATATATACATACCTACACACGTTTTGTAATCTTACGCACCTGTCCAGGATGAAGCTCCTGGGAGTTTTCGTATCGTTGTGCGCGCTCGTGGTAGTTGCGATCGCGGATGAGGAGCTCGTCTATTCCGACAAGTACGACTACGTGGACGTTGCTGCGATTTTGGCTAACGAGAGGATCAGGAATCAATATTACAATTGCTTCTTGGACACTGCGCCCTGCCTTACCCCAGATGCTAAATTCTTCAGAGGTATTGTTCGAATTGAATCTATGTCGTTATTTCCAAATTAAATGGTGCTCGAGTATTTTGAACATTTACAACCGCGTCACGATTATACAATCGCGTATGTTAGTCTCACGTTGTAATCGCGTGGAAAAATTATTTTCTTTGAGTAATTAAATAAATATATACGTTAAAATTACCATAATTTTTATAATTTAAAAGTATGGTGATACGTTTAGCTTATTTAAAATATATTTTAAAAGAAATGGTTTGACATTAATTAAATATTTAAATAATATAAATTTAATGAGTAATGAAAAAAATTGAATAATTTATTTCTACCAGCGATTTATTTCTAATTAACTGCACGAAACGTTAATTGTTAACCTTTTTTTATTCACATCCTTGCAATTCTTTTTTTTAAGCAAAACCATTTTCTTTCTTAAGTTTATTATAGAGTTACAAGGTAATTTTTATACTGCACGATATAATTTAACAAAACTTGTATCTTAATACTTGTGTCGTTGTCGTATAAATAATGACAAGTGTTTTTAAAAAATTTTCAATTTCTAACAATATATAGTTTATGTTAACAATGAAAAATCTACATAGCGTATATGAATGCAGATACAGATTTTACATTGCTAAATCTTACGTCCCAGAATCTAAATCACCTTAAATTAATTCAATGACTTTTGAGTAGTTACAATGTGTCAAGAAATGAAACGAAAAACTGTTTGCAAAGTTATAGACAAAAAAAAGAGATGAATATTTAATTAGATATATTTATCTAAATTAGTGAGAATCTTATCATGATATGATTAGATGTATACCAATAATTTAATAATTATCAAGTGATTTATAATCTATAAACAGGTTCGTAATTAGAAAATTGTTAATTTGTTTAAATTAATATTGTGTCTAATAGCTACATACGTGCGGGAATAAAAAAAAAGAAAAAAAAACGGTCAGTTATTGTGTAATTGTACATTTACTTTGGTAGATCATCCTTATAATATAAATGCAAATAAAATTAAATATTGCATACACGTTTGGAAATAAATTTATTACGACAATGTTGTACGGTGTCGATAAAAAAATATTAACAATTTAAAAATTGAATTGTTACAGACAAGTTCCCCGAAGCTCTGGTAACCAAGTGCAGGAAGTGTACGGCCAAGCAAAAGGACTCGTTCGAAAAAATCGTCTTGTACTACACGGAGAAGGAACCGGAAAAGTGGAAGGCCGTACTCGCCAAGGCGATTGCCGAAGCACAGAATAAAAAATCATAAATTCCTAATTCCCAAATGATACGTAAGAAAGGAGGCGAGCAGCGTACGAATGGCGCATAATGTTTTTTATTTTCTTTGTAAATATGTGTACGAATCGCCGTTAGCTGTTAGAACAAGATCATGAGCATACCAAATTTTAAGTATATACGTGTATAAAAAGAAAAAGAATAGCCAATCCTTCAAATAGCTGTAGATTCCGAAGACTAATCACGTCTTTTGTTGAACTCAAATTCTTTGCAACGAAATATACCAAATAACGACAAGGCGCTCAGCGCCGGTCGGCAATGTCGACTTTGGCTAATTAATTATTCATACAGAAATGAGATAGAAACATTCTTTGACACCGCGAGTCGATGATTTTTCCATGGTCGAAAAACCTCTTAACTTTTAAACGAGCGTGTGTGAATATATGAACGAGTGTGTTTAGATGTACAATTTAGCTTAGTTATACCTATATATATATACGGTAATCGAGAAGAAACAATATACCAACTTAAACATTGTTTTCCTATTACTCATTGTTAATGTTTTGTTTTATTAAAATTATTGCGATGACAACTTTTTGCTTGCAATAGCATTAAGATATATTGTTACTCTTATATGTGCAATTTAAATAAATATGATGAAGCAATTGAAATTTAAAATAAAGTTTTCCGTTTTTTTTATTTACCTTTTACTCTCTATATACCGACTGAAAATGATGTATCGTATTTCTGTAATGGTACTTGAATTACAGGAAGAGATTGCTACATTGATTAATACAATATTTATCGAAATGGATCTTACGTTATAAATAAGTGATAAATAGAAAAAAAATTTATATAAAATAACATGTTTTTACGGATGATTCAAATATATTAAATGTATAAGTAATTAACAATAGCAAGATTTTATATAAAGTAACATCTGATTAAAAAATACGTGACTAATTTTTATAAAGTATACGCATATTTCTAGTTTTTGCTTCATTTAAAATCAATAATTTGATGACTATTATAAATTCAACAATTGTCATTCAATGTTTTATGGGATAATCGTTTAAAAATTTTATGCACTTTTTTTAAGAATTACTGACGCGTTCAAAAATTTATTGACCAGTTGCGTAATGTTACCGAGATGCAATAAAATTATAACATTTTATAATATATATGTAACATAAATATTTACTACATTTTCATTAAAAACATTTCGTATATATATATTCTCTACATTGAATCGATATTTCAGCTCTTTGTATCGTGACTAAAAATACTGATCCAAAATGTTTGTTGCGAAGTAGAAAGTATTAATAGTACATAAAAAAACAAAGATAAACAGTTGCAAATTAATATTTTTTTATTCGCTTACGTGATACTATTTACAATGAGAGGTATAAAAAAAATTTGGATATATTTTTCAACTAAATATACCAAAATTGTCTTTGCACATTTGTAAGAAATTGTCAAGATTAACACGATAAGTGCCTTGCGGATCGTATTTGATGAGAAAATCACTCCAGAGCTGGGAATATTTTTCTTGTTGTAGCGTGTACATAATTTTACAAGCCATTTGTTTATGTTTCGCCGAACACTTTGCGCAACTCGTTGAAATGAATTCTGGAATTAGTCCTGAGAACACAAATATATTTACGATTAATAAGGTATCGTTGATCAGTCTTATATACTTTCGTGGTAAACACGTCATAAAAAATAATTGATCGAGTTCACAAAAAGTTCCTTTTAATTAATATTTTTCAATGCAAAACACGAAAAATACTTTCCACCGATTTTATGGATATCTGAGAAAAAGTGGTTAAGGTCAAAATGGTACTCACTCTTCGTGATGAATATTTGCATTAATTAATTTTTTTAACGATTAATTGAAATGTTGACGAGTGTAAAGTTTAAGTTACACTAATACTTGAATAAATGTACTGTGTATTATTGTTTATTCGATATATTCTGCGGATTTCGACTAAATATCGAATGATGTAAATTATTAAAAAATTATGTTAAAACCATAGTGTACTTAATACATAGAAAAAATGGGTGAGGTCCGATTTGTCGGATGCTCATTCAAAATGTGTGGATTGTTTCGAATTTCAAAAATTAGAAATGCATTTTTATTATTTAGAATCAAGAGAAATAGAAAGGTCATTATTTCGAAAGTAATGCATTTTTCAGTTTTTATATATTTGTTCCGAATATTCGAACTTTATAGTGCGGAGAAATAACTTTTATAATATTTGTCTATTAACACCTTGATACTAGATAATAATGTAGAACATTATAGATCTACTATTTGGAATTCGAAATATTGCACCTAATACCAAATACCTGACGATTTTAATACTTTCGAAATAATGATCATTCTATTTTCTTGGTTCGTAATAACAAAAAAGTTATTCTAATTTTTAAAATTCGAAATATCGCACACATTTTAAATGAACCTTCGACAAATCGGACCCTACCCGAAAAATGAATAAAAATACCGAGATGGGAGTAAGTATTTATTACAATGTATATTACATCGAACTTGTGTTCCATCATTATCTTACAAATTCTACCATATTAATTCTCCAAGTATAAGAATTACCTTTATCGTTTTATTCAAATATGTACATTCTCTCAAATATAGATACGAAAGTGCATCGTACGCAATAAATTTTAAACGAAATCTATTATTCCTATACGGTAATATTATATTAACTTACTTTTCAAAGCACGACCATCACCGGAACATGGGCCTTTATCGAGGAGACAGTGGGCATAATACTGAAGCATAGTCTCATCGTTGAGTACGTCATTAAATTTTGCAAATGGATCACTCCCCATGACGACGATGGTCCATCCAACCAGTATAAGTGATATATACACAGAGGGTCTCAAATCTGTCGTTATACAAATCAATCCAAAAGAAATGAGTATAATAATTATAGTATTGCGATAAGTGGAACGCACTGTTTTCTTTTATGGAGAACGGAAATTTATTTAATTATACGTGACCAAACAAATGATTCGTTAAATTCTATTAATGCTTCTCTTAACAAACGATAACAATACTAAAGATAAATGAAAAAAGAAATATTTATATGCACATATATTTTTTAAAGTAAAATTGTTAGAAATGTAACAGAATTATCCACGTTCGAGGAAATGAATTATTATTTTAAAAAATAAATTATTATTTATAAAATTAAAATGTTGTATGAACTGTTGAAACGGTAGATAAATAAATGTATACGTACGCACAATATTATTATACTTTGTACAAAAGTAAAAAATATTTAATTTTAAATTTGTAAACTTTACAGTGATTTTCCTTACTGTCATTCAAATCTAATCTCATTGCTTATCTCATTGATGAATATATAATACTACCTCCACATTATTTATGGAAACTTGATTTTCAAAAAATGTACACTCGCATTAATGTGATGACGAAAAAAATTAAATCAATGTACGTTGTGGAAAAATGAAGTATTAAAATCAATAACAGTGACGTATTCTTATTTGTTAAATAAATTAAATAAATTGGAAATATCAGATACTCAATTGGATTTATTAAAAAGAAAATTTTTATTAATTTTCACCTGTATCGCGGACAGTTGGATCTTAATTAATTGATTGAATCAATTTTAATAAAACGATATTATATAGTTACTTGATTTATTACGCATGAAAATGAGATTGACTGAAGTGAATTGATTGAAGAAAATAATATCATTAAAATTATAATAATTTATTATTAGTGGTTAATTTTGTTCGTTCATCGTGAAAAAGAAATTTAATGTCAAATTTATGGATATACAAAATCTTATATTATTTCGGTGACGTTTCGATGGATATTCTCAATCCTCATTAACTTTCATTTTAAAAGTATTTCCTGATCGGGTTAAAAAATATCAATTGATACGTTACAAAAGTAATTTAAGATTATAGTCCTGTCCATCAAATCGACATTAAATTCTATCCCACGTATTGAAGAACTCAATATAAAAAAATTGACAACTATAAATAACCGAAAATTCACTAAAATTTTAGTAAATATATATTCACAATCGACAAAGTTGTAAGAGAATAAGCGTATCACTTTTTCCATTTACATGTTCAAAACCCTCGATAAACACCAAAATGAAAAGAATAAAAAATGATTTTCGTTATTAAAAAAAAAACGCGACAAGTCAATCCACTAGCTCGTAAAACAAAGTTCAAAAATAATGAAAAATAAATGTATATTTATGTATGTGTGCGTATGTGTGTGTGTATGTGTGTATCCGAACCTGTCATGCCGCAAAATTGAACTTATAAGCACTTGTCAATAAAAAAAAAAGAGAGAGAAGAAAAAACAAACAAAACAAAAACCGTAGTGTTCGCGAGTAAAGAGAAACTCGGGTGGGCAGTGTAAACTTTCGTCCTGACTTTTATACATAAAGAGAGGAGTTTCGTCCGTGAATCATCGATCGGTGTCAATCAAACGTATCGTAATTTTTATCTGAGAACTCGGTGCATTTAGCGGTCCCTCGAGCACGTCGCGATTCGAACCGAGCGTGGCTAATCGCAAGCGTGACTTTTACACCTCGACGATGCCACACATATGATTAAACATCCCTATAAATCCTGATTAGCTAACTGATTATTGGCCCCCCCTCCCCCCCCCACCAACTATGATCGTGGCCGATGTGTACAAACGGGTATCCACCTACGTCATTAATTCCCAGATTGCGAGATGATGAACGTTTGTTTGCGATCGCGTGTTTCCAGATATACCAGCCCAAGTAAGTACGGACACTTGCTATACACGTTGGCCCGGGTCAGTCCAACCGAACGACCCAACTTACTGTATATACTCGGTGAAACTGAATTTAGTTATTGTGCGGGATAATCTACAATCAAACTCTCACCCACATCGCGTATTAATTAATTACACTGAAAAAAAGAGAAGAAAATTTAATTGATTCAATATAAAGTATCCCTTGAAAAATCCATTTTATTTACTTCAAACGAAGGTATAAAATTATTTTTTTTCCCCTAGGAAGTAAAAGTATTATTTTCAATTTCGGGACTCACTTTTTAATACACTTCGGGAGTAAAAGGCGATATTTCGCTTGGATGAATTACTGACCGAGCTTCGAGGAAGTAACAATTTCATTCCCGCGGGAACAAATGCCTATTTTACTCCCTTAACCTTTAGAGGACGGGATGGCCCCTAATATACGGGCCATGCCCATGATCGACCCTTTACATGTGTTAGTTTTGAGATGTGAGACATCGCAAAAACTCGATTTCTATAGAAAAGTGAGAGAAAACAGTAAACCCAAATCCCTGTCCTCTAAAGACATTAATTTTATTGAAAAAAGAAGCTTTTTTGAACCAGAAAATTCCCGTCCTCTAAAGGTTAATGTACAAGTAACTATTATTGAATAGATTCTATAAAATATTTGTTTGAAACAAAGAATTATCTACATGAAGTTCGAAAAAATATTAATCAAAAGAAAAAGAAAGATATCGTATTTATAACTGCAAAATATTTTTCAGTATCAAACACATATTTTTGAATGTATTCAACAAAATATTTTTATTGAATCAAATAATATTGCAGTTATATTTTTCATTTCATTTTTCATTTTATATGTGCTCTTGTATTATTGGGAATATACTTACCGAAAGTTATAAGTACGAATGTGTGTACATGTTAATTAATAATTTTGTAATGTTTAAAGAATGAATGATTCACGGTAGATTTCAAATATCTCATATTTGTTTAATACTTTCATAAAGTTTTTAATTTAGCACGTATATGACGCGAACAATAATTGTCTACACGATTTCTTAATTTAATACGTGACGCACAGTCCCCTAAAGTTTCGGTCGAATTTTATTAAACATTAATATTCATAATTTATGCTTTTTTTAATAGATACATTTAAACAAGGACATCACGAATATAATTGTAAGTATAACGTACAAATATAATTAAGTAGAAATTAAATATTTTATAGTTAAAAGCTATTTTACGAATAATCCCAATAGTAACTTGTGATTGTAATAAATGTAAATTATCGAAAATTTACATTGAATGTATATTATTACTATACAGAGGAAAATAAATGCTATTCAGTATAAAAAAACGTATATGTGCACCATGTGTAATACATTTTTTTTAAGAAACATTATATATTTAAAATATAACTATACATAATTTAATCATTTACAATGACTATACAGAAATATAAAACACGCTTTCTTTTTCTCTACACATATAATCCCTATATCGTATTGACGAAACGACTGTTAAATGCATTGCATGCATTTCCTTACCTATTGGTACAAAATATTGTGTTGAAACGTTATTTTGAGTAAATAAAATTTTTTTTTATCGAGCGATGCAATTGTGCACTTACTTAAATAACATAAATAATTAAATTCAATTTATAATAAATAATTCATATGCGCTAACAAGTGTCCCAATTAAGCGAACCATCCAAATATGAATCATACAAAAAATATGATCAAACGATAGCATAAAAAAATTATATATAATTAATTAAAATACGTATGTGATGTATGTATAATATTGTAGATCTAAAATTAACGTGTAACGTGACGTTTACATAATAACAATTATAAGCAAAACATAAAATTGATCACATTATATTGTATCGTATAGGAATAAGCAACGAGTGCAAAATTTACCAATAAATGACTGCTAATAGGTTTTTTTTAAATCTGAGTTATTGTGACTGGGCTCTAGCTAGTATACTTATACAAAAAATATTTTGCTTTGTGTGCTTTTGTGGTATCACATTCCGAATTAGAAGTTGTCACGGCTCCTCCGGGTAAAGGGAATCCTGGAAAAATCCATGTATCACGTTATCACTCTCTGGCACTTATTGCCATATATCATCAATTATATATATATATATATTTCATTTCTTAACCCTTTCATAATTCAATTAAATCTAATCAAATTAATAACTATTATGTATTGTAAGCAAATTTTAAATAACTTTTAACACTAAGTATCATATTGATGCTCTGAAAAGTTAATGACATCATGTTTGTTCTAAATTTTAATGATTTATGGTTCAACTATTTTCAGAAAAATTTTCAAAAATCTGAAAGGATTAAGCACACACCGACTTAGAAAAATAATGAGAACTCATCTACATATAGCTTGGCTAATTGTATTTATTGATGAAATGAAAAAACTTACAAAAAGTTAATTTGTGCAACCAAATTAGGTGCATAACACGATCATTACACATGTAAAGTAATTAAATTTAAAATCTCTTTATAACACGTTTTTAATACTGATTTACGATTGTGGCGAGTGACGCTAAACATTTTTAACAAAATTATGTGTAAATGAAAATATTGTATGTATAAATCTTTTTGTACATTAAATCTTTGAGTTTTAAACATGACTGCCTTGTAACTAGTAATAACAAATATTTGTACAAGAAATTAATTACTTCAACATAACTTTAATATAACTTTGTGCTTATGAAATTGAGTCATTAAATTGTGTGTTGATGAAATGATGCTTATCGAATCCCTGTCTTTTGTACCTTGGTTAAAGCTTTGATGCCAAAAGTAAAGGCGACGCCCAGACCGAACATTAATAAGTGTGGCAGATATTTTACACCGGGAATGTCGGGCCTCTTTGCCATCAAGAAGGACAGCAATTTTAATTTGTTTTCTGTGTATGGTGGATAACGGCATCTGAAAATAAAAATAATAAATGTAAGTCTACATTAATTACATATCAAGTTTAGAATTTTTTGAAAATACAAAATTATTATAAGAAAATAAATTTAAAACTGAATAATGAATTAAACTCAATTTTGATGTAAGTTACTTTTCTATATCTGTGTTTAATAGATATTAAATAATTATCAAAATACTCACGACCCCAGAACTTCACCAATAGGACTGAAGTTCCTTATTAAACATCCTTTTGGATGTACAAATGTATCATATGTCAATTTTCCATGGTATGCACCCATTCCTGATAGTCCAACACCTCCGAATGGCAAAGTATCAACTAAAAAAGTAATAAATTATGTACAATTTTCTATTAAAAATTAATGTAAAGATATATATAGGTATATATAGATATATATGTATATATAGCAAGCACTACGACTACCAATACTACAACTAAGCATTGTACTTCGATTATGACTGATATGGCCATATGAACATGAAATTGGAAAAATATACTAATATTGAGATGCCTGTGTGATTTGCGAAAGAACAAAATACCATTTCAAACTGTACCTGCTGCATGCATCATAGTGTCATTAACTAATACATTTCCACTAGATGTATTATTTACGATAAGATTAAGATCATCCTTATTTTTGGCAAAAAGGTATAAGGCTAAAGGTTTATCCCTGCAGCAAATTTAACAATAGCATGCAAGTCATAGTAAATAAAAAATCAATATATATTGGTACAATAATTAGAGTTAAAAGGTTTATTGCTGTCGAAGTACCAACAAGGAATTTAAGAAATTCCTTTTTCTAAAAATTTCATATGTATATATACATGTGATTATTTCCAAAATCACATTCTCACACATGCAGATAATTTCATTATTACTAAAAGTGCTTAGTTCAATACCCAAAATCGTAATAGGAAGAATAAGGGAAATATAATACAACTATAATTTACAATTATCAAATAACCATCACCTAAAACTAATTTTGCCTAACTCACCACCGTATTGCATTATTGTATCGTTGGCACACACTGAGCCAGATTTTGTTTGCGTTATGATCAGATTTTGTACTCCCTTATCCTTGGAAAATAGGTACAATACAAGGGGGTGTTCTCTATATTATGAAAAATTGAAGATAAGTTTTACTTTTAAGCTAAAGGAAATTACAGTAACTTAGAAACATAGATTAATATATTTTACAACAATTGCAGCAATGAAACCATTGAACTCCTGAAATTTTTGAGAATAATAATCAAAGTCAAAAAATTTAAAATCAAAGCAATTTCAAATTAAATTAATAATAAACATATTTTAATTAGATTTAATTAAATTAATATGTATAGACATCTATAAAAATTATTTCTCTTTAAATAACTTTCTGTAAGTCAATGATATTAAATTTTCTGACACTTAAACTGTATTATATACGATTTAACAAAATTTCTACAATATTTGATATAATTTAATCTGATACTTTACTAATTTTAGAATTAATATTAAGTATGTAAAACTAGATAAGAAAAATTATTTAAGATTATTACTCTATTCAATATTTAATAATTATTATTATTGTTATTATTATTATCTCTTATTAATGCTTTAAAATAATTTCGATTAAAATTACATGAAAGATCAATTAAGGTTTATTACATAGATGTCTTCATAATTATAATATACCTTTCCATTACTTTCTTATCTAGTTGGCATACATTTTTCAAACTTATTATAAAAACCTCATGACAATTTATAAAATTAAAATTCTACATTTTAGATTATATACAATTTCTTTCAACACTTGAGTACTACTTTAATTACTGAAGGTACTAAATGTAATATATTTATTCAACTTACCGCTCATTAATGAATTTAAGAGCTTCATATGCATTGCCAATATTTACAATAGGTAAAATTGGTCCAAAAATTTCCTCTTTCATTACTGGATCTGTAGTTCTTACATTAATAAGAATTGTTGGTGATATATATTTTTCAGAAGGATCAACTTCACCACCAATTGCTACTTCACCATTTGAAAGAAAACCTGTAAGGCGTCTGTAATTTATGGTAAGATATTTATTATTATTAATGATACTTTCGTTTATTAAGTCATATCACATTTTGTATGTATATTAAACTCACTGGTAATGCCTATCACTGACTATACGACAAAGATCTGGACTTTGTTGTGGATTTTCGCCATACCATTCCTTCATAATAGCTTTTGCTGCTTTGATAAATGCATTTTGAACCTCAGTTGTACACAATATATAATCTGGTGCTATACAAGTTTGACCTACATTAATAAATTTTCCCCATAAAACCCTCTTAGCTGTCACAGCTATGTCTGCTGTACTGTCTATAAATACGGGGCTAAAAAATTAAAATGCAATTAGTTTACAAATAAAATGAAAGTACTGTTTAGGTTAATGTAAATAAAAAATTATAATTTACCTTTTGCCACCAAGTTCCAATGTAACCGGTGTAAGAAATTTGTTTGATGCTTCACGTACAATACGTCCTACAGATGTTGATCCAGTATAAAAGATATAATCGAATTTGTGTTTTAGAAGTTCTGTTGTTTCAGAAACACCTCCGCAAACAATTTTATAACATTCCTAATAAACACAATTTTTAAGTTGTAAATTCCATTTAGAATAAATAAATGTTCTATATTATAATATTAATGTTCTTACATTATCTAAATATTTAGGAATTAATTCACTCAGTAGTTTTGAAACAGCGACCGATACTTCTGATGGTTTGACAATTACACAATTTCCGGCTGCTATTGCTCCCAGAAATGGTACTAATGTTAACTGTACAGGATAATTCCAAGCACCTATTATCAAGACAACACCATAAGGCTCCTTGTGAATAACAACTTCATCTAAAATATTGACCAAAGCTTTTGCAGGCTAAAAGAAATAAGGTAAGCAAAATTATTAACTAAAATTATTTTATTACAATTTTAAGCATTTGATTTATAAAACTATATTTACTTTTTCTGGTGCTGCCCATTCTTTTAAATGTCTAATCATATGTATAACCTCATTCAATGTATAATCAATTTCTAGGACATAATTTTCAAACTTTGACTGTAACACAGAATTTTGAACAATTAAATTATTATACGATAAGATCAAGTAATCTGATATATAAGTAATAATGAATTAAATGCACAAATACATACTCTTCTTAAATCTGCATTTAAAGCTGCATGAAGTTCTGATCTGTTTTCTTCTATCAATCTCTTTAAAGCCTTTACTTGCTTAAGTCTAAATTCCAATGGTCTGGATTTACCACTGTAAAATGTTTCCCGCGAGGAATGAAGAAGCTGAAAATATAGATATTTATATTAAAATTAAACAGATAAGTAAGCGAAGAATTTAAATTTCACCAAAACCTATACAATATTCACCTCAGCATAATTAGACATATCTTTGCCGTTGATAGGAACTGAAAAAGGTAAAAGTATTGTAAGTATGAATAAGTGAGCAGTAATAATATAATTTGTTTCCTCATAAATTATAAATATTAATATTAAAAATAACTGAGAAAAGGAAACAAATTTAAAATTATAATACATAAAATTATACAAATATTGAAATATATACTGTGTGGAAAGTTTAAAAATTGACAAAAAAAAATATTATTGCGCAGACAGTTATTGCAATTGAATAAAATCATTCAACAAATCTTAATTGTACAACACACACCTCGAGCGATTGGCAGTGTAAAGATGTAGAAAAAAAAATAAATAAAAAAATAACTATTCAACTTATAAATAATAAAATATTCTAAGTAAAAGAGTATCACCCGTATCGCATAGAAGATTACATAAAAGTATT
The DNA here is from genome assembly GCA_026168455.1 of Theocolax elegans. NCBI lineage: Eukaryota > Metazoa > Arthropoda > Insecta > Hymenoptera > Cerocephalidae > Theocolax > Theocolax elegans. The sequence goes on from CM047430.1 coordinate 43,530,577, forward strand.
ATCAATATTGGACACTTTATTTCTTATCAGTGATTAAAAACTGTGTGTGTGTGTGTGTGTACGTGTGTGAAATGGACACAAGCCAATATCATTAATTATTAATAAAGTAGTAGTTATTAAATGTTAAAGCGATTAAAATTCACGGTCACAAAATTCACCACGCATTTTTGAAAAAGTGCAACACGCAAGCAGACATAAGTAACAAAAACGTCAAGCGAGAAATACCGGTTTCATTCAATTATACGCGTGTGTATATCTATATAGATTATATATACAGGTATACACTCGTACATATGTTGACAGGTTCTAGGTCTGCAGCACACAAGTGTACACTTCTATACGAAGAACGAAGATAACGGACGGACACTCCAAAATATTCACGTTATTAGACAGTGCAAAAATTTCTAAAAACATACTGTAGAAGTATATATATACAGAACGTATATCTTTTTTTTTTATCCCCACTTCCTGATATCCTAAAAATACGCATATATAAATATATATCATCTGCTATGTACGCGTGGATTGTGGAATGTAGTAAGTATATATATACATGCAACGAAGAGATGCATTATATTCGTGTATGTATACTTATAAGTATATCGTATATACTTACTACATTCTTTTGACACTCGCGCTACAAGTAAGTATATTGAAAGGATCGATTAACCGCGCGCGTCCGACGAATCCTTTAAAGATGTACACAAGATTACAACATACATTCGCGGCCGATTGTACATACATACATATATATATTTAATCGTTATTAATTCGTATCGTAATTCGTAAGTATATAGCGAACCGGATGAAGGAAGTAAAATTATTCCCGACAATATTTTGGGAAACGAAAGCGTAAATAATCAAATGGAAAGGCCTCGTTAATCGGAATTGTTATTAAAATTTTGGTATATACACATATACCTATGTCAACGTAAAAAATACCATTTTCCACTCACTGGTATAAATATATCAATCCAAGTATCGTTCGGCCTTTTCTTCTTCGCTTTCTCGAGAGGTTATAATAACCGCACCGAATGTACTTAATAAACACTTTCTTTTTTCGGCTGCCTCCTCTTACTCGGGGGATTCGTGTGGCTATCTCGCGAGGCTGCGCTGCGCACTTGACGCACCCGAGATAATTCCTTCACTGTGGCCGCTTTGAGTTTCGAAACGGCCGGTTCCCTCGCCTCTACTCTTCGCTTTTGTCATATCGCGACCGCTCTCACGCACATACATCTCTACATGTGTATTATGTATATATCCCATACACACACACACACACACACACACACACCCATATACATATATATTTATATATATATATATATATATATATACACATATACACATATTCACACATTACGCTTATATACGTATGTACTCATAAACGTACATACATGTGCACATACGTTCGCGATGACGCGTCTATGCTTATATGTGTGTATATATATATATGTATGTATATATGTATGTATATATGTATGTATATATGTATGTATGTGTGCGTGTGTGCGCGTGAGTAGATTGTAGGAAACAAGTGTAATGTCCTGCCTTCGCTTTTCCTTCTTTTTATGTAAGAAGACAGTGACTTTGGAGTATTTTTATTAGACGACAAGTACATGATATCATTAACTTTTTGCATTTTACACTTGCAGATAATATATTAAATTAGACGAGTTTATTTACGGGTATTATTTTAATTATGACGTCTACACTGTAGTAATTGAGCGTCTTCGAACGCGGAAAAGTATAAAATCGTATTAACATTTTTTTCCCCAGATAAATGAATATTACGCGAGTGCAATAAGAAAAAAAAACGTGTATGTGCATCTTGTTATTAAATTACAGGAATACTTATGCATGCTACAATTATTTAATAACTCGAGAGTTCCGTCAAATCGAAATTGCTGCGACGATTCTTGCGCGGTGAATATAGAAACTTTACAAGATTTACGTTCCTCATAGTGAAGTACTCGTACAGTAATTACAAAATTGAAAGGGTCAGTAAAATTAAAATTTGAATTTTCTACTTACAGCTTGACATTAACTTTGTACATTTATTGAATAAAGGAAAAATATGATAATTCGTCGAATATAAGTATAGCGCGTGGAGTGATCGCGAAAATGTATATAAAGAACGATTCGACAGTATATAAGGAACGTCCTCGATGACTTGCATTTATTAGATATATTTTTAGTCTATAGTCGGTCCTATTATTAAAATTATAAAAAAAAAATTTTGAACAATATATCGAAAACAAAAGAATTTACATTTATTTAAATAATACCAGAGTGACGCAACTCACAGTCCGCGGTTTAAAACGATTAAAAAAAATAAAACGATAAAAATATGTAGAAATAACTATCCTTGAATATGTACCACATATACTTATACATGTACGATGACGTTGCATTTGCTCGAAATTTATGTTTATTGCAATAAGGTATATATGTATATATATATATATATAGACTTAAATACGAATGTACAAGATAAATTTACGATAAATAATTTAATGATAAATTCAAAAAAATATATAGATTGTAAACATTGATTTTCAAATAGCAATATTAATTAGAAAAATATTGATAAAATTATATCGGTTCCGTTAATTCGAGATATATTGGCCCTCAACTTTTGCACTCGACGACGATAACAATATATCTGTAATATTTTTCAGTGTGCTTGAAACACTTTTCTATATACACGAAAGTTAAAATGATAATAACGTATATAATACACATTTTTGCCTATTATCTCGCTTATTTTGTAAACCTATTAAGGAGTTGCACACCGAGGAGTATTTATGTATATACATACGATAAAGCAATATTAGTTGCATTTAAAATTACAAGATTATCATAACAGAATTTCCTTTAGTGTGCTTTTCAGCATAGTCCGAGTTGATAGCACACTTAATTTGTATGTCACCAGTTAAAATATAAATATTCATTGTATCTCTATTGGATGCCGGTAAAACAGGAATCTAGTTATATTATATACTTATAAACATATTGATACGTTAAAATAGGTTTAAATATATTATTATTGTTATTGTTAAAACAAGTGACTAGTAGAACTATTTTTAATTAAATATGCAGTGTACGTCTTATGGATACTCGACTGCATTAAAAATATAAAAAAAATTAATGTTTCGCAACGTGATATTATTGTATTTCCTTATTATTTTATATTTCTATATAAAAATCTTAATTAGATTTGAAACCTTTAATAAAAAGATAGTATTACATTTTACAGCATTTATATCTCGCCGTATGGTAAATGCAGAATTAAAATTATATGTATATACAAGAATCTCATGTATACCTCCAAAGATGTCGCGCTAGTTCCTTCGAAGCTTTCAAATATCTTTAAATTAGAGAATGATTCATGTATTAACTACTTAATTAGTAATTAAAAAATAATTTTTTGCTAAATATACACAATTTTGTTAATTTATTTACTAGAATGCGCAAGGCTTCTACATTCTAATTATATTAAAATTAAAATTGATATTTATTATCACACTCGGTGACTCATGCGCGTAATTAATGTTATACTATTTTATCACCATCCAATTTACAAGAACTACCGTTTTATAAAATTAAAATACATATTTATGTGATTCTATATAATAGATTTTAAAAAATTGTCATCAGTACAATTGATCCTTTCAAGAGCATACATGTGTAAATGCGACTATATTAGATATATGCATTCGATGTATCATGTAAATGTATGTCAATATTGAAAACGGGCAACAGAATTACTATTTTTAAATTGTTATAACAAAGTACTGCATTTTCTATGTTTGTTTCTAAATTCTTGTAATTTAAGGGGTTGTTAATTGTTACCACTAGAGCGAATTAAATTTTATAATTAAAACATCTGTTTAATAATATATACTGTCTTATGCAAAAACTCGCTCGGAAAATAACATTTGGATGAAATATATATTTAAAACTGTGTAGAGAGGTGTATTATTATTTGAATTACCTAGTTTTCCTTGCATTTGAGTTTTGAACAAAATAGCATATTTTGTTAAATAAGCGATAAATAAACTCAAGTTATTTGGTCAGTCGGTAACAATCGGGTATAAACTGTTAATAATTTGTTTTATTGAAAAAAAAAATTCCGAAGAGACCGACAGAGCATTAAGTTTTTTTTCCATGTTAGTTTTCAAATGTTGGTATTACAGTACTGTAAAATAATTTTAGCTGAATAAATCAATTTTTAATCCAACTTTAAACGTACGTATCTTTGTGAATTTTGGTTGTACAAAAATGAAAGAAAAACCATTTTAAAGTATTCTCCAAGAGCCTTTTTTCCAGTTAGAATTTGTTTCACACTTTTCGTTTATTTTAATAGAAAAATAATATTTTGAATTTTTCAATTTTTTGAATTTTGTCCAATTACTTGTAATTTTTATAAATATAAAATTTCAACATTTTACAAAAAGCATTTAAAAGCTCTTGAAAAATGCTACTTGCACCTATTTTATTCTTACACATCTCTTATTAGATAGATATTGAATAGATTGAAACTATAATTAATTTAATTGTAGAAATATTAACAACAATTTTTAATAACAAAACAATTTTATTAACCGATTAACGTTTTATTATAATAGAAACTTCTGTTATAACTTTTATTATAAGTAGTACTTTGAACGCACATATCTAGCATATATTTATTTATTGATTTATCCAACAAAAGATGTTTAAAAAAAATAGGTGCAAATAGCACTTATCAAGAACTTTTAAATGTCTTTCGTAAACAGTTGATATCTCATCTATTTGCGTAAATATTACAAGTAATTGAACAAAATTCAAAAAATTGAAAAATTCAAAAAATTATTTTTACTATTCGAACTAACAAAAAGTACTAAAGTTGATGGAAAGATCTAATTTCTGTACGATCAAAATTCACAAAATTACAAGTACTAATTTGCGGTAAAAACTTATTAAAAAATTCTATTTTGAAATACATATAATATTGTTTGATATTTTACAACAAAGCAACGTCTACCAAAATATTACAATATTGATTTTTTATTTTTGATACAATTTATAACATTCTGAAATATTGCTTTATATATTTTTATTTTTTTTTAAGTTAAAAACGACTGAAGCATAACATGAAAACCAATTTAGTGCTGCAATAATTTGCTTTTTCACCCTGATCATCTAAAAAGTCTACTTTATAAACCTCTACAAGTGGAGTAAAATTGCATTTTATTTCTTCAATCACTTTTATACCTCGTAGACCCATTTTATTCATCGTATAGACACTCTTTTTGGTTTTAAACACTTAGTTTAGCTTTTTTCTACAAATACAAAATTAAATGTATTATATTAAATTAAATATATCAAAAAATTTTATAATATTGAACAATTTAGAAATTAATAAAAAAATTGTTATTGCAAAAAGTGACTTTTTAAATGACCAGGGTGAAAATTTTTTTTCACCACACGTAGACCGAAAGTACCACATTCCCTCCCGGCACCGAAAAAGGAATGTGTTATTTTCGGCCTACTGGTGGTGAAATAGTATATTACACACCTAGGGAGATAAAGTATTGGTCAGCCCATAGCACATATAAATTGGCACCTGAGCCGAAGGCGAGGGTGGCAAACATGTGCTATGGGGTGACCATTTTACCTCCCGTGGGATGTATACTATTTTTCACCACCAGTAGGCCGAAAATAACACATTCCTTTTTCGGTGCCGGGAGGGAATGTGGTACTTTCGGTCTACGTGTGGTGAAAAATAGTATACATCCCACGGGAGGTAAAATGGTCACCCCATAGCACATGTTTGCCACCCTCGCCTTCGGCTCAGGTGCCAATTTACATGTGCTATGGACTGACCAATACTTTACCTCCCTAGGTGTGTAATATACTAATATGCACTTTGGGAGTAAAAAGCGATTATTTCCTTGGATGAATTACTGCCAGAAGCTAAAGCTCAGGCAGCAACTTTCATCCCGGGAATAAACGCCTTTTTTACTCCCTAAGAGCGTAAATAACTATTACATATTTTTCGCCAAATAATATATTATTGCTGACTTTTAATATTAAAATAATTTCACACTCAAATTACAGAGATCTACCATTTACACCTCCTAAAACATTTCGTTTAAATAAAAAATTTTAATAAATTTACAAGTAAAGTTTAAAATTTATAGGAAAGCTCGAGAAACCGACATTTTGAAAATAAAAATACAATTATTTATTATTAAATAAATAAAGATTATTATGGCTGTATTATTTAGTCATAAACAAGCAGTATATTTAAATTCACGTACGTTGCTTATGATAAATACAAAGGCATGATGGAAAAAATGTTTCCAAACCTTTTTTCTTTTATTTATAAAAAAATAAACTATATGCCTATATTTTCAAGGAATAGCACAATGCATTGTACATACACTACATCTACGCAGTTCACAGTTCACAGTTATTTTCAGGTGCATAATTTATGTGTTTACATTACTATAAACATTTGTACAACTATAGTAATAATCAAAGTATTTATGAAACGTTTTTAGGCGAAAACTAGCTGTTTGACAAAACGTGTAAAATAAATCGGTAATTAATGACCAAAACGTGGTTTCAACTAACCTCAACATGCTCGATTTCGACTAGGGAATAAAATACATTATATATTATATTAGATAAATTAAAGACCTTATATATAAAATTTATGAGTGCTACATCAGCATAATACAAATGTCAAGAGGGACACGAATGACATGTGATTTTTATACAATATGTGTATAGTGGTTGGTGAAAAAAAGCAAAAGCTGCAACGAACGTTTGCAAAGGAACATCACTCTTGAAATACATAAAAAAAGTACATGAATAAATCATATTTGCATTATCTGTACCGTAACTATTATAATAAGCTGTTTTAGCTGCTTCAACCTGGATTCGTACTGCATCTCCGCCAGTGTCTCCACTTTGTTCGATTACTTGTGTCATTTTTATTTCACGTATGCCAGGTTACACTTATTATTTAAACTGCAATAATATTGTCACTTATATTACACCTTGTATATTCAAAAGTGATTATCGAAAATATTAAATTATTGATTACACCGATATAACCAATTCTCGGGATTTTATTAAAATATTTACCGCACGCTTGTATGAAAGTATAAACTGTACTACTTATTATAATAAATTCTAGTGCGTTTTATACATATATATCTAAAAATATTCACATTCATAAATAAAATATTATAAATATCAATACACCGCGTGTTACCGCATTGATGTAAAGAAAGAGTATATTTGATTATCCACACCGCGTGTTCAATCAGTCTTCTACACAACCGTGCTTGCAAGAAAAGTTCAATCCTTGCAGTAAATGGATTGACCTGAATCTGGACGATATGATTTTTTTTTATATCTACAAAAATGTATCAGAGTATTTGACAATAAGACGTGAGGGCGGAGAAATAAACTTTTTCAAATATACATAACTTTGGTATCAACATAAAATTTTGATGAGCTATCAAAAAGTATAAAAGGTGTAGATGAAGAGCTACTATTTTAATTATTGTTTCCTCGCTTACTTGTTCAAAAATTAATGTTTGATCAAAATATAACTACAAATATTCCAGCAGAAAGTGAAAAGCGCTATACTTTATCAAACTTGTATTGGTAAGAGTTTTACCAATGTTAACATTAATTTTTTAATCAATTTTTTAATTTAATTTTTGAAATTTTTGTACAGTTCAAACTATATATTAACTAACCAGAGTTCAAAATACAAGATCTAAGTTTTTTTATATTTTTAAGTGGGTTATTAGAAGTATATGAAAACAAGAGTCAATTAAATTTGCGTAGAAACTTTTTTTCTCTCGACTTTTCGAACAGTTCGTATATCTTTGTTTCTGGAATCAAAAATCCGAGAACACAGTTACACTTTCGTATCAAAGAATCATATACTTTTATTTGGGATCAATCCGTTATGTTTAATGTCTAAATTCTCGCACAAACTTCATTTTTAAATATTGAATAACAATTTGCAACAGTAATAAATGTTAGAAAAGCGATTTAAAAAATAGTTGTAGTCTTATATTTAAGTAAAACGTAATCATATAATTAGAATTTTAAATTTAAAAAATCTTCACGTACGACTGGCAATGTTATAAATAATTCAAAATTGAGAAAAAAGTATAATGCGCGTATTTTTAGCTAATACAACATATATTGAAGAGGATTCAACATTTATAAATTTACTCAATCATGCGCGTCTAAACTTAAGTAGGTTAATTTATGTTTTATGCATATCGGAATAATTTAATATTAATTGCTTGTTTAAAATTCGTCATATACATTAGAAACAGTCATTAAGTTGTTTATTAAAAATTACTTTATTAATGTAATAATAATATAATTATATATTTATTTGCAATAATATAAATAATTCACCGTATTATGTATTAAATTTCATGAGAAAATGTATGAAAAAAATTTGCGGGTCTTATAATTTATTGAATAATTTAATATTTCAAAGAATTCCGCACGATAACCGAATCACTTTTTTTTCTGTTGGAGAGAGATTTTTAAAGCAATTCCTCGAAAGACATGGCAATACAGTATATTAATAAAAAAAAATCTTAATTCTACGTTTAGTCATACTATGCAAACAAAAACCATAAAATAGTAAATTAATAATTACATGCTCAGAATGATATTGTAGAATCATCTATATTTTACAGTTTCAACAAAATATAATTCCAGAACGCAAGAACGTTAAAAAAGAATCACTTAACACACTGTGAGAAATAGAAAGTTATTAAAGATAAAATAAATAAATAGTATTATATTTAAAAAGACAGCACCATGCGACACCGCGGTAATCGCCTTCTAAACTGAATAAAAAAGCTTTTAATAATTTAAAATAAATCAGTTGGAAAGAAATATTCGAATTCTCGAAGTGATCGCGGTAACCGATAGCAATGACACAACAAAGGATAATTAAATGCCCATTAAACTTCTCCAAAAGAAGAAGAAGAAGAAGAAGAAGAAGAAGAAAATGTTGAAACACGTGGCCACGGCTATTACGAATGACACAGTTCGAAAATACTTGGGAGTTAGAGGTGACTAGAAATCTGCGGTTCTCCTCACGCGCAAGTGCAAAGCAACCAGCTATGCAGAATCGACGCTGTATACGTATACATATATATACTTGATGAAAGTTTGACAAACCGCGTTAAGGAGCACCTACAACACTCGTTACGATTTCATGAGGAAAAACTATGTATGTAATCTAATTGTCACGAAGGTGAACAAGGTAGCAGGTTTACCCGATACTTAGAGACCATCTGCATTATTCAAATGAGGAATGAACGGCTCGCAGCATGATAGTTAAGCATCCCTTGTGATTCTAGAACGATGGCGATCGACAATTTCGCGCGTCTTACCGAGCTCTATACCTTCCGACAAATTTAAGTACTTTTCCGCAGCGCAATAAGACGTGATTTTGCGGTCTTGCTCGCATATTTAGTTGACTATAAGAAGATAATGGGACTGTATAATAGAAACTTTGTCATACATTTTTACATCGTTGGCAACCAATTAACCTGGTAATAATTAGTCAATTAAAGAAATACGACGTATACCTCTTTAACCTCTTTAATGTATCTATAATCAAAATTAATTTAACTATATTTTCTATCTTATTTGTTAATTATATTTCAATAAAAAAAATAATGCGAGATGTACGATTAAATGAATTATTGTTTTCACGGTTGCATAGGAGCACAAAATGTAAAAAGAATCGTTTTTCTATGAAAATACACCATATCTCCTTGAGAAACTCATACTCATGGAGGTGTTTTTTTATGTATAATTCGATCTTATACACATTCCAGTAGTAATGAAATAGTTATTAATCGCCCTGGATAAGTGAAATTAAATAGAGGCTAATTAAAAACAATCGCTTAAATGAATTTGCCTTGTACTCGAGAATGTCAGCTATCAATTTTAATATTTTCATGGTTTTATATAAAAGTTAACGCAATTATCATGAACAGTAATTCACTGAATCATATATCTTTTGGAATGATAAAATATTTTAATCGATTGTTTACAAAAAAGGGAATTATGTTTATGGACTACGTGTACTCTATGGAAATTCTAGTTATGCAAATGTTGTTTGGAATACCATATTAATGAATAACAAAGAATAGATAAATTTAGCACGTATAATGGCGCATAGAATATATTATATTATTATATACACAGTTTTCTTCTCGAAGTTTAGTTTCGGTGAATTCTTTTTACGTTATATTGAATCCTGATAGAAATTCGGTAATTTTGAATGCTTTAAAGATAAAAATAGCTACTTTGTAAATAATAACGAGCCACGTTCTACTGATAAAAACTATTTGGTTTCTACTATAGGGAAGAAGACAACGAAATATGTATCAATATCTAAATTTATTTTTAAATTGGGGGCCACTAATAAATGTATTATTGTCTGATTGTGTTGAACACAAATACACACACACACACACACACACACACACACACACACACACACACACGCACGCACACACGCACACACACACGTACGCACGCACACACATATTTAAATCTTCTAATTTTTAATTATTGTATATTTATACTAATATTTATCAAGTTGTAGAAAAATTCATTGAAAATCGCCTATTGTTTAATTTATCTTCACTACATGCGTTGCAACTGAATGCACCCAGAATTTAAACCCATTAATAATGCATTGAAGTCTAATATTTGCACAAAATTAAATTGTAATTTTTTGATGCACGAACACAATGTTTTTAATACTTCGTTGCAGAAATCACCTCGTATATCATTATCCATTTTTAAGTTGTTTACATATCATTGTGCAATGATATATTAATAATTAACAGGTATAAACTATTTCTATCAATATTTATAGTTTTACCGGAGATAATAGGACAAATTGTAGAAATACATTTTATACAGTTTTTAAGGGCGACAGAAAAATTTAACATTTGACTGAGAAGTGAACTGTAAAAATATTTACCATAAGACACAACATTTTCTAGATAGACAACAGTATTATATAGGATGAAAAAAAAACTTATCCGGTTTGACCTGCATATCCAGTTTTGGGATAATCTTACGGAATGTTGATATACATCTATATCGTATTGATTCTATAACCATGCCTTTAAAATATTTATCTTACCACTGCACAAAAGTTACTAGTATAAAAGTTACAATTATAATTTTTTAATTTTTTAATGTATTATATAGTTAAATATTTTATTGCACACAATATATATATCTCTATGAATATTAATAATCATTTTTCTTTAATATTTTAAACTTTTTCACAGTATTACGTGACATTCCGTAACTTACCGTATTTTCTTTTACCGATATGAATATGAATTATTATAAATTTATCTATAAATAAATAATAACTGTTCTTTGGTAACGTATATTTCAAAAATCTAGTTGAAAATCTTTTTTTTTCTAATTTCGAAGTATATAAGTATATTAAGTATGTCGAAGAATATTTAATAATTATAATAATTTTCCTACAAACTGCGAGCGGAACAGATAAATATCTATATACATATACATCATATAAGCAAGATTAATAAACGAATTTACGAACTGTAAGGTTATATTTTATTCATCACAATTTAATTAAGACTTAAGGTAAACATTGCGTTTTGATCGCATAATGATTTACATAATTGTCATCGCAAGATACCTTTCCCCTTCGGTCAAAGTTTTAAACAAATACGTATATTATTTTCTCGACTAATAGCTTATAAATTCATTGCCAAAGAAATATTTCGTAAATTAACATAGGTACTAATGAATGTTATAATGGATATTACTTTTGTATGCATATACATACTACCTAATGATTCTCTTAATCAAACAAGTTTTCTAACAAAACTTCATAACGACGTGTGTTCACGATCAATTGAAAAACTTAATCACGATATATGGGTATCGGAATATTTACGAAAAAAAAAATGTTTATGCGCTACAGCGGTGCTCTGCAGTTCTCCTTGGCGATTTTACATTAACTGCATATATATAGCAAGCTATCCAATTTATGCATATGTATATACCTCTAGTAAAGAGTTTCTAAGTATATAGTGCCTCGAAATCCTAGCAATCAAGAACCGCATAAGTGCAAATCATTGTATTATATACTTTATCTTTTAAATCAAGTATTTTTAATTTTTTTCGTAAAAAAAAAGTTTTACTTAACAAAAACCCTGTTGTTTTATGTTATTATTGTTGGCGAGTTAAACAAGATACAACAATTAGATAATAATTAATGCTGAAAATTTTATTGGTCATCTATTTAAAAAATATAAATTATATTATTACTTTTGACGTTTATTTTATTATATAATTGCAAAAAAAATCACCGATCTAATCATCATTAATTTCCGTATGAAATAGTAACGATTTGAAATAACGAAAAATTAACGTTAATTACATTTTACAGGAAAATCAGCAAGTAAACAATCCTATTATTTGATATCTGCTATACTTACTCTACGTCAAAATAATCTCTCAAACCCCTAGGTAATGTAATGTCACTGCGTAAACAGCAACGTAAATTCAGTGATACTATAATTGTTATACATGAACATTGGGCATGACTTCGTAAGATTTGACTACACTTTTTGGTAAATAGTTAGTGGCAAAAATCATGTAACTGCATATCGTCAATTGTTGTATCTGATTATTGATGGATATTCGTATACTAGCCGAAAAACACAACGATTATAGATTTTAAGAGAAACAGCGAAATTGTGTAAACACTGTTTAAATGAAAAAGTATATTAATGAACCTATATCGTTATTTTATGCATCACTATAATTTAATTGCAGTTTATACGTATTAAAGTAATTTATGCACTTATCGTAATAATAAATTATAATTATACTCTATAATAATAGATTGTAATCATAATTATCTTGTAGATGATCAATTTTTTGTTTATTAATCATTTAACATTTTTTTTTGTGTTTTTTAGTAAATCGTCGCCTATTTGAATAAAAAACATTGTAACTCAGAATCCGGTTAAAAAATACGATAATTCAGAATTCTGTTGGAGAACAAGTTAAGTCGAAATTCAATTGGAAAACACGTTAACTCAAAATTTGATTCAAGTAGAACTAGGCAAGTATTCGTCTGCGACTTTTATATATGTGTATTAATTTCATATATCCTACACATACACGCACACACACACACACACACACACACATATATATATATATGGGCTATTTCACGTCAAGTGGTACAATGAAAATTTTAAATCGCTCCAAAATTTGAGAACAGGCTGGAAATATCTTTCAGAAGATAGAAAAAAAATTTTAGGTGTTAAAAATAATTTGCCTAAGAGTTATTCCATCATGAAAGATGGAAATTTTTCAATTTTTTAGAAAAATTGCTATTTTCAAAGCCATTTATCTCAAAATCTATTGATTTTTTTGAAAAAACATTACAAACAACTTTTGTTTAAAATAATCTTTAGAACTTATCTACCTACCCTAGTAGAAATAAAAGCATTTATGAAACGTTTTTTTGATCAAAAATTGGCCATTTGGTCAAAAATGGCCAATAATTCTACAATTAATGACCAAAAAATATTTTCAACTAACCTTAAAATGCTCAATTTCCACTAGGGTAGGTTACAATTCTTAATTTTAAAATTTCGAAGAGATAGGACACCCGGAAATATTGAATATCAAAAAAGGCGACCACGCCACAATCGATTTTGATCTAACATCGCTCAAAAAATCACATTTTTCGAGAGCTTTCAAATGGCTTGGGTTAGATTATTGTCCAAGACCGCTGGTGTAAGTTGAGAACGTTGAGAACTACTGCCAATCATTTTTAACATTTTCTTTTATTAAATAGGCTAAAATGAAAAAGTAAATTTACTGTTTGTATTATATGTGTGTGTGTGTGAGTGTGTGTGTGTGCTTGTGCGTGTGCGTGTGCGTGTGCGCGTGTGTGTGTGTGTTTTTAAAGATGTTGATTACGATTGTGGTATCAGAATGCATTGTTTTGTTCATTATTTTTTTATATTGTCAAATCTGTCATAGTAAAAAAGATCAAAGTATAGGTTATTCTTAACATTAACTTATTTTTAAATTTAACAATTTCAGGAAACTAGCAGTTTTGAAAAACGTTCACTTTGGCTTTTATTATTAAATTATAGATAAAACACTAGTAAGCTCTATTTGTACGTACTATGAAACGTTATCAAACTAGTTTTTTAAGTTACATATGTTTTTCATTTAGAACTTATTTACAATATAATATTAATCGGTATAAGTTGCTAACATAGTTTCAAATATTTATTAATTCAACAGAAATACAAAAAAAAAACGGTTAAAATATGTAATGTTATTACAAACACAAAAACATATATATGTATTTATTATATGACTAAACATATTAATATTGATGTATACATAAAGTTTTGGCATAAGCAATTTTTTTAAATTGTTTAGAAATATACAAGTTGTATTTAATTTATTTATAAAAATCATTGTTTCACAATATGTGTGTATATATATTAATATGTTTAGTCATATAATAAAAAAGGCCGTATGTAAACTTACACGTTTAGCTTACATATAATCAGATGCATGCATTACTTGACTTTTGTTCCTGAGTACATTCATTGGTGAAAATTGTAATAAAATGATGATCAATAAATGGACATACGAACAACTAAAAATTTACTCTCTTTTTCCTGGCACTTCCTACCGTTTATTCCCTGGGGACTTTAACGGTGTCCACCTACCACTATCTGTGGGTGCTTTATCCCTCCCTTAAAAACCCCACCATCTCGCATTCGCCCGGGGTTATGCCCGTGGATGAGGGAAACCTGTTAAGCAGGAAAACCTCACCCGAGATGGCCGGTGTATTCGAAACATTCTTTTTGGGTGTCAAAGTCACATTGCGTAGGCCTTGACACCGAAACCGAAGGTTTCACACCTCCCGCTCACGTTGTCAAGTGTGGAAAAAACACCTAACCGATCCCGAAAGCCGCAAGAATGGTGTCACCCATCCAAGTACGAACCGCACTCAGTGCTGCTTAACTTTCGTGATCGGCCGAGGTGCGTCTCCGCCACTCCGCCACCGCGTCGGTCACAACTAAAAATATATTTAAATGCAAAAAAATTTTCAGATCGAGAAATATAAGATTTCAAAAATGCAAGAAACACAAATGCATTAATCTATATATAAGAATGCAAATTATTAATTAATAATAAAGTTATTGTAGTGTAAGAAAGTCAAATAATCTATTGTGGTTGTCAAACTACTAGTCTTACATGAATTAGAAATGTCTAAAATATAAACTATGCTTTAATTAAAATTTTATAGTTTACATTGTTTATTTATTAAAAAAAGAAATGAAGGAAGTATTCGAGGAAAAGTATTTGTCGAATGTTTTGATCGAATACCGGTATTCAAGGGAAATTATTCGTGGAATACATTTTGAAATTACTCTAAGTGAATTACACATCGTTTAATTTCATAGATACCACTTTTTTCTTTTTACCTTATTTTTATTATTTTCAAAAATATCGACGAAAAGTTGTGGACCAATACTCGTCCAGTTCTGGATTTGAGAACATGCGACAGCTCAGAATTATTCGGTTGGGAAACGCTTTATTTCAGGTGATAAATACTTTCGTCGTGATTTACGTTGAGAACTACTGTCAATCATTTTTAACATTTTCTTTTATTAAATAGGCTAAAATGAAAAAGTAAATTTACTGTTTGTATTATATGTGTGTGTGTGTGAGTGTGTGGTGTGTGTGTGTTTGTGTGTGTATGTTGTGTTTTTAAAGATGTTGATTACGATTCTGGTATCAGAATGCATTGTTTTGTTCATTATTTTATTATATTGTCAAATCTTTCATAGTAAAAAAGATCAAGTATAGGTTATTCTTAACATTAACTTATTTTTAAATTTAACAATCTCAGGAAACTAGCAGTTTTGAAAAACGTTCACTTGGCTTTTATTGTTAAATTATAGATAAAACACTAGTAAGCTCTATTTGTACGTACTACGAAACGTTATCAATCTAGTTTTTTAAGTTACATATGTTTTTCATTTAGAACTTATTTACAATATAATATTAACCGGTATAAGTTGCTAACATAGTTTTAAATATTTATTAAGTCATCAGAAACACAAAAAAAAAACGGTTAAAATATGTAATGCTATTGTTACAAACACAAAAAGCATATATATGTATTTATTATATGACTAAACATATTAATATTTGAGGTATACATAAAGTTTTGGCATAAGCAATCTTTTTAAATTGTTAAGAAATTTACAAGTTGTATTTAATTTATTTATAAAAATCATTGTTTCACAATATGTGTGTATATATATTAATATGTGTAGTCATATAATAAAAAGGTCATATGTAAACTTACACGTTTGGCTTACATATAATCAGATGCATGCATTACTTGACTTTTGTTCCTGAGTACATTCATTGGTGAAAATTGTAATAAAATGTGATCAATAAATGGACATACGAACAACTAAAAATTTACTCTCTTTTTCCTGGCACTTCCTACCGTTTATTCCCCTGGGGACTTTAACGGTGTCCACCTACCACCTATCTGTGGGTGCTTTTATCCCTCCCTTAAAAACCCCACCATCTCGCATTCGCCCGGGGTTATGCCCGTGGATGAGGGAAACCTGTTAAGCAGGGAAAACCTCACCCGAGATGGCCGGTGTATTCGAAACATTCTTTTTGGGTGTCAAAGTCACATTGCGTAGGCCTTGACACCGAAACCGAATGTTTCACACCTCCCGCTCACGTTGTCAAGTGTGGAAAAACACCTAACCGATCCCGAAAGCCGCACAAGAATGGTGTCACCCATCCAAGTACGAACCGCACTCAGTGCTGCTTAACTTTCGTGATCGGCCGAGGTGCGTCTCCGCCACTCCGCCACCGCGTCGGTCACAACTAAAAATATATTTAAATGCAAAAAAATTTTCAGATCGAGAAATAATATAAGATTTCAAAAATGCAAGAAACACAAATGCATTAATCTATATATAAGAATGCAAATTATTAATTAATAATAAAGTTATTGTAGTGTAAGAAAGTCAAATAATCTATTGTGGTTGTCAAACTACTAGTCTTACATGAATTAGAAATGTCTAAACAATCTGTATTTTATAAAGCAAATTTATTTCTTCATTTTACCGTATTGAATATTAAAAAAAAATATAAAAATATTGGCAGTATTTCTCAATTTGACGAAATAAATATAAGTATCGTTAAATAAGTATCATTTACTAAGCATTAGACAAGTATCTAATCTTATATTTTTGGGGTCGCTGAATATGAATCTGCAATTAGAATTTTGATTTGAAAATGGCGCCCATGTACTCTGCATTTTACAAAAAATGGTCAATCTAATTGGAAAGCTATACTCGATGGATTTTCGGATCACCGAAACGAATCTGTAATCAGAATTTGAAATTCAAAAGTGGCGTATACAATATGGTGGTCAAGTCCCGCGTAAAAAAAAATTATGTTTATCTAAACTTTATATAAAGTTAAAGTTCGGAGAAAGTTCATATCAACGCGACATTCCCAAACTATGCTTTTATTATGGGCTTATTTAGTTTTACGACTTCTTAATGTGGAATTATTCACTACGTATATATAAGTAATTGTTTATGTTTGTATTTGTTATAGTAACGTTATTGATGCCTTTGTGGATCCCTATACGAACCAAAAACAATAAAATTATTTGCTGAAGTTTCGGACGTTTTGATGCCGTATACCTTTTCAAGGCAATAATGTAGATATTGAAATCAGATTATCGTGAGGCATTACTTATGAATAATACACTCAACTCTACGCTAAATTTCCCCAACACCAAAGCTTGATATACTTGGACCTTTCGCTGATGGGAGTCCGGAACAGCAATTCTTTGTATATTTTAATTATAATGTAGGATCAGTTGAGGTTAATTTCCGATCAGAGTGTGGTGGTAGAAAAAGGTAAGTAAGAAGTTTAACCTTTAGACTGCCGGACTGACTCATATATGAGCCACCTGTGACCTTGACAACTACTCTAGAGATATGAGGTGTTTTTATGTATAAATTTTGCACATTAAAAATATCAATTTATAAGGCAAAAATACCGGCAGTCTAAAGGTCAATCAACGTTTATATCTGCTCTATACCATACCAACGAATGCGAGGATTAAGAGAATATAAATCTGTAAGTAAGAGATTATGTGGAGAAGTAAAGAAGATATGCTTTTGAAT
Source organism: Theocolax elegans (assembly GCA_026168455.1). NCBI lineage: Eukaryota > Metazoa > Arthropoda > Insecta > Hymenoptera > Cerocephalidae > Theocolax > Theocolax elegans. Next base: position 43,548,912 of record CM047430.1, read on the forward strand.
GTTTACTTCTATATATCGATCTGAATGAGGCGAAAGGAAGGAAAAGTGTTGACTTTTTCCTTCCATTGACCTCCATCAGATCGACATATATAAGTTAAATTCAATAAAAATGTGGAAAGCGTTAATAATTAAAATACAATAGACGCTTTTGTTTATTGATGATCTAACTGTGTACTACATTTTAAAGTTTGCGTTTTCGAGAAAAGTCTTATTGACAAAAATGTGGTATTATCCTAATCTCTTAAGGGGGGTCATACTCAATTAAAAATTCAAATTTCGCGCCACAAAATAAAAGCTACAAATGCTTAATTAACATTTTTCCAAGTTTGGGAATGTCGCGTTGGACACGTTGATATGAACTTTCTCCGAACTTTAACTTTATATAAGTTTAGATAAACATAATTTTTTTTTACGCGGGGTACTCTTGATTTTATGAAAAAAAAGTTTGAATCTAAATGAAAATTCTAGTCTTATATTTTTGGGGGTCGCTGAATACGAATCTGCAATTAGAATTTTGAATTTGAAAATGGCGCCCATGTACTCTGCATTTTACAAAAAATGGTTCAATCTAATTGAAAAGTTGTACTTGATGGATTTTTGGATCACCGAAACGAATCACCGAAACGAATCTGTAATCAGAATTTTGAAATTCAAAGTGGCGTATACAATATGGTGGTCAAGCAATAATGTAGATATTGAAATCAGATTATCGTGAGGCATTACTTATGAATAATACACTCAACTCTACGCTAAATTTCCCCAACACCAAAGCTTGATATACTTGGACCTTTCGCTGATGGGAGTCCGGAACAGCAATTCTTTGTATATTTTTAATTATAATGTAGGATCAGTTGAGGTTAATTTCCGATCAGAGTGTGGTGGTAGAAAAAGGTAAGTAAGAAGTTTAACCTTTAGACTGCCGGACTGACTCATATATGAGCCACCTGTGACCTTGACAACTACTCTAGAGATATGAGGTGTTTTTATGTATAAATTTTGCACATTAAAAATATCAATTTATAAGGCAAAAATACCGGCAGTCTAAAGGTCAATCAACGTTTATATCTGCTCTATACCATACCAACGAATGCGAGGATTAAGAGAATATAAATCTGTAAGTAAGAGATTATGTGGAGAAGTAAAGAAGATATGCTTTTGAATGTTTACTTCTATATATCGATCTGAATGAGGCGAAAGGAAGGAAAAGTGTTGACTTTTTCCTTCCATTGACCTCCATCAGATCGACATATATAAGTTAAAATTCAATAAAAATGTGGAAAGCGTTAATAATTAAAATACAATAGACGCTTTTGTTTATTGATGATCTAACTGTGTACTACATTTTAAAGTTTGCGTTTTCGAGAAAAGTCTTATTGACAAAAATGTGGTATTATCCTAATCTCTTAAGGGGGGTCATACTCAATTAAAAATTCAAATTTCGCGCCACAAAATAAAAGCTACAAATGCTTAATTAACATTTTTCCAAGTTTGGGAATGTCGCGTTGGACACGTTGATATGAACTTTCTCCGAACTTTAACTTTATATAAGTTTAGATAAACATAATTTTTTTTTACGCGGGGTACTCTTGATTTTATGAAAAAAAAGTTTGAATCTAAGTGAAAATTCATACTCGCAAGTTTTTAGAGTTGCTGAAAGCGACCATCTACACTTAGATTAAGGGGGTGGCTTACCCGGTGAATTGCCGACCGAGCCAAAAACGGTAATTATTACATTTATTTTAAAAATACGCACTTTTATTCAAAACCCGAATACAGAAGCACTAGATAATTAAATAATAAGTCATTCTATCAAAGTTCAGGTCAATACAACAAAGACACCCTAAAAAATTTCTCTACCGAAAAATCACGGAATATTACATACATATATAATTTATATAATATACATTTTCATTATTATTCAGCAATACATCATTTGAATTCTACAAACTTGTCACTGACAATTAATCATATTAATCATTATAATTTCAAATCTCATTTATTGATATATTTTTTTGTATTAAATACGTATCTTCAGTTATTAGAATAATAATGTTGATACATGTATAGTAATCCATCAGATTAGTATCATAATTCTTGTAGGGGTTGTAAAACTAGAAATCCAACATTATAAATGTTTAAAAATGATTTTTTTATAATTGTATAATAATATTTGTATTTTTAGCAGCTTACAGGAGATTAGATTGATACTGAAAAAAGTGGTGATGTTTTTCTACCACTCCAAGGTAACAGCAGAAATTTTATTGCAATAATCATGCTAACAGATTCATCGTTATAAAAGGCAACAAATATACATTTCTGTTGATATTTCGGGCATTTTTCCTAGATATTTTGATCAAAAGTGGTCTAATGTTTAGACTCACTCTGGACATTAATACGTAGTTTCTGACTATAAAAAGACAAGTTTTACACAGTATTAGGTTACCAGAGTCCGGAGCAGAATTGCTGATTTTCACTATTTAAGGTTTAAATGGCTTACAAGAGCGTGACAACATACATTTATGACTTTAAAAGTATTTTTAATAAAAAATTCAGAAAATTTTACAAAAAAAAGTCATATTTATGTTTTTAGTGAAAAATGCATCCCCTGGGAGCTACAAATTCATGCAAATGCAAAAAAGTGCTAAAATGTCAAGTTTGACTGTCTGTAACTTAAAATAATGGCCCCGAAAAAATCTGAAAAAATTGAGGAAAACTACTGGAAACCTCTAAAACATATTCCCACAATTATAGTAAGATTAATTTTTTTCATCTTCGATTTTACGGAGAATCACCCATATATGTGGTATATAATTATTAAAATTCAGTATATATAATAATTAATATATACAAATTTAAATTCAAAATTTTAAGTAATCACTATATATTTAAACGTTATTACCATTATTTAATTTTTTTAATCTATACTTGAACTTTTCAAACTAAATATTAATTTACTTTTAATTACAAATCAAATGAAATACGAGATTAAATAATAATGAAGGTCACGCATAAGCTCAGCCTCGATCTTAAATGAATTAAAAAAACTTTATAAGTAATGGACTTTGAATAGAAAAAGTTTCCCTTGACTATACAAATTTATTACAAAAACACTATATTTACACATTACTTACACAGGCTGTAGAGAAATATAATATATTTGATATTTTAGGTAATAAATACTTCATAAAATAACAGCTGCTAAACTACATCGAAAAACTATTTACTTGGAGTTAATGGTATACAACCTCGTCTCGATATATATACTTAATTTAATTTAGTTCATGCAATAGTTTTTCTAATTCAAACGTTAATTTTATTGCGTTTCCAACACATTATATATTTTTTACTTAATTACAATATTGTTTTAGCAATTATCGATCAATTGTTCGAGTACTCTTTATATACGTTTTATTTTACTATATAATGAGGAATTAAGGCGCATATACTTAATTATCAATAGGTATTTTTTACAATAACAAAAATAATTATACATTTTCATTACCTAACAGTTGAGCTAATGATATCGATTCATTAAGGATTTTTACGGCGTATAGATTAAGCTAATCCCTAAAGTTAATGACGGAAGAATGTGGTAAAATTAAACGAGAAGCCTAAATTCAACAAAAATTACTTTAGAAAATAAAATAATAAAATTATCGTGTAAACAATGATATCATAACTATGATAATTTAAAAAACAAGAAAAAGATGGCAAAGATGCTGAAAATAACCACATTAAAGATAGAAAATTACTGGTTTTGTACAATGTCGCAGAAGATGTTTACTAAGAAAAACCGAAACCCATTGAGAAATGCATAAGAAGGAACAGGCTTTCGTAGTCTTCAATTCGTTTTGTTTCAGCTACATATTTCTAAATCGGCATTATACATTTTCTAAATTGATCGATACTATATTTGTTTAGTGTATCAGTAAAATAAAAAAAAGTAGCTTGTATTGTTTGCAAAATAAAAAAAATATCGATATATAATCAGATAAAAATTTGTACAACGATATCGCACAAATTTTACAATATAATAAAAAAAGGACTTATTATTTTAATTGAAAAACTAAGTTATACTTTTTAACTGGTCAACCGTAAATCGTTGTAAATAATTGTTATTCAAAAGACCGTATATACGCGTGAATTCAGCGCGCTTGACGAATAAATAATATTTTAATAACGAATAAATAATATTTATTATACTTTCTTGCAAAGTGTACACAAAATCAGTGCGCGAAATTTCGAAGAAATCATATGTACGGTTAAAATAAAAAACGAAAAATTGTCATAAAAATTAATAAGTAATTTAATTAATTTGTATATACAATCAGTTACTTATATTCTTTACGTTCGTACATCTGTATGGAAGCGTTGTAATTGCCATTCGAAAATCTAAATATGTATATACAAACGAAACATAAATTACATCACGACCTTTAATTGAGAATCGTAAATAAAAACAAAGGACAATTCGATTAATTGTATAAATCGGAATGCACAAAATATCTAATTTGCATTAAATATATATGTATGCATATGTGTATGTGTGTGTGTGTGTGTGTAAAAATGATTGTCGAACTTACTTTCCGTCATTGGTTCAATAACTACCGCAGTCTCTTCCGGTTCGAGATTTACTCTGCAAACTTGGGTCTCGTCAATCTCCAACGAGGGGGAATCGGATCCCTCATTTGCTCGGCCGTTCCCAACAGTCATATCCAGGATCACTTCAGCCTACGGTAACCACAATGCTCACGTTACATTTGTACAACAGTGTAAAATAAAAAGAAGGACAACGCCGAATCTACATAGGTAAATATGAAAAATTCACAAAACTGCAGCAGATGGCGAGAAGTGTAACAATGTTTGATGCGCACGCGAGAGAAAGGAACGCGGTATTAAAACCGATCTCGTGCGTATACCCATGAGTAACCGACAGAGTTAACGACGTTATGAGACAGCTCGGCGTGCGTGTGAACGCACACACACACACACAGAAAAGTATTGGTTAAGGAAGAGGGGATAGGGACCAGTATATTGAGATATATTCAGACCGGCTTATATATATATATGTGAAGAACAAGTATATAAATATAGCAAATCTCAAGTTGATATGTGTGAGTGTGCGTGTTGTATAGGACGGTCCACACCGAGTGATCCGATTCGATTTGTGAGTTAGGAGCTCATACCGAGGCAACGATGTATCGGTGCAACCGGCTAAACGCTCAGCACGGGAAAGCGAATAGACGGAGAATGTTTTATGATTGTACACTCGAGAACACGGAAGCTCATGCACTACGGAAAATTGTGTATCAATTATGGTTATTATGTGCGTTCGCTTCTTCTTCTTATTCTTTTTCTTTCAAAGTTTTTCGTAATACTCGGACGATATTTACGAGTAAACAGTGTTTCCCTTACATGATATTCATTCATTACGAAAATGGTATTTACGTGATTGTATAACTTATTGTCCTCGTTATCGAGTATATTACGTTAAACGACCAATGAATATATAGTTCCTAGTCTTATTTAATCTAATTTATTGTAACTATGTAATTCAGTTGATTTTTTATATGCATTTATGACAAAACGCGATCGTTCAATTATTTGGTATATTTTATTGTTATGCATAGTTATGAAAAGTATTACAAAAAATATTAGCCTCAAAATGTTTAATATATATATATTAAGCAGCCCGTAAGAATATGTCTCGAATTAATAATCGAAATACCAGCGGCGTAAGGTAAACTATTTATAGACGAAAAATTCACGAGTTGCAAATTCTTTCGTTTCGGCATCCTTTGTACAAATAACGTTCTAATTTACCGTTGATCCGAAGAACCATTTTATAAATATTAAAAAGTTAAAGATTTGCATTAATTTGTAACTTTACGCAGTTTTCGTCTTACAGCTTCTAAATCAAAATTTCGCCGAGCCGGTGCGGGTAACCGACAATGGAATAAGAGTTTAATTGCTTTTTTGGTTTTTTCTTTTTGTTCTATTTCTACGAAGTAATTGTAAAACTACAATTACCTGATGCGTAACCAACAATAATGAAATGATCTACGATATGCATATATATATACTTTGTAGAATCTTGATATATGCATCAATTACACGTACGTCACTAAATGTAAACAACATATATTTAAATTGAAACATTTAAATTAGTACTTTTGAATATACAGTCGTAGACGTAAATTTCAATTTTAAACGAAACTAGCACGATTACAGTTGAATACAAAATCATATATACGATTCTCGTGCACTTTTCGCTTTACACAAAAGCAGTTTTACACGTGTCTAACGAAAAAAATATGCAATATATAACTACGACCGAGGAGAGTAAAATATTTATTAACCCAAGAGTACTCATTAAGTATCGTACCTAAAGTGTGATTTTTATTGACATTGAAATCAGATATATACAAGGTAGTAACTTCAAGTGTTATAGTGCGTAAATATACGGGACACGATACATGTACAACTTCGATCGGAAAAACAGGTAATCGCTTTACATATGATGCAGATCGCACACAAGTGAACGTTTTTATTTTTTAATCCGTATAACGAGTTGCATTCGAAAATCAAACGTGTATGTCTTATCCCGTATAATTTTTTAGTAAATTATTTACAACGTTATAACCGTTTAAATAATATGGGCAATATTTTTATTTATAATTCAGAAATAATATTGTAAGAAAACAAACATAAAGAAATATTGTGCAATTCAAATTTCGATAATTATTCACATGTATAATACATTGAAAAATCTTTATCGCGAATTCAACACTTATTTACGTCACAAATGATTTAGTGAAGTTTTCCATGTAAATTTCGAAGTGTACGGAATGGTACAACCGCTGCCCGATTTGAACCAAGTATATATATAAATACATCGCGACATAAAAATGCACTGAGTTTAATTAACATTAAATACGCATGCACTTATTTTTTTAAACGTGTTTTTACCGCAAAATATATTGACACTAACGAGCGTACGCGATAAAAAGAAAATCATACGAATCGTACAATATATTATGTAATGCGTAAGTATAAGGGAATTTAAATATAAATATAAGATTTTTAATAAATTAAATGATATTTTCAATTGTATTTAAATATAGATTGAGAAAAAAAACCGCACGATTAATGTTTTATACTGCACTCGGTACATAATGAATTCTTATTTCAAGATTTTTTAGTAATTAATCAATTAATAATATTTTTCCGTGTGAAACTGCGATTGACACATATTTACATTTTTTTATTTCCATCTCTCGTTAATTGTTGAATTAAACATGCATATGATTGCAATTCAATGAACACTGTACAGTTTATGAAGATTCGAGTATAATATCTTGTACTAAAATAACAAAAGCTATACAATGAAAAAATTATACCAGCTTTTATATACTTAACTAAATAACAAAAACTTACCATGTTGATAAAATGTCAATGTAGTTAGATCCACTGAGAAAGAAGAGGAAAGAGACTGCGGTAAGTTGTAAATTAGAAAAGATAAAGTTCGCTTTAGCTTAACTGAACGAGGTAGACGCGGACAATGGTCGATCGCAAATCCGATCAATCGATAAGAGGCGCGTGCGCCAGCTTTGACCGAATTCATTTTCACTAATGAAAAACGGCAAGTTCATCGCTGCTCGCGATCCCCGTATATATATATAGATTGCGCAATACGATTCGCCGTACGTAGGGAACGTGCGTATACAATGTAAAAAAAAAACCATCGACGAGGCGTGTGATATACGTGTGTATATATATATATATATATCTACTCATTTTTTGAAATCTGAGTGTAGCGCCAACCTCGCCGCGTCAACGCAACAATTGCAAATGCGAAAGGTAGGCAATTTACATTTTGTCGCACTCGTTTAATTTTTCTTACTTTTCTCTTCCGTTCCATATACTAAATAGGTGTTGGATATATACGATTTCATCGTTTGATATAGTTAGTATCGTTGTACATTTTACTCAATGAAAATTTCATTCACGGTGTTTTACGTACTCGTAAAGGTTAACACATTTTTTGGAAACACCTCCACGTCTATTATCCCTATTTTGAATGAACTACGATATTTCTCTGTAACGTACTTTTGTTTTAAATTTAATCTGATTATTATCGTTGTGAAAAATGTCACTTAAAATGTTTTTTAAAGTTTATAGCTATGTTCATCATACTGTTAAGTAGACAAGTCCAGATTAAAATTTGTAAAAAATACAATTTATTATTTCTGACCCATTTAAGCTGAATTTTGTTGTTTATTTTTATCTAAATTTATTTAGCTAATTTATTTGCAACATAACTATTCAAATCAATTATGACGGTCCGTACTTTGCCGCAGGATATCTGAATAATCATTTCATGTGTGTAGTTAAATTTTTAGCAGTAATAACTGAATATAATTTTAATCCACTTAAGCAGAACAGAATTAAAAAAATATTATTTAACAAAATCGTTTGATAATTTATTGCGAAAAATTAAAATGTTTAGTTAAAAACAGACAAATAATTATTCAAATAAAGTATTTAAATACTTGTATAAGCTGTATGTTTGTAATAATGGATTATAATCACATTTAATCGGATCTGTTGCAATCGTTACTGTTAAAATAACCTGCTGTAAATGCATAATGTATAATAAATTAATATCAATATAATTTGTTTAAATAATTAAGAAATATATTAACTCATTGTATATTGAATTGTACGTTATATACTAATAATAAAATATTTTTTGGATATTTTCATGTCGACATGACTATAAATAAAATAATTTTATTAAAAATAAATACAGTTAGAATTGCTATGCGTAAAATTATGGATAAGGATATTATTAATTGAAAAATTATTTGGATTGCAATTTAATTTTATTTCGTCAAAAAGTATCAAAAATATTTTTTACTTTTAAAAATTGATAACAAGCGCATCAGCGCCATTATGGCAAGTTTATATATATATATATATATATATATATATATATATATATATATATATATATATATATATATATATATATATATATATTTATATATATTTATATATATTTATATATGTATGTATACATTTTAATATAAGGCACTTTTGCATGATAAATTGTACAAATATATTTGCATTTGTGAAAAATACTTAAAAACTATTCGATTTTTCCTTATAAATATGTAACATTATATACATTGCACAATAATAAACCATTCATTCTAAAATTCGATTGAGAATTTTTAAAATTCTGGGGTTTTTATAAAAATTCTCTTATGAGTATATATACGCTTGTTATTCGACGATAATATATAAGTGAAAGTTTTCCATAAATTCTTGAGTTTGTAATATAAATAACAAGTGAATATATAATACCAATATTCAAAATATAAAGCGTTTTTATTAGTCTTGGTAATTCGTTGAGATCACGCTGTCAGTACCAGTCTTTAAATCGATCCATGGCTCTTTTCCAATCGTTAAAAACTGTTTCGTATTTACACCGTCTTTCCTTGTTAGGATAAAAAACTTTATCGACTTTACGAAGTTTCAGTATGTCCTCCTTGTTGCTCCAAATACCTATATTAAACGAGGATAAAATGCCATTACAAATAACAAATAAATAATGGTAAACGAAAATGTATAATAATATAAGAAATGAACCTTGTTGTAAACCAGCCAGAAATGCTACTCCTAAAATTGACATTTCGCTACTTGTACTGCGCTCGACTTCGAGTCCAGTGAGATCAGCCAAAAGCTGCATAACGAAATTATTTTGTGATACTCCACCGTCGATTCTACCAAAAATGAATAGCCTCGTTAACAAAATTTACATATATTTACATAATCATACATAAGTAGGACGGAATAGCACCGCAAGGCTATATATACGTATATCATAAAATCCAGCTCTTTAACTCGAGATACGTACTTTATAGTGTGATACGAATATTTGGTTTCTCGTTGTATGCTTTCGTATATCAACAATATCCTAAATGCTAAACTTTCTAGAATTGAACGCACGAGGTGAGCTTTGTTAGTCGTTGGTTTGACACCCAGGAAACCAGCTGCTGCATTTTGATCGTTTATTGGCGCCTGTAAGTACAAAAAGAACATTTACTTTACAATTTTGTTAATTAACTATAACAACCATTCGATAAATCTCATCTATATCCTTATCATAGCCTTTACTATTTCGTCGTGCATCACATTATAAAAAATTATTGTAATATCTTCCCTCGTTATATGCAATATACTCTTTCCTTCTTTTTATCTTTAATCAACGTGAATAACAAACAAATAGATAAATAATAGATAAATAAATGAAGGTTCAATAAATAATACAGAAAAACAAGACTTATTAAGCAAGAGAACAAGAATGTATGTATCGCAGATAATTACCACCAATATCTCCTTTTGTTAAAAAGTATAATTACCTGTAATCCACTGAAAGCAGGTATAAAGTTAACTCCATCGGAATCGTTTACCGAATTGGCCAATATTTCACTATCGGAAGGATCGTCCAGTAATTCTGATAAAAGAAAAGTATGCGTAAATATATTTACAGATTATTGTAATAATACAATGAATTGTGTAAAACTATAAATTTACCTATAGATTTTGCCCATTCTATTAAACTTCCGGTATCGTTGGACGAACCCTCAACAACGTACACCAACTCGGATCCTATTCGCCAACCGACCAGTGGATAGAGACCTAAAAAAAGAAAAAAATTGAGTATTACATACATATTTATAAAATAATTAATAAATGAATGAATGTTGATGTTGATGTTGATGTTGATGAACTAAGAAAATAAATTGTTTTAATAGGCAACGTTTCAATGGATTTCCATCATCCGTCTTCAGGTTATACAATTTTTCGTCAAAATTGCATCATTGTATCTTAATTGCTGAACTAACGCGTCGCTCTTTATTCTCATAGGTCTTCATTAAGCAACGTTTAAAAAAATAAAGACATTTTAAGTAAAAAGCAGTTCACAATGTTTATGATGAAAAAGACGCCGAAATGTCACAGACCGTTGTTGAAGAGGATGGAGATCCATCGAAACGTCACCAAATAAAACAATTTTTGGGTTAGTTCATTAACGTTCCCTCCTTTATATAATTTGCATGGACGATAAATATTATAATATTAAAAAATAATTTATTATTACATTTTGAAGTAATTCGTTTTAAATTAGATAATCCAATAATATTGAATTAACTATTTCTACAACTAACAAATCTCTGTACGAAAATAAAATTTACCAGTAATCGAAGCGTGGGGTTCCATGCCGGTATTGACATTGATAAAACTACCAGTACCCATTGTTAACTTGAGATCACCGGGTTTAAAACATCCTGAACCAAATAACGAAGCGGCTTGATCAGCCATCGAACAATAAATTGGTATTTCAGCACCAAACAAACTGGAAGGTATTTTGCCGAAATTGCCAGCGGTATCGACAACACGCGGGAACATCGATGATGGTAGATGAAAGAAATTCTGTGCCCACCCAGCCCATTGCAAAGTAAAAGGATCAAAGAGTCCTGATGCCGCTGCAGACGAAACGTCGGTCACATGTTGACCTGAAAATAAAATTAAGAGTATTATATTAGTATAAGTTAGTATATAAGTTGAACCCTAGCATATGTATAGGTAATTTATTTACCTCTATAGGGTTTTCAGATGTAATAAATCTGTAATTATTAATGGGTTAAATAAAGATAAAGATATTTTTTTTGTTTACTAAAATAAACTTATATCGCAGCTACAATTTTAGATACTGTAAATGAAAACGTTCTAATAATAATAATAATTTAATTTAACGGGATGTCGGACCCAAGTTACACCTTTCAACATAAAAATTATGTTGGAAATATTAAATTAAAAATCTGAAAAAATTCAAATGGGTAGTAAAACAAAAGCCAGGGCACGGCGTTTTGATTTTTTAAGAAAAAATAAATTTGTTAATAATAAATGAATAAACAATTTTTGGTCGGTAATTATTTATCTAAAAAGGCATGAATTTTCAACGCAAAAATCAGAATTAAATTACAGACTTAAAAATTTTTTTAAATTTGTGCATCCTGTTTATAACATGCTTAAGGGCACGGCGTTCAGGATTTTTTCAAAAATGTATTCTTTTGTTTATAAAAAATTATTAAACATGACCATTTTTGGAGTCCGACATCCCCTTAAAATCTATCGTTACTATATTGCGGTCGATTAATATGTACATCGAAATCGAGTCTCGACGTTAATTCATATACATGACAAACCTTACTGCATAATGCAAATTGTTTTAATATCTACAGTTTACTAATTAAAAAATATGAAGTAATTTAAAATTGCATAGTTAAGTATCAACTAATGTAGAATACAATTATTATCCAAATATCTGAATAATATATAGACATTAAAATTAAATTTTATTACTTACGTTAATTAATAAACATCTTTGATATTTATGAGAAACATGCAATTCCAGCGAATATATATGAGTACACATTAAATTACTAATAATTATATCGCGTAAAAGTATACTTAACATCATAGAGAAAAATAATTAATACTTATTAATGTTCAACTGGATAGCCTGCGTTACTTTTATATATTACTATTAGTCATCATTTTTTTATTTCACCGTACTAGCTATGCAACAAAATTAGTAATAGTTTAACGACACATTTTTTTGATACAGAAAAAGTTTATAATTGATTATATATATAAGCTCCTACATATTTTAAAACTTATTGGTGACGCACTCGTATAACTATCTAAAGAAAATATTTGAAATATGATAATTACTATTTCACGTGTATCACGAAAGTTTTAAATGACTATTATCGAAATAACCGACTAATGACTTCATAAAGATATTTCTAATAAAATTTAAAATTCTACACCTATCATTTACGATATAAGGTAGTTTACAAACTTTACGTTATAATAAACTTATTTCTTATATGAGTATAACATCGCCACGTATATTACAAAAATGTATTTACAATTCCGCTTCCAACCAAATTTCTATATAAATGTGTATATATGACAAATATATTTGCGAATACACACATGAAAATATAATAATACAGTTAAATATTTAGAATAAACTATATTGATATGTATATAAATTTACATGTATACACATGGATTCTTTATTTAAATTTTAACGTTGATAAATTTTAATTTACGTTGTTAAGCAGATAAGCATATAATAACTAACATTTTTATATTTCTTTTTGAACGGCACAATAGAGTGATGGTAATGATCGTTTATCTCGCGTTTTTTAGCCTTGCGAATGCACTTACCAGTTAATTTGTAAAGAAGCCAACAATCAACACCGCCGAACACGGCTTTTCCACTGTTAGCTGCCTTCCTCAGTCCCTCGACGTTCTCGAGAGCCCACATTAATCGTATAGTAACCTGAAATCGTATGTAAGTAATGTTTTTTTTCCAAACGTGACTATGTGAAAAGACATTTTTTTTGTCTTTGTTTTTTGTGAACGTAAATAAATGTTGCGTATATATGCTCCTTTTTATGGTAATATATTATATTCTGAAGGTTTCATTGCGCTTGAAAAGTTGAACATCGTTTTGATAAACACTACGTATTCTAAATAGTAAAAATTGTTGTTCGAGATAATAGTGTATGTATTTGTCAATTGATTGATTTTTATAACGTCTTATAAAAAGTTGTTTTAATCACAAGGTTATTAACCTGAGTATTCATGAGCCGGAGGACACTGCCCGCTTGATAACGCTTGTTGCGTGACACCGTATAAAGGACTCGAGAACCGAATCGCAAGCTTCTCATCATAAAAGAAGCGTCCCATTCTCGCACCAATGAGTCCGCTCGCAAGTCTTTCCATGTTATAAAGCTGAAAGGAATAAAGTATTTACATAGATCGAGTCTACAAAAATATTCATTTTACGTACATACATCGAAAAATACATATCGATACACGATTGCTTTCTACTTTAGAAAGTGTGGAAAGTATACGATCATCGAAGACTATAAATCTACATTAAACACGATATTTTTATAATGCCGGTTTTAGATACTTTGAGAAAAGTAATGTATTAAAAATTATTATATTATACAGTAAGGTGATGATGTATTTGCATCACGTTTTGTAGAGTATATTAACATGAAAATAAATAACAATTACTTATATACACTTTGATATTTACTACAAAGCACAGTGAAAATCACGATGATCGAAGTTCTTACGTCATTATATAAAATATAATTATAATAATAAACGATTTTCCTCAGTGATACATTTTTTCAGTAATATATATATTACACTTTGCGCGCTGTCAACAAATCGAAAAGTAAACAATTTCAATTTACTTTTATATTAATAGAAATGTTGATCTTCCTACTTGTGATAATGTTTCCCAGTTTCAGGATCCCAAGAGACAATGCTGCATCTTTGGGTAGATATGCCGAATCCTTCGATTTTCGATGGGTCTATACCACTGTCTGAAATAATTTTTTTTTATAATACGAATGGTATACTATAGATATATACGTAGATATGGATGCATATACAAAATGTACGAGGGTTACCTTTGAAACACTGTTTAATAACACGAATTACAGCATTCCATAACCAATCGGGATCGATCTCTACGTACCCCGGCTTCGGGTACAATAATTCCACCTGTTGTCAATCATTTACGAATACACGTGTATGTAGTACTTGTATACATTAATAATTTCCAATTGTATAAATTATATACTTTTAAATTAATGACTTTTTATTCAATTATTTTAATAATATACTTGATATACATATATTGACTTGTACATTCAATATTTATGAATTGATATACATTGAGTTTTTATTCGTTTAAGTGTTCATAATTTAAGGGGACAAGCCTGGGTTAAAATTGGGAAACAGATATTCAATTTTAAAAATTAATTATTTTTTTCTTAACAAGTGAAAACTTTTCTTAATTTTTTAAACAAATTATATTATTATTAACTTTTTATTTAAAATTTTTGGCCAATTTATATATCACATAACTATTTTAATTGATTATGAGACTCCGTATTCTAATTTTTTCCATAATGGACTTACCGCAAGATATCTCAGGAATCATTCCAATGAATAGGCTGAAATTTGAACAGTAATTTTTAAATATGATTTCAAGCTACTTGAATGGAACAGACCGTGTTAACATTCTGACAAAAAAATGATTATTACCAAATTAATTTAAAAAATTGAAAAATTATATAAAAACTGCTAAATAATTTTTTTACATAAACATTTAGACTTTTATTGAAATTCTATTCCACTTAAGTAAATGTAAATCATATTTAAAAATAACTGTTAAAATTTGAGGCTATTCGATGAAACGGTTCCTAAGATATCCTATGGCAAGTCCGTTATTGATAAAAATCATAGTACGGAGTCTAATAATTATTAGATTAATATAAATTTTAAATAAAAGTTAATAATAATATAATTTGTTTAAGAATTAAAAAATGTTTCAATTGTTATGAAAAAAAATGATTAATTTATTGTTAATGTTGAATAGCTTTTTTTTTTAATTTTAACCCAGGCTTGCGTCCTCAATCAATAATTATATAGTACAGAAACCTCGGTGTTAATTAATCCTCAGAGGTAGTCAATTTAACATCAATGGAAAGATTATTTCTGTTATCGTTGCGTTATAAGAGAAGACAAGATGTAATTTATGCGCCAACCGCAATTAAATTTTACTTTTTAATTTTAATAATTTTTGCATATGCGTATACAAGAAAAAATAATATTATTTAATTTACTTATACACCTATATGTATAATATTAATAATGAAATTGATAATGTATTTAATTAATTACTTTTCGACCATTTTATTAACTTGAAAATTGTGTTAATATATACACTCCATGGTATGGAAATATTATAAAATACGGAATAACCCTGAAGTACAGCATAAACTCTCGATTAAAGACCTTGACTTTTTATACTTAATGCAGTATATACGCATTATTTAATTTCCGCCGAACCGGTTTTTATATATCTCCGAGACCACTTACACAGATTGTATATTTTAATGATTTTATAGTGTTTTTAGTGTATGGAAATATCACGTACAATACTTTTGTTTCGTTATTAAACACTTTGACATGCATTTTCAAAATGTTAAATACACACCTTCTGTACGTTTTATTTTATTACATTTCATTTTAGTACAGCTGCAATATTTACTTGCATTTGTGTAACTGTAAATACCCTGGTATAATTTGCGTAGGCGTGTAGATTTATTTATTGTATAAATTATATTATTTTTGATACAAATATTTCCCATAAAATTATAGTTATAAATATAATTAATGAAAAAATTATCGTTGTTATACCTATATTTTACGTATGATAATGGCAATGTTAAAAATATATTGTATTTTTAATAAAATAATTAATTACATCTTAAAAATTATGTTATTCGATAAACCTTGGGACAATTAAAATGTAATAATACATTTAAATTGATAAACATCATCCGTTTGTTTATTATTGTCGCGTTGATAAAAAAGATAATAATGTCACGTCGACTGATAGGTCGTTACGTAATTTACTCTAAGTAAGCGTTTTAAGTGAGTAAAAGTAAAAAGTTTACCATAATAATGTACGATTGCATTTACATTTACAAGCTGAAGGTAAACATCGCTAGAAATTAAGCATCGTCTGCATTCAAATATTCAAGAGCGATATTTTGCCAACAATAATAAAGAAAAACATCTGTTTTTGACAAAAAGTATTTATACAACGATTATTTAAATTTTTTATTTTTAAAAAACAACACAAATAACGATATGAAATGATTGAGTTTTTAAAATGAAAACTCTCACGTGGTTTATCAAATAATAATTGAATATGTATATTTTTAATTGGGAATGAATAAACTTAAATATAAACGTAAATGTAAACAAATTTTTTGAAATTATATATACCTATAAATAAACGTGCAAGAAACGAAAGTACGCATAAAAAGAAAGGCAAAATGAATTAAAAACACAGTTAAAGTTGATAAAGTACAAGTAAAAGAAAACGTTTGTATTACTTAAAAACCTGGCGCGCTCCCCATAGATAAGAAAAGCAGTACACTGGATCGATATTCTAAGTGTAAAGATCATATAGGTGTAGAAAAGTTTTATGACAAAATCATAAGCGAACCTTCTCCGAACTTGTGGCTATATCGCGAGCTTCTTCATCGAGGATATGGCAGCGGATCGTCGTCGTGCCGACATCAAGGGCCGCCAAGTACCTCATGCTGCAACTTGCCGCAGATATAATTTAGGTGCGCGCACTCGACGGGACGATAGCATGTACTGAACTAACCACCGTCGATGCGCGCACGCGCTCTTTTTCCCACTCCGTCCTCTTTATTTTTAATAAAACCGGCGCATTTAACGAGATATATTTCATATTCTATACCTTCGCGGGAAATTTTAGATTGGAGCAAAGTGTTCATTTACACATTTTGTCCCCCTTTTTTTTGTGTAAAAACATAAATTTATTTTCTTTTTTTTATTTGTTTTTCTCTGTACATGAGCAATGCTTTTTATCTTGTTAATACAATTTTTTTTTATAAATATATGTAAAAACGTTACTTCAAGCTGCAAGGAATGAAAATCTTAATTTGAATATAGTGTTTGTGGTTATTATACCGACAAGCTATAAACATTGTTTTTTTACAAATGTTTTTTATTTTACTGCTTATGTTTCTATACAAATACCGGATTTTTTCGAAATTTTAGTACGATCGTTGTGTACTAGCAGTAACTAATATCTTCATTTGTTTTTAATTTAATGAAACATCTCTTTATGTTTTAAAAATTAATAGAGCATAATTTTTATTTGTAGCTCAAACAACAAAATGGAAGCCTAAAAAGCTATAGCTTGCAGTAAGTTTTTTAACTGCAAAGTTTACAAAAAAAATATATCTAATGGTAATGTAAAATGTTTTTAAATATTAAATATCGATGACTGTACATTTGTGATATCACTGAGTTTAAAGATATTTTTACATCTCATATGCTGAACGAAGTTTCTTTACTTCTTCCTCCGTTTTTCCATCATTTGTCTTGCACCAGTCAAAAAGAGTTTCTAATACTGAAATTATAAATGAAGTTAATGTTGCAATTGAGTATAGGAATAATATCATTTTAATTAATAATTATTTCATACTTTCTTTATCAGTTTGTGTCATAAACAGTAGTAAAGCTCTAAACCGTTTTAATTCTGAGAGGAAATGTAAATAGTCAAAAACGTTTTCTTTATTCGGAACAAATTTAGTATTTAAAGCTATTAAAATTTCACTAAAAATGTTCGATTCCATTGATTCTTTAAATATGCCAGGAAGATCACATGGAGTAATTTGCTAGAAATAATATTTTATTATTACTACACATAAATTTACAAAAAATTTTATACTATTGTTTTATAGACATGTATACCTTTAAATACTTATATCTAAAATCTAGACACTTATTCTTTTGCCAATTTAAAATAAATGCAACCGATGATTTTGGCGGTGGAGGTACTTTTTCAGTATCTTCTGTTTTACTTTGATCATTAGCTATACTAGCACTTGTTGTAATTTCATTCTTATGAACACTAGGAGCATTAGAGGTATTTGAAAGGTTTTCCTTTTTCTTTATTGAAATTTGACTCGCTCTTTTGCTTTCAGCTTCAATATCTTTAAATATTGATTGATTATCTGGTAACTCCAATATTTGGATTCTATTTAGAGTCTAAAATATAAAATACAACATAAATTTAAATATATATAGTAATGGAATATTAAATCTAATAATCTTACTTGATTTACTCGTTGTGGTGGTTCCGTTAATGGTTCAACTAAGCTTACACCTTCTTTTAGTTTAGGTAACCAAGATGGCATTGAATTACAATCTTGTTTATTATCATATTTTTTAGTTTTATTAATTTTCTTTATAGAATCTTCATTGTCATCGATGACTTGTTTAATAGCAACGTGACCATCTTTTGAAGAGCTTGGCTTAACATCTTTATCTTCTAAGGAAATGTCAATTGTTTTATCTAAAAACTGAAAAAATAAAAGTAAGTCATTAGTATAAATAATTACATTACTCATTAAATTATTCATATAAATAATGTGTAAAAATATTCCTACTACCTTATTTGATTTTCCAAGTTGTTGTTTCACTTTTGCTAACATAAATTTATATTCTTTATTCGTTGGGCTCAATTCTAACAGTTTTTCTATATCTACTTTTGCATCCTCATATCTACAACGTTCCATTCTTATTTTTGCTCTTCTATGATAAGCTTTTAAATATAATTTATCAAGGAGAATGGCTTGAGTACAATCACTTTCTGCTGCACATAAACTGTAATTTAATAAAAAAATGGTTGATATTTTTTATTTTAATTTATCTCTTGCAGAGAACATTTCTTTCTTAAATGTATTCCAATTCAACATTCTCATAGAGAAGATTGACATTTGAGCTATTAAAATTAATAATTTCAAAAAAATTCAAATGACCAAAATAGTCTCAGCACGTGCTTCGAGGGGAAACTCTAACCTTACCAATAAAATAAGATGATTTTTTAATATTTAATTTTTAAGCAATGTGAATGATCTTACTTATTTAATTTCCATTGGCATAAGGCACGATTTGCATAGAAAGTTGCATCATTAGGAAATATGCTAATGGCAGCATTATATTTGCCTACTGCTTTGGAATATTCTTGCTTTTGCACCATAGCATTACCCTCTTCCTTGAGCTTTATGGCTTCCTCATGTTCCCTTTCCAAGTTATCCGTTGAAGAGACATCTTTCAATTTTTGTTTGGTTTCTATTGATATAGTCTCGTCCTCTGTATCCCTACACGCTTTGTCC
This sequence comes from Theocolax elegans, assembly GCA_026168455.1. NCBI lineage: Eukaryota > Metazoa > Arthropoda > Insecta > Hymenoptera > Cerocephalidae > Theocolax > Theocolax elegans. Next base: position 43,568,810 of record CM047430.1, read on the forward strand.
TGCAGGAAGCATTTATATCAATTATGTAAATAAGAATTGATTAAAGTTATCTTTTCTAGAACATTAAATATTAACTCACAGCATCAAATTTATCCCAAGAATCATAATCATAGCTTGAAATACGTTTTGTTTTATTTGGTGTTTGACCTTTGGATACCTCAGAAATACTGGGAGGCTTCTTCTTTCTTCTGATAGGAGGTAGTACCTACATTTACCCACAAACGAATATAAATAATGTTTTGTACATATAGTATTAAATAAAAAAATACCTTATCATTTTCTAAATTACGATTTTCTGAATTACGAATTTCTAGATCTTTCTTTTTCATCTCTTTTTCCCATGCTTCCATTTCAAGAGATTCCTTTTGCAAATCTTCTGAATTATTTCTAACAAGCTTTTGCAACAAAATAGACTTCTCCATTTCGACGTTTTACTAATAAAAATTCGAAAATAAGGATTAACATGCGATAATAATTTGGAAATAATAAAAAATAAAAAAGTAAATATAAGATGTAAATAAAAGAATTGAACGTACCGGTAAATACTTACTTAAATGTGCATTGACCGCAAATGAGTAAACGATTTATTGTTAAAAATCTTTTTAGGTTAAAGAAGTGAGCATATTTGTTGTGCTATATAAGCAAGTTAATGGATTGATATTTGATATTGATATAAGAAATCTAATGCGTTACTATAACAACGTTAGGATCGTGGTGTTAAATTTTGAACCTTTAATCTTTATCGAAACACGGCGCAACTCGCAAATCTTTGATCATAGGTTATGAACTTGTAGAAGGGACAACCCGCTGCCAGCTGATTAAGCAGCTGATCCAAACGACGCGGGAAAATCTGAATTTTAGTTCACGTGGGAACTTCTTTTTAAGCGGTCAATAGCTAAGGCGTGGGTTCGTAATACGGTTTTTTAAATAATAGGCTACAAATAAAATATTAAATAGATTAAAGTTTTTATTTTTTACAACGCAAAAATTGTTAACTTTGGAAATGTCAATAAAAAATTTTTTTAGTTATGAAGTAAATGTTTATGCTTAAATTGTATTTAATTTATTAATCTTATCTTATAAGATTATTAAAATATTTTTTTCAATTATATATCTCTAGTTTGTTTCTTTTACAATAAAACTAAAATACATGTATATATATATATTAGTTTTATTGTAAAAGAAACAAAATATTCGAAATAAATGGAAATACTATAATAAAATAAAATATTATACAATCTATAATGGACAGTTCTTTAACTAATTTTTAAAAAATTTTGAAAATGATATTTATTAGTTATCAAATATTTATTTTATTTATTAAACCAGTTTAAATTATACAATAGTTATTATACATCACATCGTAAGTCCTACAGAGATAATTATAAATTAATTGCTTGCAGGCAGGTCTCGTGACACATAACTATAAATTAAAACTAATTAGCGATAACTTAAAACTAAAACACTATAAGATTTACAACTGTGATACTTTGAAATATTTAACAATTCATATAATTATTTTTATTAATTCAATTCTTTAGTTTTTCTTTTTAAATCATTTGGCAGGTTATTAAAAAATTCTATTGGCTTTTACATATAACTGCTCTTACTACTTATAGATTTAGTTATTTTTGGTTTCGGTACGCTTTTTTCCTTGTCTTAGAGCCTCGCTAGACTAAAGTTTAATGTCCAATGTATCGCAATGATAGAGGAATTTCTTATAAGCAATAGTTTGATCCAAATTTAAATGATAATAATTACCTACAAATACGTTCTTATTAATAATTTTTAGCAGCTCATTTTGAACTCTTTTGTGATAGATTTAAACTGTTCCTATATACGCGCTACCCGAACCAATTATTCCACAAGTGGCCACATTATAGACAAGGGTTGTAACATTCGTGTAGTTATATTTATCCAAATATTTTCCGCAAAAAATTACCTTAAACAAGTAAAAATATATTATTTATAATTTGTTGGTCTTAAATTTTTTTTCTCACTATAACAAAGTTCCTTCAAGAGGAAGCAATTATAATAATTTTGCATAATTACATATAGAATAATTATGATAATGATGATTTTACCCGTGAGAAACGTAATATATATATTTATAATAGATACTATAATTTTTACTTCTTATTTTATTGAAAAATCTGACATTGTAAAATAAAAAGGTAGATTTCGAACTTTTTTACGTTCAAATAATTATAACTTTCAAGGAATGAAGTGTACAGATTCAAAGTTTATTAAATTAGTACACATATTCACATACATACATACATTTATATATATGTTGATAATGATAAAGTTTAAAACACTTTATACATGCAACTCGTGTTTTAAATTATTCTATAATTTAATAAATCAGATATTTTGCAAACATATAAGTAAAGAGAATTTATTAAAGTAATTAAACTTATTTCTGAATTATTAATCTCATCGTCGATAGATAATAACCTGTTTTAATTTAACGAATGAAATTAAATATTTTAATATGATTTGCACCGAATAACATTAAAAAAATGATCTTAATATATGTACCACACGAATGATAATGAATAAATCGTTCGAGTTTTTCGTTATTTTCCAAAAAAATTTTACAGAAAATTTCATCATTTTGCATTGTATACTTTTTATATCAGTGCGTTTTATTGTTCTCGTTTGATCATTTTTTGCAAGAAGTAATCTCCAAGACCAACTGTTGAAATAAATCGTCAACATTATTATAAAGAAAAGCAAATTAAACTGTGCATTTTTGTATTCTGCAAAATTTAAAGCAAACCGTTTAAAATAATATTATAGATATATTCTAGGTATTTATTATTTATATATTCTATACCTCTTTTTTAGGTATTAAAAGTAGTAAGTACATTTTTTTAGTAATTTGTACCTATAAATAGATATTTAATCGGTAAATAAAACGTTTATGCCTATTTTTTCTGGGTATATAACTATAGTTATGTGCGTACGAAAAATTTTCGTATTTCCATAAGGGAAAATCGAAAAAGACTTTTAGAAAGTTTGTTAATTAAAGATATAGTAGATATTTAATTAAAAAGAATATGCATCTTGCGTAATTGCACCTTTTTCTTTGAGATATACCAATCTTGACGATGGTCGCCGCGTCGGTACATTGCGTATATAGATATATAGAAGAATATATAAATCACTGTAGGTACGGGCGGCCATGTCGGTTAGCTCGGAAGAGATCAGCTAGCTCGTAGAGCGTATGTGCGTCCGAGCTACTCCTCGTACACCTGAGCTTGACATTCGAGCCTTTTTAGACTCTTGGGCGACTGCCCAGCCGAACCCGTCACACCCTGGGGAGGTAAGAAGAGAGGGAATCGGCTGCTCCGTCTCAACTCGGAAAATTTCTGCACTTTTGAAAAAGGAGGTGAACTACGGAATCCGCATCAGTCTGGTTCATATTATTTACTCCACAACTATGACAGACCAAGCTCGTCAGATTCCTTTACTGTTTTTTTTTTAATTTTTAACGTATCTCTCTATTCGGAAGCACTAGCTACTCGTATGTTCTAATAAATAAAAAACGCTATTTACAATTTAGATTTTTGAAAATATTGCATATTCATCTTCTTGTCTTAAGCGACTTTAATAAATTATTATTTAATAAGTTAATGTCCACAGAAACGAGAATACAAAGAGAAAGGCGAAAGCAAATATTTATAGCCTGTTTGAAACTCTTATTGCTAAGATGCGTGGGTGGATCCGTATTTAACTTATAGTTAGACAATTCAAAGACAACGTATGATCATATATGATTATTTGTAAAAAAATAATTTTTTAGGCTTAGCTAAAAATTTATATTATTCATTTATATATATGTATAAGTACTTGTATTCAAAATTTGAATTAGCGTATGAAAATAATCCTACAAATTTTATACTTCAATTAAAAGTTTTCTTTTACACTATGTGAAAATGTATTTGTTGATAAAACATATTGTTCTTATAAATATTGAATGTTAAAAAAGCACAATTAATTTTTATATAAATAGGATCCAAAGGTTGTTAACACTAAACATACTTTAGAATATATTATATATACTTACATAAATATACGTATTAGATGTAAAATTAATAAAAATAGTATTTGTACACATTAAGTTCTGTAATATTAATTTAATATTTCGCAAGTTATTTAATAAATAATTCACGTTTTTTGCTTGTATATTTACCGTAATTTCAATAGAACCATTGCATTTATAAGTATAAAATTGTATATCTTCTACTCGTTAAAACAGGGAATAATTAAATATGAAAATGTATGCTTAATAGTGGATTTATTTCTTCGATTTTGGTTCTTAAAAAATAAATTTTTTAATTAATTTATAATTAAATTAGAGAACTTATCGGTATATAGTCTCTCAAAAATATTTACTTGGACAGGTAGCATTGACATCTTCACACGTAAAATATTTTTCGTTCGACGCGTCGTGCAAACATGAATCGCGAGCTTTCGGGCCTCCGCGTTACAAGGCAGTTTAGTTGTTCGCCAACGAGCGGCCAGTGTGCACCCGCTTGTTCGATCTACCTTCTTTTTAAACGTTCGTTTCGCATCTCAACTTTTCGTTTTCATCGTCCTTATTCTTAAGGTGATATAATTATCAAGATCAAGTACGACAGTTACATTTTCATTTTAATGGTGTATATCCTATACTTATACGTACACGAAAAATTGTTTCGCGCGCTAAATCAAAGATTTTGAGAAAATTATGTGAAAAATTTTACACACGAGTGAAGAGTGAATTTCAACATTTTGAAGAAAGTTTTCTTTTTTAATATTAGTGGAAAATTAAAAGTATAATTGATACGAAAGTGATAGGAAGAAGATGCCTCTGAAAAAGTGCAACGTAATTCATTTTTGAAATATATATACTTATTACTTTTAAAATCGCTCGTTTATATTATAGGAAGGCAAAGTAAAGAAGAATCATTGTATATGACTGTACAGTTTATTTAAATATGTAAGAAGTGTTTCAATTTTTATTGGTTCATTTCGATGTAAATGAGATGAAAATTAAGTGAATTATTATTCTTCAAAAAAATTGTGCCTCAGTATGCCATCGTAGCGATGTCCAATGCAATTGTTTCACCGCCCGAATTCGAATTGACGCGACCGACAAACGAGCCAACATATAAAGATCATGTGTCTGAAAATCTCAAGTGTAGCCTTGTCTGAAAGACTCGATCCAGACGGGCGCATCCCTTCCGGTAAGTAAAATTTATACACGTACACAATTTTGTTTATGTGACTCTATTTTCGTTCTGTCTAAATTATTAAAATTGTCTATTTGACAGGTAATATATAAATAGACTTGTAATATTATCATTCACGCACATTATGTATCGCACAAAAAGTTTCTTATTAAATTATTTAATAATTTAAAGATATTCTTACGTTTTGTTGTGTATATAAAAAAAACTATCGTTTATCTCATTTAAATAAAAAATGTATACGTATATATACATTGTTAGCGTACATATATAAACGTTAAACGATGAAAAATCGATTGTTTGCACAAAATCATTTTCAAATTCGAACGCGGGTTTTCGTAACTCCGAAATAAAGATAGCGAGAAGAAATGGAGGTTACGGCGTGAGTGAAATCGATGCGAATACGAGTATATTGTATACCTGTATACAAGGAATGGTATTCTAAGTGATGTTGATGACACGCTATTTGTTTACGAGCTACGAGTGCAACGAGATATTGAGATATACCAAGGGAGTTAAATAAATTACTCTATGGATAAATAAATATTTGCAATTCGATGATGTTAACTGAACTATCCCATAATAGATTCCAACAGCTGTTCGCATATCATCGGTACATTCGCTATTGCTAAATCCATATTACTTTTAATTGTTTTTTTTATATAATACTCGTATATTTTGATAAATTTTATGTTTCTCGCTTTGCAATTCTATCGTTATTTGAATAGTAATCGAATGTTGACCTTTTTAAAATACTAATCTATTTTGCGAATAAATTGAACAACGCAATAAGTTGATATGTAAGCGTTGAAGCAAACGTTATTTCAATAAAACTATTTCAAATTTGTCGGACGATACACCTGCGCTTCCATTAGAATAAAATCACAAAATTGTATCAGAAATTGTATTACGATGTGTATATTCGAGTGCATACTTTCTTTTTCTAAACTGGCAACTTTATCTTTTTTTTTTTATAAAATGTATAAAGAAAAATATTTTGTAAATTTATTAGTTCGCGTAATAGTATATAATACGATTCTAATTTAAGAATGCAATGCCATTGCCAATAGCGCGGTTGTATTTGAACGCGCCCGCGTTGATTCATAACGAGTATATACCGTTTAATATTTACTAAAACCCTGGAGTTTTTTTTTTCGAACTCTATCGTAGGCTGCGCGTGTACATATATATATATACACACACACCTGTATGAAAATGTGCGAATGAATTATTTATCACCCTTCTTTTAAGCGAAAAATAGCAAACGTAAAAATCAGCATATATATATGTGAGTGCAATCTCTTGAGTTATTTCAGTCCGATATGTCTGTCTGGTGAAGAAAAATCACGAGGAATAAAATTTCAACCCTGTACACAAACAACGAGTGCGCTAATTCTTCGACATGCGAATTTGCGTGCAGTGCACCTTGCAACCCAACGAAAATTGTATATATACATATATAATAACTTAGCCCGTAACCCGACTGCCTAGTCTACTCTTCCCATCACTTTTTCTAGCCCATTAAAAACCACAAAGTGTTAACACTACCAATTGTATTAAACTATCTTAATTTAATTTTTAATTTCATAAATAATTATTACGATTAATATTTATATATTCGAAAAATAATCTACCCTGTGTATCAATTTTAAAATTTATATTGTTCACTTAAATAATCAAGTAATTAAAAAAAATGTACGTACGAACGTTTACATTATAATAAATAACAAAGGAAATGTAACATAAAATTACACGTCTGACTAAAAATCAATAAAATCTTTACTATACAGTTCCGCGTATGAATCATTTTTGAGTACACAGAGAAGAATCGTTTATCAAAAGTTAGTAGATTTTCAATGTAAAAAAAGGAAACATATTCGACACGTGTTAAAAAAAGAAAATGTTAATAATTGTCTGTCCCAGTCCCTCGTAACAACTATATTTCTCGTCATAATTCCCAATTGAAAACGTTGATTTGAAAACACTATTTATTCTTACACAGATGATTACAAAAATACACATGTCAATTGTTTTATTTTAAATAACATTTGCAATAACGTTTCAATTACGTAAAATGATCGTAAGAGTTTGAATAACGGGCAATAACTTCAATGTTTCTTAACGTTCTGTTCAATCCAAATCCAATTTCTATCTGCTAATATTTTAAAGAGAAAATAATAGTTTGCTCGGCGGAAAATTATTTTACTGTCAAGCATATATTACTCTAGTGTCATAATGGTTTTTACTCTGACGGGATACCACTGTGTAATCTTATTGCTTCTTAAGAATAAGCAGTTAGAGAGTAAACTCTCGCATCAATAAAACCCACGATAAAGACCGCACTGAGAAAAATGATACATTAAAAATTACTATATCGTTATAGTAACGTATAGGGATATACTTAGATTATCATAATTTATTACTATATTTTACCGCAAACATTAGCATATACATCATATTTTTTATTAGAATTTATAACAATAAATTACTATATAATATAGCAAAATATTGTGATATCCCTACGTTCCTACAACAGTATAGTAATTTTTAATATATACTATTTTTTTCTGTGTGGCTGAAAAGACGACGTATACATATACGCATATATACATAGTTGATTGACGAATTTTCGCGTATACGTGGTTTAATCGTCCGCAAACGTCCTTTTGGCGTGCCGCGCGGCTAATCGGCTGATTTGAAGGCCTAGAATCTGTCCACCGCGCTTGCTCGCGTAAAATATATATTTAACCTGCGCACGCTCTCTCGCACAATGAGAGAGCCAGGAAGAACGCGCGCGGCCTTCCACCAAAATAAAAACCTACGAACGCTTTCGAGCGGCCTCGTCGCTCTGTCAAAGACCTCGCGCAAGGGTTGACTCTTTCTCTCGTCATGTGCGCGCGCTCTCGGTGCAGCCGCGTTGCACGAATCTTCGGCGCGCGATCGTCACTCTCTCTATACCTCTTTTTTTTTTCCTTCCTTCCTACACGACCACGTTGTTTTTCACCTGCATCTTCGTTTTTTTATTTTAAGATCGCGCACGCCACTTTTTTTTTTGCATCAAGCGTCGATGGATGGATTTTAGGATCGTCGCTTTACGCGTCAAAAGAATTTGAGGTGTCTATTTTTGTAAACACTGATCGGTCTATAGAGAAACTTATTCTCGATCTTGGATTTTGTTCTGTTCGATCGGTCGCGTGTATGGAAACTACTTGCATTTATAGGAATTTTTTGACACGTTGCGGGAGGAATAGATGTTCAGTCGAAAGATTTCATTTTGCAAAATTGAAAATACAAGCATCGATCATACTACACGTGAATGAAGCATTTTTTTGTAACCTTATATATTTCTTTCAAAGCTTCTTTATAGACGCGACTTATGATACATTGAAAAAAAGTATACATATGTATATTATCCTTTAGTTAAATTTACGTGTTTAATTTCAACGCAATATTTGTAATATTTATTAAACATTTATAAATCAATATCAGCAAAATGTGAAAAAAAAAATTTTTTTACTTTTGTGTTACAAATATACACAGAAGGTTTAAATATTATTTAGAGATGTAATTTATCCTTGCATATTTTATCGATAAAATGATTAATTAGTATGTTATCGATAGAAAAGGTCACGATTAAAAATGTTTATGCGTAATCTAATTTCTGTACATTTACCCATTTGGAAAGTTCATTAATTATATCATGCACAAAGGATACCTGCAGTCGCTCCATAAGCGTTATTAAACGTCATTTATCAGCAAATTTCCTCAAGATGTTAAACAAACTTGGCCAAGGAATCTATTTATATTTTTACATTGGAACGTAAATATTTTCATAGATTCTCAAAACTATATACCCATTCATAAAATTTGCAACAAGAAAAAAATGTTTGTTGCTCGTGTGGTAGTATAGCTTGCGCGTTAAATAATGTGAAAGATAGGAAAATGAACGTTGGAACTATCGAATATAATGAGTTGAAAAGTAACAATCGTAAAATCCAATTGGTTAGAGTATATATATATATATATACACACACACATACACACACAGCACCCGAGAGTAAAAATAAAATATTCTCGTAAATAATTGTGATATATTCAGTTGATGCTAAATGCATAGATTACACCAGCAGCACACTGAATTTTACGATGTCAAAGTCAAAGTAAATCATAAAGAAACAATATAAATGGCTATACATTTGCAAAATACCAACGTGCACCTAACAATAGAAGATAGGCTGTTCCGTTTGATTATTTTCATCTAAATATCGGTGAATAAATATATTTTAGTAGTCGTTACACATTGTTGCACCAGTCGAACTTGCGTCTATCGCATCGTCCAACTGACATTTTTTGTGCCACGTGTACAACTAATAACCTGCGTTTTGCTGTTTTTACGTTAAACGTGTAACGTAACATGTACACCCAAGTATTTTCGAAAAATTTGTTCAAATCGTGATAGACACTAATATAATCACATCTGCATAGCTCCTTCAAAATTACCGTCAACGAATATTGTACTGTTACAACAAGGTATATCGTAACCATTGTGATCTCAGCATTGCCATTAATGTAAACAGAGGAAAGTGCTCCAGGTAAATAACGTTTGATCTACAATTTGTTTAATAAATTATCGCAAATAGCCGGAACGAGCCAGTGAAAAGAGAAACAATTAATTTCGAGTGTAACACACGTTTGGGTTATCTATTAAAAGTTAACAAATGTTTTCGTATACACCGAGAACGTAATCCGTCACAATGAAAACGGAGCAATCTAGCGAACGGATATCCTCAGGATACTTGTACAAGGCAAGGAGACTAATTTCGTTCACTTTCAGGCTGCGGCCTTACACCTTACGGCACGCTACCGAATTTCACTCGGGTTAACTCGATTTATAAGCATTCGAGTAACGCGTTAAAAACTCGGATATATATATAGACAAGACTGACGACTAAACGATATATATTGTAAGGAATTATCTATACGTACGTGAATTATGTATACATATACGTAACTTTTCATTCGAGTTTGTCCATTTGCCTAATTCTAAGGAGAGTCAAAGATATTAAGGGAAGTTTTACAAGGCACGCGATGATATTAGAATCGATGTATATATCGACATAAATTTAATCCTTTTATCTTACACACGTATATACGTAAAGGAAGAGTAAAAATAAGTAATTTGAAAAGCAAATTTTTTTTTTTATACTTCGATTTAGTTTGTAGATTGGGTGGTAGCTAATCGATATATACATATATAACCCGCGCTACCGGAGAGTTATAGGTGTAATATATCTGAAAAGAAAACCAGTTATTAAATTATAAACGTGCTAATGAAAATTATTATTTCTCTACTTACGTTAAAATTTTAATATCACACGATATCGAGCGATTAATGTAAACGGGATATAGATTATCAATAAAATAAATATCTTATTATTATACCTTAATAAACTAGGATAATATCTCTATTCGAACCGTCTTGAAAAATCGAAATACAATCCAACTCATAGTCACACGATCGAGTTCTTGACATCGATTTTCTTTCTCCTTTTCGAAGTGCAGCGTGTAATGAACATCATCCTATATAGATGTATATACGTACGGTGTATATGTATATATACGTATATACACGCGCGATACCTTAACGCACCATCGTTCAAGTGCACGAATCGAGATGGTGAGAAAAGATCATTTGCCTTTGGAGACAAAGCGTCACGAGTCTTGCCAATTGTACGTGGCTATATTTATATCGAAAAATCCCGCAAACTGGCGGCTGTTCAGAACTGTCTCGTCGCACGCACGCACACGTACACACGAATATAATCGCATGTTTCTTTTTCATTCTATCTTGTATTCATTGCCCTCGGAATTTCCTGAACGAATAATTCGAATCTCGATAGGATTAGCGTTTTATATATATATACGTATAATGGATTATCATGATGTAATTATATAGGATGTGTAATAGAGTATTATACGGTTTATTTGATCTCCGTGTTTAGACTGAGGGAAATTAAAATCTTAGTAACAAATGAATATGTTTAAATATCGTAAAAGAAAAATGTCTTTTACACAAGTACACACACACGCACACACACGCAACAACACACACACATATAAATACACATATGGGTGAAATATCCGGTGGGTTACCGACCGAACAAGAAAATATAATTATAATACATTTATTTTAAAAAATATGCAACTTTATGCAAATCCCAAATATAAAAGCACTAAATTATTCAATAATAACTCATTCTACAAAGTTCCAGGTCAGTACGACAAAGACACCCTAAAAAATTTCTGCACCGAAGAATCACAGAGAGTCGTACATTTTCGGTGCAGAAATTTTTTAGGGTATCTTTCTCGTATTGACCTGGAACTTTGTAGAATGAGTTATTATTGAATAATTTAGTGTTTTTATATTTGGGATTTGCATAAATTTGCGTATTTTTTTAAATAAATAGAATAATTATCTTTTTTTGCTCAGTCGGTAATCCACCAGGTATGTCACCCCCTTAAAGAAATATTCATTTGTCGCGAAGATTCCTTTCTATCCAGTGTAGATATTGAGATATATAAGTATATTTTTTTTTTTTTTTTTTTTATGTTAAATATAAGTATATTTGTGTGAATTTTATAAATATATTTAGTCAATTTGATTAATATTAGCTTAATTTTTTTTTTGTTATTTAAATTAAAAATTGTATAATATATAGTAATCAGATTAAGTAAGGAAAAATGATTAATCAACAATAAAACTAAAAATAAATACAAATTATATGCAATGAAATTTAATTATAAACTTATACGTATAACACGTGCGTGAAACTAATAATGATAATTATTTCAGTGTATTACAAAAATATAATATTCAATCTAATACATAAAAATATAGTAAAAATATAAGAAAACGAGTTGTCTAGTAATTATTATTATTACCGTTATATATATATATATATATATATATATATATATATATATATATATATACACTATAATATTGAAATGTAAACAATGTACTTGCCGCTAAAAATTTCTGTCTGAATGTGTGATTAAGAAAAAGTGTAAACTCTAATAATAAACGAAATTATTTAATAACTTTGACGTAACCGCGAGTAGTAAATTACATCGGGAAAATGATTGACACCGGTTGGTAAATCAAGAGAGAAAGAAAAGTTGGAGAAAAAGTAGGTGCATTATGCATGCACAATTCTCTACGATAGGTGATCGTCCGTCGAAACGTGTAGAGATTAACTACGACAATGAATCCACACCGATATTTATCTATGTAGGTCTAGGATAGGTCCTTAGACGCGTGCTGTTACAAACTTCGAGGTACTTGATACCTAGCTAGGCTATTTTTGTCTGTACAGTTTGTGTGCGCATGCATGCGAGTATCCAAATCTAACCGATAAATACAAACGATAAATCCCCGATAATAATAATTGTTCCTCGATATATCTATGTATATATAAGTTTTACGCGTATATTCACGTTTCTTATCGTTTATCTTTTAAATGTTAAACAAATCTTTAAATTTCTTAATCGTATAGGTTACATTTTATTAACTATATATGTGTGTGTGCGCGTTTATGTACATTGAAAAAATAGATCCTTAATCGATAACTAGAATGTTTATTTAAATATGCTTTTAAAATGAAATCCGGTTGGTCTAACGTGATTCTCTTGGTATCAAGAAGAATTTGCTTGATTTTAGAATATATTGGTTTTTTTTTGAGATATACTTTTACACTTTTTACAAAAAGAAATTTGGATTGATTATAGATGAAGAATTTCGCCTAGATCGAACATCTGTTTTTGTCAGTGTATATGGATGGATAGATGTGCATAATCTTACTATTTAATAATTCTGCAATTATATAACAAACTATATATTTAGAAAAATATTGTCTAAAGACTTACCATGTTGTTATAGTAATGAAGGTACATATACGGATTATCGGAGTCAATAAAATTAATATACATTATATTGTAATTCACAAGAAATATAAAAAAAAAAATTAATACATCTATTTTCAAATGTTACTAAATTTTGCAGTACTTTACTGTATTCTAATAGCTCCTGTATGCATCCATTAATAAACAATATAGGAATTTTTAATACAGCATTTTTTCCGTGTACAAAATAATAATCATTTAAATAAACACTTTAGTCGATATCTCCTCTATTATGTATATAAAGAATAAGGATAATATATATTATATATGGAGAAAAGAAATAATGTCAAAATTTAGAATTACAATCAGTTAACCAGCCTAATCGAAAATTCAATCTTTATTAGGTAAATTATTTCCATTCACATTTAACTAAAATATTATAAGAACGGTTTAAACATTACTTCATTGATGTATTGTTTAAGCAAAGAAAATACAACATAATGGCAAATGTTATGTCCGGTTTCCGATCCGGGCCAACGCTTCCATGCCTAATATATATCTGTACAGTTTGTGTGCGCATGCATGCGAGTATCCAAATCTAACCGATAAATACAAACGATAAATCCCCGATAATAATAATTGTTCCTCGATATATCTATGTATATATAAGTTTTACGCGTATATTCACGTTTCTTATCGTTTATCTTTTAAATGTTAAACAAATCTTTAAATTTCTTAATCGTATAGGTTACATTTTATTAACTATATATGTGTGTGTGTGCGCGTTTATGTACATTGAAAAAATAGATCCTTAATCGATAACTAGAATGTTTATTTAAATATGCTTTTAAAATGAAATCCGGTTGGTCTAACGTGATTCTCTTGGTATCAAGAAGAATTTGCTTGATTTTAGAATATATTGGTTTTTTTTTGAGATATACTTTTACACTTTTTACAAAAAGAAATTTGGATTGATTATAGATGAAGAATTTCGCCTAGATCGAACATCTGTTTTTGTCAGTGTATATGGATGGATAGATGTGCATAATCTTACTATTTAATAATTCTGCAATTATATAACAAACTATATATTTAGAAAAATATTGTCTAAAGACTTACCATGTTGTTATAGTAATGAAGGTACATATACGGATTATCGGAGTCAATAAAATTAATATACATTATATTGTAATTCACAAGAAATATAAAAAAAAAAATTAATACATCTATTTTCAAATGTTACTAAATTTTGCAGTACTTTACTGTATTCTAATAGCTCCTGTATGCATCCATTAATAAACAATATAGGAATTTTTAATACAGCATTTTTTCCGTGTACAAAATAATAATCATTTAAATAAACACTTTAGTCGATATCTCCTCTATTATGTATATAAAGAATAAGGAATAATATAATATATATGGAGAATAAGAAATAATGTTCAAAATTTAGAATTTACATCAGTTAACCAGCCTAATCGAAAATTCACATTATTAGGTAAATTTATTTCATTAACATTTAACTAAAATATTATAGAAGGTTGAACATTACTTCATTGATGTATGTTTAGCAAAGAAAATACAACATAGTTGGCAAATGTTAGTCCGGTTTCCGATCCGGCCAACTCGCATAAATATATATATAATACATAAGGATTTTTTGAAATTACTTTATTTGTGTTTAACTTTATTGCAAGCTGAACATTTTCTATTCAAAAGTTATGTAAATGTCGTATTACAATTTGAAATTTTATAAATTGCGAGTGTTAAACTAATTTACAAATAATATAGATATTGCGCATTAGTATACATCTAAATAACAAATTGAAGAATATCTGTTTGCTCGGGCAGAAGTGCACGTATTTATCTCGGTAAAATGATAATAATCCTTATTTCGAATGTAATCTGAAACATCGGTGAATTGATTAACCAGAGCTATATGCACTCGTATAACTCGGTATAATCTATATACACACAACAAAATATAAGAATATTATTTTTATATACATACTGATTGAAAAAGAGAAATTTGGAAAAATAAAATTGAATGTAGAAGCTGCCGGTTATTATGGATACTTATACGTAATCGTTGTTCTGAAAAGTAAAACTACATGTATAACGTATATGTAATTAGAAAATAAAATTTCGACGATGCGGATCTCGACTCGAGAAAGGCTCGTATCGGAGGACACAGAGTTCCGACTGTGCTGGGTCTTGTCAAGGCGCAAAATAGGAGTTACGAGGCGGTTCATCCCGATTTTGTAGTACATTCGGTCCAGAAGGATGACGGTGTCGTACCAATATGAGGTCGCCAGCTCCACCAGCGGCGGTTTCACCCGTCTCCTTTTCATGTGGCGGGGCTCCCTTTACAAGCTCATCTACCGGGAGCTCCTGATGTTCCTCGCCCTTTTCGGGACAATATCCGCCCTCTACCGCCACGTCCTCACCGACAATCAGAAGAGGTCCTTCGAGCAGATCGTCGTCTACTGCGACACGTTCATCAATCTCATACCGCTCAGCTTCGTCCTGGGGTTTTACGTCGCGTACGTAGCTGGCAGGTGGTGGCAGCAGTACACGGCTATTCCATGGCCCGACAAGTAATCTTTATCCTAACAATTATTATATTTTCTCTTCTCTCTCTCTCTCTCTCTCTCTTTTTTTTTGACTGTTCGATATTGTAGACACGATTGCTGTGTATTATTAAATGAAAAGTTTCATCGTGTAAACTATTGTGCCCCAACAGAGTAATGCACTCGGTCGCTCTTTACGTCATCGGGAACGACGAGTATGGACGGATGGTACGACGGGCACTGATGCGCTATCTAAACCTGTCGCTCATTCTTGTTTTACGATCCATCAGCTCGGCAGTTAAGAGGCGATTTCCTACCCTAGATCACGTCGTGGATTCAGGTAAGACGTCTTTATTTATATACATTTACTTACACTTATTTTTATCTCTCTATATCACGTCATATCCCTTTAAAATTACTAGAACGTTTGTTTTATAGGTTTCATGACTTCGCTAGAGCTAGACCTTTTTATTTCTGTGCCAAGTATCGAGTTTAATACCTACTGGATCCCCTGCACGTGGTTCATTAACTTATTGAAAGAGGCGAGGACGAATCATCGATTGCCTGATGCTCAGGGTTTGAAAATCATAATGGAGGTACGATCGCGAACAAACACTATTTTTATACAACGTTCCTGCATTCTACGTATGTATCTATATAATCATTCTAGGAGTTTAATGATTTCCGATCAAAATGCGGATTACTCTGGAGTTACGACTGGGTCTCAATCCCGTTGGTATACACCCAAGTCGTCACACTCGCGACTTACAGTTTTTTCGCAGTTGCACTCGTTGGTCGCCAATATATCGAAGGGGTTATCAAACCGTTCCAAATGAAAGTCGACATTTACTTTCCTATTTTTACCGTTCTCCAATTCTTTTTCTTCATGGGTTTACTTAAGGTACTTTCTTTTCATCGCATTCTAATAATGCACCACTAATTTTTTTTCTCGATTATATTTCAAATCTCAAATGTTATTATATACATATACCAGGTCGCCGAGCAACTCATAAATCCATTTGGCGATGACGACGAAGATTTCGAATTAAACTGGTTAATCGATCGTCATACAAAGGTAAATGCGCTTATAAATATATCCGCGTGTATATATATATGTATGCGTGCATGTGTGTGTGTGTGTGTGTGTGAGAATATTTCTTTCTGGAATAATGGAAACGCCATCAATGTATATGTATACGTAAACACGTGTATTTATCTTTCACGAAAGGTCTCGTATCTTGGTGTCGACACGTTGATGAATCGTTGCCCTCCACTCGTTAAGGACATCTATTATGATTCAGAAAATTTAATTTTACCCTACACTGAAGCAGCTGCCTCCTACAAACGTAAAACGTATCGCGGTAGCGTTGCGAATATGACGTGAGTTTGTACATCTATTTTTTAAAGCTATACCCTCATTCTCTAATTATAAACAAGTCCAATTAACGGGATGTCGGACCTAAATTACAGGGATCTGCACATTTCAACCCAAAAATTATATCTAATATATTGTATTAAAAATCTGAAAAAATACATACGGATAGCTGAAAACATAAGGAAGGGCTTGACGTTTTGATTTTTTAATGAAAAAACATTACTTAAATAATACTTGAGTAAACAATGTTTGGTCGGTAATTATTAGTCAAAAAAAGCATAATCTTTCGACCTAAACATTGTGATAAAATTATGGATTTAAAAATCTGGAAAAATTGGGGTGTACTATTTAAAACATGTCTAAGGGCTTGACGTTCGGCGTTTTTTAAAAACTTCATTCATTTATTTATAAAACAAAGTACAAAATGACCATTTTCTGGGTTTGACATCCCCTTAAAATAAATAATCGCATTTTCGATATCTATACACGCAAGCATTATGCGTCACGATAATGTATACATGTATATATATTGTAATATTAGATTATAATATATACAATTCACTATTTGAAAAATTTGCAATACACTTGATTTGCCCTGTATGGCTTTAAAAAGATTACTCGAAAGACTTTTTTTTGGAAATGAAGGTGGAAAATGGATAACAGCATATTCGTATTAGAAAAAAAAGCTTATTGATGCTTGCAAAATTTTCAAATGAAACGACTTAATGTACATATATAGATGTGATTATATGTTAAATAAGCAAATACACAATATTAATTCGAATGCACATTTTCATTTGATAGTGTACCTGAAGAAAAACAGACAATGTTTTTACCTAATATTATGGAGGAGGAGGAAAATGAATCGAACACTACTCCCCGAAATTCCAGCGCAAGTCTAGCTGCGCATAATGACAGTCCACCTGCAAGCAACAGACGGTAGAGTGTTACATAATAATTTATTTTAATTAATAATTGGGAATATGGCATCTCGTATGTAAACTATCTGGTGATTGAACGTGCACAACGAATTATTGTTTATCATAAACTGCATGATTGCATGGTAAACTTTTTATATAAAATTTATTAGTATATATACTTATAAATTAATAACACAATTTTCTTGCTGTATATGATTTAAACTATATACACGTTAATTATCTTCTTTTCTGAGTATTATAATTCCCTAGTAGAAATGAAAGCATTTATTAAATACTTTTTAACGCTAAACGTACCGAGATTTAATATATACCAATTTGTACCGCAACCGCGGTCGAATGACCTATCATGGTGAATAACGGCTAGATTACGTGTGTTTATCAGATTTAACAAATAAAATTATAAACAAATGATGTAAAATTAATTGTGCATATTTTTAAAGAAAAAAGTAATTGTCATTAGGTCAAATGAGGAAAAGCGATAACATTTTATGCGAATTTTCTAATAAAAAGTTTATAACCGGTCATTTGACCGATCATGGTACGTTTAGTAATAATTTGTGAAAAAATGGATTCAACTAACTTTAAAATCCTTAAATTCAATTAAGGATAAGAAATTTTTACTGTAATTATGGTATTAGAAATTATTGTACTTGAAATTGGACCTTTACTCCACTCGTATTATAGAAGAAAACTAATAAGAAATATAATTAATTATATTTATTGCATACTTACAAGGGAGTGCCACAGCTGTCACATATAAAGAAACCCGTAGGTACAGACTATAGCGTCTTTTTTTACAAAATTTATAAGCAAATAACGAAAAATATCGCATATCGCAAAAATATATTTGAAATTGGTCTTTCGCAACTCTGAAACAAAAAGAGATATGCTCGCAAATTTAAATGCAGAAGACAGCTGAAATCATCATTTTTCATTCTACTGTAAATTTTCACCAAATCAAGATATTCGAGCTTCCTTTTTTAAAATCCAATCTACTTGATCTCAGCACATAGTTGCTTTAAAGTAAAGTGTTTAGTCGATTTTTAGTGAAGAAACAATAAAATTTACTTAACAGGCTACGTTTTTTATCATTATTTTCAATCATTTTTTACAACAATATTTTATCTTTTCGTACTTGTATGAGCAAATCCACGGAACCTTTGATTTTCATTTGAAAAATTTTTTTTTTTTTTTTTGGGAGGCACATTGATTTTAATGGAGATTTCTACTTCTTTAGAGGTTAAATAGTAGGAAAATATGAGGGCCCCTATTTCTTTTCAAGACTTATCTAAGAAATTAACGATTAAAATATTAATGAGGGGTATCATAGGGTAAATTATAAAAAATCACTTCGTAAATAAACAGAACATTTTTTATTCTATAATTTATGAATATAACAACATAATTAAGTCTCTTATTTAACAAAAATTAAAATATCTAACAACAATTTTTCATATAAAAGGATGTTTTCAAGTGCCGTTACAGTACTGTAATTTTCTTTTCCTAGTAACAATGGTTTTTTTTGTTTGAGTACTTGTAACAGGAATTTCATTTTTTGCTCCATAAATCTTCCAACTTGAAGGTTTCAATTGGTAATGAGTACATCGCAAATTATTTGAAACATTCATTACATGATAAATAATTTTCTTTTCGCATACTTCTCTTTAATGGTAAACAAACTACTTGACTGAATGATATGTGTGTGTATGTGTGCGCGCGCGCGGGTGAGTGTGTGTGTGTGTGTGTGTGTGTGTGTGTGTGTGTGTGTGTGTGTGTG
The DNA here is from genome assembly GCA_026168455.1 of Theocolax elegans. NCBI lineage: Eukaryota > Metazoa > Arthropoda > Insecta > Hymenoptera > Cerocephalidae > Theocolax > Theocolax elegans. The sequence continues at coordinate 43,588,612 of CM047430.1, forward strand.
TGTGTGTGTGTGTGTGTGTGTGTGTGTGTGTGTGTGTGTGTGTGTGTGTGTGTGTGTGTGTGCGTATTTATATTAGCTTTTCTGTTGAAATAACCTATTTCGTATAGTCAATTTGGACTTCAGTTCAAAGGTATAAAATTTTATACTTTTATACAGCTTATATTATCTAAATTAACAAAAAATTCAATTGAGGTTTTACGTAGATGACTCAATAATCTACTAAAAAGTAAAGAGATATAGTTTATATATGCTTTTTCTGTGAATGTCGAGTGTGCCATGCGAAAATGAAAATTTGGAAGACTAGGGGCCCGAGATTTTGAAAAGTTTAAGGTAGAATTGCTAGTAAAGAAAAAGAGGCACAGCTAAGCACAAAAAAGAATAAGAATTCTTATTGCAAATCGAAAAAAGCAATATTAGTCACAATAGCTATAAACAAAACTTATCTTTGTATAATATCAAAATTCTAAAATTTCCTAAATTTACAAAAACTGACTTCCTCAAGAGTTGCGATTTTTATTTTTCTGTATCATGAAGGCACACTATTCTAACACTTTTAGTTTAATAGGGTAGATGGTGTAGGTTGTCAAAAAAAATTTCTGTAACATTTGGTGAAGAATTATAATTTCTATAAGCTTAAAAAATAGAAGATGAGTACTACTTCCATCGTCAAATTTGCAAAAATGCAACTTTATGAAGCCTCTAACAAAAAGCTAATGAAAACAGCTTTAAAAAAATGATAAGGACCCTTCATCGAATTACTTTTTCTACCAGAAACCGTTGTTATAATGTTGCTAGGTCTGCTTATTTACTACTATATTACCCGCTTCCCCAAAATTAAAGGTTCTGTGGATTTGCTCGTATATGTTTTTAACTTTATTTAACCAATTTAATGTTCACGTATGATATCCAGTAAAATTTTTATAGTATCGCATATCTTTATTCTTATATTTTTATTTCAATCAAAATTAGACCTAAGTCAAAGATTTGCAAAATTATTTGCTTATACATTACGTAAAAATGGGCGTTAGAGTCTATAATTCTGGCTTTCTTCATATTTTTATAGTAGAAATCATATTATAAAGTTTGATAAATTTCCATTTCCCGGAAATGTGACACTTTCCTTGTTTGCTAAGTTCAAAGTGTTGCCGAAAAATAGTTATAAATGAATAATGTTCATTTATATTGTTAAGTCTGTAATGTATTTATCTTTGTTATTTAGATATTTAAAATAGGTTTTGTAAATTATTAACTATACTGAACTCATATATAATATACTTACGTAATAAGTTTTTTAAGCAATGGTATTTATACATTTGCACTATATTTTTACGTAATATTACTACACACTCTAATAATAGTTTCACGGTATAAATTATGAATCTATCATTTATATATATAATATATATATTAGAAACTTTATTTTTTATTGAAAATTTCGATTACAAATTTTAAGAGTATAGAGTGAAGTTAAAATATAAAAAAAAATTTGTCTAATTTTCAACTTAATGAACTAAAATTTCGTATGTAGTAAAAATATAAACTTTTTTGGAAAATTTTAACAAGATAAAATCATTTTAATCAGAGTTCAGCAGAAAAATAAATCAAAATTAGTGTTTGGTGCCAAATGCTTCCTGTGGCGCATCAGTTTTTGGTTTTTTTGAAATATTTTGTCATTATTCTTTCAAGTAATTGTTTAGATTTTATACAGGATTTTTTTAATTTAACAGTTTTCTGTGTATAATATATGTATAATATCGGTCTCTCCGAAATAGATGCTTTACTTTAGAATAAAGTAGGCCTATTTGTACTCTTTGTCCACTCTATGGTTGGTGAAATTTCCCAGAGCACGGCCTTTTAAAACAATTAAAGGCGTTTCGTCCTCCAGCTTGGACTCCTCAGTAAGGAACTGGAGATCTTACCTTAGACGCCTGTCGCAAGATGAACCGCGACGCTAACAAGATGCTCTGCGGCTATATATATAGAAATTTTTATTTGTTTTAAAAGGCCGTACTCTGGGAAATTCCACCAACCATAGTAGACAAAGAGTACAATAGGCCTGCTTTATTCTAAAGTAAAGCATTTAGTTCGGAGAGACCGATATTATATATTATACACACATACATATCACCGAACGATAAATTCATTTTATTTCAATTTACAGTTTTTTGTTTAATAAAAAAATATATTAAAAAAATTAATTTTTTTATGCAAAAATAACAATGTTCTATGTAAATTATTTTTCGTTTAATAAACAGTAAAATGTTCCAAAAAAACCTGTATAACTCTTTAAACAATTAATTGAAAGAATAATCGTAAAACATTTCAATTAAATCCAAAAATTGATGCGTCGCTAGGAGCATTTGGTACCAAACACTAATTTTGATACATTTTTCTGCTTTATTTTGAATACAATGATTCTATTTTCTTGAAATTTTCCAAAAAAATTTATATTTTTATTGTACAGATCTCTCAAAAATTTAAGCTCATTAAGTTGAAAAAAAAAAAAAAATATTTTTTGACTTAACTTTACCCTTAATTTTAACATATAATTATAATAATATTAATTTGTTTATCGCTCATGCAATTTGTTTAATGGAAAGGGTTTGAATAAAATGTAATTATAATACTATTTCAGTATACAAATATGTTACTTTAGATATATATTGCTACAAAATAAAAGTGAAAAAAGGAAGAAAAAAAAACAAAGTTTCGATGAAATTTTAATTAATAATATTTTATCACGAAATTTAATAATGTAAAAATAAATTATGTATATAATGAGACGTTGCTTGCAGATGTCTATCATCTAGCCAGTGCTGGACGATAATTATTCATCTTAAATTTAATTGCATGTATTATTATGAAACTTACGTAACATAACATTATACTAACGAGGAGAATTCGGAGCTTATAGAAAACTGAAGGATATGATTTTTTGAACCAAAACATTAACTCGCGTCTTTCAGTTTTATCGGATTGGTTCTAAAGATACATGACTTTTTGATAAATCTAGAGAAAAAAAGATTTTATATAAATAAAAACTTTATGCGATAGATAAAATAATAAATTTTTTTAACAGATTTAATTTTCAAAACAATACATTTCCCGCAATTGCTCTGAACTATCCTTGCATAAGTACATTTACCACACGTACAGCACGATGCTTAAAATTTTGACGACCCATGTCAATTAATTCGTCGAAAAAAAAGAAATAAATTCACATTAACACAATATAAATGTCTGTAATAAAGTACGCGTATATAAGATAATTAAATGGGATACCGTTGAAGCGTTAAACAATGCAGTTCCTTAACATAGGTCCATTTGTTTCAGCCAGGGTGGCTCCACCCCTCAACTTTCTCGTCGAGTGGCTCACGACGCAAACGAAACAATTGTTACGGTGGATTCTCAAGATGAGCCCGAGCACCAGCAGCAATCGGGACACCATGCTGGAAAACCGGCTGGACGACACAATGCCCTCGTCGAAGCGGTGAAAATGTTTTCTTACAAGGGCAAGCTAGCGGAACACTTGCAAACCCGCAAGCCCTTTTTCCCTCTAGCCAAAACTGCTAAAGTGAGCATCCAGCCGTGGCCAAGTGCTACGAATCTCAAGTCAAATTCAATGACGAGTTCAGATTGGAGCGAGCCTCTCTCCGAACACGAACGAAAAAAATTACACCAGACGCGATCGTTCAACATTCCTAGTATCGACGTTAGGCAATCGTCAATGGACGATGAGCTTGACGAAGAGGACGACGACGAAGATGTCGTTGATGAATCTAATGTCGAGAGCATACAAATGGCTTCGACTAAACATTCACAGTAAATATATATGGTTTTGTGTGCTTTTTTTTCTTCATTTAAACTAACCATTAACCAATAATATCTAGATTCTGTAAATGTATATTATTATATATTTATAAACAAAAAATCGTCTAATGATTGTAAGTATCATTAAATATCTACACTTGATTAGCAATTATCATCAAATTTTTACTTGTTATTTTTACAGCTCGTTTAATCGCTAACGGTCGGTACAGCAGTCTCTACTCGTATACATACGAATACATTATGATAATACGTAGATACACGTATAATATATATATATATATATATATACACGTTATTACTTCGTAATTAAAAAAAAAACATATATTTTGTGCAGACCAATCTTCGACAAGGATGGCGGTGCGATTAACCGAGGATTCCTCTGCCGAGATGCGGAGGTCGTCGAGGATCGTGAGCCTCGTCCTCCTGGGTGCGATCATCCTAGCACCAGTAGCGGTGGTTGCAGCAACGATACCTGCCCTCAACAACGTCAACAGCAACCCACGTCGAGATCGAAAAAACGACCACGAATACGCGCCTCGCGTTTCCACAGTTTCCCGAAATTCCTGCGGAAACGACATCGCGCTACGGTCCAGCCGAGTGTCTCGGTGGCATCCGCGATGACGGGATGCAAAAACGAATCGTTCGACGAAACGTTGTCCACGTCGAAGAGCTCGCCGGAGTTAAGGGTGGACGTTGAATTTGGTGTCTCGACCACTGGCGACACCGAACCCGTGCGCGCCAAATTTTTTACTGGCGACGAGGAGGACGAAGACGAGGAGTTGAACGACATAACGAAGAAATCTTGATCGTTGCACCGATTAAACTTCGTTTTCTACATTATATATATATTTGTTATCGAGGTGGAATACCAGAATTTAGATTAGATTTATTTAGTCGTATGTGTAAGATTCTTTTTAAGGATTAGGTGCCAACTGTTATATTAGCGTCCTCAAAAAATTTGTAAATTATACATATATATATTTAATTAATTAAGTAAAATATATTACTGATCTTCAAACACGTTGAAAATAATTATTCAAAGTTTAGGTACTTATCGTAATAAAATTGTTTATACTTTATACACATCACGTTGCCGAATCGTTGATTTATCTACTATATATACATATATACATATAAAAATATCTGAATTTCATGAAAAGCTATTTTTTGTAAATCCATTTTATAAACGATATTAAATAAAGGTAAAAGTATATACATTTAATAAATGAGAAATGTAATTTAAAAGGAAAAAATATTTGAGAAGAATAAATATTAAAAAATTATTTTAATTATAATTTCTATCAATTAAACGTCAGTATTGTTTAATTTTAAGCTCGATTGGTTTACGATTCGAACGATTTTATATATATAATGATCTAACTGAAATGAATATGAATGAAAAATAAATTGTTACACGTGTCCCTCGTTTTATATATTTTCGAGTTGCGGTCATTATTTTAAATATGTTGTATACTTAATTAAATTATTTAATAACATGATGTAATTATATCAATTGTGTTCGTGTAAATTACATATCTATTTATTATAGAAAAATCGTTGAATAATATAAAATTTTTTATATAACAAAAATCTATTTGGTCAAAAGAAGTGTCTTCATTTCATAGTACCTTCCTTTTGGGATCGATCGCTAATACCTGTCAAAAAAGTCTACGTGATTTTTTCGGACTTTTAGAAAAGTACTTTATTTAGCCTTTTATAATTGTAAGAAAATAGTGAACGATAATTTCCACGTGCAATTTCATGTTTAATGCTAATATTATCAACTTTTATATACAAAAGCCTAAATTAAAGAACAGTGTTTTTCCAAAAGTCCGAAGAAAAAACACACAAGCGCCACCTTGACTTGTTAGTATATAGGGATGTTATTTATAATATAAGAGTATATATTTCTTCGATTTTCTTATTAATTTAATAGTGAAAACGTTGAAGTCGCGAATGAAAATATGATACGTTGAAATAGAGATTAATTTACAATTTTCGTCAAAAAAAAACGTATGTAAGATTATAAATAATAAACGACAAACAAAAACGTAATTGCTATAAAATTTCGCGGGCACAACTTATTATCAATCCACACGGTTTACCTGTTTATGCACTCGACACGTAATCTCTAAAGTGTTAAAATTGAAACTAAAATGTATAAACAAATAAATGTATGTACATAAAATGTGATAATTGAACTCTATTCTAAGGTTATAAAGTTGTTAACTTAATACTTATAAGTGCAGTAGCATCGATTTTTACACTTTAAGGTTTAGTGTGCGTCTGCGATATCTTATTCTTATATAATCAATATTCAATAATAAATTAAATACATTTTGAAAGTAGTTCGAGAGTAACTCGTTTGTAAATCTCTGGAAAACCGGCTGGACGACACAATGCCCTCGTCGAAGCGGTGAAAATGTTTTCTTACAAGGGCAAGCTAGCGGAACACTTGCAAACCCGCAAGCCCTTTTTCCCTCTAGCCAAAACTGCTAAAGTGAGCATCCAGCCGTGGCCAAGTGCTACGAATCTCAAGTCAAATTCAATGACGAGTTCAGATTGGAGCGAGCCTCTCTCCGAACACGAACGAAAAAAATTACACCAGACGCGATCGTTCAACATTCCTAGTATCGACGTTAGGCAATCGTCAATGGACGATGAGCTTGACGAAGAGGACGACGACGAAGATGTCGTTGATGAATCTAATGTCGAGAGCATACAAATGGCTTCGACTAAACATTCACAGTAAATATATATGGTTTTGTGTGCTTTTTTTTCTTCATTTAAACTAACCATTAACCAATAATATCTAGATTCTGTAAATGTATATTATTATATATTTATAAACAAAAATCGTCTAATGATTGTAAGTATCATTAAATATCTACACTTGATTAGCAATTATCATCAAATTTTTACTTGTTATTTTTACAGCTCGTTTAATCGCTAACGGTCGGTACAGCAGTCTCTACTCGTATACATACGAATACATTATGATAATACGTAGATACACGTATAATATATATATATATATATATACACGTTATTACTTCGTAATTAAAAAAAAAACATATATTTTGTGCAGACCAATCTTCGACAAGGATGGCGGTGCGATTAACCGAGGATTCCTCTGCCGAGATGCGGAGGTCGTCGAGGATCGTGAGCCTCGTCCTCCTGGGTGCGATCATCCTAGCACCAGTAGCGGTGGTTGCAGCAACGATACCTGCCCTCAACAACGTCAACAGCAACCCACGTCGAGATCGAAAAAACGACCACGAATACGCGCCTCGCGTTTCCACAGTTTCCCGAAATTCCTGCGGAAACGACATCGCGCTACGGTCCAGCCGAGTGTCTCGGTGGCATCCGCGATGACGGGATGCAAAAACGAATCGTTCGACGAAACGTTGTCCACGTCGAAGAGCTCGCCGGAGTTAAGGGTGGACGTTGAATTTGGTGTCTCGACCACTGGCGACACCGAACCCGTGCGCGCCAAATTTTTTACTGGCGACGAGGAGGACGAAGACGAGGAGTTGAACGACATAACGAAGAAATCTTGATCGTTGCACCGATTAAACTTCGTTTTCTACATTATATATATATTTGTTATCGAGGTGGAATACCAGAATTTAGATTAGATTTATTTAGTCGTATGTGTAAGATTCTTTTTAAGGATTAGGTGCCAACTGTTATATTAGCGTCCTCAAAAAATTTGTAAATTATACATATATATATATTTAATTAATTAAGTAAAATATATTACTGATCTTCAAACACGTTGAAAATAATTATTCAAAGTTTAGGTACTTATCGTAATAAAATTGTTTATACTTTATACACATCACGTTGCCGAATCGTTGATTTATCTACTATATATACATATATACATATAAAAATATCTGAATTTCATGAAAAGCTATTTTTTGTAAATCCATTTTATAAACGATATTAAATAAAGGTAAAAGTATATACATTTAATAAATGAGAAATGTAATTTAAAAGGAAAAAATATTTGAGAAGAATAAATATTAAAAAATTATTTTAATTATAATTTCTATCAATTAAACGTCAGTATTGTTTAATTTTAAGCTCGATTGGTTTACGATTCGAACGATTTTATATATATAATGATCTAACTGAAATGAATATGAATGAAAAATAAATTGTTACACGTGTCCCTCGTTTTTATATATTTTCGAGTTGCGGTCATTATTTTAAATATGTTGTATACTTAATTAAATTATTTAATAACATGATGTAATTATATCAATTGTGTTCGTGTAAATTACATATCTATTTATTATAGAAAAATCGTTGAATAATATAAAATTTTTTATATAACAAAAATCTATTTGGTCAAAAGAAGTGTCTTCATTTCATAGTACCTTCCTTTTGGGATCGATCGCTAATACCTGTCAAAAAAGTCTACGTGATTTTTTTCGGACTTTTAGAAAAGTACTTTATTTAGCCTTTTATAATTGTAAGAAAATAGTGAACGATAATTTCCACGTGCAATTTCATGTTTAATGCTAATATTATCAACTTTTATATACAAAAGCCTAAATTAAAGAACAGTGTTTTTCCAAAAGTCCGAAGAAAAAACACACAAGCGCCACCTTGACTTGTTAGTATATAGGGATGTTATTTATAATATAAGAGTATATATTTCTTCGATTTTCTTATTAATTTAATAGTGAAAACGTTGAAGTCGCGAATGAAAATATGATACGTTGAAATAGAGATTAATTTACAATTTTCGTCAAAAAAAAACGTATGTAAGATTATAAATAATAAACGACAAACAAAAACGTAATTGCTATAAAATTTCGCGGGCACAACTTATTATCAATCCACACGGTTTACCTGTTTATGCACTCGACACGTAATCTCTAAAGTGTTAAAATTGAAACTAAAATGTATAAACAAATAAATGTATGTACATAAAATGTGATAATTGAACTCTATTCTAAGGTTATAAAGTTGTTAACTTAATACTTATAAGTGCAGTAGCATCGATTTTTACACTTTAAGGTTTAGTGTGCGTCTGCGATATCTTATTCTTATATAATCAATATTCAATAATAAATTAAATAAATACATTTTGAAAGTAGTTCGAGAGTAACTCGTTTGTAAATCTCTAGTTAGCGCCACTAGGTAGTATCTTAGTTGAGTTTCTCATCTCTGGTCTTCTTCTACGTCTACGATTGCACTTCGAACTGGTCTTGTAAATGCTCAATTGTTTGTGGTATACCCAGCTATATATATACATATATATATATCTATATATATGTATTATTTCTGTCGCGTATAGTATATAGCTGCTGCCTAGCTTATGCATTCTTGTCATCAAAACCCCAAAAAAAAAATCAAATACACACAATTTATGTATAATTCGGTCGTAAACCTACGTTAAATTGATAGTATAAACATGAAGTAACTCGATAATATTAATTAAACCTTGATTTTTCAAGGTCGGTTCGGTATTCACATCGTTCAGGGGATTTAAAGAAAAATGAATATTTTATGCGCGATATGTCAAGATTCGTTAGAGCCTTCGAATGATATATTTATCACGCCTTGTGGGCATGTTTTTCATTTTCCATGTCTTATCAAATGGCTCGAGGCGTAAGTACATTTTCATCGTTTTTACTGTCATTTACATGTTCGTGAAAAAACATTGTTGTATCTCCTGTCTCTACGAGAAAGGAAACTTACTATTACGCGCAATTTACCACCTTTACCATGAACCATTTAGAATTCTACCTACTTATTCTAGACAATTTTTTATATGTCATTTATTTCTTGATATTTTATTTTTTATATTCTTTCCGTTAATTATTTTCTTTTGAGGTTAGAAATTTGTTTACTAAACAAATAATATTTTTAATAATGTTTCTCTTGACATGTTGTTAAATGTCTAAGTGTTTGCTTCAAAACACAATAATTTATTGTTAGTACAAGATTCTCTGTAATTTGCATCAATTTATAATTACATGATTCTACAATGTATTAATGTAAAATGTATTTCTATTTTAGGAAACAAACTTGTCCACAATGTAGGCAAAAAGTCAAGCGTGATAAAATCACAAGAATTTATTTTACTTTTTCAAATGTCGAAGCTGTTAAGGAAGATTCATTTACTCTTCAACAGAAAGTTGACAGTCTTATGTTCCAAATTAAATTAAAGGAAACTGAATACAATACAATTCGTGATGAAAATGTTACTTTAAAAAGACAAAACAGTGGTCTTCGTGATGAAATTAAAAAGACTGAAAGTGAAATAACCCGCAAAAATGGTTTAATTCACGGTTTGAAAGAACAAAGTATATTTTTAAAAAGTAAATGTGAAGGTTACGATGAAATATTAGCAGAAAAATTAAAATTAGAAAAGAAGTTGGCCACTTATGACAAGTTAGTATCACAAACATTTATTATGAACTCTAAATTATTTATTAGTATCAAATTATTTATTCTTTTTATTTTACAGTATCAAAATGTTAATATCTTCTTCATGCGAAGAAGTGGAAAATACATTATGTAGAACTACAGATATTTCAACGCTTTCAACTTACAGTGCCATATTGAAAAAGTATGTAATATATTTATTTATATAGAAAAGAATTATAATTAATTTAATTATGTATTGCATTGGTATATTAGTTTTCTAATTGTCAAATCTAATATATCCAATATTACATATTATTTATTACAGAAGATGCTTATAGATAAAATAATTAATATCCTTAATTTTAAATATAACAAACACTATTAATAAGTTATTAATATAGGAATTTTATTGAATGTTGATGAACAAACCAAGTTGTTTTATTTGTCAATGTTTGGATTTATTAATTAATAGAATGTATAGACTTATTGAGGATGGAAGAGATTCATTAAAACATTGCCAAATAAAACTACTTGATTTGTTCATCAACATTGAATGATATTCATATTCTTATAAATCATTTGTATGGATGGAAAATATCTTATCACTAACAATAAGTACCAAAAATTCAAACCTTTTTAAAAATAATATTTACCTCATATTATTGGTAATATTTTATATCATGTGTGTACATAACTTTGGTATTAATTTTATTTAGCGAAAATGTTGGACAATGCTTTTAAGTCAAGCTTAACCATAAAAAATTAAAACATTGAATATTGATAAATTAAAAAAGTTATTAGGATCAAGAAATAATTTTATTCTATTGGTTTTATGCCTTCAGTACCCGTGTCTAACCATACTTATAGATTTGGAATTTGCCAAAATCTTCAAAAAGAAAGATTTTAAATACATGCTATGTAACCATTTTTCTCTTATCGAGAAGCAATTTACTTCAAATAAAATACTTGAATCTACTTGATTTAGGTTGCATAGATTATGGAACAAGCTTGATTATAATTTGTTACTGGTTATTGATAATGAAAATTCTATTGTTAAAATTAAAAAGTTTATAAATAACCTTAATATGAAATCCTACTACAGAGTTTATTATGGTTCTACTCAGCATCTTTCTATATCTATTATTTTATGTATTATTTTTATAATATATTGTACAAAGTATTGATATACGTTTATAATAAGTAAATAAATAAATACCTCCACGTTTCTGTTGTCCTATGAATTAGTATTTTATATTTTCATTTTATATTTAGAGAGTTGACTGCTAGTAACAGCAAAAGAAAAGAGCTCAGAGATACAGTAAAGAGATTACAACATGATCTGCAGAGTATGAAAATGGAGAGAAATTCCTTTGCAGAAGATTTTATTAAACGAATGTTAGTATAATTTATTATTAAGTATTATATTGTTATTGATATTTGCATTGTTAAATAAATTTATAATATGTAATTTGATTTCCAGTGAAGAATTAGAAGAAGAGATTGCAGTGGTCAAGAGTGATAGAGATATATTACGCAAACAGTTAAATGAGTGCACTAGAGATACACAATTGAAAACTGTTGAAGAAGTACCAGAACTAGCTGAAGCTAGTGTCCCATCACGTAAACGTGCAACAGAATCTGTGTTTGATATTAGTGATATTTCACCTAAAAAATTCAAATCAGCCCAAGAGAAATATAATACTTTTTCTCTAAAGGATAAAGATGATTCTGATGTTATTATTATTTCGGTATGCCTTAATACTGTACAAAACAGAAAATTTATATTTAAAATTCTTACACTTTTTATAATCTAAATTAAATTTTCAGCCTGAAAAGAAAAAAACGAAAGAAAACGAAGAAAATTCTCCATATTTACCAACAAAATCAAAAAGTATTTTATCATTTAAACCGCAACAAAGTGGATTGTCAATGAAGAAACGAAATCTTATATCTAAGAAAACAGATTATTTATTACAGAAGATGCTTATAGATAAAATAATTAATATCCTTAATTTTAAATATAACAAACACTATTAATAAGTTATTAATATAGGAATTTTATTGAATGTTGATGAACAAACCAAGTTGTTTTATTTGTCAATGTTTGGATTTATTAATTAATAGAATGTATAGACTTATTGAGGATGGAAGAGATTCATTAAAACATTGCCAAATAAAACTACTTGATTTGTTCATCAACATTGAATGATATTCATATTCTTATAAATCATTTGTATGGATGGAAATATCTTATCACTAACAATAAGTACCAAAAATTCAAACCTTTTAAAATAATATTTACCTCATATTATTGGTAATATTTTATATCATGTGTGTACATAACTTTGGTATTAATTTTATTAGCGAAAATGTTGGACAATGCTTTTAAGTCAAGCTTAACCATAAAAAATTAAAACATGAATATTGTAAATTAAAAAGTTATTAGGATCAAGAAATAATTTTATTCTATTGGTTTATGCCTTCAGTACCCGTGTCTAACCATACTTATAGATTTGGAATTTGCCAAAATCTTCAAAAGAAAGATTTTTAAATACATGCTATGTAACCATTTTCTCTTATCGAGAAGCAATTTACTTCAAATAAATACTTGAATCTACTTGATTTAGGTTGCATAGATTATGGAACAAGCTTGATTATAATTTGTTACTGGTTATTGATAATGAAAATTCTATTGTTAAAATTAAAAAGTTTATAAATAACCTTAATATGAAATCCTACTACAGAGTTTATTATGGTTCTACTCAGCATCTTTCTATATCTATTATTTTATGTATTATTTTTATAATATATTGTACAAAGTATTGATATACGTTTATAATAAGTAAATAAATAAATACCTCCACGTTTCTGTTGTCCTATGAATTAGTATTTTATATTTTCATTTTATATTTAGAGAGTTGACTGCTAGTAACAGCAAAAGAAAAGAGCTCAGAGATACAGTAAAGAGATTACAACATGATCTGCAGAGTATGAAAATGGAGAGAAATTCCTTTGCAGAAGATTTTATTAAACGAATGTTAGTATAATTTATTATTAAGTATTATATTGTTATTGATATTTGCATTGTTAAATAAATTTATAATATGTAATTTGATTTCCAGTGAAGAATTAGAAGAAGAGATTGCAGTGGTCAAGAGTGATAGAGATATATTACGCAAACAGTTAAATGAGTGCACTAGAGATACACAATTGAAAACTGTTGAAGAAGTACCAGAACTAGCTGAAGCTAGTGTCCCATCACGTAAACGTGCAACAGAATCTGTGTTTGATATTAGTGATATTTCACCTAAAAAATTCAAATCAGCCCAAGAGAAATATAATACTTTTTCTCTAAAGGATAAAGATGATTCTGATGTTATTATTATTTCGGTATGCCTTAATACTGTACAAAACAGAAAATTTATATTTAAAATTCTTACACTTTTTATAATCTAAATTAAATTTTCAGCCTGAAAAGAAAAAAACGAAAGAAAACGAAGAAAATTCTCCATATTTACCAACAAAATCAAAAAGTATTTTATCATTTAAACCGCAACAAAGTGGATTGTCAATGAAGAAACGAAATCTTATATCTAAGAAAACAGATATGAAATTTAAAGTAATATATTCAAAAAATTTAATGTTTTATATATTATATAAAAGTTTAATAATAATTTATTTTTTTAGAAGTCCCACGAAAAAGACTTTGGAATAGATTTTGATGGTTTTGGAGGACACTCAAAACTTGAAACATTTCCAGTTTTAAAAAAAAATTCACCAAATAAACTTAAAAGATCTCTAAATGACTCTTCGAAGAACAAAAAAATGAAGCAATTACACATTCAATAAGCAATTTGTTGATTCTTTTATTATTTTAAACTGGGAGTTAGTTGGACTATTTTTGAATGATGTATATTTTTTAAGGTTGACACATATTTTAAGGAGCATCAGTACTCCACATTAAGAAAATATACTAATGTATAAAGGGAGAATGGCTATTACGGCACAGTTTTTAGAATTCAGGAAAAATGGTAATTATTTTGTCTTTAATAAAGACAAAATTTTTTAAAGGAACTATAATTAGATGTGTGATAAATACAATAGTAAAATGAAAGCTTTAATTGCTTTTAAAAATGGTTGAAATAGCTATTATAATCATATATTGTGAAACATTAAATACTCCAGTGAAATTTGTTCCTCTATAGAAAAGAAAAACAAAGTGAATTTAAAATGAATACTTCAGATGGCCCTAATGTAATTTTAAAGTTAACATTTACTTGTTAATAACAATTCAATTTAAATTAAGTAACCAGCATTTATGTTACTGATTCATTATACAACAACCATGTTATTTCGGTTTCCAAAGTTATGATTTTTTAGCAGGTACTTTAAAATACATTTCTTTGTTAAATTTGTATCAAATATGTTAATAATTTAATTAGAAATTAATGGAAACTGTTTTTTAAATTATATTAATATTTCAATCGTTTATTATTATCTTCCATTTTAAAATACCACATATTGAAATAAACTATAATAGTATTGTATTAAAATTTTCAGCTAAATTTACATACGTATTTAGAAAAATCCTATTATCAAATTTTTCTAAATATCTTTTCGTGTATTAAGAATACCATATATAATGTATACATGCGCTACTAATATTGCATTAGGACTAGCTTAAGTAAAATAATGATACTCTATATCCAAAGTGAAAAAAACAAATTATAACTTTTAAGTTGCGTATACTATAAACCTTTTTTTTCGGACTATAAATACATAATAACATGAAGTTTTTTATGTTTATTAATACAACAAATTTAAACAATACAAGTATAAAATGAAATGCTTGTTTACATTCATTTTTAATTTTTTAAAACAGCAACGGAGGCGAATAGCAAGTCTTATCATCATTAAAAAATTTATAATCATAATATAAAGAAAATTAATAATAAAAATGTATGAAATTAAAAATAAATGTTTTATTGTTTTAAGTTTAACTAGATATGTAATATTTTTAATCATACATAAATGATTACATTTGAAAACTTCATATTATTTTTATTTATGACTAAAATTAACAACAATGTATAGTCTTGATATTACGACGAGTACCTTGAATTTTATAGTTACACATTTTTTTATTTGTGTGAATGCTTTATATTCGTAATAATATGTTAATTTATTTGATATCTTATAAATAAAAATCTATATTTTTGTCATTATATCGCAGTAATGTGTACGTTGACTTTGCTGAAAATATTAAAAGAAAAAATCATAATGTAATATATACAGTAGACAAATCGTTGACTAAATACGTATATAGCTGATATGGTTGCAGAATGTGCACCCCAGAATTCGATAAACCGAATAAAAAAGAGAGGTCAATCCCTTAATGAGTTATTAATGAACGTGAAAAATGATTTTACTCTTCCATATCCATTTCTGTGTTCTCTTCGCCAGCTGACTGCGTGATTAAAGCACAAATGTATATAGGAACACGAAATATTTTATACATTAGATACTTGTACATTAAAAATTTTGTTACGATTATTTATTATTAATTTAGAACATAAATAATTATTACTGTTGAGAGGACGTAAAATTATTTAATTGGAGGTACCCATGAAACTGAAATGAGAGTTTTGAATTCACGCGTAAACTGTAAATTCGTTTTGTGTGGGTGTGCGATTTTAAAACAATGTATAACTAGCATAGTCAAATGTCAAAATGAATTATTACTCAGTACTACGCGATAGCCCATTAATAAATTTATTTACCGATATTAATGATAAGCGTACGTTGTATCTTTGTCTTAAAAACCCTATTACATTGCAGATGCGATTTGCAAATCCTAGTGGCTTGCGAGAGAGTATACATTTGCTACGTGTCGGGTTATTTTTTTCTCCCTCTAACACTTGCTCGATTCGCGTGATTGCAATCTTCGTTTCACACGGACGACAAACTTCACGTTTATCGAGAACACGTATCCATTACCGTCGATCGTTGAATCATTTGACCGAGTTTCGTTCATTCCGTTTAAAAAATAAAGATCGAAACGGAGATTCTCGTATGGCCGCAGTTTGTCATTGTAACAGCGCAAGCCACTATCATACTCAACTGCGTTCTTTATTTAAAAATAATGTTATTTTCATTTTACCGCATTTACGATTAAAAGATTTGTTTGCGAAAAAGGGATAAATGACACATTGTGGTTACAATAAAATATAGTCATGTGCGTCGTATGCTTTATTGTTACCATCCGAACGAAAGATGTTGACTATTACATTTATGTAACGTTTTATATTATTCTAAGCAAAATTGAGGGTTATTTCTAAGTACACTAACAAGGAGAGGTTCCATCCTCCGGGTCATGGATTTCGTTTTCTATAGTATAGAAATATGAAAAAATTCATGTGAAATTTAATCTCATATGTTGTATAACAAAAGTTATATGTAGTTAAAAAATAGTAAACAATATATGCTTCAGTTTAATAGCTGATAACTCGTAAATTTAAATCTAGGAAAAAGCTGTGATCAAGTAAATACGATTAAAGTAAAGAAGCTCAAATATCTTAATTTGGTCCAAAGTTGCGGAAATAATAAGATTTCGACAAAATTTTAATGAAAATTTAGTATTCTAATTTTATGGATTTTTTAAGCAAAAATTTCGTTTAATTCTTATTTACTCGATAACTTAAAACCAAATTAAAATATTTAAGCTTCTTCTTTTACCAAACTTATCTATTTGAATTCGGTATTTTATTCTTTCGAATTTGTGTATCAGCTGAAAACAGTTCCCAAAGTTGCAACAAAATCCGTGACCCTGAGGTATCAGACTCGTGAGGGTGGAACACCTCTTTGTAAGAATATTCAATAATTGATCACTCTTCAGAGTTACACACGCGTATTTTGATTGCATCTTTAAACAGGTTTGCACTGATAATGTGTGATTTTTCCGTGCAAACTGTTTTAAAGGTGCATTTTATATATACATTAACTTTTGCATAACGTATTACTTAATAATCTAGTAGCTTCTGTATTTAGATTTTGGAAATATATAAATTACCTTTTTTGATTTATTAAACAGAATTAATTTATTTTTCTCGATCGACAAATATCAGGTATGATAAAAGTTTGCCCCCTCCCCCCTTTTGTAATCGATTAACACTTTAACATTTATCTATTGATTATTTAAAAGTTTTATCGTCCCTAACTTATCGACATAAAGTATCACATAAACATCGGTGTAATTGAAAACAGCATTAATTGTTGCAATTTTAAGAGCACATCGTCCTTTCCTTCATTAATTACCGTACCGTGTTCTGAATTTTATAGACCAAAAGATTTATTACTTTTTGTAAATCATTCGTTACCAAAAATTAAAAGTATTCATGATTAAAATTCGACACACTGGTACAGATTATACTTATAAACGAAGGGCAATAAACTATTAACTTTTTTTAACCCTTCTGTACGGAATACCGTCATATAAAGAAATAAAAGCTTATAAATAGTGCTTTCACGTGAGACGATTATATTCCTATTCAGCGACCTCTAAACCATATATATACACGAAACATTTCACGTCAACTAATTGAAACAAAATTCTAAAATGCATTATATTTTAGGCACAGATTGGAAATGTTTTTCAGAAAACAGAAAAAGAGCTTTAGGTGCTCAAGGTAGCTCTATAGTTACTCACTAGTCAACTGAGAGATTAGTCAAAATTTTTTATTCAACACATTTAAAATGTAATTTTTAGTAACTAAACATTATTTTAAAATATTTTAACGACTTTTGCTACAATAAACAATATGTTTTATTTAAATTTTTGTGAATAAAAATTTGTAAGTAAAGGTTACCCTCATTAATTTAGACCATTTAACCTTAAATTTTCGAGGTTTTTTAAGGATTTATAAAAATGTTACACGATAACCCCTATATATTTTTGTATTTCTTAATAGTATATATTAAAATATGATTAAATGTTGGTTTTTGTATCTGTGATGGATCGATATCAACTAAAATAACTTATTTTCAACGGCATCGAAAGACTATAAAATTCGAAAGATCATACCGACATATGAGCTTATGTTAAAACAGTAAATTTTGAATAATTTTACGGAAAAAATTACACGATAACTGATATTGAAATTTTGCAGGGACGTTAAGAAAAGTTCAATTTAATTATTTCATTTACTATTAAACAATTTTTAGAACATTCGTGTAACTAGAGAGCTACCTTAAAGTAATTGGTTTAAATGTTATTCTAACCTCAGAAAATATGTTTCTTCAAGTTTTTTTTCCAACAATTGCTGTCTTCACATTTCGTTTTTACCTCAAAATTCATCAACTTTTACTATATTATAAAGTTACATGTAAGTTGGTTGCTGGTTTTCTCTAGAATTTATCTTTGTGGGTTAGAATTCTTACTGTAAAAGTCAATGACTCATAAATTATAGGTCAATATTAATGTTTAAAATAATTTTACCAATTAAAAAAAGCATGATACCTTTATTAGATATCTTTTAATGGTTTGTAGTTGTTTTATACAAAAGTAAAGAAAGGTATTTCAATAAAATTAAATAACACGAAAAATGTAATTGAAAATTACGTTTTATTAGCTAAAAGCAAAGTACTTATGTACAAATTACAAATACGCGTAAAAAACTACAATTAACTGAATTAATCGCATACGTAAAAATATATATATATATAAAAGAAAAACAACGAGAATACCAACTTAAGTAATATATAACACAAAAAGTATAAAATTAGTCTAGATTATTTTAAAAATTAGTTAAAAAATTAGTTAAAAAATTTAGTCGAGAATTGATTTTGGAAAAGTCTAGCTTTCAAGTCTAGATAAAGTCTAGCTACCGCACCTATCCCAGACTTATTTTCAAATTATGAAGTCTCGGATAAGTCTAACGAAATTCTAGATGTGGACACCCTAGACTTTACCCAGACTTGCCATAAATTTAAAAATGGGGTAAAACATAGCTGCAGACTTTTCCAAGACTTCCTTGACCATATCTAGACTTTCGCTAGACTTATCCAAGATTACATAAGTTAAAAATAAGTCTTTATCTAGATTTGGAAGCTAGACTTTTCCAAGACCAATTCTAGACTAATTTTTTTACACGGGATATAAAAATAATATAAACAATACGAGATTTTAAGCATTTCTTGGAGACCCGATTGCTACGACGAGCTAGAGCGGATCGCCCGAACGGCGAAGCCTCTGCGCGTGATCCGCTGACTGAAGGTTCGTGACTCCGTAAAACGCAATGCTATTGTGCATTTAGAACGCACTTAACTTAAAACTATTCCCAACAAAATTTGGAATGATTCCAGCGTACAATAAATCCGCACATTTCCACAGTTTTGTTCCTCGCCAAGACTCGTACAGGGTGATCTACAGTTCTTTTCAGAATTAAACTGAAAAATAATGAGACCAAAAACAGCTGCAAGACAGACCTAGGAGACTACAGCCACGAATTTCCAAGTGATTCGCGCAACAGGACCAAAATTGCGAATACATACACACAACTTTTCGTTACAAAAAAGCGCCACTTTGTTCACACAAAACGCGCATGAAAAGTCCAGTTTTGCACACCCCGTCAAAAATAGTATATTATGCTACAAGTGCGGGAATCGTAGGCACGTGAAGCATTCCATATTTTTTATCATAGTATGCGGAAAATTCGTAACTGGATGAATCATTTGAGATCTATAAGGGAAAGTACCGCAGATCGTGAAAAGGAAAGGGGGAACGTAGTGCGGAGGTAGCGGGTCAAGAACCACCGGGATGCTGGGGGGCGGAGCCCCTCTCGAAAATAAGCTTTTACGTTCGAAATAAAAAAATTCTAATAAATATATACAATTTTGTAATAATGAACTATACATGAATAACGAAAACAAAATATTGATATACTATGCTTTAATACGTCGGTTTACGTAATCAAAATAATGTGTAAAATCGAATTTTACGCATACTATGATAAAACAGTACATTTCGGTATTAGTGCAAAAGTACCAACTGTCAAACAGTATATTTTTGATACAATGTGCGAGAAGTGAGATTTCCATCATTAATTTAGACCATTTAACCTTAAATTTTCGAGGTTTTTTAAGGATTTATAAAAATGTTACACGATAACCCCTATATATTTTTGTATTTCTTAATAGTATATATTAAAATATGATTAAATGTTGGTTTTTGTATCTGTGATGGATCGATATCAACTAAAATAACTTATTTTCAACGGCATCGAAAGACTATAAAATTCGAAAGATCATACCGACATATGAGCTTATGTTAAAACAGTAAATTTTGAATAATTTTACGGAAAAAATTACACGATAATGATATTGAAATTTTGCAGGGACGTTAAGAAAAGTTCAATTTAATTATTCATTTACTATTAAACAATTTTTAGAACATTCGTGTAACTAGAGAGCTACCTTAAAGTAATTGGTTTAAATGTTATTCTAACCTCAGAAAATATGTTTCTTCAAGTTTTTTTTCCAACAATTGCTGTCTTCACATTTCGTTTTTACCTCAAAATTCATCAACTTTTACTATATTATAAAGTTACATGTAAGTTGGTTGCTGGTTTTCTCTAGAATTTATCTTTGTGGGTTAGAATTCTTACTGTAAAAGTCAATGACTCATAAATTATAGGTCAATATTAATGTTTAAAATAATTTTACCAATTAAAAAAAAGCATGATACCTTTATTAGATATCTTTTTAATGGTTTGTAGTTGTTTTATACAAAAGTAAAGAAAGGTATTTCAATAAAATTAAATAACACGAAAAATGTAATTGAAAATTACGTTTATTAGCTAAAGCAAAGTACTTAGGTACAAATTACAAATACGCGTAAAAACTACAATTAACTGAATTAATCGCATACGTAAAAATATATATATATATAAAGAAAAACAACGAGAATACCAACTTAAGTAATATATAACACAAAAAGTATAAAATTAGTCTAGATTATTTTAAAAATTAGTTAAAAAATTAGTTAAAAAATTTAGTCGAGAATTGATTTTGGAAAAGTCTAGCTTTCAAGTCTAGATAAAGTCTAGCTACCGCACCTATCCCAGACTTATTTTCAAATTATGAAGTCTCGGATAAGTCTAACGAAATTCTAGATGTGGACACCCTAGACTTTACCCAGACTTGCCATAAATTTAAAAATGGGGTAAAACATAGCTGCAGACTTTTCCAAGACTTCCTTGACCATATCTAGACTTTCGCTAGACTTATCCAAGATTACATAAGTTAAAAATAAGTCTTTATCTAGATTTGGAAGCTAGACTTTTCCAAGACCAATTCTAGACTAATTTTTTTACACGGGATATAAAAATAATATAAACAATACGAGATTTTAAGCATTTCTTGGAGACCCGATTGCTACGACGAGCTAGAGCGGATCGCCCGAACGGCGAAGCCTCTGCGCGTGATCCGCTGACTGAAGGTTCGTGACTCCGTAAAACGCAATGCTATTGTGCATTTAGAACGCACTTAACTTAAAAACTATTCCAACAAAATTTGGAATGATTCCAGCGTACAATAAATCCGCACATTTCCACAGTTTTGTTCCTCGCCAAGACTCGTACAGGGTGATCTACAGTTCTTTTCAGAATTAAACTGAAAAATAATGAGACCAAAAACAGCTGCAAGACAGACCTAGGAGACTACAGCCACGAATTTCCAAGTGATTCGCGCAACAGGACCAAAATTGCGAATACATACACACAACTTTTCGTTACAAAAAAGCGCCACTTTGTTCACACAAAACGCGCATGAAAAGTCCAGTTTTGCACACCCCGTCAAAAATAGTATATTATGCTACAAGTGCGGGAATCGTAGGCACGTGAAGCATTCCATATTTTTTATCATAGTATGCGGAAAATTCGTAACTGGATGAATCATTTGAGATCTATAAGGGAAAGTACCGCAGATCGTGAAAAGGAAAGGGGGAACGTAGTGCGGAGGTAGCGGGTCAAGAACCACCGGGATGCTGGGGGGCGGAGCCCCCTCTCGAAAATAAGCTTTTACGTTCGAAATAAAAAAATTCTAATAAATATATACAATTTTGTAATAATGAACTATACATGAATAACGAAAACAAAATATTGATATACTATGCTTTAATACGTCGGTTTACGTAATCAAAATAATGTGTAAAATCGAATTTTACGCATACTATGATAAAACAGTACATTTCGGTATTAGTGCAAAAGTACCAACTGTCAAACAGTATATTTTTTGATACAATGTGCGAGAAGTGAGATTTCCATACATGTATCGTTTAGCGCAGCGTGCGAAAAATCGAATCTCTCGCACGGAGTATTAAAAGATAATTTTAGTACAGTTAATCATTGTCAAAAATTACATGTCAAAAATAACTTTCAAGGCAATGATCCTAATTAAGTTATCGATATAAAAATCCATATAAAAACAATTGATTCTTTTATTTATAAATAAATATAAAATATGACCATTTTTTGAATCTGCTACGTTCTTAAAAATTTTATACCATGGTTACAGAGCGACTTACCTTTTTAAAAGAATTTCATAAACTGCTGCTCCGATTGCGTTGAAATTTTGCATAATCGTAGATTAGAATTTAGCAAAAGTAAATGTTCTCATAAATTTGCTTTAATTTTTGAGTATTATATTAATTGTTGTAAAAGTAACAATTTTTAGTCGGTATCTCTCTCTCTCTCTCTCTCTCTCTGATGGTAACTCGGCGAGTTTTATACTCCTAGCGAAATTAATGCTCCTTTTTCTAATAGGCCCAATTAAATGAGATATTTAACTAGATTTTTTTATTTTATTTATTTAGAGTCACAGACCTCCGTAGAGTATTAGCAATTACATTAAGTACGTTATAGTAAGGTTTACATCAAGTGTATTACAGTAAGGTTTACATTAGGTGTGTTATAGTAAGATTTACAATAAGTACGTTTCAATAAGGTTACATTAAGATTATGTGCAGGTTACAACGAAGAGAGTACATAACAATTATACAAACACGAACCATTTAAAAATGAGAAAACAAATTATAATTATGTAGGAATTCAATGGTTTTCTTACAATTCTGCACGTTAGATAATAATGCATTGAGACTAAACTGGTAATTGCTGTGATTGCCTGAAGTTACTGAATTTCGTACACTTTAGCAAAATACGTTCCACTGATAGTTGACAGTTACATGTTTCGCATATGGGTATTTCTTCTTTCTTCAAAATATAATTGTGCGTAATATAACTGTGTCCCATTCTTAATCTAGATAAAATTACTTGTTCTTTTCTATTAAAGTGAAGTGTACGATTCTTTTCAAAGAAGTTATTCTTTATTCTTACAATTTTGTAACTAATTGCCTTTAACCATGTTTATTGCCAAGATTTTTGTAAAGGATCTTTTAAGAATTATTTAAGGTTATAGTGATATAGTAATGCGTTTTTGTCAGGAGTGGCCTTAGAAGTTATAGTTGCTTCAGATATAGCCTGTTTTTGACCTGTAGAATTGATGTTATAAGGAATCCAGCATAATTTGATTATTTTTAAGTGTTTAATTGTAAAACAGTAAATTTTGTTTAGTATTAGTTTTATCAAATTGTGGTCGATATCTATATTATTTATTTTATTTAATAGATTGATTGAATTTGTAAAAACAATGAATGTTGATCCGCTGCTATTTTCTATGTATTCTAGTACATTAATTAAAGCATACATTTCTGAGACAGATGTGGAAGAAAAAAATAGCAGGTTTTATTATTTGTATATAATAATCTGGGAAGACTATTTAGATGTCAAGTTTATCCTTTATATCAAAAACTAAAGTGTATATCTATTAAATATAAATTAATTAAGTTTTGTGTTAAGTATTTCTTCAGGTGTCATGGTTACTGCAGGGTTTATATTTGCATTTCGTATATCAAGATCAATATAGTTGTAATCATAGCACCAGTAAGGAAACTTTAATTTTGTACTAGTATATACTAGAGGTAAGTTATATTTCATGTTTTTCAAGCAGGAATATAGTCTGCTTTTAATTGACCGATCTAGAGTTTTTGGAATTTCTGTAAATAAATATGTTTAGTTTAAGTTCGTTGGATTTGCTAGAACTGTAACAGAGTAATTAAGAAGTAATTGATTTCTTGTAAAATTTAAGGCAGGTAATATAGCTTCCGCGAAAACATTTAGCGTTGGACTGCTTTTGAAAGCTCTTGTAATAATTCTGGCACCAAGGTTATGAACTGGGTAGTTTACTTCATTCTAGAGCTGTATATATACATATATATGTTAATTAAAAGATTTGTTGTTTGGCACCTCAGTTTTTATTTGCTACAGTTCAAAATATTTATTATATATTTCTTTATATACGGTTCCCATAGATAAGCTTTTTATCGAAAACAATGCCAAGTATTTTGATGTTATTTACTATTTCAACTATTTGGTTATTTAATTTTATTATATAGGTTTAGAGTTTGTATCTCTTTTTTCAAACATGACAATCTTTGTTTTGCTAGAGGAAAATTTAATACTGTTACTATTAGCTACGTGTTGTAATTTATCAATGATATTTTGTAAGAGAACAGCAGAGGTGTTAATATTTTTTCCTGTAATTCCATTATTTAAGTCGTCTGCATAGTTTTAATATTCTGAAGTATGATATTGATTGTTACGATAAACAGGTGAACGCTGATGGGTGATCTTTGTATAGAACACCATTTTCGATAATAATTTTCTCGGATAGATGCCCATTTATGTTAACTTGAATTTTTTTGTTAGAAAGAAAATATTTTATGAAATGTAACATGTTACCTATTGATGCTGTAATTGTAAAAACTCTTGAGTATCCGATGCCTCCATAACATGTCATAACACTTTTTTATATATATACTGTGTAAACTACACTGAGAGAAAGGAATACTTGAGACAAATGACGTTTCTTAACTGTTAAGATCTGATGACTTAAATATGGGCAAATGAATATTTCTTTACAGTTATGTATTATTTCAATCAGTTCTTAACAATTAAACTTTCATTCATTTCTATTAACGTAAAATCTTAACAGTTAAGAACTGAGCATTAATAATTAAGAAATATCATTTTATGACAAGTCAATGTCAATTTATAGCAACAAATGCACGATTACTTTCTCACAAATATTTCTTTCTCCCAGTGTATATTTTTATCAGCGTAAATGAAATCAAGTGATACTACGAAAATAAACTATACAATTTATAAAGTCGGATTTATTATAAAAATTAATAAAAATGTAATGTAAATGTAATAAAAGTAATATTTGCCCGGCGCCAGCTTATTCGGAAAGCACAATACTAATAATATAATTATATATTATAATTTAATAAATCTCAATACAACGCAATCTATATAAACTTCGCCACGTGAATAATTTCTCTTTATGATGTGAATAAATTTTCTTATTTCCGTCTCGATGTTATTAACATAATGTTAACTTAACTTAATATTATGTCTTCTTCGAGATGGTGTCGGTGGCTCTACCTCGTCCAGGACTAACCTTAATCGTTAGGCCTCAAGCGTGGTTGGAATTAATATTGATTCTATTGGCGATGTATCCGTTTATATTACGTGGATGGATGACAGAAAGCAACGAGAGGTTCTACTCGTTCGGCGATCCCTAGACGAGAGAGAGCGAGCTCCGCACTTTTCGTAACGCTTCCCGAACTCTTTTCTCAGTTCATGGAAAGGGTAAACCATCTCGTGCCGTATGCGAGCATTATGACTTCGCGGGTAATTTCAAACATACCCTTACAACTGGTCAAAAGAAATGCATTTTATTGTTGAATGCGTACTGTATACCTGTTTTAATAGTAACTATACTATCTGTTGTAGAGTGGTTGTTTCTAAAACCGTTTTGGTTGGTGGATATGAGATTGAATTTATCTAAAAACCAACACAGTCTTTTATTATAGATCATTTCAAGTAGTTTGCAAATACAATGGTCTGTTGTTAGAAAGTAAATTATTCCGTTTGCCCGCCTTAGGTATCGGAACAACTATAGCTTCCTGCCATAAGGTCGGAAATTCTCTTCGAATCCAAATAAAATTAAATAACCAGAATAAATATAAAATAACATTATCAGGTAACTTCTTGATAAGAATGTTAGGTATATTGTCTGATCCGGCACTATTTTATTTTAGAATTTTTAATGTTTCTAATTAACTCGATTTTTTCTATTTTTTAGGTTTAGATGCAAGCTATCAGTAGTAGAACTATTGTCAAAGTTAAATATATAGTTTTCCGTAGCATATGTAGTACATACAAATTCTGTATTCTAATTTTCATTACTAGAATCGGATGCAAACATACTTGCAAATGCTTCAGCTACATCTAAAGAATTGGTGAGAGTTATTGTTTTTGTGAGCGAGGTTTATTGTTTTTATCAACTAAGTATATTGTTAAAAGATATTCGCTTTTTAGAGCTGTTTATACTATTGATTATATTAAATGCTTTGATATACGTGTACCAGTTTTAAGGTCAGATATATATTTACGCCATTCTCATGCTGTTTAGAATAGTTCTTTTAAATATTGCCTTATTCGTGTTAAATAGTATTTGTCATCAAGAGTTTTGTACACATTTTTGCAAGTCTAATTGATTTGAAAGCTAATTCGTAGTCTGCATTCTACCAAGAGACTTGTTTAGATTTTCGTTTAGGTTTTGTGGTAGGAATATAATTGTTGGCTGGTTCGATGATGAGTTCATTAAAATTACTTATTAAATCGTTAATGTTTAGATTAATATGGATTGATATTTTTTCCAATCTGCTTTTTTGTAATTCTATTTGGGTGTGAATATAGGTAATTCATTTTGATCGTTAAGACAATTTAATATTATAGGGAAGTGGTCACTTAATCCGTATAAGTCATCTGAATATTTCATTCTAAACAATCCAAAAAACTAAATCGATAGCACTGGTAATTGCATTAGCAGAGTTGAAATGCGTTAGACTAAGATCATTGAGTAATATTAAATTAGAGTTGCCAACGACTTCTTCAATGATTTTTCTCCTGCTGTTGTGTCGCATCCCCACACTACATTATGGCTGTTAAAGTCCCCGAGTAGTATAAAGGGTTAAGGCAGTTGTACTATGATATTATCAATGTCTCCACTGTCACAAGAAATACTATTGTGGAGGTAGACGTTACATATATAAACGTGTTTTTTATTAACAATTATAGATACTGCGATAACATCGAGATTGGTACTAATAGAAATTTTCTCACTGTATAAATTGTTATTAATAAATTAGCAACGCCTCCACTTGTATTTAAGAAAGAAATTAGTGCGATTATTGTAACGACAAATGTGATTTTTTAACTTTGTAGAACCATTTAAGTCTTTAAAATAAGTTTCTTGAATACAAATAATTTTAGCTTCAGAGTCATTGACGAGTTTAACATTACATAATTATTTCCTTTCTCCAGTGTATATTTTTATCAGCGTAAATGAAATCAAGTGATACTACGAAAATAAACTATACAATTTATAAAGTCGGATTTATTATAAAAATTAATAAAAATGTAATGTAAATGTAATAAAAGTAATATTTGCCCGGCGCCAGCTTATTCGGAAAGCACAATACTAATAATATAATTATTATTATAATTTAATAAATCTCAATACAACGCAATCTATATAAACTTCGCCACGTGAATAATTTCTCTTTATGATGTGAATAAATTTTCTTATTTCCGTCTCGATGTTATTAACATAATGTTAACTTAACTTAATATTATGTCTTCTTCGAGATGGTGTCGGTGGCTCTACCTCGTCCAGGACTAACCTTAATCGTTAGGCCTCAAGCGTGGTTGGAATTAATATTGATTCTATTGGCGATGTATCCGTTTATATTACGTGGATGGATGACAGAAAGCAACGAGAGGTTCTACTCGTTCGGCGATCCCTAGACGAGAGAGAGCGAGCTCCGCACTTTTCGTAACGCTTCCCGAACTCTTTTCTCAGTTCATGGAAAGGGTAAACCATCTCGTGCCGTATGCGAGCATTATGACTTCGCGGGTAATTTCAAACATACCCTTACAACTGGTCAAAAGAAAATGCATTTTATTGTTGAATGCGTACTGTATACCTGTTTTAATAGTAACTATACTATCTGTTGTAGAGTGGTTGTTTCTAAAACCGTTTTGGTTGGTGGATATGAGATTGAATTTATCTAAAAACCAACACAGTCTTTTATTATAGATCATTTCAAGTAGTTTGCAAATACAATGGTCTGTTGTTAGAAAGTAAATTATTCCGTTTGCCCGCCTTAGGTATCGGAACAACTATAGCTTCCTGCCATAAGGTCGGAAATTCTCTTCGAATCCAAATAAAATTAAATAACCAGAATAAATATAAAATAACATTATCAGGTAACTTCTTGATAAGAATGTTAGGTATATTGTCTGATCCGGCACTATTTTATTTTTAGAATTTTTAATGTTTCTAATTAACTCGATTTTTTCTATTTTTAGGTTTAGATGCAAGCTATCAGTAGTAGAACTATTGTCAAAGTTAAATATATAGTTTTCCGTAGCATATGTAGTACATACAAATTCTGTATTCTAATTTTCATTACTAGAATCGGATGCAAACATACTTGCAAATGCTTCAGCTACATCTAAAGAATTGGTGAGAGTTATTGTTTTTGTGAGCGAGGTTTATTGTTTTTATCAACTAAGTATATTGTTAAAAGATATTCGCTTTTTAGAGCTGTTTATACTATTGATTATATTAAATGCTTTGATATACGTGTACCAGTTTTAAGGTCAGATATATATTTACGCCATTTCTCATGCTGTTTAGAATAGTTCTTTTAAATATTGCCTTATTCGTGTTAAATAGTATTTTGTCATCAAGAGTTTTGTACACATTTTTTGCAAGTCTAATTGATTTGAAAGCTAATTCGTAGTCTGCATTCTACCAAGAGACTTGTTTAGATTTTCGTTTAGGTTTTGTGGTAGGAATATAATTGTTGGCTGGTTCGATGATGAGTTCATTAAAATTACTTATTAAATCGTTAATGTTTAGATTAATATGGATTGATATTTTTTCCAATCTGCTTTTTTGTAATTCTATTTGGGTGTGAATATAGGTAATTCATTTTGATCGTTAAGACAATTTAATATTATAGGGAAGTGGTCACTTAATCCGTATAAGTCATCTGAAATATTTCATTCTAAACAATCCAAAAAACTAAATCGATAGCACTGGTAATTGCATTAGCAGAGTTGAAATGCGTTAGACTAAGATCATTGAGTAATATTAAATTAGAGTTGCCAACGACTTCTTCAATGATTTTTCTCCTGCTGTCTGTTGTGTCGCATCCCCACACTACATTATGGCTGTTAAAGTCCCCGAGTAGTATAAAGGGTTAAGGCAGTTGTACTATGATATTATCAATGTCTCCACTGTCACAAGAAATACTATTGTGGAGGTAGACGTTACATATATAAACGTGTTTTTTATTAACAATTATAGATACTGCGATAACATCGAGATTGGTACTAATAGAAATTTTCTCACTGTATAAATTGTTATTAATAAATTAGCAACGCCTCCACTTGTATTTAAGAAAGAAATTAGTGCGATTATTGTAACGACAAATGTGATTTTTTAACTTTGTAGAACCATTTAAGTCTTTAAAATAAGTTTCTTGAATACAAATAATTTTAGCTTCAGAGTCATTGACGAGTTTGTTTAACATTACATAATTATTTCCTTACCTTCTTCAAGAATAGGTTTAATGGGTTCGAGTAATTTATCTAAAGATTTACTAGTTTACATAGTTTCACTTCTTTTATTTTTCTCTTTTGTAATTTGTGAAGTTTTAGTGTAGTTGACCTTAAAGATACTAGAAAGATCTTGTGGTGAAAGTTGAGAAGCTGAATTGTTATCTCCAAATTTAGATTTTGAACTGGTGGAAGTAGATTCAACTTGTGAGGTGTCTCGTTTTTTATGAATAATACTATTATCATTTAAATTCTATTGATTAACTAGAGCAGAATGATTTCCTAATTTTTGGGATGTTTCTGCGCGAGGAATAGTATAAGGAAATTGTTCAACATTTGAAATACTCTAATTTTTAGTGCGATGACCCTTGTTCTTGCATGTAAAACATCTAACGTCGGATGAGACAAAAATCGTGTACGTATTATCATCAAAATCTAACCGTATATTTTCAGGGATTTTATCAATATCTTCAGAATGTATATACACTTGTCTTCTGTGGCTAAAAATATGACTGTATTCAGTAATAGAAATCCTTGCTTTGATGAAATTAATTGCGGATCCTCGTCGTATATTTAATGAATCAATATATTCTTCAAGAACAGTATGTGGTATCATAGGAGACACATTTGATAATATTATTCTCTGATAGTTCACGGCTAAAGGTCTGACTTGAATGGAAACATCGTTAATGTAAACAACTTTGTTTTCGTTAAGAAATTTATTATTGAGCTCTTTACTGGCTAAGAATATACTTATACTATCATTTGAGATTTTCGAAGCAAATAAGATATCACTAGGATTAACAATTTTCCCAACTGCCATGACGTAGTCGCATAACTGGAAGTTATCTTTGCAGTCTAATAAGAAACCTTGATCTTTTTTAGGGAAAATGTCTTTTTGAGGAACATTCACTTCATTTGATCTTTGAGACACTGCACTGTAAAATATTCGAGAACTCGAGTTTTGAGTATTAACTAAATTGCATCCAGGATTCATTATTTGTACACTCGTAATACACTCGCGTATTAGAAAATTCGCACGAATGAAAATAAGTGAATGTTATTGTTGAATAGCGGAGACTCGAAGTACGTCCAGCCAGTACGATGGTCAAATCAAGACTGATTTAACGATATTGCGATACGAATTCGAAACGCGTTAATTAACACGATCGCGCAGCACCCGAATTTTCTCTCGAAAATCCGAGTCGCTTGATATATCTAGAGAAGGAAGGAAGGTACCTAGGAACCCAAAGACAAGGTCTAAACGAACGATCGTCGTAGACCGAGAATCAAGTGTCTCGACGAGGACGAGAAGGACGAGAAGGAAGAGGAGGCGAGCGTGAAGCGTCTTGCACAGCGACCCATCGAAACAGACGTTTCGTCGCACATTCGCACCGTGTCACTTTATAAGATACCGAGTCTCCTTCAACACTTGATTGGGTGCTTGGTAAATATAAGTGGACTCGCGGGTACCTCTCTCCATCGCACATACACACACACGCACGTATATATTTAGAAAGAGAGAGAGAGAGAGAGAGAGAGAGAGAGAAAGGTAGAGAGAGGGAGGAAAAGGGAGGGAAAGGAAGAGGGAGACCGGCACACGAATTCATTCCAAGTCCCTCATCGTAGCTATTATACGCCTATACACAGCCCATCCTCCGCTCGGTAGACAATGGCATTATTGTCCCTGCGAGGGCTGTAATAGCTCCATCGTATCGCCCTCTCCTATATATAAACGTATATAAGACGGTTTTCCTCGGCGAACGATATTCCGTGGCACGAGTAGAGAGAGAGAGAGAGAGGGAGAGAGTGTGAGACTGCCGCGTCGGAATTCAAATGCTTTTCACGCGTATAATAATAATTAATGCCCGGTGGGTACGGCGTCGGCAATTATATGTATATGTATATATGTACTTTATATCTTGGGACCGAGTCGATAATGCCGTGACGATAAAACAAAATTTTAACCGCCATGGGGTTTAATTCACTCGAGAAAATCGATGTGCGTATATACCAAGATTTCTATGGTGAATGGGTTTAGTTGGCCGAGAGGTGGACAGAGGGAGGTTGCCCGGCTGGTGGTGGTGTGCGCCTCGTTGTTATCTATACCTCTGAGACTTTGGTTGAAGGTTCGCGCGGGCGCGAACGGTCAGTTCGACCGGACAAAGGACCGCCGCTCGTTTTCGGAGAGTTTGCTGCTGCGAGTCCTTTCCTACCTGAATGAGGAATTCAACCTGTATATACGATATGTCGTATACATCTACCTTATATACCTATACTATATATTCTCTGCCTCTTATTGTTTTTAGCATTGCATAACTCGTACAACCTCTTATTACTAATAACAATACTGTTATGGCAATTTGTAATTTAGTCAATTTTTCACAGAGAACAGCATTGTTAACTTTTCTGGCGGCGTAGGGTAACAGTTAAAAAAGGAATCTTATTGTATTAACAATATAATATTATATAATAATATCTTAGTTCTCCGTGTATTTTTCCTATACAAGATAGTTTCTGTTATATAAATTAAAATATGCTTTATTAATAGGTTATCCATTGGAACTCTCAAAACTATTCAATTGCAATTTGAATGTTGAATGGTCAGTTAACAATAAATTAAAAAAATTAGTTGACAAAGACTATTGACTCGTCGCAAATAATGATTGCCAGATCTAAAGCTACTTTGCTGAAAATAAAAGTGAATAAATGTTATTACACATAGTATTAATTTTCATCAATCAAGTTTCATTCAAAAACGTAAATGCAATCGTGTTCCACATTAAGCACATAGCGGATACTAAAATAATTGTAATATAGCTACGTTGATCTTTTTTAGGGAAAATGTCTTTTTGAGGAACATTCACTTCATTTGATCTTTGAGACACTGCACTGTAAAATATTCGAGAACTCGAGTTTTGAGTATTAACTAAATTGCATCCAGGATTCATTATTTGTACACTCGTAATACACTCGCGTATTAGAAAATTCGCACGAATGAAAATAAGTGAATGTTATTGTTGAATAGCGGAGACTCGAAGTACGTCCAGCCAGTACGATGGTCAAATCAAGACTGATTTAACGATATTGCGATACGTTCGAAACGCGTTAATTAACACGATCGCGCAGCACCCGAATTTTCTCTCGAAAATCCGAGTCGCTTGATAATAGAGAAGGAAGGAAGGTACCTAGGAACCCAAAGACAAGGTCTAAACGAACGATCGTCGTAGACCGAGAATCAAGTGTCTCGACGAGGACGAGAAGGACGAGAAGGAAGAGGAGGCGAGCGT
The DNA here is from genome assembly GCA_026168455.1 of Theocolax elegans. Lineage (NCBI taxonomy): Eukaryota > Metazoa > Arthropoda > Insecta > Hymenoptera > Cerocephalidae > Theocolax > Theocolax elegans. Next base: position 43,621,928 of record CM047430.1, read on the forward strand.
GAAGCGTCTTGCACAGCGACCCCATCGAAACAGACGTTTCGTCGCACATTCGCACCGTGTCACTTTATAAGATACCGAGTCTCCTTCAACACTTGATTGGGTGCTTGGTAAATATAAGTGGACTCGCGGGTACCTCTCTCCATCGCACCTACACACACACGCACGTATATATTTAGAAGAGAGAGAGAGAGAGAGGAGAGAGAGAGAGAGAGAAAGGTAGAGAGAGGGAGGAAAAGGGAGGGAAAGGAAGAGGGAGACCGGCACACGAATTCATTCCAAGTCCCTCATCGTAGCTATTATACGCCTATACACAGCCCATCCTCCGCTCGGTAGACAATGGCATTATTGTCCCTGCGAGGGCTGTAATAGCTCCATCGTATCGCCCTCTCCTATATATAAACGTATATAAGACGGTTTTCCTCGGCGAACGATATTCCGTGGCACGAGTAGAGAGAGAGAGAGAGAGGGAGAGAGTGTGAGACTGCCGCGTCGGAATTCAAATGCTTTTCACGCGTATAATAATAATTAATGCCCGGTGGGTACGGCGTCGGCAATTATATGTATATGTATATATGTACTTTATATCTTGGGACCGAGTCGATAATGCCGTGACGATAAAACAAAATTTTAACCGCCATGGGGTTTAATTCACTCGAGAAAATCGATGTGCGTATATACCAAGATTTCTATGGTGAATGGGTTTAGTTGGCCGAGAGGTGGACAGAGGGAGGTTGCCCGGCTGGTGGTGGTGTGCGCCTCGTTGTTATCTATACCTCTGAGACTTTGGTTGAAGGTTCGCGCGGGCGCGAACGGTCAGTTCGACCGGACAAAGGACCGCCGCTCGTTTCGGAGAGTTTGCTGCTGCGAGTCCTTTCTACCTGAATGAGGAATTCAACCTGTATATACGATATGTCGTATACATCTACCTTATATACCTATATCTATATATTCTCTGCCTCTTATTGTTTTTAGCATTGCATAACTCGTACAACCTCTTTATTACTAATAACAATACTGTTATGGCAATTTGTAATTTAGTCAATTTTTTCACAGAGAACGCATTTACTTTTCTCGCGTATACAGTTAAAAAAGGAATCTTATTGTATTAACAATATAATATATATTAATAATACTTGTTCTCCGTGTATTTTTCCTATACAAGATAGTTTTCTGTTATATAAATTAAATATGCTTTATTAATATTTATCCATTGGACTCTCAAAACTATTAATTGCAATTTGATGTTGAATGTCAGTTAACAATAAATTAAAAAAATTAGTTGACAAAGACTATTGACTCGTCGCAATATTATTCCAGATCTAAAGCTACTTTGCTAATAAATAAAAGTGAATAATTTATTACACATAGTATTAATTTTCATCAATCAAGTTTCATTTAAAAACGTAAATGCAATCGTGTTCCACATTAAGCACATAGCGGATACTAAAATAATTGTAATATAGCTACGTTGAAAATCGTATTTTTGAATACAATGGTATAGTGCATAAATTATTGAAGGCATCATCACTCGATATCATTCGATGACATATAGGTATATATGTACATATATATTTATACTCAAAAATAGAGCATTTAGTAACTATTCATCGTTATCTATAGGGAATATACAATCAGTGTCGATCAAATGGATTTAAAATAATATGCAACGTTCGCGATACAAGGATTTTATTGAGCTACAAAACTACACAATTTGTTATTACGTTTATATATGTGTGGGTGTGTGTGTGTGTCTGTGTGTGTGCGTGTATAATTAAAATTAGAATACATATAATAAATTTTAGTAGAGCCTCGTAACAATCAGATGCAGTAAGTTTCATGTTGCCTGTTGATGACAATTACATGCATATCTCTAATTCATAGAGGGACGTACGTGTGTATATACCTATAATTATTTGGGTAATCAAAATTCATGAATACTTTAAAAATGGTGTGACCTCCATTACCATTTATTTTTACTTCTTTCAAGAATTTTACAAATTGCTGGTTCCATCGTACTTTACTGTATATTCACCGTTCAGTCAGTGTACTTACCACTTTTTCTACTCGATTCTCAATTTTTTGTAGTTGTACAAATGTGCGAAATAATATTACCTTGTTCAACGTTGAATACGTATCAGTGCCTACAGTTGTTCAAATATCCAAAGTCCAGGCGTGTCGACACACACACACAGTGAATATATCGTAGACAAAAAGTGTAAACGGTAAAATTGAAAGAAAGAAAATAAATGATAATTAGATGAATATAATCCTTTAAATTTATAGGTAACCCAGCATTAATTGAATGAGGTTGCACGTCATACAGCTCTCCGGTTCTCCTTAAACGCTCGACGACAGTCGCTGTCCGATTGAATCACCCGGACGGGTTGCACATATACATCCACATACACATATACACATCCGAGGATGACAAAGTGCAACGGTGGGTTAGCCAGGGGAAAGGGAGGGAAGGGAGGGAAGGGTCGCGGCGAGAGAGAACCTCGGCTGTCAGCGTCAAAGTCTGCAAATTAGAGCGTTAGCCGCGCGGTAATGAACCGTGGGCCAGCATGCAAGCTTGCAGTTATGCTCGTTGCGTCTGCTATACCTGCGCCCTCGCGGATCAACCTGCACGATCGTACTCTGGATAACCTCTCGTGCTCTACACCCTCGCAGAATCACGAGGATCGGCTTTACCCCTCGTCCTTTTTGATTTTCGATACACCATCAAACAAGAACACTGCTTCCCTTCTAGATTATATCGATTACTTTGGTTTTAAATGACTCATTAGTCCATCTACGTTTATCGATCATTATTATATAGAAATATCGAAGATATCGGAGATGTTAGCGACGATCGTAATACAAGATATACTCTACCGCTTGAAAGTTCAGAAACTTATTGATCTTTTATGCATTTGAGCAAATGGTTTCTACTTGTTTGACAGTTCATAACTATATATAGAAGCAAAATTCGTACACATAGTAAAAAAAAATTGAATATAAGCTAATAAAAGGAAATTTCATCGGTTTGATAAGTGCCTTAGAATATTTGGTGTTTTGGCTATCTCGAAAAAATGCAAACGATCGATCAAAATTTTTTTTTCAGTATATAGAACAAAATTTACATTGATGTAAACCACTCAATTTTTAAAAAATTGATCGTTCGTTCGCATTTTTTAGCAGTCACTTTCATTATCTATATATGATTTGCGACCTCTAAGGTTATAGACTGTGAAAATACAAATAAAATTTACGCAGTTAATTGTAAAGTTTCAATACTGTGACATACCCATTTGTTGTTCTATTAAGGGAAATCCGTACGTTCATAGAATAATTTTATGTTAAAAAGACTAATAATTTTATAAATTTTGACGGATACAGAAAGTATAAGTATTAAATTTCCTTTTAACCATCTCAGAAAAATAAAATAACTGCTGTTTTTAAAGTAAGCAACAATCTAAGAAAAAAAAGCGGGAAGTACCAATTTCTGATCAGTAAATTTTCGGTACATATACCACTTTCTATTTAAGTCTACTAACCAATTATTGATTGTTATGCGCAGCAACATTTAAATTTATGTAAATCTCATTATTTTATTGAAATAATATACTGATCAGAAATTGGTTCATAATCAATAATTGGGTACTTTACGGTATACGCTTTCGAACGTTTGAGAGGTATTGTGCACGTTAAAAAAATCATATAACTTTACAAAAATATGAATCAACTATATAGTACTACACATTTACTTAGTGTGTAGAATTTTCGTGATAGGCTCGTATCACTCTCGCGCTTAGATTCATTTTGAGTGTGCGATGTTGGAAAAGTACACGAGATCATCGAAAAGTGCAGCAATGCGCATTATCTAAAAATCTATATAAACTATGTTATCGGTTTCCTGACAGACGTTGGCATCGAGCCCGATGTAAATTGGTACTTAATAGATATTGCAAAGTACATGCAATGCATCACTAAAGTATCGTTATTGATCTACCAGGTGCAGACATAATACTTAATTATACACCTTATATTAGATTTCGATCCTACAACGTTTAATATTTAAAATTATAAAATTTCAACGGAAGGTTCATTGCAACTTGTATTATTTTACACTCTATATATATGTAGATACAATAGAGGAGTTTTAAAAATATAAAATTATTCTAAAAAGAAAAGAAAAACAAACTGGCAAAAGTATCAATTCTATTTTAGATTCGTTTTTAATGTTATAATAGCAAATGAAATGACAAAATCGCTTAAAATTTATTGAAAAAGTACGTGTTCACATCTTGAACGAGCGGGCTAAATCCGGAAGGAATATCTTGAAATTGGATAAAATTCAAATTTTAGTGTACTCTTTCCTTGAAGGAATAAAATATTCCTTTCTCGCGGATATAACTGAATTTATTTCACCGGCTAAGTCTATGAATTCGTCGATTTTGATTCGATAAATACGGTTGACATATCCAATTAATATATTTCAAACGAGTATACACAGTTGATATCTGATAATTACGAGTATACATGCAAAGACAACATTCCTTGAGGAAAAAATTTAATATACATTTTGCGGCGGTTACGTATAAAATTTAATCGATAGTTATACGCATTTACCTAATAATATTACTAATGATTTAAAAACTGTACGATACCGATCAAATTTTTTGATTCGCTTAAGTGAAAATCTATTACAAATCATTGCAAACGTATTTCGAAAAGTTTTCGATTAATCTGTAATAATAGCAGTTTATTAAAAAATTTTAATTTCCTTAATAAACAAAAGCTTAATACAAAAAACTAAACATTAAGGTACACTTTAAAATCTATGTACCTAACAAAGGCATGGTATGTAAAATGTCATATGATGAAAATTGAAGCTTTTTAAAAAGCTTTCGATTTTTAAAATTTTATTTTATCTAGCATTACGCAGACGTTACGAAAGTGTTTATATAAACAATCATTCATATAACATTACATATTTTTACTTTAGTGAACCTGAATTTTTGTGTGGTAGCGTACATATAACATTATTTATTAATTTCAAACACAAGAATTTTATTGATATTTTGATTAGTCATTAATATTTGAGATATTTTTCGTTTTATAAGCAACATTATTCATTAGGATAATGTAACTAGGACTTAAGGAAGTTCGTCGGCTACGCAGAAAGACAAAAGAAAGTCGCTATAGTCGTTTTATTGACTAAAGCAGTAAGCTGTTTGCGACATTGCCGCTAGAGCACATAATAAAGGTTAATGTCGTTAACATAGCGGTTTAGAAAAAAAAATGTATTGATTAAATATGTTAGAAGTATCTAATCGATGTCTAAAAAATAACATAATGTTTATTAGAATTCACTTAACCATTTGTAAAAATTTCTGCTGGATCTGTTCGTCAGGTTATGTGTAGTTTAAATAAATAGACTAGGAAAACCCGATTGTCCATAAGACGCCGTGTTAAATCGCACAAAATTATTTTATTAATATATTATTAGGTAGCTATAGAAACTACTCAAAAATTTAACTCAAGATTTTTTATATAATAATAAGCTTAAATAAATTTTTGTATTAACATCTGTTTGTTAATTATACATCGGATGAACCTCCTTAAAGTAATTTAAAAATAAGTTATGGAGTTTTTTACAGGTATGTACAATGCAAATTATAATTTAAATTAAATTGTTGTAATGCGATTCGAAGAAAAATATGAAAGAACATGAAAATAAATCGGGACATAGATTAATTAAAAAGTTGGTGGGTAGAAAAAAAAAGGTCGTCGAATTTTAGAGCCAATAAAAAAAGAATTTGTATGGTGAAATTGGAGGATCGGTAATGTAGGCTGTCGTTTGCGTATAGGGCGCTTAAAGCGCATGAAAAATAGTATATATCGGGAAAAGCTCTGGCCGTGAGTGTAGCACAAATATTTAAATTTCTGGAAAATCACATCGTTAAAATACCTTGACGTCCGTGCGCGAGCTCGAGTTTCAAAACAATCTCTATATTTTTCGCGGATTGTAGAAACGCGCCACGCGCGAGAGCTCGTATTTCGCACTTGTTGAGAGGGTTTATACGTTGAAAACTGTAATCTCCACTGTGTGTTTTACGTATAGTAATAGACGTCAACAACTTGACGTTTGAATGCTTTATGAGATATAGTGGATACAATTTTTTATATTTATTTTTGTAAATAAATAATCCGAGCAGCAAATAAGCTCAACTCCATTTAACTTAATGATTTTACAATTATTATGTATGCGCATATTAAGTGTGTTTTGGGGAATCAATTAGTAGAATACAGTAATAGAAACAATCGAAACGAAACTAGCAAGAGACAGGAAAGAGAAAATATAATGTATTATTAACTTTCGAGTCTCGATTAAATAAAATACAAGAAAAATATTTAATAACAACCTAAAAGGTATAAATTGTGATCGACACTCACGAAAAGATGCGTTATATTATACGAACCGCACTAAAGTTAACGTAGAGAGACATGTACACTAGAAAAAAGATTCGCTGATTAATACGAGTATAAAACGTTAATGCTCGTATAGCCGAAGTAGTCGGTTGAGCTTAGAACGAATGAAAAGCCAAAGCTCCGCTCGAACAGAAAATGAATTTTCAAATTCCAATTGCACGTCGGCATTAATATTAAATAGACGTGGGAGGGGGGTGGGGGTGGGGGAGGGAGGGGCCCAAGGTGCACGACGAGTGCATACCAAACCTGCCTGAGGCGTATATAATGAAGGCTTTCACAGACGAACGGACCCGGACCGGACGATCTGACGTGATGGTCGCTTCTCTCGGGGAAAGCTCCGCGCGCGCGTGTACACGTGTATGTATATATATATATACGTATATAGTTGAAAGCTCGAACCGAGGCTCGTAACGTCCAGCACGTCGGTGAGCTCGGTCAGCGTGCCCCTCGTGTGTGCCTATGTGTGCGTGTATATATCAATGCGAGAGATTGGACTACAGGTCTGGACTGAAAACGCACTTCTGTCACCGAAGCGAAGTCCGGTCTACTCTGCCAATATTGTGCACAATCAGCGAGTGTTCGTGGTGGCGGCGCGTCCGTTAAAGCCTTTCCAATATGTATATGCTCGCGCGATATCGAACCGAGCGAGAATTGGCTAAATTAATAACAGACCGCGATAATGCGCCCCGCGTGCTGGGTGAAATTGCTGCGGGTGTGTTCCAGGTATACCGCTGCTTTCCTTTCATCATCATGAGCCGGATTTCCGGTACGTGTGTGCGTAACCGGCTACCCTCTACTTCATACGGTTTAGTTACATACGCATTACGTCCATTAAATATAATCGTCATTTACTAAACTTTCATCGGGTATTATTGGTATTTTATGGCTAGACGTAAGCTACCTACATATTATTCATCAATCGAACGAACCTTTTGATCTTCCGGGAAAATCGCTTAATTATTCTTTTTCTCTAATAGTTTACAAAAGTTAATTGTACCGATTGTAATGCTTCTTATTCAGGAGTATCCACAAGAATGTTAAAAGCCAGAGTTAAAGAACATTTTAGAAATAGTTTGAAAGCTGATAAATAATGTGTTACCACTAATCAATAAATTAGGGCATATCACATGGATATTTTAATAAGCTTATGATATTAGACAAAGAGAGAAATTGGAGAAAAAGAATAATCTTTGAAACTATTCACATAAATATGCGAAAACAACCACTTTATAAAAAGAAGATATATCAATAAATTACAATCAGTGTACAGAACGTTAATACATAAATTTAAATAAAAATAAGTTTTACATAAAGTATATATTTTTTTTTTTTTTATATTATTTAACGTCGCTCTATTTATGCTGCCAGGGCTAATCAGCGACGGAGGTGAACGGTGTGTCTGTAAACAAAGCACATGTAGTTGAAACAGTGGTGCTTGTGTCCATCGGAAGATATCATCGGTCACTGTAATTAGTCTAATAATTACAGTTTCCTGTCCTCCCGATGGAACCACCGCGATCCTCTTTACATCTTCGCGTCCCTAACGTTCCCTATAGTTCAGATGCCCGTGCCTCTCATGCACTGAAAAATGCACGAAACGCACGCGCACCCGAACTGGCGTCACATTATAGTGACACGCCGAGCCACTGAGTCGCGGTGTTCGAAAAATGCACATGAAAAAATTTTCAGAGGTACACGTCTGGGATCGAACCCACGACCCTCGGTGTGAGAGTCGGGAGCTCTACCCATGAACCACCGCGGCTCTATAAAGTATATATAGTAGTTGTTTCCTTTTAGTGTTTTTTACGATTACAAAAATTTCATTCATTCGCTAATCAAATTATGCCGATTATTGTGATATCAAGCTTTTCTGTTGATGGGGGGGGGGGGCTTATTGACATCTATTACAGTTGGTGGAAATATTATGTAAGAGACTCTCCTCTTAAAAGGTTAAGCCTGAGTTAAAATTAAAGAGGAACTATTCAATATTAACAATTAATAATTTTTTGCATAACCATTGAAAACATTCCGTATACTCTGATTTTATTCCATAATGGACTTACCGCAGGATATCTCAGGAACCATTTATCGAATAGGTTCAAATTTTAACGGTAATTTTTCGATATATGATTTACATTTACTTGAGCGGAATAGAATTTCAATAAGAGTCTAAATGTTTATATAAACAAATTATTTTGCAGTTTTTTTATATAATTTTTCAATTTTTAAATTAATTTGGTAATAATAATTTTTTTTAGAATGTTAATAGAGTCTGTTCCATTCATGTAGAATTAAATCATATTTAAAAGTTACTGTTAAAATTTCAGTCTATTCGATGAAATGGTTCCTGATATATCCCGCGGTAAGTCCATTATGAAAAAAAATCAGAGTATACCGAGTCTCATAATTAATTAATATAGTTATTGATATATAAATTGGTTTAAAAAATTTTAAATAAAAGTTAATATCAATATAATTTGTTTAAAAAATTAAGAAATTTTCTTAATTGTTATGAAAATAATTATTAATTTTTAATATTGAATAGCTTTTTTTCCAAGCAGTACTATTGAAGCAGTGGTTGGTCCTCGGCATCTCTTCACTCGTTCTTAGTCGTCCTGGTCTATGCGAATTTGTTCCAAGTTTTAGGCTTACTTTTTACAGTAGTGAGCCTCGAGCCGCCAAGAGTCTCGCACCGAGTGTCTCTTCACTTATTGTCGATTGTAATGCTGGTACCTCGACGTCAAGTAAAAAGATTATCTCCCAAACCGTTCAATTCTTAGAATTGAGTGTTCTCTCTTACTTGACTCCAACTGTACTGTTCCGTTACAGTACTTTAGATTATATTTAATGAAAATCCTGAGTCAGAATATTATTACATTAAGAAAAATGTATTGTGTTAACAAATTCCGGTGTTCATTTTACCAAATCACCTTGATGTTCGTGAGACAATAATTTTTATTTATATACTCTATCAACGGCACTTGGTTGGTGAAAATTATAAAGTTATTTACAGCTTTAATAAATATAAATAATTGCTGCACTCACAAAAATGTATTCTTGTCATTAGCAAATTGTCGTCTCAAATATGGTGCAAAAGGAAATCCACTTGATCTTAGACGATTCTTCTATTACCAAGTAGAATCCATTAAAATCAAGATCTCACTGTTTTAAATAGAAATCGAATTTTCTGGGCTATAGAAAAATGATTTCCTATTAACCCTATTTGAGATGATAATCCTCTAATAACAAGAATACATTTTTGTGAGTGTACATTTATGGTTTTTTGATAGATATTTATAATTTTTATTTATAAAGCTAACTATTTAACATATTTGTAAAGTTGAGTAACAAAATGTATAAAAACAATAAAGTTTTATATATGGGTAACTAAAAAGTTTTTAGTTATTATAAAAAATTATTTTAAAAGTTTTTGTATTATTTACGGTTGAGAAAAATATTATCAGGTTTTATAATTAATAAAAATTTGAAAGTCATTTTACGATTTAATTTACTGTATATAGTTTTAAAAAAAAGTGCATATACGTGTCTAATCAATCAAATAAAATGTATTTGACGGAAAATATTATAATCATCATAATTTAAAGTTAATTATATTTTAATTTATTATTAGTTGCCTGATACTTATTTAAATTACGTTAATCTATATATTTTATTAAGTCTTATTAAAGATGTACTTTTAATATAATAATAATTATCACAAATTTTTGTCCTTATGACAACTAATAATGCTTATTAAAAGTAACAATAACAATTTTTTGTAGATATTAAGGGGACAAGCCTGGGTTAAAACCTGAAAAAGAAGCAATTGTTTTAATCATATAAAAAATTTTTCAATTTACATTTAGGATTGTGTAAACAAGTATACTTAGAATATATACTATGTTAAGTTAATTTACCTGGGTTAAAGCTGTATTCGAAGCCATTTTCCAGGTTACGCTGGCCATGACAGCGAAGAACCCATTTTTTCATCCAAAACCACTTGCCGCAGAATATCTTTAGATCCTATCATTCAATTTGGATGCAATTTTGAGGAAACCTTGATATCTACATTTAGAACCACTTGAATGGAGCAGACTGAGTTAAAAATTGTTTCCAGGTGAGTTAAATACTATTTTTGGTCAAAAAAATCAAAAAAAATGAAAAAAATTACTAAAATTCAGTAAAAAATTTTTTTCTTTCTTTGTTTCAGAAAAGTTGTCCATTCAAGTGGATTAAATAATAACTGAGGTGATGTTCTTCCAACCTGGGTTAAAAAGGTGGAGCAACAAGAAAGTAAGCCTGCGGCAAGTGGCTTTGGATGAAAAAATGGGTTCTACGCTGACATGGCCAGCGTAACCTGGAAAGTGGCTTCGAATACAGCTTTAACCCAGGCAAATTAACTTAACATAGTATATATTCTAAGTATACTTGTTTACACAATCCTAAATGTAAATTGAAATTTTTTTTTATACCATTAAAACAATTGCTTCTTTTTCAGGTTTTAACCCAGGCTTGTCCCCTTAAAAAGTGACTTTGTTGTTATTATAAATTCATTTTGGCTAATCTAACCAATATACTTGCGTCATCAAGCGTGTCAAAGTTTAACAAAGTTGTTTTTGTTGTGTTAGCTAAGTATTATGCTAATTTTTCAATTAATGACACGTGCCTGCTACACCGAGAAAAAACTGCATAGCAATATTTACAAAAAAATATAGTAAAGTATAATATAACTAAAACAACCTAATTATTTTATTGATTTCACTATACTATGGCTAAATTACATATAAACGCATACTTAAATCAACCAATTTTTGTAGTACAATGGGCCCAATTGATTTATTGGTATTCGACTGTATTTTTTACTATAATTCGCTTAGTTAAATTTACTATTTAGAAATATTTAATATAACACCATAATTTTTTTTAAATATTTACGATTAAAATGTTGTTACTGTTACAATATATTATTGCAGTATCATTATTCCACTATACAGTATTCTTAAATATACTATGTTTTAAATTATGTTTATAATTGAATTTTTTTATTAATACTAATTAATATGTAGTAAAATGAACTTGCAATTAACTATATATTGAGAGGGTATTACCGGATTCAATGATAAATATAGATACTATATTTCTACAAATATTTTCCCTTGTGATATTTGTTTGGAATTTGACCCCCCAAAAACTCATGTTTTTTTAACTCATTCGATTAAAAAATACGTCAAATAAGTTTCTAAAAAACTATTTTTTAGTGGAAAAATGTGTTTCCGACCGTTTTTTAACAAAAAAATTATTTTTATTCCACGATTAAAAAAAACATGCGGACACAGTGGTCCTCAACTAACCTTTTGGGCTAGAGGATTATTAAATAATTGACACTTCAAACCGTTATTCAGAGTCGGGCCTCCGATAACCACGGACGATTTGAAGTTGTCAATTTTTTAATAACCGTTTAACCCAAAAGCAAGTTTAGCTCGAAAAAGAGGTTTATAAATGGTTAGCTTATTGGGCTGTACAAAAGCAAATTGGAAATATGTTGTGTAATTGTGAAGAATATTACGTATATGGGCTATTTTACGTCAAGTGATATGATGAAAATTTTAAATTGCACCAAATTTTGAGAATAGGCTGGAAATATCTTCCAGAAATTAGAAAAAAAATTTTTAGATGTTAAAAATAATTTGACTGACAATTATTCCAACATAAACAATAGAAATTTTTCATTTTTTTTTTTCAAAAATTGCTATTTTTGAAGCCATTTATCTCAAAATCTATTGATTTTTTTGAAAAAACATTACATACTTTTGTTTAAAATAATATTAAGAACTTATCTACCTAGGTTATAATTTTCAATTTTGAAATCTCGAACAGATACGACATCCGGAAATATTGATTATCAAAAAATCTCCGTTCCTCCGTCATTAGCACCGGTTTGGGAGCATAAAAAGAGCGACGGAGGTCATACGATGTCTTGGTGAAGAAAGCACTTGGTGAAAATACATTCGCCAGTGGTGCTTGTATTAATCGGCCGGGGCCGGGAATCGAACCTGGGACCTCCAAATTACGAGCCCGACGCCCTATCCGACCGAGCCATCGCAGGCCTCAAGAATTGTAATCTGGGTAGATAAGTTCTAAAGATTATTATGAACAAAAGTTGTTTCTAATGTTTTTTTCAAAAAAATCAATAGATTTTGAACTAAACGGCTTTGAAAATAGTAATTTTTCTTAAAAAAATGAAAAATTTCCATTTTTCATGGTGGAATAACTCTCAGTCAAAAAGTTTTTAACACCTAAAAATTTTTTTTCTTTTTCTGGAAGATATTTCCAGCCTGTTCTCAAAATTTGGTGCAATTTAAAATTTTCATTATACCACTTCATGTGAAATAGCCCATATATATGTGCCAAAATGAAACTATGTACTGTTTATAAACTAGATATAACTTGTTTTAGAACAAAATAAAGTATGAAAAATATAACTATATTTTTATTTCATATAATCGTTACTTAAAGTCTAACTTATAAATTATAGTAAATCTAAAAATGATGATGTATTTGTAGTATTATTTTTCTATTAATTTCTAATACAACTTTTAGTATTATTTGCTAAAAATATAATATAGTAAATTTTAATAAATAAATGGCACTTGCAATTTTCATAAATAATTCTACCACAAATTATTGCAGTATAGTTATTGAACTATATTTTCTGGTAATTTTATAGTAAAATTAACCTTTGTTTTTCTCTCAGTGTATTACAAAGTTACACCTGTTAAAAAATAATGTACATTTTCATTGTTATTAAATATATCATGCATCCACAAATGTGGATCGCTTACCGTATACAGACATTGACACGCAATAAAATGAATTTAAAAAAGTTTGTACTTTTGTACTTTCTTTGACTAAATGAAAATGATGAAGGAGGAAAGAGGGTTCGATTGTTCAAAGTAGAGTGAATTCTCGAGCATTGACCAGAGATCGGTATAGCCGCACGGCACATCAATTCGGAATGCCAGCTTCAAAGACGAACAATCCACCGGACCAAATTAACATCCTCATTATCAATACCCCGCATTAATCCGCAATAACAATAATCATCTCGCACCTCGGGATCGGCGTCCCCACAACAATCCGCGCGTGATATGCGAGCAGGCTCGATCCCCCGTGATCTCGCTACAGGCGAGACCTCCGATCAATTAGGGAGGGTGACCCGCCGGGTGGAGAAGCGAGGTGAGACGGCGCGCCCACGAACCCAAGGATACCCGTACTCTCTTACCCGTAATTGTTTAGCTTCAACACCGAGCAATAATTATAACACGCGTGCGAGTGTACACCTCGGTTTGGGGAGTACAGGGGAGTCAGGCAGTACTATCGCAGTGGCGGCGTCGGGTCTCTCTCTCTCTCTCACAGTTATATCGTCCCAATTCGGTACGAGGTCGCACGGCACTGGCATATAATGGACCGCCAGGGTGAGCCCGGTCGCTCGGCAAGACGCGGTGCTCGAGAGCTCGCGTGAGCCTGACGTTTCGACGTGTCAACAGCATCTATGCATCATCGGCTGTCCCGTACACGCGTTTCTCTCGGCCTCGCGTACGTTCAGGACGTATATACGGCCAGTTACGGACACGCGAGCCCCCGATCATTATAACGAGGGAACAATGTGCGCGATATACCCCTTCTCTACCCTCGCCGCTTCCATCACCCTCGATGTCACCACTAACCCTCCCGATCCCCGCATCCTCATTCCTCACAACTCTCTCACTTTTATACCCGCATATCGGATTTCACCTCGCATATTTATTATATTTACCGGGGGACAACCACTGGCGTTACATCCGTAACACTGTCGCGAGCTACGCGTTTGCCGACTTCATTATTAAGTATTTGCATATTCGTTCTATAATATCGGTAAATACAATTCGAGTTATGTGTACACACAATTGCTTAGCGGGTCGCGTGGTGCGTCCGACCAAATCGTGACTACTTCTACTTGGACGTATGGGTTATAATTCGATATTCGACTATTTCTAAATATCATTGAAGTAATGGATTTTATACTTTTGTCGTTGACTTGTCGACAGTAATAAAAAAATAATAATATTATATAATAAACATTTTTCCCGTATCGGAGCTATACGTGATATTACTCTCCATTAGTATACACAATTAGATTTAGTCGTTGAAATATTTTAAAAATTATTCCATCGGCAGGTGCATATATATATGTAAATGATATTTATATTACTTGACGTGTATCCTTCATTTTTGAATAACTGCTATGCTTTTTATCTATTAATAATAAAGAAAAAAAAAACAATCTTCTGCGTCACGGATTATTAATTACCGTTATTCTACTACTGCGTCTATCATCTATAGTCGGGTATAGCCGACCGCTCGGGTTTATTGGCATTCCATTGGTAAAGGAGAATATTAATTAATTATCGAGAGATTAATGAATGATAAAAATATAGCGAATTATATACACACACACACACATACGCGCGCGAAAGTACAAGTAAGTGCATACATTATAGAAAACGAAACGTATATAGGTGTAGTACAAAATAAAATAGAATGGTCGAACGGTAAATACCAACGAAGTAGTGTAAAAATGTAAAGATAAAATCAATTACGAGAGGTTTTATACCGCGATATATAATTTGAAAAGAGTGGAGTAAAAGATCGCCGACAGCGCAGCAGTTGTAACGTACGCAAATGACTTTGAGCAATGCGCGTATAACAGAGACCGAGTGGCATTCACGTATAGCAGTATTTTCGTGTTTCGCGGGAGAGTCGTTTTGGTTCGCACGAATCCGCATCCTATGGCCCAGAGAATACAATAGTCCGTTCGGTGTAGCTACGATTTGTCGAAGCGATAGCACTCGTATCTCACTTTTCCCGTGCGAATGTACCTCGTGTACTGCATTACACCCGTGCCTCCGTCGAGACTCGGAAAAAGTATATACGGTTGCGAGTGCTTTCTACATTCACCTGCAGCGATTTCAATGTAATTCGGGAGATTTCGTATGCATTAATAACTCTATGTCTAACTGGTATATGCCAAATTTTGGCAATTCGATATACGCGCGTCTTAATATACATCACGTCCTATAAGAATTATACACAGTATATAGTTTACACGACGGAATTCACATTTTTTAATCAATCGGTATAAATACTGTGTTATTATATATAGATTTCTGATACTACGCGTATACATATTATCTATATATTATTAGATATAGCGCAGATATGCAAGATATTTGCTGATACAATTTAACTTGGAATTCCCGATTAAGTAAATAATCATCTTAAACCAGTGTAAATGATTAGTTATACTATTATGAGATTAATTAGAAATTTCTTGGCGATAAAGGATTAATTTCGATGTCTCGGATACGATGACAAATATACAAATTGATTATCGATTTATGTACAAATATATACGTGTATGTATTAATTTTGAGTATAGCGATCGTTACAAATTTGTCGGAATAGAAAATCGATGTGTATATATATAATTAAATTAATTGCGATTTGAGTGCGATAGATATAAAATTGCTACACTAGCGCGTAAACGTTGTATTTTACTTCCGCAGTAAGCTAAATGATTTTTACACTTTTAAAATGAAATGAAATAGTCGCGGAGGTGTATATAGGGGAATTACCGGAGATCCGCAGATGAAATAATGAAATACAATGGGAAATCTGGGGTATATGTATCGGACGAATGACCAGGTAAATTAATGACTAATCATTCGTTAAGGTGGATGGAATCGACAAATTCAACGAGTGGCCAACTGTCAATATTCCTCTCGTGTTCTTGGTTTTGCGCGTGTCATATAGAGGCGAACCGCCTTCTAACGTATAGCTCCGAAAAGAGAGAGAGGGAGAGAGGGAGGGAGAGAGGATAGTGGAGGGCGCGCGAATGTGAACGTGCGAATGGCAAAAGAGGAGGCAAACTATCCGGAGTGAGCGAGGGCCGGTTGAAAAGCCGAATTGATCGCGGACGTTTAACCAGGTACGTTATCGAGGATCGTTATCGGCACACACGTGCGATCAATTCCATCAGCGTCAATACATACCCGCGAAGCACCGATTCCACACTACCTTGTCCTATCTCTTGCCTATGTGCATTCAACTATATATCTATATACATCTATACATACGTACACATACACACACATACGCACACCTCTCTTTCTCTCTATCGTCCAAGTTTTATAGCTATACGTAGAACGGCCCCGGATCGTTCCTCTCGTTTCCGTCGGCCAGCTAGCCACCACCCCCCCCTCGCCCCTCGAATTTTCCCCGGAAAATTCGCAACGCATATTTTCCACATCGATTTGCCGGGTCACGCTGGTCTTGCTGGTGGTGGTGCCGGTGGACAATGGCTATACGCGTATCATAATTTAGTCGAAGCGCGCGAGATAAACGCTTCCGCAACCGCCTCGGAATGAGCCGAATCGTTCTGCTCGTGTCTACCCATTCGGTATTGTTCGTGCGGGTGAGTTTGTGTGCACGTGCACGCTCGAGCGGCCTATGTGTCTACGAGATTGAACTTCGTTGGAGTCGGAATTGGCCCAAAGTTTCCCGCGCTCGGCGGATGGATAATAGCGCGGCGATGTAGTTTAAACGGATCCCGCAATTATCGGGGAGAAAGTGACTCGCACGGTCTATGATATGAGAAGTAACGAGTTGTTTACTCGACCCGGCTTTTACATTTTATACACCTATATATCGTTACTTTCTCGGGTCTACAGAACTATGTGCACTCTGTTGAAATACATTTCCCTCTACTATACGAACTAATCTATTTAAAATGCTGACATTGTCCCGAATTGTTCATAAACGAATTGTTTATTATTTGCTAATTGTTAAATGCTCATTTTTCAATGTGATCTTACATTTAATGCACATAATGAGTGTAGATTCGAATTTATTCATATTCAATTTCCAACAGTTGTGAAATTCTAAAGTTTAAATGTTTTATCACTCGACTACAAAGAAAATTGTTTATTTGTTCATTGAAATTTCGAATTATTTTAAAAATTTTTTTTCCGTTATTGCTGAATGTACCGGAATGTTTGGCAAATCGAGATGCCGAATTGGCATACATAATAATGCAAAAATTACTGTGCTTCGACAATATTAACTAAAATTCTCACATGTAAATTATTTACTGTTTTCGTCTTTGAAACAACTCATCTAAAGATACGTATGATTTTCTGCGATATCGGAAACATATTTACTAAAAACCTTTTTAATCACGTTTGTACAATTGTTGTTCTTTTGGTTTCGACTTGCTCGATCACTAAGGTTACTCCACCGCCGATTATTCAACGACTTGAGTTTATTTCCAATCGTCGAGTGTACAGAAAAATTAAAATTAGGTACATTAATAATATCTTACGCACGGTAAAGATCCCATAGGAATTGTGCAATCTTCATTTACCGTGGTTAACGTTGCAGTATCATTGAAGAGCTACATTAAAGAATTGCACCCGAGGAAATAAAAATTCTGCATCTGAATGATCGTAACCCAAAAACGTGCAAGGATGTTGTACATTGCTCAGTAGACAAATGCGACGAAGAGAGAGAGAGAGAGAGAGGTGTATTATCGGAAAGAAAAAAGAAAAGCGACACGAGTATAATAAAATTATCTTGGAAGAGGTTGTGGAGGAGTGGCTTTGTGAAAAATCGGCCGTGGGGAAGGATAATTGGCGCACCCGTCAATTGAATTCGCGCCACGGCTAATCGAATAGGGACGTTGGGGAGGAGGTGCGGTAACAGTAGCCTCTCACTAGCCGGAAATATATATATATATATATATATATATATATATATATATATATGAGTAAAAGTAGCTTGTAAATAAACAAGTAATATGGAACACCTGTTTCTATTCTAGTAAATTGGTCGATTCGGTGACAGAATAAGCATTTTATCGCAAGGAAGAAACTGTCAACATTGTTTAAATGACCATTGTAAACGTTATTTAATATTTATTTTATAGTTGTGAAATAGAAGGAATTTTCACTAAGGTTACTCCACCGCCGATTATTCAACGACTTGAGTTTATTTCCAATCGTCGAGTGTACAGAAAAATTAAAATTAGGTACATTAATAATATCTTACGCACGGTAAAGATCCCATAGGAATTGTGCAATCTTCATTTACCGTGGTTAACGTTGCAGTATCATTGAAGAGCTACATTAAAGAATTGCACCCGAGGAAATAAAAATTCTGCATCTGAATGATCGTAACCCAAAAACGTGCAAGGATGTTGTACATTGCTCAGTAGACAAATGCGACGAAGAGAGAGAGAGAGAGAGAGGTGTATTATCGGAAAGAAAAAAGAAAAGCGACACGAGTATAATAAAATTATCTTGGAAGAGGTTGTGGAGGAGTGGCTTTGTGAAAAATCGGCCGTGGGGAAGGATAATTGGCGCACCCGTCAATTGAATTCGCGCCACGGCTAATCGAATAGGGACGTTGGGGAGGAGGTGCGGTAACAGTAGCCTCTCACTAGCCGGAAATCCGGCTTCCGGTCCCGGGCACGGAACGCGAAGGTGAATTTTCCGATAGTCGACTGGACGACCACTGCGGCACCGGGGGTTTTCAACCCTGCGAACAATGACGTTTTCAGACCTTGGCCGCCGACGTATACCTGTCCTCTCTTTCTCTTCCAATACACACACATATATATATATATATATATATATATATATATATATATATTCGTATATTTATTTTCTGCTCGAATTCACGTGCAGACGAAGGCGACGAGTGTGCTGTATGTCCCTTTTTATCTCAGTTTTGATAACTATACCCACAAATTGTTTTGGTCGTACGTAATTGTTATTGCAACGTATATATTTATATTGATATCAAAGGTTTTTTAGTGCATATCCACAGTTAGCGCGTCAAAGAAAACTCACTTTACGTTTAATGCTGAAAACCAAAAAACGCATAATACAATCAATTTATTGTATTTTTTAGGTAAACAATACACACTATTATTACACGTATAAACAAAGTTACAGTACCTTATATCATTGTCTGGTTTTTTTCTTTTTCAAAACTGCATAGACCGATTCGCGCCGTGTTTTGTCCGTATACCGGCGTTGTAAAAATGTTTAGCATTCTCGTTACAATGTATTTAAATACACGCGTTTCGAGTAATCTGGTAATATTCCATAATGCATTAATTCAACTCAGTTATTTAAGTATGTACAAAATGTAGGTTGCGCGATAATGTCGGGAATTTTCAATAATTCAATTTTGAAATACCAGCATCATTGATTGATATTCACTTACAACAGTGTAGACATAACCAAACCTAATGGAATAACTATAATTTAATATTTGTTTATAAATAATGAAGTATTACGCGATTGAGATAATTGTACACGTCGATGATTTAATTGTTATTGCCTTTTAGTACGAGGAATCGAGTTCCATACGGAGTTCGAGTATTAAATTAATTGAATGACTAACTTTATAAGAAAACGGAAATTATAGATAAGGATTTTAAAAAGGAAGTAGCAATGACATTCTAACAGAAATAAAAGTTTTAAGGACTAGCAGTCTTTCATTTACTCAGTTCTCTTTTATCTTTTTCTGGAGAGAACGTATAAAATCTTGCAAAAGAATGTGATCAATAGAGTCAATATCTAACAATAACTATTCGAATCTCAAAGTTTGGGTAACTTCCTCCTATAACAGTTTTGCAATCAAGTCAAGGAATTTAATTTCAATAGTAAGACATTGTGTAGATTTTTATAGGTTCTCTCTCTTTTTTTTTCTTTTCTCTCGCGTTAACGATAGAAATTATATAATAAAATAATTCAATTGTCTTTTGTACAATGTTTATTTAGCAGTTTCATATATTTACTTGTTTAATGTTGTTTGTATGAAAATTTTTTGTTTATATTTATTGGTTTTAAAGATACTGTACACGCATAAATGGGTCGCAACGTTTACGGCGTCCGCGCATATATTTACTTCTGCATTTCTGTGTCTTGTGTTCGTGCTACTGCACACGTATGACATAACCAAAGAGAATAACCGGTGCAAGCACCCGTTACGAGGAAAATATAATAGCTAACTATTATTCGTGGCATAATTTGTAAAAAATCTTGTATTCAATATTTCGGGAACGTAAATTGAGTTTTCATCAGACCCAGAATGCACAATAAATACCTTGGTTGCTAGCTACCAAGCAATTCACGTACAGATGTCGCTCTAAAAATTTCCACGAACAACGAATAAGAGAGGAGGAGAAGAAGAGTTTTCGTTGTGCGGGACAATGCTTAAAATGTAATTCAATATGCCGTGCGGAAAGTTTGTATACGTCGCGAGCTCTATACCTTTCTACCGCGCGTGTGTACATGCACATTTAAGTGCATATACGTGTATATATATATATACACGCACACATACAGATCGCAGGGCGAGACGCCACGACCGCAAGAGTTGGCGAAATTTCAGGGGTCTGGTTCTTGATTGACAAGGAACGTCTCTTCTTCGTGCACGAACTTGCACGAGTTTTCTCATCACGGTGGGAAGTTGTGTGCGTGCGGTTGCTTATTCACTTGATCCCGTGCGCTGCCTCTGCACGGTTAAGAAAGAGAAGATGCAACGAGTCTCCGTTTTCGGTCTTCATTGGGACTGTCGTCACAGCTGCGTCTGTCAAGTGACGCAGTTGTATATATCCCTTCGAGAAGTCTGCCCCGTCTCCGAGTTACCACCCCTGAATTTTCATCCTCTTTCATTAATATCGAACTCGATATTCACAACTACTACAATCCACACCTTTATTTCTTCTTCGCATTTTTCAATTAATATACATTTACTGGTGTAAAAGGGTTTTATATCATATTCATAAGATCCGGATGTAGGATAAGGAAAAAATTGATTAGTTTTAATTCTGATCATATCCTAATAGATCGCCGAATATGCAAATCAGAGAGCTCTGATTCAGATTTCAATAATCGTGGAATTTATTAATCTTATTACTTTGCTACTTTTCCGATTTTCATGGATCGTGCGCGATAACTTTTAAATTTTACCAATTTCAATCTACATGTATATACATTCCAACTTTTTTCAATATAATTTTACGTACATTTTTGCATCACTGCGTTGTTATAATTATTTAATTTATACGAATTAAAAGTTTACCGGAGGCGCGGCTAATCAATCATTGACATCGATCCTAAAAAAACTATTTTTATGGCAAACAATATCCCGTTTCTAATATATATCTTAATTATCCTTACTATTTTGTACTATTACACTATTTATTCGTAAGGTTCGACTAGCGCAAATTGTTGTCACAGCGTCTGCACGTAGAATAAAAAGGAGAAAATGTAGTGTCTTCATCGTAAGAGTTATATCTTGGTAAAAAAAGCATCTCGACCCGAGAAAAATGAGACTATTTATTTGTCTGGTGACAAGTTGCTCTTAGCCGCACTCTTGATTTGCTTTTCTTCTTCGGCGTTGCCTACTTCCTTCCTTCGTCTTCTCAACTTGTATTTATCGAACGACCACCCTATAACCGATATATATATATATATATATATATGACGTACCCACACACGTACACACATATATTGTTTCATCGTTTAGCTTTTTGCAGCGCAAAAGTCTTTTTTAATTTTTTTTATTTCCTCCCTCTCTTCATCCACTCTTCCACTATACTCTTTTGGAGGTTCGCAAGCTCGCGCACATCGGAACTTTGGCAAAGTTCAACTTTACTCAGACTGGTTTTCTCTGTCGTCGTACGGTTCGAATGAGAGCTGGAACGATATAGTTCGACTTGGCGAAAGGAAAGTTATAAAGGAAAGTGGTACACACAATGGGTAGGACATTTTTATAGGTTCTATAATATTTAAGATTTATATTAATAAATTTAACTCGCACTGAAATTTTTATTTGAACGTCGAATACAATATTGTAGGTAATATTCATTCTACATTATTGGTGCTAAACGTTTTAAAATAACGTTATATAAAATCATTTCGAATACACATCGACGCGTAATTGTACATCACCGAGAAATCAGTTTCTTGGTGTGATTAAATATAAAACTTTAACCCTTTCTGACCGAATGTACATTGTAATGCACACAGATGAAAAATTTTAGATTAAAATGATTATAATGTAAATTATTAAAAATAGTAAAAAAAATATTTCGTTAGTGTGTTTAGATTAATAAGGTGGTATTAAATTAATTCTATATTTGAAATACAATCGTGATAATGAAAACGTAAATAAAAATTTGAAAACATTCTTTATTGAATTAGACAATCATCCAGAAATTATAATTATATATAAACGCCAAATCTTAAACTACATAAAATTAATATTAAATTCAAATTATTACTTTCTACAGCGAAAGAAAAGTTGAAAAAAAAATTACCGTTGTGAAAAAAATTAAATGTTGTGAGTAAAATATTAGTTTGTTTATTTAGATTATTTCTGCTCTTAATTATCTATAATAATTTAAAATCACATTAACATTTTGAACATACGGGATAGTAATTTTTACAAAACGGGGAGTAGGTACCTAGCGCGAGCTTTATTTTAGCATTTGTTTTACCACGCTCAAAAACTGGTCCCTTGTTCTTAAAGGAATTCTTAACTATGATTTAAACGGAAAATCTGTTTGCTCTAAAATGATGATTTTATAATCAAATGGATTGATTCTTCTACAATTAACTGAAAATCTACTTTTTAAAAGAAATGGGAAATTTTACTAAAAAAGACCAACATCCTAAGATCAATCATATTTCTCTTGATTACAGAACAATCATTTTAGAGAAAGCGGAGTTTCCGTTTAAGATCCATTTTTTTCAGCGTACACTAGCCAATCCAAAAGATATAAATATTCTTTATAAAAATTTTTTCTCCGTATAATGAAAGAAACATAGTCAATATATTGCATACAATTAATCTCTGCTGATAACATATTCTAAAAAGAACATCAGGATATTCATATACGTAAACTTAGAGGTTCGCATGTATATAACGTACGGTATTGTTGAAGACACTCGGTATGTAGGTATTACGACGATTCCTCGGTGTGTGTGCGCGCGTACGTATGTATGTATGCATGTATATATATATATATACACAGGGAGTGTACGTAGAAATCCGCACTCACGCGCTGTCCGTCATAGTTGGCGTGGCGGACATCAGAATCCCGCATATGGAGCGTCGGCGGCGCGGCACTACGTGACGAGGAGCGTATAAAGGGAGGGTTTCATGGAGGAACGGTTGGAGGTGGGGAACGAGGGAAAGGGAGAAAGCTCGATAATATACTCGCTTCGTCATTGTCGTTGATTAGCGCGATGACGCTTGTTGTCTCGACCGATGGGTTGTTGTGCACTGTGCAGATTGCGCTCGATTATCATGCGCTCGGGGAATAAACGAAGACTCTCCCGGGATGTTAAAATGTTATATCAACGATACGATCATTCTCGTTTAGACCGTGTACCTACAAGAGATAATATTTACTTTTTCCTGTATTACTCTTACGACCAAAATTATTCCAATATACAAATATATATTTATTTTTTTTCTAAATTATATACCTATACCTATATTTATACTTTTGACGTTTCAATAATTGTTACACCTTACAACTTTTACATTAGAAATTAATAATAACAACGCATTGTTTATCCGCAGAGTATCGATAATCGTACTGTATCGTCTTGAAAGAAAAAGTTTAACCGAAACAAATGGAACGATGAATATAACGGTAGAAGAATAAAAGACAAACGTCTATCGGGTAGTGAAATATTAGAGCCTAATATTTCGGTAAGCTGCGTATACGTACACAAATGTACATATATATATATGAGAGAGAAAGAGAGAGAGAGAGAGAGAGAGAGATAGATAAAGTGGCAGGAGGAGTACGGAGGAAGCGAAAGCAGGTTGATAAGAAAAAATCGGAAACTCTCTGGAGAGGTATAGAGATTTATCCAGCGGTATAACGTCACTCGAGCTGCAAAAGCCGCTTGCTCTTACGCGAGTGTTGGAGAATTTCGTTCGGTGCTTGGGATATTGTTGTTCGTAAGAGCTCTTTGCGACGCGGCAACAAAGTTAGCGGAGGCTATCGGAAGCTATCGCGGCTGCTTTTACGCGCGTTATATACCTGGGAGTTGCCGAGTCTGTGTGTGTGTGTATTAGGGCGTCGTGGCATCGGCGCCCCGAAAGAAAATAAGACGGCGGCGTCTCACCGCGCCTGGTGAAACGACGAAACCGTTTCTTCGAGTTTCACGGGACGTCGGAAATGAAAAGATTGCTTCCACCTCTGAGCATCGAGAGCCCACACACACAGAGAGAGAGAGAGAGAGAGAGAGATAGATTCTTCCCCGATGCTGCTGCTGCTGCTACTGCCTGTCATTGAAGAGGCTATAGACCGACGATCTTTTCTTATATACCACCGAAGAGCTTCCAAGGATTTACACCAACTGCACCGAGAGAAGCTTATTTAACTTTCGGCTAATCGATTTTTATTAAATTCTCCTTTATATACCTACTCTTACAAATATTTGTATCACATATTTACTTTTTGTTTATATATTTATTTAACCAGTGTTTGGTCATTAATTTATCGAGGAAGAAGATTTTATCTTGTTGGTTTAATCATTTAATTTTAATTTAACATTTTGAAGGTATTATATCGTCTCTGTTACTTGGACGCGCCGTCCTCATAATTATCCCGTTATTCACGTTAAAATTGTCGTTCGTGTATCAAGTGAAATAAAATATATACGGCGTTCGAATGTTAAATGGGACAGACAATGCTTGCGGCGCAAACTTGATTTCAAGTTTTCGGGCTAAAGCATTAAGGGAAGGACGGTGTAACGAGTCTTAGTCCCCTCGCCCCTCTTACCGAGTCGTTGGAATAGGTTAAGCTGCTAGATATGGAAGAATCAAGAGAACAAAGCGTGGTGCACGTCGAGTTCGACGAGTTTCGAGGCATAAGTTTCTTTCGGCTCACTACTGAAGTTGTACGTCGCTGCTTTAGAAGCACGGAGTATTACCGGGACTCTGATTAGTTCGCTACCAGCATTACTCTCTTTCAAAACTCTCCTTCGAATCGACTTGAATCTCATAAAAAACAATAAAAACCCACATCCCTACCCCTCCCTCGAGCACATTACTTTTGAACTATTTTTAAACTTTTGAAAATTATTACATTCTTATCAACATTTCTCTCCCTCTCTCTCTCTTTTCTTTTCTTCATCTTGTTGTAATATCGATTTTAATTTTCTTACGCGGATTACGAAAGTTCTGTTGTGTTAATCTTAAGAATTGTTGGGATATCGTTCATTCGAATTGTTTAAACAAAATACCTTTTAGCGCGAGGAGAAAATTTATTTTAAAGATGATCGCCTGGAATTATAGTCAATATTACAAGGATCGTGACAGACAAACTAAAGGCACTTCCAGTTAATGCATTCCATCACTGCTATTAGACCTTGGGTCTATGTCTTTAACAGTACGCGGTTTCTCAAGTATAGTACTCTCTAACCCTTAAGGCCTCTACGATATATGTACAATACTTAAGTACCTCGACTTGTCTTACGGTAAGATCCATATATACTTTCTCGAAAATACATGTGGATGTATAAATAGAAAATATCAATGCAATGTTACATTTTTACACATGTACTTATCGTTACAAATATTAAAAAATTATGAGGTGTTAAGTACAATTTTCGTGAAGGTAAAAGTAATTTAAAATATCTCGATCTACACTGACAAGGAGAGGTCACACCCTCTGGAAAACGGATCCTTACCAAACTCTAGGATATAATTTCTACTATAAAATCATGCAGAAAGCCGGAATTTTAGTGTCCAATGCCATTTTTACGATAGATATAAGCAAATAATGAAAAATCTCGCCGAAAAAACCGTTGAGTTTGAATGCTTATAACACAGAAACAATCAAAGATGTACGTATAAACTAGATTTTGAAAGAAAGCTGAGATCGAGTAGAAACGTTTTGAAAAAAAGGAAGCTCAAATATTTTAATATGGTCAAAAGTTATGGGAGAAATAAGAATTAGACGAAATTTTGGGCTAAAAAAAATCATTAAATTGTAACTTTAAATTTTCGATAAAATTTTGGCTAATTCTTATTTCTCCATTAACGTTTGACCATATTAAAATATTTGAGCTTCCTTTTTTTCAAAACGTATCTACTCGACCTCAGCTTTCTTTTAAAATTTAGTTTATACGTACATCTTTAATTGTTTCTGAGTTATAAGCGTTCAAACTCAACGGTTTTTCGCCGAGATTTTTCATTATTTACTTATATCTATCTGATTATATCGTTGACTTATATCGATCTGATCTTATCTGATTTTATAGTAGAAATTATATCCTAGAGTTTGGTAAGGATCCGTTTTTCAGAGAGTGTGACCTCTCCTTGTGAGACAAATGTGTTAGTATATATGATTATTTTAATGGTAAACGGGGGACAAACTTTCAAAATTGAAAAAATTGCTATTAACAATGGTAAAAATAATCACCAGCGAGGGAAAATTACAATTAATTATAACAATTGTTTCAATTGTGTAAATCTGTCCTCCGTTTACCAATAAAATAGTCATTTATACTAGCAAATTTTTCTCAGTGTACAATATTAATTAGTTTAATAACTAAAAAAAGTTAAATTTATATATTAAATCATAAATTGCACATTTTTTTCTCTAATGACATTACGCGAGCTGACAATTTTAATTATTTAAAAATGTATTGGCTCGAATATTCAGGTCAACGTTGTAACGATTTTCAAAAATTTTAATGCACCAGGCTCTCTCAGGTAGTTTTATCCTTGAATACAGATTGCATTAGCATTTCCGTATAGTTGGGTTCAAACGACATCGCGGTCGATGGAAAATTTCAAGGTCCTGCAGTCCGGGGTGCGCGGTATGGCCAGTTGAACAGTCTCGATTCCGAGGAGGAATGGGAATAGAAGAGGGAGAGAGGACGGCTCTTTCAGAATTATCGCATTAGTGGTCGAGAGCGCGGCCCGCTTCCTATATACCCGATGCCCGGGCGTGCACCCTTCCAAAAAGGCGTGTGCTCTCCCCGAGCCGCGCTTTTTGGCCTATTAATAATTTCCTACCGCAAAGAGGAAAGAACGCAATTTCCTCGTCGTTAAGCCATTAATCAACTTAATCGGTCCCCGAATTATTTAATTTGTAATAATAATACGAGATTTTGTATCTTTTCTTTTCGTATTAATTCCCAATCTAATGGATTTTTATTAATGGTTTACATTACTACAGTTACGGAGCATCTGTGCTGTTTTTATAAAGAATATTTTGTTTTCCTTTTCCTGATAAAATTTCAGTGGGATTTGATTAAAACAAATAATGTACGAAGCCTTTTCAAAATCATCGTCATGGACGATAAAATTACGCGGAGTTTTCTAAAAATTATCTGAATGTTTTGGGTGGATATTGTAATGTCAGTGTGGTAAAAATTTTTAAATAGAACCCGTGCTCGAAGTCTACTGGTCGTCTGGGAAAAGAAGAACTATTCGGTGTGATAAAAATTTCAATCTGATTCTCAATTTTTATATATCATTCTAGACAAAACTAATACAAATAAACGAACGTCAGCGTTTTATCCAGAACATTTGGGTAATTTTTATTCAAATTTTCTCTACGTGTATATACTTTTCATGATAATTCGCTTATCAGCTAACGTTATATCTCTGAATTTAATCCAATTTAGAGTAAATATTATAGGTATGTTTCGAATATCTGAAGAATCGATTCTCCGACATTACTGAGAGGAAGGTAGCGTGTAATCAGGATTTGGTAATTTACGAGAGAGCGATAAAACGGTGACTCTCCATGTCGAATTAATGAAAGAGATCTCGCGAGAATTGAGATATCGCGAGACTCGTAGGTTCCCAGTATATATCTTCCATCTTTTTAAAATCGCGGAAGGACAGGATAGCAATATCGGAATTCTTTTACCGCGAAATCACTGGGAGCACGCGAGTAAAGGAACGGATCCTTCTCGGGTCTATCTCTGGCATCGGTATGAGTACTGTACCCACCGAAATGGAAGAATGGTTCATCATTGGTAGGGGAGCTAGGTAGCCCATCGTTGGATTTGGTGAGTTCCGTCACGTACTCGGTGACGCGACGATAGAAAGGAATCGAGGTTCCGTTTCGGCTCTCCGGATATTGGCGAGAGCCTTATAGCCCAGGCTCTCCGCTTCCATGCACTTTTTCCGCCACCGTCTCTGCTTCTTTCTCTTATTCTCTTATTCTCCACTCTCCTCTTGTTCTCTTACCTTTTATCATTCCCTTTCCTTTTTCCTTACGTATACTCGATTCTCCGGTGGATTTTTTTCCGGATTTTTGATGCCACTTTATCCTCTTATTATACCTTCTTGTCCGCGTGACCTCCTATCGGAACCCGAAGATCTCGCGGATCGATTCGAGGTCACTCGAATTTCGGACTTCTTAGAAATTCGCCGGATTCATAAAGTGACACGAAACGTCGATCTTAAATAATAAATGTAAACTCGTGATTTCCTACGTACCGAAATATTTATGGTCGTTATTAAACAAAGGATCATCGTACATTGTGTGTGTGTGTCCGTGTGTGTGTATGTACGTACATATATATAAAGAATAGTTTTCTCCTTATCTTCTCCGCGATTTTATATAACTTTGGCAATCCTTTTTATTTTCACCGTTATTACTATATATAGAGAGAAAAAGAATAGATGCGTCGTATAATGTCCTCGTACGTTACGTGATGAGGTTATCGCGGTCGTTTTCTATTTATCGTGAAATGAAGAAGGATCCTTAGCTCTCTCGGCCCGAGATGGGAATAGTGAGCGTAAATGGAGGAAAATGCTAATAGCTAGGCGTGTCGGAGGATTTATGACTTCGTCGTTATTACGAAGGATCCTGAGGAAGACTGATTTTTATTGTTTCGTGTGATGCATAGGAACCGATCGTTTGTGACTTTTTAAATTTATTTTAAGAAATGAAATGTCTACCCGGTTATAATATATTGCTCCGCGCTTCTTCATCCTTTTTTCCTTTAACTATCAATAATGAATTGAAGAATTGAATTTGTCGAAAGTATATATTATCATACTTGAGTACGATTGATACACCATTGTTTCAAATTGTACGTTACATTTTTTTACGAATTCACGCTAATTCGGTGTTTACACGTGCAGAAAAAGACTCTAGTAGAAAAAAAACAATGTTATGAATAGACTGCGGATTTTTATATTGCACAAAATAAAAAATTTGAATGTTACATTTTTTTAATTTAAATGAATAGGAATATTAATTAGATTAATTAGATGAATAATGTAAAAAATAATTATATTTGATTTTTATTTCTTTCTTTATGCAATATGAAAACCTTTACTTTGTATAAAAATCCGCAGTCTATGTTATGAAGTAATCGAAAAGCAGATTTAGCAATTGTTCTAAAAATTACTATTTTCTATAGGAAAAATTAGTAC
The DNA here is from genome assembly GCA_026168455.1 of Theocolax elegans. Lineage (NCBI taxonomy): Eukaryota > Metazoa > Arthropoda > Insecta > Hymenoptera > Cerocephalidae > Theocolax > Theocolax elegans. Next base: position 43,651,943 of record CM047430.1, read on the forward strand.
AATTTTGTAAAAATTTCTCAAGCGTATATAGTAAATATTAATAAATCTACAGGGAATTTTCCTATAAAACGAAGTAATTTTTATAATTTGTTACTTGAGTCTCTTGATTACTTAAGCCTGGGTGAAAATTGAAGAGGAACTATTCAATATTAACAATTGATAATTTTTTTCATAACAATTGAAAACATATCTTAATTTTTTAAATAAATTATATTATTATTGACTTTTATTTCAAATTTGTTGATCAATTTATATGTCACATAGCTATTTTAATTAATTATGAGACTGCGAGTACTCTGGTTTTTTCCATAATGGACTTGCCGCAGGATATCTCAGGAACCACTTGAAAATAAATTTAACAATAATGTTAATAATAATAAAATTTGTTTAAAAAACTAAAAAAAATTTTTAATTGTTATGAAAATAATTATTAATTATTAATATTGAAACGTTTTTTTTTCAATTTTAAGCCAGACTTGTCTCCTTAATAATACAGTATATAATATATTTATTACAATTTCTTTCTTCATCCAATAAAGTTTAATATAAACCATTTTTACCAATTATTAATGTTTGATGATCGTTACAATTATAAATGAGAATAATTAGTTCGAAGAAAATATGAATATTTACATAGTAACCGTAAAGAATGCACGAAATCACTAAAATAATATAACGATAATAATAATGTTCGGTATATATGTAAACGATACGATATATATTATAACGTGAAAATAAGAGGAATATTAATCTGGTAGTCGGATATCAAACAAATGAAATAAATACTGTTGTTGATGTCAATAAAAGTATATAATACAACATTATAAAGCAACATTATAACAAAGTAAGGTATAACGATGTTATGTTTTCGAGGGTAAAAGGGAAGGAGGAAAAAAAAATCTCGTAATCCGATTAGCAATAAAGCTGAGCACGGTGCATTTTCCGGGTGCTATTCCCACTGGTCGCCCTCTTTGTAAATCTCGGGAACATAATGAGAGAGATCATATAGTTACACATGAGTACGTGACTCGAGCATCATCGTGATAATTCGCAACTTGCCCGAGCCCCTGTAAAAATATTTTTCCGAGCCAAGCTGACTATAATCCGCGAGTGGAAGGTCATCGACACGCGCTCACGCCCTGGCCAAAGTTTTCTTTTCGCGAAACTTGTTGGATTCGCACTCAACCAGCCCAGCTATGATGCAGTACCTACGGTCCCGGTGGCGCAAGCGATTGACGCTCAAGGTGCTCATTTCACGAGGATACTTTTTATCTTTCCTACGTGCTCGCGCCACCATCTTTTACCTCCCGCCTCCGGAGAATATTGCGAAATCTTTTTCAACAAGATTCACGCTTTATTCCGACGTGGTTTCACTATTTTTAACGAACAAAGAAGAATTATACCGAGTTATAAGGAGATACGAGATCAAGCGAATCTTACATACACTTGATATTTCTAATAAAATAAAAGATATGTGAAGCACTAAGAATTGAAATTCAAAATTCACAATAGATATATTTAACAATTAAATGCGTAATCAAGTATAAATACATAACGTACTTAAGGGGGTGGCATACCCGGTGGGTTACTGACTGAGCAAAAAAAGACAATTATTGCATTTATTGAAAAAAATATGTAATGTAATGCAAAACCCAAATACAGAAGCACTAGGTAATAAAATAATGAGTAATTCTACGAAGTTCCAGGTCAATACGATAAAGACACCCTAAAAAATTTCTGCACCGAAAATTACGATCATCTCTGATTTTTCGGTCCAGAAATTTTTTAGGGTGTCTTTATCGTATTGACCTGGAACTTCGTAGAATTACTCATTATTTTATTACCTAGTGCTTCTGTATTTGGGTTTTGCATTAAATTACATATTTTTTTCAATAAATGCAATAATTGTCTTTTTTTGCTCAGTCGGTAACCCACCGAGTATGCTACCTCCTTAAAAGTATCTATATGACAGTAAAATAAAATCGTTATTTATTTCTTGCCAGACTTTTGCTTATCTATATAACGCAAGTTGATAAGAGTAAAAATAAAATGAAATTACAGATTAAGATTTCCGAGGAGAAAGACTGATGTAAAAATGAACGGGTACGATCGCGTTTCACGGGATTCGAGAGTGGCGCACGAGAGACACGTAAGTAACCAACCGATTTGAATTCCGATTGAGTCGACGTCGTGCGTGGAGGTTCGAGCGATCATCTTGCGCCAGCTTCCTCGTCGAAGGGAATGCACGAGGAGAGAGTCCGAGGAGTCCGAGGGTCGCGACGGCGATGCTCATACCGGAGACGCACGGGTCGCATGCCCGTCGAGATTCCCGATACCGATATTCTCCGATGGCTATACTACATACTACCCCTCTAATCGGCACTCCCTTGTCCTCGAGATTATCTACGTGTACGACGTCCATTCGACCTTAAAGTTTCCGATTCAACCGAGATCTTCGGAATATCACGTATATTGATCTGTAGAAATACATTTTTAATATAAACCTCTGAAAAGTAACAATATATATTAAAAATAATAAGAAATATTAAGAAGATGTCGCAACCTAAAAAGGGTATGTGTTAATGCAAAAACAGTTATTATTTTCAAAAATTTAGCAACGTTATCAGGCTATTTTATTTCCTTTAAACAATATAAATGATTTTTTTTAGGTTTTTAAATTGTTAATATGAATATAATTTTTGTATTGAAAATAGTGTTTTTTAATTTACAGATCAAATCTTGTTTATTTAAAATTAATGAAAAATATTTTTTTTCCAAAAAGTCGCAACGTCAAGCCCTCCGTTTTGTTTCAAAGAGTCTTTATGAATTTTTTTAGATTTTTTGTTTCATATTTTAAATATAATTCTTGAGTTGAAAAAGGTAGATCCTTACAATCTGGGTCCGACGTGCCCTTAAATACAATTTTAAACATTTAACCATTTCTTCAATTAAACTAAATAAAATGTAGAGAAATTTTTTTATCATTGAAAAAGGTTAGTTCGTTGAGTGTGGATTAACCTCGAGTTGATCGTGACATAAATGTAAGAACAATAAGATTATAGAGTTAAATTATGTGTAATAAGAATAAAGGGCCGGATGAAGTAAAATATGAAATAGGCGACGAAGAAAAATAAATGTTGATTGTCTAGAAGGAGGCGTAACTGCTCGTCTTATAAACGCCTTGACTATTTAAGCCTCGAGGCTGGATATTCCGAGCGGTATATATATATATATATATATGTATAATCTCTCAACAGGCTTGCGAGCTGTATATCTACAAGTGCACCAGTTCGGTAGCCGTTGACTTAACAGAATTAACGAGCTCGTGCTGTCTTCGGCTCTGGATTTTGATAATATGCGACTTTATCTGGTATTTCCTCGACAAAGCGCGCCTACCTAGCCTGTTTACTTAAGATAATGGTGCCACCGCCCAAACTCCCAGACTATCGTCGTGCCTCCGAGATTGACTCTCGCTCCCTCTCTTGCTTGGAGAAAGGGGAGAGGTTGAAGGTTAGCGAGTTTGCCATACCGGAGGAGGAAAAGGGTTCCCAGTAAAAAGAGGGAGGAGGGAAAGAGAGAAAGGTGTAAGTGAGGCGCGAGTGCAACGGACTTATATATATATATATATACAAGAATTTCATTTTCCGAGCCATTACGCCTCCCCGTCTCACTGTTACACACCATCTACGAGAAAATCTCTTTACTTCCTAAATTAATTTACATCGAAATTTTTAATGACACTCATCGAACCTGCAATCTCGGATCTCTCGTAAATAACACTGGCGGTTCAAACTCCAACTGCCGAAAGGACTGTGTTATACCATATACTTGACGATCGTCGTTCAACAAACTCCAGACGATATTTAAGGATGTGACTTACCGACCGAGCAAATAATATCATTTTTACTTTTACTTTTTTTTAAATAAATATAACAACTGTCTTTTTTTACTCGGTCGGTAACCTACCGGGTATGCCACCCCTTAATACAAAAATTTATCTTTTTAGTACGGAAAATTACTTTAGCCATTTAGTGAAACATAATCATTTAATTATAAAAATCAAAATTTTTGATAGAAACTATCCTTCTTTCTTATTTGCATTTAACTTTAAGGAGGTGGCATACCCGGTAGGTTACTGGCCGAGCAAAAAAATAGATAATTATCACATTTATCAAAATGTATGATTATTTATTTCTGTTTGTTTGGGATTTGCATAAATTTGCGTATTTTTTAAATTGAGTGTAATAAACAATTTTTCTGTTCGGTCGGTTACCCACCGGGTATGCCACCCCCTGAATTTTTCAAGAGATGTCATAGTCAATTTTTACCGACTGTGTCGATAGAAACGAAAAAAAATAATTCAAGTTAAATAAATATATGGTAAATTATATAGGAAAACCAAGACATCATCGTACTAAAGTCAACTTTTAACATCCCTACCTTATCGACCGAGCTAAACAATTTATTTAAAATATAAATTAAAAAACATGATAATATTTGAAAAAGTACAAGAAGACACGCCTTTGTTTACAAACAATTGACTTCTCTGCAAAATTCAAAAGTAAAATTCCAAGAAATCTCTTATACCAAAAGTATAAAAAATCAATAATCCACGTTTCTTGGTAAGGAGTTTCTTGGATATTTCTTTTCTACTTTTTTAAAATAATATCATATATTATTATTTATTATTAAATTTGTTGTTTAGCTCGGATTGTAGGGTGGGGAAGATACAAGGTGGCATACCCAGTGGTTTACCGACCGAGCAAAAAAAGATAATTACTACATTTATTTAAAAAATATGCAATTCTATAATAAGTAATTCTACAAAGTTTTAAGTCAATACATCAAGGATACGATGAAAAATGTCTGCACCGAAAGTGTAGCGACTTTTCGAGATTTTTATATTCCGGTTTTGCATAAAATAGCATATTTTTTAAAATAAATATAATTTTTATAATTTTCTGCTCGGTCGGTAACCCACCGTATAAACCACCCTTTAATTATTGCTACATGCTGCTCTGAACAGGGAAGAGTAAGCGTTAAAGGAAATTTATATTTTTTTAAGGTTTTGAACAAGAGGTAATTTGGAGAATATAATGCATAGACGATTATGTATATGTACGAATAAAGACAATTTATTTTCAAAAAAGGATATTATCTCTGTAAAACTGCTGGTGATAGTTTATGTAAAAATTACGGAGGCTAACTGCAATCGCATTGGGTGAAAGAAGGCTTTGCAAATTTTATAAGACAGTGTGGTAAAAACAACCACGTCTTTCTTTGATGTGCAATAATTATCAACACACACACACGCACACACACGCATATATCTAACATCCAGTGCATATCAATTATAATGGTCGTTAAATGATCGAAAAAGTATAGAGATTAGATTCGAAAGGGCCATTGCGAACGTTTACGATCTTTGGATTTTATTACCCCATGACTCCATAATATCTATTAATTAAAAGTCTATTTCTCTCTATCCACATTCATTTATACCTTTGTTTAAAATCATTGAAAGTTGAGTAATATTGCGATAACAATTATATTAATAAAATATCGTTTTTTTTTCTTCAATGCGACGATATCTTTTAAAAGAAAAAATAAAGTAGTTTACGGTACTTGCTGATACGTTTGATCGTACGACCGTTATAGATGTTTGGTAAATAAGAGTAATATTATTTCTACTCTTATCCCTTGAAAAATTACCGCTCTACAAATTCCCAACTTTTTTTTCATCATCTAAAATTTAATGTACTCCGTGTAGGAATACCAAATGTTTTCCATGACATTAACAATAATAATATAATATAAAATACAGTTGTATAACATGAATTTTTGAAGATCAGCATATATCAAGGTTAAGTAAACGTATATAAAATTCTCGGAGATAGGTTACAGTACAAAACGAATCTATCCTTAGAAAGTTACACCCTCGATGAAAAAGTCGCGCACAAAGGTTTAAGGTTGCGATATCGCAGTATAGAAGTAGAACCGACCTGTAGACGTATCGAATTCGTACGAGGTAGGTAGGAAGGCTTTTGTATATTTAGAGTCACGGCTACCAAGACCGGGGGTGCCTTTGAAAAGTTCCACTTTATATAACTGATTACTTTGCACGTCTATTGTCCAGTCTCGCGTTTCGCCCTTTCCTTGTTAAAATTTTCGATACTTTGTTCTTTCGCGACGTGTAGAGTAGAGGTCATCATTATACCGCGAATCTTTATACACCTTCGGAATAGAGAAGTTCACGGGAATCGTTTCTTCAGTACTCTTTGCACAGGGCCACGCGCTTTTTCCAAGGTATGCGCACTTTCCCAATGAAAGTTGTACTCGTGAATTGTTTCTTTGGGAATTCTTTGAATAGTTTGCTAAATCGATTGAAATAAAAGCTGAACCAACCTGTGCGTGCACTCTTCTTTACGTTTTGCATTCTAAATTCTTTAAACTCGAAAATCCTTTACCATTCGTTAATGAAAAGAGTTTCGAAATTCAATAATCTTATCGGGAGGAGTTAATAGTCCAAACTTTTTTGATAAGATAAAATTTTATGTAAGTTGTGCGTGTGCGTGTATGCGTGTGTGTCTATCCAAGTATATATATATACGATGTATTTTAGTGTTTGTTTGGCAATGATTCTTTTGCATTACAATGAAATACCGTTAGTCTCTTGTATCTTTCGTTCAAACACATTATTGATCCATAGACATTTTTCTAATTAAACATTTCGTTCGGTAAAGTTCCTTTTACATTTTTATTATTCTATACGAACATTGATTATATTGCATTTTTTAAAACAACTAACACTTTGAAATTTAATTTACAAAAGATAATTGGATAACGTTTATAAAAAAATAAATGCTTAACTTTTTTATGGATTCGATTAAAATTATTTATTCTTTACACGTATACGAATGAAATTTTGGAATGTGCCGTTCGTCAAAATCATAAAGGAATTTGTATTTAAAATTGTGCTTTTTAACTTGTTTGTAATACGCGATTGAATATTACGACACTCGTTACTTCACGAGTATATTAAATATCATGTTCACATTCGTTTGCTGATTGTACATTTTTTATTTCAAACAAATGATGCATTCGTTCAAGAGTTTAACATCAAATTTGAAGTACCGTATAGGTAATTTAAAGCTCTCTCTATTTTTACCGATGCAGGAAACAATTATATGCAACTATGTAGGTACACCCAAATCGTCTCGACGAAAGGGTTAAGCTCGGTGCAAAGTCCCGTTGCTCGAACTGTACATGCACAGTCGGATGGGCTGGTATTTCGAAGTCTCTTAAGCGAGCTCGCGTCTTTCGCGTTCCGTACGGCAATTCCGGGCCGCCGAACTGTCAGGCGTCCGGCACGATGGCACGCGGCCCACTCGAGAAACAGTTAATTCAACGATTTCCTATGGGCTTAACGATTTCCCCTACGTTATACGATCTCGGAAGCTACCTACAATAACATTACCTTTCTTCGTATACCTATCGCTTTCCACTTCGAAACTCAAAGAGAATTTTCGACTTCCTTGAACGTTCAACCTTTCCTTTAGAGAAAACGATGCTCTTCCATGATATTACCACACCTTCGTTCCCCGAGATATTCCGAATTAGTCGTAGAATGCGTGATTAACTTTGGTATTAGTGAAACATTTTCTGTGATGAGGGTGGGAATCGTTTAACTTTCTATTCGTAGTTTAGCCTGATAAGTTGTAACTTTATAGAATGTTTCATTTAGCCCGGATATTAACCCGGATGTAACAAAATATTTAAAACGATTTAAATAATATTTTGACCAAAAATCTTTTTTGCCGATTCTGCAAAATATTTTTAGACTGTATTTGAAATTTGGGTTATTTTGTACATACATGTCAAAGTTTTGAAATAACCCAAATTTTGAATACAAAATATCTTCCAGAATGGAATTTAACTCAAAATATTTAACTTTTTGTATTACACACTTAAGTGGAAAAAGTTTTAAAATACTGATTAGAATTTTCTACCAGTTTTACAAATACCTGATTTCAATTTGGCTATGCATAGCTCATTTTGTCACTTTTGATTAATATTGATTCAAACCAAAGATATAAGAAATCGAAGATATTGTTAGATAAAGTATTAGCGCTCCAGTATCTATTTCCATAATTGATTAATTATTATTAAGTACATTCTTATATGACCTGTCAAGAATACTAAAAAACACTAGTCGATGAAATAGATATAAAGACCGAATCAGCAAGTTATATCGATTATATTAAAATAATTCATGCATGTTTGAGGGTTCCAGCACCTTTAAATATACAATGACAAATTCTATTATAGAAAATTCTAATAAAGACATATAATATCTGCATGTCTAAATTTTGTCTGCAGTTAGTAGATATATTTTACCTATATTTTGGCGGCGATAGAACCTCTGTACACCCTTATAATGCTTACTTTCAGTAAGGATCTCAAAATTTACCTGGGGTATTGTTTAAAAGTATGTTAGTTATGGTATGAATGTAGGGATTTTGATTTAAATATATCGTCGCCTCCGAATAAAAGGGTGCCAGTTCTTTAATTCAGTTGGAAAACAAGTCAATTTACGAGCTCAAATAATATTTTTATTTTTGAATGATTGCCATTGTCATTTTTACAATATCTTTGATTTCTTATATCTTTGGTTTGAATCAAAATCACACCTTAAATCAAATTTCGCTGAAAAGCTATTGTTACAAACAATAATTTGGTTCAATATGGGGCATATTGATACTGTTGTACATACCAAAATCAAGTGACAAAATGAGCTATCGATAGCCAACTTCAAATTGGGTATTTTTAAATACTAAAAAATTTTATTTAGCATTTAAATACTTTTGGCTCTTAAGTATTCGTTATTTGACCAATCAATGAAAAATTACATTAATAAATATAATAATCAATAAAAAAATATAATAATCAATATTTATTTTGTTGGAGAAATATTATAAATAATCCAATAACCCAATAATCTCAAATACCATGTATGTATATATATATTATATCGGAAGGTGTTTACCATCGTTTCACCAGAATATGACCTATGCTCTTTAATTTTATAATTTCAAAGGTTACTGTCAGATTTTGTCATTAAAGTGAAACTTTTCCTCTTATCATTTCATACGATTAAACCATTGAAAACTAAACTATTTTTCATTAACCATACAAGGATAAGCAATTAATAGTTAGTAAAAATGCATAAAACCTTGAAGTCACTAGTATATACCAATCTCCAATGAGCCTCAAATTTCTTATATTGGTGTTCGTGTGCAGAGATATCAGTTTATTATAATATGTTCTCTTCATCGATGAAGCTCAAATGACTTTTCGTGGTGTTCATATGCAGAAACACCACTTTTAAGAAATTGTATTTTCAAAGCTAACAGTTGAATTCAAATGTATATGCTATTCATCGATGAAACTCAAATGACACACTGGTGTTTGTATTTAAACCACCACTTATGAAAAAATTGCATTTTCAATATACTAACACTTATATTGCATGAACCGTAAAACTTTAAAAAAATTGTTTATTAAACTTGTTTCTGTTAACCAAAAAAGTGTTTTAGGTGAATTTAAGATTTAATTACTACATACATTCAATCTTTATGTATATCAAATACCTTTGTACCTTGGTTTATTTAGTTATAAAAAATGTACTTCGAAGTAGATGTAAAAACTATTTGACTATTAATAATGTTTAAATTTTAATGACTATTTTGTAATGTTAATGAAAAAAATAATATAAACCGCTAATTTTCAAAAGAAAAGCGTTTCTTATTATTAATTTTATCATATAATAAGATAAAATTAAGTATGAATTATTAAAATGCCTAACCTCAACATCATTCACTATACTTGTACGGAATATTATAGTGAACTAACGTCCGATGTAAGCGGGGCGTTTCAACCAGAATCTGTTCAATCTTCTGGCTATTCACCATAAAATTGACGCAACTTCTAGTCAACGTATGGTTGCAAATTTTACCAGGGAGATATTGATTATTATATTGATTATATATTGGTTAGTTAATTTTCATCGATTAGTCGAAAGAAAAGTCATTATTTTGGGGGCAAATAACGAATAAGGCCTAAACTATTTCTCATTTAATATGTAATACAAAAAGTTAACCTCTATTGAGGTATTTACGATCCAAGATGGTGAAAAATGGAAACTCGGAAAAAAACTCGTTTTTCAACTTGCATAACTGAGATGCGTATTAATATTTTGACTTAAAATTTTTTTTGCGCATCCTGCAAAATATCTTTAAGCTATATATATACAGGGTGATCCAGAAACATAGGTAACATATATATATTCCGATTCAGAAAATTAATTCGAGTATAACCCCGTCGGAATTTTTAAAAAATATTAATTAGGCGAGGCGTAATTAATTTTTGAAATGGGCCAATCAGAGGCCGGATTAGGGAAGAAAGGTGAGCGGCGTTGCCGCGCGAGTTTAATGCAACAGGTCAACGAGCGAAGCGGCCGAGGCGCCTGAACATAGCTAATGCGTATAGCAGAAGCGAAGATCGCGAAAGCGAATGAATCGCAAAATATATTTTACGAGATTGATTGTATGAATAAAATGTACAATCAAGGAAATGATTTTTATTTAAGTTTGAATTAGACCGCAGACTAATAAATTCATTACTACTATTATTAATTTACTTACTAAATCTATGATACGCGTGCGTTATAAATATGAGATTATTACAGTTTTTAATCTCATCGTATTTACATTAATTTATTGAAACCTTTATGACGAATTTTAAGACAATAAAATTTTGAATTGAATTAAGTTTTGTGAACAATATAGCCAATAAATACGTTTACCATAAAGATATATCGCTACATATTGGAAATATATTAATTAATTTTGCAAGTATATTGTCAATAATATTGCTAGCTAAATAATTCCTAGTCCGTGTAAAATGAAATTTAGCTCAAGCCTCAATTCTCCGTTTAAAAAACATAATGCTACCGCGAGCGCTCTCCGATGTTCGCGCACATCAAATTTTGTGTTCGCGGAGTAAGCCCGCCGCGGGCGCTCTCCGACGTTCGCGCTCATCAAATTTTGTACTCGCGGAGTAAGCCCGCCGCGGACGCTCTCCGACGTCCGCACTGCAAGAGCAAACGTGCTCGAAAAAAGTTACTTCGTTAAAATTACAATTCATTGTGTTTCAGACTTAATAAATATTTTGGAAAACACGTTCCAAATGATTAGGATAATAATTGCAATAGTCTGGCTGTTGAATTGAATTGAGTGTTCAATATACAAAATGCCAATGAATAACAACCATAAATTCGCAATATATTGGTAATATATTAGCAATAATATTGCTAGTAAGTTAATTCCGAGTCCGTGTAAAATAAAATCTAGCTGAACCCTCGATGAAGTTTTATAATAGTCTGGGAATCATCTAGCTATAGTATATCAATAATGGTAAGTTTACGTTTACCAAATATTTTTAAACTGATTTTTTATAATATATTAGTATATGCTGAACAAATCGATATCATTAAAATTAATTGTATCATATCTTTACTAAAAATCGGTATTATGAGAAATCGTGGATTTATGTGACGCATCTCAGTAATTATTCGGATGACCAAAGACAGACGTTTATTCACGTTTTCATTCACTTGAGGTAATAAAAGATCATCGATTCGTCGGTAGTATTGACAATTTGGATGACACGAAACATATTGGCGATATATTAATAATACTTTGGCAATATGTTGGCAACATATTGGCAACATATTGGCAATATATTGGCAATACTTGGCAACATATTGGCAATGCAACATATTGGCAATATATTGGCAATATATTGGCAACATATTGGCAATATATTGGCAACATATTGGCAATATATTGATAATACAAATGATAAATATTTAACGAAATACACTTTTAACTGCAAGATTTAAGCCAGACTTAAAGCCATACTTTCACAAACACTTTCTGATATACATACAGCCATACAATTATAAAAGATCAACTTTTCATTCCTTGTAACTACCCTCTGTATTGGTTGGTACGAAAAGCCAACTTAACCTTTAGACTGCCGGGATTTGAAAGAGCATATCGCCCTTTAGAAAACTGGTATATAAGATATCTTATATCAACGATTGATCATGCACAAAGTGTCGATCAGGGGGTGCGTCCAAATATTGATTTTCCGGCAGTCTAAAAGTTAAGAAAACCAACAAAGAACAGATATTTTAGAATAACAAAATAACTCGTTGATTTTTCTTATATCGGTTTTTATTACCAACCAATACAGAGGGTAGTTACAAGGAATGAAAAGTTGATCTTTTTGTATGGCTAATTGTACGGCTGCATGTGTATCTGAAAGTGTTTGCGCAAGTATGACTTAAAGGCTGGCTTAAATCTTGCAGTTAAAAGTGTATTTCGTTAAATATTTATCATTTGTATTATCAATATATTGCCAATATGTTGCCAATATATTGCCAATATGTTGCCAATATATTGCCAATATATTGCCAATATGTTGCCAAAGTATTGCCAATATATTGCCAATATGTTGCCAATATGTTGCCAACATATTGCCAAAGTATTATTAATATATCGCCAATATGTTTCGTGTCATCCAAATTGTCAATACTACCGACGAATCGATGATCTTTTATTACCTCAAGTGAATGAAAACGTGAATAAACGTCTGTCTTTGGTCATCCGAATAATTACTGAGATGCGTCACATAAATCCACGATTTCTCATAATACCGATTTTTAGTAAAGATATGATACAATTAATTTTAATGATATCGATTTGTTCAGCATATACTAATATATTATAAAAAATCAGTTTAAAAATATTTGGTAAACGTAAACTTACCATTATTGATATACTATAGCTAGATGATTCCCAGACTATTATAAAACTTCATCGAGGGTTCAGCTAGATTTTATTTTACACGGACTCGGAATTAACTTACTAGCAATATTATTGCTAATATATTACCAATATATTGCGAATTTATGGTTGTTATTCATTGGCATTTTGTATATTGAACACTCAATTCAATTCAACAGCCAGACTATTGCAATTATTATCCTAATCATTTGGAACGTGTTTTCCAAAATATTTATTAAGTCTGAAACACAATGAATTGTAATTTTAACGAAGTAACTTTTTTCGAGCACGTTTGCTCTTGCAGTGCGGACGTCGGAGAGCGTTCGCGGCGGGCTTACTCCGCGAGTACAAAATTTGATGAGCGCGAACGTCGGAGAGCGCCCGCGGCGGGCTTACTCCGCGAACACAAAATTTGATGTGCGCGAACATCGGAGAGCGCTCGCGGTAGCATTATGTTTTTTAAACGGAGAATTGAGGCTTGAGCTAAATTTCATTTTACACGGACTAGGAATTATTTACCTAGCAATATTATTGACAATATACTTGCAAAATTAATTAATATATTTCCAATATGTAGCGATATATCTTTATGGTAAACGTATTTATTGGCTATATTGTTCACAAAACTTAATTCAATTCAAAATTTTATTGTCTTAAAATTCGTCATAAAGGTTTCAATAAATTAATGTAAATACGATGAGATTAAAAACTGTAATAATCTCATATTTATAACGCACGCGTATCATAGATTTAGTAAGTAAATTAATAATAGTAGTAATGAATTTATTAGTCTGCGGTCTAATTCAAACTTAAATAAAAATCATTTCCTTGATTGTACATTTTATTCATACAATCAATCTCGTAAAATATATTTTGCGATTCATTCGCTTTCGCGATCTTCGCTTCTGCTATACGCATTAGCTATGTTCAGGCGCCTCGGCCGCTTCGCTCGTTGACCTGTTGCATTAAACTCGCGCGGCAACGCCGCTCACCTTTCTTCCCTAATCCGGCCTCTGATTGGCCCATTTCAAAAATTAATTACGCCTCGCCTAATTAATATTTTTAAAAAATTCCGACGGGGTTATACTCGAATTAATTTTCTGAATCGGAATATATATATATGTTACCTATGTTTCTGGATCACCCAGATCACAGTTGATTTTGTAAAAGGCGTCTAAGGTAAGCCTTCCAGTTCCTTACTAGTAGTCCAAGGTGGAGATTAAGGACAAATTTTTGAAAAGGTTATGTTCTTGGAAATTCTACCAAACTTAGTTTTCTCTTTAATTTAAAATTAAATTTTAGTTCTGAGAGACCGATAAATTTTGTTATTAATATACTTTCGAAGGATATTTATAAATAAACAATTGTTTATAATAAATAGTGCACAATATGTTATTACGACTCTATTTTGCAACGTGTTTTAAAATTTAAATCAATTGCTACAGCAATTAGCATTAAAAATCTCTTTATTCTTGTATAAGTCGTATAATTAATTTCCAGTGTGATTGTTTATTAAAACGTTTAGTTACCTCGAGGATTTTTTTTTGGGGAAAAGGTAGGTAAATCCCGCGTTATAATTAATTGTAAGAGAGGCTCCACGAAAGTATTTCGAGTTGAATTATACGAGGTAATTAACCCATTCGGAACACCTGTATACGTAACTGCTACTTTTACTAAAATAGTTTTATAAGAGCCTTGAATCTACAGTCGCTAATTAAAGGATCGTTTCGTTCTTAACTCAAGGATACGTTCAAGAAATGACTTCTTACTTCGAATTATTATATACTTTCTACGCAATCCTACCTCCGAGTTATACGGTCACTTTCTCAAACTTTTCTTTATTATCGGACTTGCGCTAGTAGATCTTGGATAAATATGATTAGTGGACGCTAAAGGCATTATATCATTGGATTAGAAGCTCGAAAAATACACTTTTCTTTCGTATTTTTATTTATTATATTTTATTATTACATTCGATTGATCAATTAAATAGTAGTGTAACTTAGCAGTTTGTTTTTATTAAATTATATGCTCGTAAGAAAGTAACTTGAAGTTTTACTTTTCATCAAGTTCGTGTAAGTCTTAACATTTAACGCACGTGAAATATGAAATTTGACAAATGTAACGATATCAATTATTTAGTACAAATAGTTTAATGTAATTCATATTTATGAAATACAGCGAACTGTCAATTACTTAAGGATAAACTAATGTATGTTATTTTATTTATATTACAAAACTTTTTCTATCGTTTGCGATTCGCAGGTAATTATTTAAATGAGTCTCCATTCCTGATGTGTGAGTGCTCTGAAACAGATTGTAAAATGATATTTTATCACTTAATTATTAAATACACTTCAAATATTAAAATTTTGAGCAATTCTTCGAATAATGTACATGCTCACGTGGGTATTCCTTTTATAGGTACCACATATATACCATGTATATATTTAACAATTAATTAATATTAATATTTAACAATTAACATTTAACAAAAAACTCAACACCATTTTAAAGAGTATACCACACTCTTTCAAAATTCGTTGGATTTTTTCAAAAAATTAAAAATTGTGTTTTTTATCGCAAAAAAAAACAAAACCCCTTTTTTTTGTTTCTTTTGGGCCTTGAAAAATCGTCTATAATTTTGAAACTATTTAACGGATTTTAAAAAACTCAAATGGAGAGTAAAGGTTTTTTTTAAGTTTAATTATCTCGGAATTTATGCACCACTGAAAAATACTTAAAAGAGAAAAAAAATTTTGTTTTTTAAGTAAAATAGAAAAAATTTTTTATTACTTTCAACTTCACTTGAATTTGCTTAAAAAAGTCCAGTGTTACGGATGAATAATACAAAAAATTCTTTAAATGATAACTTTTAAATAGATTCTTCAAATTTTGCACAAAAAGTGTTATAAGTTTTTAATGCTTTGATAACAGTATATGCAGTTACGCTTATTTTAAAGAAATTAAAAAATACTCGTTTATTTTCCATTTGAATTTTTTAACTCAAAGTAAAAAAAGGGGTTTATATTTTTGCTATTAAGGAACAGAATTTTTAATTTTTTTAAAATACACGTCGAGTTTTGAAAGACTATGGTTTACCCTTTTTAAAATGACGTTGAGTTTTTTTTAATGTTAATTGTTCACGGAAAAAAAATTATAAACATTGGCTTTATTTCTTTTTTTCGGCCCGGAACTATGCACGCAACTGTAGGAAGAAAAAATCATAACACTTACTCGAGGATTCACTGTATCAAAATACTAATCAATTTTTTGGAACTTAACGGGAAAACAAATAGTATAGCATTTAGTGGAATAGTCAAATATTTCATTCGTAAAAATTAAAAGGATTTTTCGTAATAAAATAGCCATCTATGTGAAAATCCATGGAAAATGGCTAGTTACTACTAGCATAAAATAGCTATTACCAATCCTAAATTATAAAAAATATATACCCACTAGGGTGTTTAATGAAAAATTAGCTGGTTAATATATAATTTTACGTATGTTGATACTTTTACGTTGGCAAAACTAGAAAAGTGCGCGTCCTATTAATCGTAGGGTAACGGATTACATCGAGAGTTAAGTTTTATACAGTCGGTTCGCGCGATCGCGGAATTGACCGTTTAGAACTGAAAGTCCCGTAAATTCTGGGGAGTTCAATTTAGCCAGATGTAGAGCGGTTGAGAGAAAGAGAGAGAGAGAGAGAGAGAGAGAGAGAGAGAGAGAATTCGATGACGAGGTGGGTATTTTCGGTTTAGAGGCGATAACTCATCGACTTGGTCCTTACTCGGTCGGTTTAAGCCGACGCCCAACGACCGCGAAGCAGTACTACCTCGTCGTCGAGGCGATGCGCGCGAGAATTCTAAAATGAAAATATTCGACATATTCCCTGGTAGTAGGGAGGATCCGCGCAGGGTTGATACACGTGCACAACCCTCTCCACACGTGTCGCAAAGGCTGTCGCGAAGGGAGAGGTTTACAGATACCCCCGTGTGTATGCAGAGAGCTAGTATACTTCTAATGCCCTCCGGGTACGCTTTGCAACACACCACCACGCCCTTTTGAAGCCCCGCGCATACTTCTCTCAGAATGCTCAGAATACTCGAGCCACGAATATACTTCCATTACTCCGTGAGCGCGCGAGTTTGCCATCGCGACCTGGAGTGAGAGAGAGGGTGAGAGAGGAGGTTACCGCACACGCCGCTTAACTTGCGGTTTAATTTTCAAGAGTTTCTGTCCGAAACATTCGACGGGTTTACGTCCTATTGTAGTAGCTAGGCCTTGTCGCGCCGCGAACGTTTCACTACTTTTACACCTCGTTCTCACCTACGATCTTTTGTAAATGATATCTCGTTTCGTTCTTTTTCCCACCGTTATCACCTCTTATCTCATAGTCGTGCGTCTACGAGCCGTTGATTCAGATCCTAGTACGGTTAACCGGAGTCCTCGCCTCTTTTTGTCCGTTTTACCCTTCTATTTTCCTCGTAGTGTTTCGTACACAAGGAAGAGGTTGACAATTTCTCTGTGAATATCGCGTCAACATAATGTACTGCCCTCCTAAGCAATAACGTTCTATCTGACAAAAATATATAATCGAGAAAATCAAGTTTTCGTAAATACTACGATGCACGATACGATACTTTTTGATAGTTAGGACAATCTTTCTTAGTGTTTTTTACTAACTTAAAAAACATAAAAAGCCATTTTACTTAGAGCAATAGCTGCGCATCATATTTATCTTTCCAGACATCCAAAAAACTCAAAATTTTTAAAAATTGTAGATAGGACGTTATTGCTTAGGAGGGCAGTGTACTAATACCGATGCGAACAATTTGTATATTACGCGAAAGCAAAATAATGGGATTTCGAAAGGGAAGAGAATACACCTTTCTCTCGGGTTTGATATATCCCCGCTGTTTTTTTTTCTTTTTGATAACGCACTTTTCTCAAAGCTCTCTCTTCCCACTAACGCACAAGGAAAACACAGAAAAAGGGTAAGTAAAAAAAAAGAGAAGCTTTCGAGTGTAGGCTAACGCATTCACGATATATCGTCGAATAGAGACCGAGTCGGTTGCGTTACGTATACGTAAGACGCGTATACCACACACACACACACACACAACACGTATACACGTGCGAACGGTACACTCGTATCAACACGAGTGCACCATTATATATCCACACACATATACGCGCGAGAGTTGTTTCGTTTTCCACGACGACAATCCATTTCACGCTCCATCCAAATAAAATCCGTCCCCTTGTGCCAACCCATTATCCAATGGCCCGGGAAAGAGAGAGGGAGAATGCAGACACTGTAACAGCATAGCTGCACTCACGCCCAGCTAAATGCAGTTGCCATATTGCGGGTGACGCGCATCTCTATCCCTCTCTCTCTCTCTCTCTCTCTCCCTCTCCATTATGTTAGACGCGTTAGACGCATCTTGTCTGCAACCGTGTGTGCTTTTATGGACCGCACACGAACGCCCCGGTGTTCGTATATATACATATGGCTAAAGACGCTAAGCGACATTAGAGGCTGTCTACGATTGAGGATTTACCCTGTCGTAAAGAAGTATTCTTTCTAATGCGATACAAAAATGTTTGTTTCTTTCGGTTGTTCCGCGAAAATTACACTCTCTTGACGTACACAATTGTACTCTGCTCTTATATAGTCACATGGATGAACTACTCTCTCGCCTTTGTTCTTTATTTTTTTCGGTTACTCACGGACGTAGTTGTCCAGATACTTCAGAGTTTATTTTTAGGTCGCTTCGGGATATTCTAATGGTTAAATTGTAGATTTACTGTTTATATATGCATATATATATATATATATGTATATACATGAAGTTTATGAGGTATACTTATGTCAAAGTGCATTTACATATATCGTGTAATTTACTCAAGGTGAAGACATTTTTAAGTTTACGCTCAATCGCGGTTTAGTACCCAGTTTTATCATTTTTATATTGGTATTCGCATAGTGACAATAAATTAATTTATTATTTAAGGATTATATCGTATCTTTACAATCGCACGTAGAGATCATCGTCATGATAATTATCATACTGCATTTGCGCTGCAATCTTAATGTATTCAATATGTGACCTGATAAATGCACTGTGAATCATGGAAATACGCGATATGATATTACAAAATTCTAGCGTTGAATCCAAGATAAGATTAAATCGAAGGAATCTCGCAGTGTTCGATATGGTGAGAGGGTATAGGTGGAAAATAAACAACTACTCAATCCGTGCGCATACAACTCATTCTTTATACTCTCGTTTTATTTCCTTTTACTTACATCTCCCTTTCGTGAATTCAGCTGTATACTTTTACGTCACTGAATCACTGAGCCACGTAAGACCCTATTTATCAATAACGTATATTTATTAAGTGTCATATTAATATTATTAATTTACAAATGAATAAATGTTTTACAAAAGCAAAGCTTCCTAATTATAAGTTTAATCGATTTGATGAGTAATAAATAGATTGCTTAAGGGAGACAAATATTGTTTTACCTCTAAAATTCATTAAAATTAAAAATTTCAATTAAAAGTTTAATTTATTGAAATACAGAATATGTTAATGTATATAAATTAAGGTGTTTTAATGAACATTTTAATATTTTAGTTAGAAAAATTGGATTTGATGGACCCAAAATCAGACTCACTTACTGTAAGATTTATTTTTGAGTTTTCATTGGATTGGTCTTACATTTTAAGGAAAGTTTCTCTAACTTAATTGTTAAGAAAGTGAAATAGAAATCATAAAAATCTACTCAATTTTGATTAAAACAATATTACGGAAAAAATTAAACTCATATATTTATGTTTTCTGTTCCACTTAATTTCTAATAATTGATACAGAGAAGCTTTCCTTAAAATTTCAGACCAATTTTTTGAAAAATAAAAAATAAACCTTACGGCATTTTGGGTCTTTCGGTGATCCAAGGATTTGATGGTTCCATTGTCACAATTTTTCTAATCAAATTTTTAAATGTTCACAAAAACAATATCTTACTGTAGGTACATTCACACATTTTGTGTTACAATTAATTAAACTTTTAATTGAAATTGTTAATTTAATTGAATTTTACAGGTAATTAGTGTCCGCGGCTCTTTAAATCAGTTTTATTTCAATCTATTTCTGACTCTGAAGTTAATTTTTTAGGTACAAATGTAATAAAATTGTATTCTCCTTTGCAAATATTGCAAGTGTGACAGTAGTCAGTTCTAAATAAAACGAAAGTTTTAAAAAGCGATTGAAATCTGTAGAATTTTTCGAGTTTACTATATTCATGAGATGCTTGATGAAATATTTGAAAATTGAATATCTTGATGTTCAAACGGTTATACACCAGAAGAAAATAAGCACAAAATAGCTGACGTTTAATTATAGTAATGTCTACTGTTTAATACCGAGATTGAAACATCTACCAGTGTACTCTAAGCGAAAATGAAGCAGCTATCGATCTTGTATCCTGTATATACATTAGACGTTCCATTACAAAATTAGTTGTGTTAAAGTTCTACCAAACACACTCAGCTGACAACCATAATCCCGCCTAGTTTTCTTGAAATTTAAGATGCTCTTACGAACCAAAGTGTATGCAAATACCCGTACCATCGCACATAATATATGACAATTATTTAAAAGAAAACCTTATGTCAAATGACATCTGATTAAAATAACGGATACCTGAAAACATTTAGCGAAGTAGCCTATTTGTCTTTTGAGCGGCATTCGCCGTACTGAAATTCTTCATCCGGACCACATCTCGGAGCAGCGTAAATTATGGAATATTGAATCGGAGGTACTGCTAATGATTGCATAGTAGTAGAAGTAGTAGTAATAGAAGTTTGTAATGCTCCGTTCCTTACAGCAGTCTCAGGTGGTAAATATCTATAATTACTATTATAGTATTCATCGTTGGTATCCCTTTTAAAATATTTGCTCAATTTACTTTCGGCGATAGTACTGATCGGCGCACCCTCGCTGTTACACTTTTCTATTAATTCCACGAACGCAAATATTACGAATGCTGCTATAAATGATTTACTCATTTTTAATTAAAGCAAACGTCGTTCTCCAATGATGGGCATAAACTGAAGGCATTACTCGATTGTACTAGACATTTATATTTTCTTGAAGGTTGGTTCTATTTATATCCGGATGAATTAAACATCAATAATCTTACGACTGGTTTGCCTTATTAATAAATCGGAATACTTAATTACGTGTAAATTGCTTTTCGAACGGCAGCCGCTTAACACGTAGGATGAATGTTATATTAATAAAAGGAATTTCGTTAGTAATGTGAAAAAATAATAATTATGATTAATGAAAACTTAAAGGAAAAATTCACCTTAATTGTGTAATCTCTCGGTGAATCTTTGCTGAACTAAGAAATAATTACAAAGTAACGTATTTTGTATCGGAAACATGGGTGATTTCTTTTTTTTATTAGATCAGAAAAGTGAGAAGGAATAATTTTTTTGTGACTACATTTTCGAAATAAAATCGATTTTTTTTCTATCTATACAATTAAGAATTCAGCTTCGTTATAGAGTAATATATTCAATTTAAAAATAAGGAAAAATAGATTTTATTAAGATTACCTTCCTTATAATTATAAATAATTTGCTTTATTAACACAAATCTTATGAAATCGTTTTAAATATTCAACATCTCTTATTTAAGAAACAATTTCATTAAACCCATACTACTCAATTCTATCAGAAATAGTCGTTTTATTTGATTGGTCCAAACTTTAAAATTAAGTCTATTTCTGACGACGACCAATTACTGAAATATGATAAATCAAAGGGACTAATACTATAGCAAAATATAAGTACCTTACGTAGAGTATATGAGTCTGATCACGTAATACTGAACTTAAGATTTCAAAATAAATTAACTACGAACAAATTTTTCAGAAAATATTTATGTTTATGTAAAATCTTTCTAATAACTTTAATAAGTTTTTATATTTTTAAGGATGGACTAAAACTTTTTAAAAAGTTTTATATACGCATGTATTTATGAATCTCGCGGATAGGCGATAAAAAAAAAAGTTAGAGTGAACAAGTTTCAAGATGTAAAAATGTTTTTAGAGACATTTTTACAATTTTAGTTTCTTACGTATATATAATATATATATATAAATCATGTTTAATAAAAAGAGTTTGATAATAATTGACTGTCTTCGACTGATAATCAATTGATGGCCCCAAACATTTTTTTTTATTTCACTTCATTTAATTATTTACGTTAATTCTTGTTTTTTTAAAATAATTGAAAATATTTAATAATTGATAATTGAAATAAATCGGTAAATCTATATAGAGGTTGATTTATTTATTCGTATTACACTTCTAGTAATTCGTGAAATTTAAGTTTACACTCGTGTTTTCCTTTGACATTAGGAATACATATGGCGAATGTAAATTCATCCCTCGTCCATCGTGTACACATGGTGCAGTTTGCTAATAGTAAATGAAGGTACACAAAGCGATTAACCGACGACTAAAATTTAACGATTATTATAGACATTTAAAATTGGTGCGCACAATTGGTTAAATAAATTTTGATTTACTTTCCGGTATACCCATTTATCAAAAATGTTATAATCCGTTAAATAACATTTTAACTAAATAAGTTATCCTAATCACATGAAATATCTGCTGAAATGTGACAAAAAAAAAGAAAAAAAAAGTGGAAAGTTTAATTGAAGCTTATATTCAGCGTATCGAGGAAGCATTTTAATAATTGGCGTAGAATCTCGGAAGAATATTTCAATGGATTTTCGAAATAGTTGAACAGTGCAATTCGCAAAAGAGTTTCCATTAGAACGTAAGAATTTAATTAAACGAAAAGAAATGTTTTCCTCTCGGGTCAAGAGGCCGTGAAACCAGATTTTTCCGGTCTTAACTCTTGGCCGTTTCTTTCTTTTTTTTTCGTTCCTTTTCCTCCCTCTCTTTATCCTCGTGTTTTCTCGTATTCTCCGTGGGGTTATCAGAAATCGACTTAGCCCGAGGATTTGCCCCTTTTTTCGACAGCCAGAGTCCCTGTTATTTCGGTCTGTTTCGATCCTCTTTCGGCGAAAGGATTGCCGCGGTCAGCGCCGCTCGTCTCCTCCGCTCGACTTTGATTTACGAGGGGCATCGAAAACTCCCTCACTTGCTCGCTCGCGCGCGCGCGCTCCTTTTCCAACCTACCCCATTTCTATCGCGAGGAGAACCTTGGTGAACGTATACGATCTATACGTACACAGTTGCTCCTTTTTCCTCTCCCCCTATTTCTTCGATCTTCTCGTCGTCTGCCTCTTTTACGCAGCGAGTAGCCTGCGCGAATCCCAGTCTCAAGGCTAACTTTACCGCGAATTCCATTATCGCGTGAATGCTCCTTTGATTTTTCGGGAGTTTTGCCAAAGTTATTGTCGCAAACTATGTGACTTCTATATCGCGTTATAAGAGAATGCCTTTTGGCTTTTCGACATTTTACTTTATCCTACTACTTTTTTTTCTCTCTCACTTTCTCTCTCTCTCTCTTTTCTACCGTAAAAAAAATTCGCTCTTGGCAATTTTATTTCATAAACTTTCTTTAAAATTGATTTCTCCGGGGAAACCTTTGTATTATCTTAGGTCACATTTTCTTGCGCTACAGATTCCAATTTTGGCTGTAAGAGGACTATATACCGCAATTCTACGGTGTAAACGTTTAATTCTGTATTTCTCTATTTGAAAATGTATAATTCATTATCGCGAAAATAGTTTTGACGGTTGTAATATACATCTAGCACAGTAAATGTTTTAATACTCGCAGAATTAGTAACTTAATTTAGTTGAATCAATTAATCATATAACTGTTGCACAAGAACTTGGTAGAAATCTTGTCCAGCTTCTAGCGAGCGCATATTTATATTGTATTAAATATTTCTCGAATTAAAAAATTCATCGCACGTGTGTTCGTAACATTATCTATATTAATTGTTAAAATTATTTATACTAAAAATATTAATTTTTATTAAATTTGTATTTGATTAACACATTGACCAGTGACTCTGGGTAATATTCTGCCGGGTAAATTTAATAAAATTAGTTCATTATAGACTCGATCACTAAGGAGAAAATTTTAAGCAAATTACCCACTTTCGAATGGTGTACCGAATAAGGTATTGAAAAATAAACAACTAAATGGCAGATGTGTAGATATAGACGTATATATAGGTATAGATGTATATAGATATAGAAAGATATCCCGTCCGAAATTCATCGTATAACGAAACAATCAAGAAAACAGAGAACAGCCCTTCTCGTTGATAATCCCACATTCCCTCCCCGCAGGTTTCCTCGTATTACCCCCTAAAAGTTTCAATTACGCGCTCGAATGGAAAGCATAGCATTCGCCGGGTGTAGCTCGAAGACGACACTTGGCCGGGCGCGGCAACCGTATACCGCAGCAACAATCCGTCGTACAAACAACCGAGCGAGCGAGTGAGGGAGCGAGAGGGAGGGGACCGAGTGATCGCACTCGGATCGGAGTTTATCGGCCGTTAATTCCAACTACGAGGTAACCCGGCGTGTATACAAGTGCCCTGTCCTCCTCCTCCTCCTCCTCCTCCTCCTCCTCCTCCTCCCTCCCTCCTCCTCCTCCTCTACCTCCTCGTATTCCCGCCCCTTTTCGAAGCGAGGCGAGCGGTTGGGGTACCACGGTCTGGCGATAAGAGGACTATTTCTTCGCGGAGAGCCGGTAGACCGCATAATTCCCGAACCTCCTCACGAGTTTGGGTTCCGCGCGAAAGTTTTAAAAAGCGATTGAAATCTGTAGAATTTTTCGAGTTTACTATATTCATGAGATGCTTGATGAAATATTTGAAAATTGAATATCTTGATGTTCAAACGGTTATACACCAGAAGAAAATAAGCACAAAATAGCTGACGTTTAATTATAGTAATGTCTACTGTTTAATACCGAGATTGAAACATCTACCAGTGTACTCTAAGCGAAAATGAAGCAGCTATCGATCTTGTATCCTGTATATACATTAGACGTTCCATTACAAAATTAGTTGTGTTAAAGTTCTACCAAACACACTCAGCTGACAACCATAATCCCGCCTAGTTTTCTTGAAATTTAAGATGCTCTTACGAACCAAAGTGTATGCAAATACCCGTACCATCGCACATAATATATGACAATTATTTAAAAGAAAACCTTATGTCAAATGACATCTGATTAAAATAACGGATACCTGAAAACATTTAGCGAAGTAGCCTATTTGTCTTTTGAGCGGCATTCGCCGTACTGAAATTCTTCATCCGG
The DNA here is from genome assembly GCA_026168455.1 of Theocolax elegans. NCBI lineage: Eukaryota > Metazoa > Arthropoda > Insecta > Hymenoptera > Cerocephalidae > Theocolax > Theocolax elegans. Next base: position 43,677,193 of record CM047430.1, read on the forward strand.
ACCACATCTCGGAGCAGCGTAAATTATGGAATATTGAATCGGAGGTACTGCTAATGGTTGCATAGTAGTAGAAGTAGTAGTAATAGAAGTTTGTAATGCTCCGTTCCTTACAGCAGTCTCAGGTGGTAAATATCTATAATTACTATTATAGTATTCATCGTTGGTATCCCTTTTAAAATATTTGCTCAATTTACTTTCGGCGATAGTACTGATCGGCGCACCCTCGCTGTTACACTTTTCTATTAATTCCACGAACGCAAATATTACGAATGCTGCTATAAATGATTTACTCATTTTTAATTAAAGCAAACGTCGTTCTCCAATGATGGGCATAAACTGAAGGCATTACTCGATTGTACTAGACATTTATATTTTCTTGAAGGTTGGTTCTATTTATATCCGGATGAATTAAACATCAATAATCTTACGACTGGTTTGCCTTATTAATAAATCGGAATACTTAATTACGTGTAAATTGCTTTTCGAACGGCAGCCGCTTAACACGTAGGATGAATGTTATATTAATAAAAGGAATTTCGTTAGTAATGTGAAAAAATAATAATTATGATTAATGAAAACTTAAAGGAAAAATTCACCTTAATTGTGTAATCTCTCGGTGAATCTTTGCTGAACTAAGAAATAATTACAAAGTAACGTATTTTGTATCGGAAACATGGGTGATTTCTTTTTTTTATTAGATCAGAAAAGTGAGAAGGAATAATTTTTTTGTGACTACATTTTCGAAATAAAATCGATTTTTTTTCTATCTATACAATTAAGAATTCAGCTTCGTTATAGAGTAATATATTCAATTTAAAAATAAGGAAAAATAGATTTTATTAAGATTACCTTCCTTATAATTATAAATAATTTGCTTTATTAACACAAATCTTATGAAATCGTTTTAAATATTCAACATCTCTTATTTAAGAAACAATTTCATTAAACCCATACTACTCAATTCTATCAGAAATAGTCGTTTTATTTGATTGGTCCAAACTTTAAAATTAAGTCTATTTCTGACGACGACCAATTACTGAAATATGATAAATCAAAGGGACTAATACTATAGCAAAATATAAGTACCTTACGTAGAGTATATGAGTCTGATCACGTAATACTGAACTTAAGATTTCAAAATAAATTAACTACGAACAAATTTTTCAGAAAATATTTATGTTTATGTAAAATCTTTCTAATAACTTTAATAAGTTTTTATATTTTTAAGGATGGACTAAAACTTTTTAAAAAGTTTTATATACGCATGTATTTATGAATCTCGCGGATAGGCGATAAAAAAAAAAGTTAGAGTGAACAAGTTTCAAGATGTAAAAATGTTTTTAGAGACATTTTTACAATTTTAGTTTCTTACGTATATATAATATATATATATAAATCATGTTTAATAAAAAGAGTTTGATAATAATTGACTGTCTTCGACTGATAATCAATTGATGGCCCCAAACATTTTTTTTTATTTCACTTCATTTAATTATTTACGTTAATTCTTGTTTTTTTAAAATAATTGAAAATATTTAATAATTGATAATTGAAATAAATCGGTAAATCTATATAGAGGTTGATTTATTTATTCGTATTACACTTCTAGTAATTCGTGAAATTTAAGTTTACACTCGTGTTTTCCTTTGACATTAGGAATACATATGGCGAATGTAAATTCATCCCTCGTCCATCGTGTACACATGGTGCAGTTTGCTAATAGTAAATGAAGGTACACAAAGCGATTAACCGACGACTAAAATTTAACGATTATTATAGACATTTAAAATTGGTGCGCACAATTGGTTAAATAAATTTTGATTTACTTTCCGGTATACCCATTTATCAAAAATGTTATAATCCGTTAAATAACATTTTAACTAAATAAGTTATCCTAATCACATGAAATATCTGCTGAAATGTGACAAAAAAAAGAAAAAAAAAGTGGAAAGTTTAATTGAAGCTTATATCCAGCGTATCGAGGAAGCATTTTAATAATTGGCGTAGAATCTTGGAAGAATATTTCAATGGATTTTCGAAATAGTTGAACAGTGCAATTCGCAAAAGAGTTTCCATTAGAACGTAAGAATTTAATTAAACGAAAAGAAATGTTTTCCTCTCGGGTCAAGAGGCCGTGAAACCAGATTTTTCCGGTCTTAACTCTTGGCCGTTTCTTTCTTTTTTTTTTCGTTCCTTTTCCTCCCTCTCTTTATCCTCGTGTTTTCTCGTATTCTCCGTGGGGTTATCAGAAATCGACTTAGCCCGAGGATTTGCCCCTTTTTTCGACAGCCAGAGTCCCTGTTATTTCGGTCTGTTTCGATCCTCTTTCGGCGAAAGGATTGCCGCGGTCAGCGCCGCTCGTCTCCTCCGCTCGACTTTGATTTACGAGGGGCATCGAAAACTCCCTCACTTGCTCGCTCGCGCGCGCGCGCTCCTTTTCCAACCTACCCCATTTCTATCGCGAGGAGAACCTTGGTGAACGTATACGATCTATACGTACACAGTTGCTCCTTTTTCCTCTCCCCCTATTTCTTCGATCTTCTCGTCGTCTGCCTCTTTTACGCAGCGAGTAGCCTGCGCGAATCCCAGTCTCAAGGCTAACTTTACCGCGAATTCCATTATCGCGTGAATGCTCCTTTGATTTTTCGGGAGTTTTGCCAAAGTTATTGTCGCAAACTATGTGACTTCTATATCGCGTTATAAGAGAATGCCTTTTGGCTTTTCGACATTTTACTTTATCCTACTACTTTTTTTTCTCTCTCACTTTCTCTCTCTCTCTCTTTTCTACCGTAAAAAAAATTCGCTCTTGGCAATTTTATTTCATAAACTTTCTTTAAAATTGATTTCTCCGGGGAAACCTTTGTATTATCTTAGGTCACATTTTCTTGCGCTACAGATTCCAATTTTGGCTGTAAGAGGACTATATACCGCAATTCTACGGTGTAAACGTTTAATTCTGTATTTCTCTATTTGAAAATGTATAATTCATTATCGCGAAAATAGTTTTGACGGTTGTAATATACATCTAGCACAGTAAATGTTTTAATACTCGCAGAATTAGTAACTTAATTTAGTTGAATCAATTAATCATATAACTGTTGCACAAGAACTTGGTAGAAATCTTGTCCAGCTTCTAGCGAGCGCATATTTATATTGTATTAAATATTTCTCGAATTAAAAAATTCATCGCACGTGTGTTCGTAACATTATCTATATTAATTGTTAAAATTATTTATACTAAAAATATTAATTTTTATTAAATTTGTATTTGATTAACACATTGACCAGTGACTCTGGGTAATATTCTGCCGGGGTAAATTTAATAAAATTAGTTCATTATAGACTCGATCAACTAAGGAGAAAATTTTAAGCAAATTACCCACTTTCGAATGGTGTACCGAATAAGGTATTGAAAAATAAACAACTAAATGGCAGATGTGTAGATATAGACGTATATATAGGTATAGATGTATATAGATATAGAAAGATATCCCGTCCGAAATTCATCGTATAACGAAACAATCAAGAAAACAGAGAACAGCCCTTCTCGTTGATAATCCCACATTCCCTCCCCGCAGGTTTCCTCGTATTACCCCCTAAAAGTTTCAATTACGCGCTCGAATGGAAAGCATAGCATTCGCCGGGTGTAGCTCGAAGACGACACTTGGCCGGGCGCGGCAACCGTATACCGCAGCAACAATCCGTCGTACAAACAACCGAGCGAGCGAGTGAGGGAGCGAGAGGGAGGGACCGAGTGATCGCACTCGGGATCGGAGTTTATCGGCCGTTTAATCCACTCGAGGTAACCCGGCGTGTATACAAGTGCCCGGTCCTCCTCCTCCTCCTCTACCTCCTCGTATTCCCGCCCCTTTCGAAGCGAGCGAGCGGTTGGGTACCACGGGTCTGGCGATAAGAGGACTACTTCTTCGCGGAGAGCCGGTAGACCGCATAAATTCCCGAACCTCCTCACGAGTTTGGGTTCCGCGCGCTCGCTAATTGCAACTCCCGCGTCCAAATGAACTTGTGTGCACACTGGGCCGAAGGGCGCACGACGATATCGCGAGTTTCGCCTTGGCTCGAAAATCGCTCGGCGTAATAATACGTACGCACCGCGGTATATACGCTGGTATAGCTAGGTCTACGTAGGTATAGGTAGGAAGCTAGCTACCTAGGTCATATTGCGCTCTCCTGGAAGTAATATCCACAGGATATGTCGAGGGGGCGTCAAGTGCGCGGCCGGCTGTGGGATATAGTTGCGCAACTAAAACTGCGACGACATACGTATGCACGTGCGCGTGCAACCCATACACCTGCACGGAGGACCGGTTGAACGCGCTCGCAAGACTCGCACGCCGAGGCTTTCCTACGTCTTTGTCTGAGCCACCCGTAGTAAAGCCTCGATCTTTACGGCCTATGCAGCCCGCGGAGGTACGCGAGCCCCCCCCCCGCGCTTATACCCACCTTTTCATAATTCAAACGAGAGCCCGAAAGAGGACGGTAGACGGAAGTTCGATCGACCGGGGGATCGTAAATCGCATCCCGGTGCAACCTCCTCCCCACACCCCCACACCCCCACCTCCAGTCCTGACAATGCGCTTACATCTCGTAATTCGGGATCGCTGCCAGCTTTACGATTCCCGGCCGCGCCACGCCGCGACCAACCGACCCAACGGCTTTTCCGTATTACTTGAACCTAGATATCGCTATAGACTAATATATCCCCCATCGTTATATCTCCTCTGCACTCTTGACTCCCTTCTTTCGATCCCTCATTTTTTTTAACACCTTTATTACGCTTTTCTTCCTCGATACTGCGAACCCACTTAACTATGCTATTATTGCACTCAAGTACCAAAATATTTTTTTCTCCTTTTGACCGCGCCTATTAAATATTAACTGTTTTATTAACACATTTTTATAATTATGATAATCTACTTGTACGTTGCGAATGAAAAAGTGAATTTCTCAATTCGTTATATTTATAACAAATGCCGGTATATAAACAATGGAAATGCAATTGAAGAATAATTAAACCTAATTCAGATAATTCCGTATATTTAGTTTAATAAAACATGTGCGCCATTGTTCCAATTTGAACGTTGAGGTTATAAACATAAACGTATATAGTTACAGTGGTTTAATCTCGATGAATCGTGCGCGCCACCGCGTGCGGGTTACTTCTCGACATTCCAACGATTTAAGATTCGACTGCGTAATACCCCGATATTTAAACGACGTATCAAATATTATTAAGTATCGACGACACGAGAAATATGTATTTATATAAAAATTATTGTTTGTCGATGATTTTTTTTCGAGGAAAAAATTTTAGGTAAACGTGAAATATACCTGTATGTACAGAGAGGAAAGAAAATGAAAATGAGAAGAAAATTGTTAACGCAAACGAAACAATACCGCGTACACGACCCCGTTTCTCATTTTTTTTTCCCCTCTTTTCGAGTTAGCTGCGGATACCCTATAATAAGAATAATAAAACCAGAGTGACTGAATACGTCTTGTAGATCTCGGAGTGTATATAAGAGAGAAGCCGTGAAAGGAGAAAAAAAAAGCAACGAGCGAACGAATGAACGAACGAACGACAAATAAGGAGAAGGAGGGTTGAGAATCGAACTTGAGTGGGCGCGATAGAAACACCGAGAGCGCGAGAGAGGGAGAAAAAGAGAAGAGAGAAGGGAGTGGATAATTGAATACAACTTGATCGAGCCGCGCGTTTCCACCCCATTAAATAGGGCTTAAACTCTCGGTGCCGTAGAGCGAGGGAGACAGAATTGTTTTGTGTGTTCCACACTCGAAGAAGAAAGGAGATGGAGAACTGGTATAGAGAAACGAGAGAGAAGAGAGTTGGGGAGGATGGGATGAGAGGGTAGAGGGTTGAGGGAGCGAGTGGTAGGGGGGATGGAAATGTTTACTGCTGCCCCAGCTGGAGGCCAATCAGTGTGGCCCGCTCGTTTCCACGGTTCCCTTTATATCCGCGGTGCGGGCCAACCGAATGCATACAGTGTCAAGCGGCCGCGATAGCTAAGCACCGCATCGTATAGTTACATAAGTGGATTATTCCTTGACACGAGGATCTAAGAGGGGAGTCCTTGTATACACCGGTTATAGACGTAACTTCATTTACTCTCTCTCTCTCTCTCTCTCTCTCTCTCTCTCTCTCTCTCTCTTTCCTCTTTTTCCTCTGACCTCCTGGGAACTTTGAATTTCACTCGGCGCTTCCTCATTTCCTCATTTTCGAATTTCATTTCGCCTATTTATGCAATTTCCTGCAGTAACGCATTCGGTACGCACAACTGTTACATATATTTTTAATTAATTATATTAGTTTCAAAATTATGTTTATAAGTAATAATTAAGCTTTAGGAAAATATTTTTTATTGTAGGATCAAGTCCTATAACGCTTTGTTCGTGAATTTGTATAAATATAAATAATACGGTTTAATTATCGCACGTATGTAATGCTTACGTTCAGATTTATTAACAGGGCACCGTTACGCGAAACTCGAACCTTTTACGCATTTTTCTAGCGAAGGATTAATTTATTTATAAGAATTTATGTAAATTTACGCGATTGATTTGAAAATACATCGTTTCGCGTATGTGTATATTATAGTATTACATCGAAAGCACGTCGATACGCACAAATCTCCGTTTAAGCTTTTTTATTTTATAAGCACTAACGATATTATTTTACCGGATTTGTACTCTCTAAATTATAGAAAATATGATCCGTTCGACCTAGATGTACAGGTGGCACGTAACCGTAGTAAATCAAGACTCGAAATTAATAAATGAAATCTATAGTCGATAATAAAAGGGGGCCGCGAATGTAACTGCAAACTATATATGTGCTTCGAAAGATGAAGAAGAATTTAAACCGGACGTGAATTAGTTTTTAATTAACTTATATACTCACCAGTTAATTGCGAGCGATAAATTCTGAAACTATAAACGGGCGCGGGCTATACGGAATCGAGCGGAACGAATTAAGTAGAGAGAGAGAGAGAGAGAGAGCACGCGGATAAAGTTTGCGCGTAGTTAAAAAGTACACAAAAGTTTCCATTAAAAACTGACAAAACTATTACCGATACATACCATTTCCACATCTAATACGTGACTCTCGAGCGGCTCGAGCACCCCGCGATTTTAATTTCCAACAGTTCGAGAACGTCAACAAAACAATCCTGGGTATATACACCGGAGCAGCTCAGCCAGACGTAATTGTCCGGCTCTCCTCGTTCGAAAATTGCAACAAACAAACCATCGAGAAAACGTAACAACCGAAAAACAAAAAAAAAAAGGGTCAAAAAAGTTAAACATCCGAATCAAGGATGTAGCGCGCGAAACAAAGCGGAGGGAAAAAAAGAGCGGCGGAGATAAAAAAGAGAAGGTGGAAGAAAAAAATTGTCTCGGAACCCTTTTATCTCGGGTATCCTTAAACACGAGAGCGCGACACTCAAAGTCTCTGGATATAAAGAGAGAGAGAGAGAGAGGGAGGGAGGGAGACGGAAGCAGAGAAAGTCACGCGTATTTTAGAAAGGAAGGAGAGGCAGGTTAGGATAGGGTAGAAAAGGCAGATCCTCCCGGACGGATTAAACTTTCACTTTAGGGCGTAACGAGATAGGTGCATTACCAGATTTCACCGTGTCAGTGTGGCGTTTGACGTTAAGCCGGTACTCGTAGTAATCTTGCGGATTACAGGCTGCACCGAAATCTCCCTATACACCCCGTACCTACCCTCGTTTTTGGTGTGCGGAGCGAGGAAGCGGGGCTGATGGTGATGCTGTACACTCCTGTGTGCGTGCGATTAAACGGTAGGAGGGCCCTGATGGCCTTGGCGTTACCCAACTATATCGATTCGATATATTGACTTGTTTGTTCCGATTATCGCTTAGCCGGTAATATCGGCCTAGGACTTTAACCTATAGACTGCATTTCTTGCGGCTCTCAAGATCTATCGCATTCAACTTGGCTACCTATGTATATATTCACACAGATATACGCGTACAAACAATTTATACCTTATAATTTGTAGTTTTAGACGTCTATATACACTGCCTACCGGAGATTCGATATAGATTTCAGGGGTAACAGTCGTTAACCAATGCTAATGTTCCGCGATTTCTCTGTTGTTCTACCCTCCTCTTCCTCTATGTATACCGTTCTATTTGAATTATTCAAATCGAGAAGTGGTTTCTGAAAATAGTTCGAGTGATGGGTAAATATTTATCTTCGGTCTAAATATTCTTTGGTAGAATTAAATATTTAAAACCTTCTATTTATTGGTTCAAGGATATCGTCGAAATATCAATTCGCGGTTAAATATTAATTTGATTTAAAGCTTTACCGGGCACTTTCAACGTTTGTCTCATAATAATTTATAGATCGATTTTGAAGTATCGATTTTACTTTTCATTGTTCTAAAACTGTGTAACCAATCATAATAGTTGAAACTTGAGGATTTTCAAACGATAGGAATTTTTCCGTTCGCGTGTCTTTGTACAACCTTTATTTTTAAAATGATAGCGAATATAAACCTATGTATAGTAATATATAATGCACTTTCTACATGTTATAAGTTACGTTCAAATGATACAAACTAAATGAATTTATTCAATTTAAATTTAATTGTATTTAGTTTTAAATGATACCGAGCACTTTACAAAGTTTTTGTAAATTTAATTTTATTATATATTCCGTACAATGTTAATTAATACATACATATAATTTAGGATTTCAATCAAACTTACCGTATAATAAACTTAATAACAAGGTATACCGTTAGATTCACCTACAAGGTTCAACGTGTCATTGCGGCAAAAATTTGTCAAGACAACGCAAGCGGTAAATTGAGAAAATTACCGTAACTGCATACGTTCATCACGCGATCGCGATAAACGCTATTAAAAAATATGTTCGTGCAAAAATTTTATAATGTCGTGTGCAATATTTTGAAATACATTAGCTTTCAAAGGTCTGTTGCGAGTATTAAAACTTTTGCAGAAAAATGTTTAATTTTATATATAGATTTACTATGCTTTATATTGTGTTCTATAAAGTCATTATATTATCAACTTCATGGAGAAAAATATATGAGAAAAAATTGAGGTTAAAACTTACCATGAACAGAAAGCTGTGGTGTTCCAGCAAATTCTACCTTGAACTTTATAGTAAATATTGTCAGACATGAAATTTAAGTTTACCCATCCGAAAAAATTAAAGTCAAATTCTAATCTAAATAGTAAGCGCGTAATAGATAAAGTCACAATCTAAATTAAATCAATTTACAATGTCTATCATTTATTTAACATTATTATTCATGTAGGTTATCAAAAGGCGCGGTAGCGCCTTGACGCAAGTATGAGCGCGAGAGCCATTTAAGTGTTATACATGTAAGTGTGCATATCGTCGCCTCAATGGAAAAAGGTGCCAACTAAGATTTCCGTTGGGAAAGGTGCTAACTCAGATTTTCATTGAAACGGAACCAACTCAGCTTCAAGTCGACAACAGATGTCAAACATTCATATAGACGATGCAGATCTTAATGATATACTTTGATATGTTTCGAACTATTTTGTTATACTTGATTTATACTTCTTTATACCTTTTTATACATTTCGATATATTCCGATATATTTTGTTATATTTTAATACATAAGCGTTCGAATTTTCCGTATTCTAATATAAAATAATATTCTACTTATTTATTCCTTATATTTATTATTTTATAAATTGAAGTAATTTTATATTCATTTGCAAATATGTAAATAATTTATTAAGTAAACAAAAAATTATTCGTACATATTCAGAATAAGTATATGTTAAATTATGATTATTTTATTATTATAACGTTAGAAATGACAATACTTTGTATAAAACGTTCCAAATTATATTTTATAACAATTTAATTCATTTATAGCTTAATAAAAAGTTAACGTATCAAACTTTATAGTAATAAAAATAACATGAAATGAATTTTATCAGTGTTTTTAACTTAATCAATTGAAATAAAATTATTATCTAATTTATATGTAGATAGGTTGACCGCTCTCCATGTTGAGAGTTTGATTTTTTTTAATCAATCTGGCGGAAGAGGCAAATACATGGTCTGCAAACCTCTTTAGGCTGTTTATTAAAAAAATAACAATTTTAAAATAAAGAAAATAAAGATCGCAAAACTAACTACACCGCAATAAACAAATCAACAGAAAATTAAAGTACCTTTTATCGGATTAACCGATATGTCCAGTGGTTGAATGTACATAAACAAATTTGTATACAATAACGTGTTTATATATGTATAAGTAGCAAAAAGTAAACACAAAAAACGTCAAGCAGTTGTCGGTTAGGCATTTAAATTTCTTAGAATTGGTAGATATGTTCTATTTAGAAATCTAATATCATCTTTCTTATTAATGTTGTTATTATCCAGTTTTATGTGCATCATCTCTGACATAAGATGTTTATTGTAATTACCTTTGCTATCAACAATCTTTACGCCATCCCAATCAAAATCAAAAAATGCTTTCCAGATATGGATGGTACCAGAAAAATGAAATATTCGGGGCAAACCAAAACCAGATATGGAAAGGCACCCCGAAATTAAACCAATAATGGATAGGGAGATTAAAACGATACTACCCCAAACGAGCAAGGCACCAAATCCCATCACTGATTCCGATCGGGTGAAAGCCCCGGTGGTTAGTGCTGAACCCACGAATTTTGGGGGTACCAAAGTCACATCGTTAAACGGTAAGTGCTGCAGAGATTGGTCACTTGGCCTCTGTAGCATCAAATGCTACGTGTGACCTGTCCTCGAAAAGTGTTGAAAGATGAAGCGGTAGGCGCGCGTAAGGATGGGATGTGCCAAACGTCTTCCATCTTCCGCCCTTAGGTACGTCAATGGAAGGCGGTGAAGAGGTAGAGACCCTTGCCACCTCAGTGTCCACCGCAGAAGAGGAAGAAGGAGTCAAAGCAATGCACTAAGAAAAGTGGGTCAGCAGATGCTTCTACATCCGTTTCTGACACCGGTGAAAACCATCCAAAGGTTCCTGACTGGGCTACAGTAAAATGAAAGGGGCTGGAAACAATACGCAGCTGAAGCAGGTTAAGGATGTCGGAGGGCCATCTAAGGTGTCCAAAAAAATATAAAGCGATCCTGAAACCAGCTCGTCCCGATGCCATTAAGATCAAAGCGTCAGGAGGGCGAACTTATGCTGACATGCTTCGGCAATTTTGAGCGCACCAAACCTCAAGCCGCTGGGAGAAAGAGTTTCTCGCATCAGGCGTACCAGTGAAGAAGAGTTGCTCATTAAGCTTGGAAGACCTGGTATAGAGACTCCAAATCTTAAGGCAGCGGTCTTGTCTACGCTGCGTGGGTTAGTAGAGGTCCAGATGTTGACCCACAAAGAGTCCATTCTTTGAGCACATGGACGCGGCCACGACGACGGAAGAACAGCTCTAGGATGATCGGGCCAAATATGGTACCTTTTGGAAGTGTTAAGCTCAGATGGTGGTCATATGGATGCCACAAGGTCGGTCACATCGCAAATGTTTGCAAAAGCTCAGTCGACAACTGTGCTGTGGCCCAGGATCTGCTGCCACAATTGGTCAGAAAAGAGCAGGCTGACATTGTTATCAGCAGTGAGGAGTATAAGGATCCCACTGAATTGAATTGATGCCACTGGCAGAGCGGCCATGTGGGTATGTGGATCCTGCATGTCTCCGGAAAAGTGACCGCTTTTCCCTTCCCAATTTCATCTGGATGGAGGTGGCGATTCTGAGATCCCTGGATGCCATCATCACCAGTGCGAGGTCTTGAATAATCATCGGAGGAGATTTTAATGCTTGAATGGGTCGGTACGATAATCAATACTCGTGAACATACACTCCTCGAGGCCTTTGCGATATTGGATTTGGAAATTGCTAACACCGGGACGACTCTCACTTTTACTATGGCCGAGAAGTTGTCTATCATAGATCTAACCTTCATCGATCCTAGATTGCACTCACACGTGCCATAACAGCGGCTTACGATGTCTCTATGGCTGGAAAATCCATCCCTCGTGGCTGTTCACCTCTTTACTGGTGGTATGAGAAAATCGCAAAAATACGCCGTGAGTATCTGCGGACTCGGCGACTGCATCAGAGAGTTCGGAACAAGCCGAGGTACCAAGAACAAACCGCTGCCTACGAGAAAAACCGGAAAGAGCTCTAGGCTGCCATCAAAGCGGCTAAACGCAGGTGCTAGCGTGACTTTTGCGAGAAAGTGGACTGCGATCACTGGGGTAAGCCGTACAAAATGGTGTTGAGTAAGATCAAACCCAGGATCGCTTTAACACCATCGTGTCCAAATTTTCTTGACAAAGCAGTACGCCACCTGTTCCCAGAACATCAGGAATGGGCAGCCGAGTCAGGCTTAACGGGGACAAACAGTTCAGTTGCACCGCCAGACATTAGCATAACCGAGCTGAAAATGGCTGCAAGAAGAATATCCATCCGTACATCTCAAGGGCCGAGTGGAATACCTGGTCTGGCCATTAAGACCACTGCGCTGAATGTGCCACAATTTTTGCGGACACATTCAGTGCTTGTTTTCAAATAGGATGATTCCCATCACGGTAAAAGGTACAGAGGTTGGTGCTTCTCCCAAAAGGAAGCCAACCACCGGAGAACCCGTCCTCGTACCGTCCACTCTGTTTGTTGGATATAGCTAGGAAGCATATAAAAGATGCCTTTGATGACCTTACAAATGGTCTCCAGAATGTATTTTTTTACTTCCTCCATCTTTAGTAGAGGCTTCCACACACCTTCATTCTGATGCCCATTAGAGCTGGGCATTCACAACATTATATTACATGTCACTGTCCTATGTGTGATACATTTTACTAAGGAACGTTTGTGAAATTTGCTTCACGCTGATGCATCAGTCTAACCCTCAACGTCGACTTGAAATGACGTGCTGCGACGACTTTGATGAAGAGGATGAAATTCACCGAAGACCTTGGAATCTTTTGGAAAAATATGTATACATTTTCTTTCAGGTGTAAATCGGGTAATATTAAATTATTTTTAATTTCTTTTCTTTTCAAATTTTATAATTAATATTATCTAAAAATAAAGTGTAGCAAAAGTAATCCTACACTTGCGCCATACTTTGGACAAATTTGTCCCATATTTCGGCCAATAACAAAATAATTTATAAGAACTTTGTAGGAAGTTTGGCATAACTTTTGCAAACTTCTCCCAAACTTGAAATGCGTGAGTTGTCAAGTTTGGGATAGTCTCATTTCACAAGTTTGCCCAAGTTTATACAAACATAAACTTGGGCGAAGTTTGGCTCAAACTTTCTGATTTTTACGCGGGAGCGCATTAAAATAATAAAAAAAAACTTGCATGTATAGCGTATATATGGTCAGGAAGTACCAAAAGGACACAAACTGTAATACAAAAAATGTAATACACAACCTTTAATTATTTAAAAGTGTTAATATTTTTTGCTATAAAATACGGGCAAATAAGCAACAATATTCAATAAGACATTTCAAGAAAAAGTCAATATTTCTTATGAATGAGTAAACAAAATTATAATAAATTCCGGATGAATTTAAATAAAATGTATTCAATATGATCATTCGGCAGTTGAGGGGTGAACGACGTATTTTCAATCCGGCATGCACACAGGTCTCGATCCGTAAGTTGGGAAAAAATGGAATGAACGGAATTATGCTCGCGTGTATTATGTGGGTAAGTCTAGAAGGAAAGCCAAGTGGGAGCGGAAGTCAAGGTGGTTTTTCGACGAGCGCAGTGTGGCTTTTCACTTTCTTCCCTCGGCGCGCAAGATCCTCGGTAATCCGCTTTGCAGCCAAGTCGGAAGTACGCCAAGGGAACGAAAGAGAAAGAGACGTACCGACAGTAAATCGAAGAGCTGGAATCAAGACTAGGTGGGAAGAGGATAAAAAGGTGGAGGCTAAGAGAAAAGAGGTTAAAAAAAAAGTTAAGGCACTGGAAGAGCGACGAGTGGCTTTGCGCGTACACAACTAAAGGAAAAGGACCCAGCCGAATACCAGCAGTATATATGTGAAACATTCTTCATTTCCTGAAAAACCATTTCTCTTTCCATTTGAGTACCTATAATTAACTAAGGATTTGTAACTGAATTTTCAATAAATAAACGCTTAATTTAAGAACATTTTAATCGCTAATTATCGGATTTTAACTTATACAGTTAATTTAGTTTATTACAAGTATAAAATGTTTAATAATTAGAAATTAACACACTCCCAGAATGTGTAATAACTATTATACATTATTATCGTTTTTCGTAATTACTTATTTATGTGATATATTATTTTTAAAAAAATTGACTTATTTGAGATTAAATAGTTTGAAATAAACAAAAATGTGTTTAAAACTAATTATGAGTAACAGGTAATTATATATACTATTTTAATAAATAATTTATTTTAATTTAAATTATTTATAACAAACAAAGTTTATTATAATTAAAAAAAACTGTTTCAACGAAATAAAAGTATATTTTGATGCAAATAAGGTGAGTTTTTTGGTGCTATAAAAATATTCATGATAAATATTTATCAAGAACTAACGAATATGTATTCCCAATAAACAAAAATTTAATTAAAAATGGGGCAAAAACATGTAATAAAATATTTAAATGATATAAACAAGTATATACTTGCAGCTATAAATTCTTTGCTTAATGCTAATTTAAATAAGACAATTTCTTTAAAATACACAAAACCAATATTTGAAAGTTTAAAAAATATTAATTGTAAATTATTTAATTAATATTAAAAAAATCAAATAATTACTGGCTCTAATTAAATTAATTAGTGAATTAAGTACTATAAACAAACATTCGTAAATTAAAATAACAGCAATTATTTATTTGAAACAAGTAAATGATTTAGTAAAATTCACAAATTTTTTAAAATGCATTTCAAATAAATAGATTGATTAAACTGTACAAATATTTGTTTAACAAAAGTAAGATTATGTTTTCGTCAATTAATCATTTACTAAATACCAACAATTATTTCTTTATATCAATATTTATTAAAGTATAATCCATATTACCCCAGTACGTATGTAAGCTAAGGTTAGAACAAATAATCATTTACTATACTGAAACTTTCATTTGTTAGTTTAGCAAATATCAGATGAAGCACATATTTTTCACATTTAAATAGAATGTTGTTTAATTTTTGTAATTAAATAATTATACTACGTTTAAACTGGAAGATACTTGTAGTTCAGTGTAATAGACTATTGCCACATAATCTTATGGTTCAGGGTTCAAACTTGGGAAAGTTTTTTTTGTTATATGTAACATTGTTTATTAATATCGATAATGATGACTGCTTAACAAGTGATAGTTGCAAGTAAAATTTAAATAGAAAATTAAGACCGCTACAAACGTTGAAACTATTCTATAATCAAAATCACGGATTAAATTACTGACAATCTTTTTTTTAGTCGAAATCAGTAATCAAGTGCTCGTTTTCTTCTTCAAACAATTAATTAGAGATTTTTCAAATTAAACGATATAAATAAATCAACTGGATATTGTAAAAAATGATTATTTAAAAATGATTATTTAAAAATGTAATTAATTACGTATAAATTATTAGATTATACAATTTTCAAATTAATTGTTCAAAAAATTTAATTTATCAAATCTCTATAGATAATTGATCAACGAAGAAAACAAGCACTTACTAAAATTAACTAAAAATTAAAACTTCAAGTGATTATTTTAATTAATTAAGGCATAGGATCAAAGTTGGCAGCATCATGTATATTAAAAGTAGATGTAGATTGAGAAAATGTGCAAAAAATTCTTTTATTTAACAATTTACTGATTAAAAATTTTTGTACCATATTTGTAGTAAACATATAAACATTTTTGGGAAATTTTAAGAAGATATTATCGTTTAAAGTAAAGTTATGCAGTTAATATGTGAAAATTAGTGTTCGGTCTAAAATATTCTTTGTGTTTCATTAATTTTTTTGTGAATATATAGGTATATACCCATTGTATTATCATCTTTTAATTGTAAAAATATCTTTCTTCTTATGTAATCTACCTCTACAAATGTTATGAAAGTGAAAAAAAATTTGTTGACTCTTTGTAGGTATATATATATATATATAGGTATGTATATTTTTGTTTTAAACAATTTTTATTTTTTAAATATTATTATTATCCTAATATACAAAAAATTGTTTATATAAAAAAAGCTTATATGAAGTAACAATTTCTGGAAGGAATACTCACACAAAATTTCAAATATATCTGAAATTATTTTGACCCAACTCTTATCATAATTTTAATTTTGCTTATGCTTTGAAAATACTATACCTACTTCGATTTTATGTATTCATTTGCAATAACAGATAATAGTTGAAGCTACGAAATATATATTTTTAATTAACATCCATGTACACAAAAAAAATGGGTTTGTAAAAATGACAATATTATTGAGTAATCGAGGGACAGTGTTACGACGAAAACTAAGAACATTATGAACTGCATGTACGTGTTTGAAATAAATAAAATTAAAATTTGGATTATTTAAAAATTACAAATTGTCTGTACAACTCCGAGAAAGTTAACACGTTAAATGCCGGGTCCCGACGGTTTATTCTAAATACAACAACCCGGTTGTAATGTATTTTTCATCTCTGCGTTTTTTCTATGCACACGTCGCGTTTGGTCGGGAATCTCTGTACCCATATAAAGTCTCCGTTGTTAAAGTGCTTATGACGTTGCAAGCGTAATCGTTTTCCTTCTCTTTACTGAAAAATTTTTAAACCGAGTTGACAAAGTAGTGTCGGGTCAAGCCGTCAGTCACTCTAGTTGGACATCTCGAACGAACAGCTAGTTTTTCCGAATCTTGGTATAAATTCATGCAGTAACAAATGAAATCGTGCTTTTTGTCGATAATCGGGGAGTTTGCGACGATTGTGAGTTCACTGTTTGATTAGCTTTTTTGACTGATTCATTTAATTGTAACAATTTAATATCAGGCATACGTGATTGGTTACCACATAGAGATCTTGCTATTTAGCAGGTCTCGAGGATCGGAATATCATCCTTATATTTTTTACGATATATGATAAACAAACTCTCACCTACATACTAAATACAGATTATTACATATAACTATTGGTGAAATTAAAGGGGTTTTTATGCCGCAAGGTTTTTCCCCTAAAAGCCAATAAATCTAAAAACATTTTGGGATCAAGTTCGACTTAATTATTTTTTTATACCACATTTTACTTGCTTTTCCTTTTCTTTAAAATCCAAATAATTTTTCAATCATTGCATTCTATCCATGTTGAACAGAGTTTAAACGTGACTGACAAACTTGACAACTTATAAAAATGTATATTACATTTACAGAAAAATTTACCTATATGGTGAATATTAATAAATCTTGAGTAAATTTTCGTATAGAACATAGTAATTTTTACAATTTGTCAAGTGGTCTGTCTCTCGATTACTCAAAAATATTAAAATTTTTACATGGAGAAATATATATAATAATTTTTAATTAATCCCTTACAAAAATAGTTATATTGTATAGGAAAAGTAGTTCTTAATCTATTACTATTATGTAACATAGTAAAATTTATTTCTAATACTTTAAAAATGCATTCCAATAATAACTTGTAATATTTAAAATAACACATTTTTTTTATATCACAAATCAATTTGTTTTATTAAAATCGAGTAATTTCAATTACAGAAATATAGTAGATCTATTATTACCAATATTATTATTAAATATTTAATTCCTTAATTCCTTATCTTATAATGCTTTTATTAATATTTCTCAAATCGATTATCACTATATATACACAATTTTATACAGTTAAACTTATCGTTCGCTAACATAATATGCTACTGTACAATATTTTTCGCATATGTATCGCAACTAAATAATCTTATATACTTATAGTCTCCCTTTTTTCATACGGACAGCCCTCTAGTATCTCTTACTTAAGGGAACCAACCAATGCTAAAATAAAAAAAAAATCTATTTAATATTAACATTTAATAATTTTTTTCATAACAATTAACAACATTTCTTAATTTTTTAAACAAGTTACATTATTATTATATTTTTCTTTAAAATGTTTGACCTATTTATACGTCACATAACTATATTAATTAATTATGAGACTCCGTACTCTAATTTTTTTTCCATAATGGACTTACCGCAAGATATCTCAGGAACCATTTCATCGAATAGGCTGAAATTTTAACAGTAACTTTTAAATATGATTTTAATCCACTTGAGTGGAACAGACTGTGTTGAAATTGTAATAAAAAAAATTATACTTACCAAATTATTTTAAAAATTAAAAAATTGTGGAAATAAAATATCCTGTAGGTAAGTCCATTATGGAAAAAAAATCTGCGTACGGAGACTCATAATTAATTAAAATAGTTATGTGACGTATAAATAGGTCAAAAAATTTTAAATAAAAAGTTAATAATAATATAATTTATTTAAAAAATTAAGAAAAGTTTTCAATAGTTATGAAAAAAATTATTAATTGTTAATATTCAATAGCTTTTTTTCAATTTTAATACTGGCTGGTCCCCTTACTGTATTGTAACGGTAAGCGAGTTACCGATCAGGTAAGCAACGCGAAAGAGGAGATACAGCGCGGCGCGCGCAGGGAACGCGCGCGAGAATCGTGCGCAAGAGAGTATCGTTAGAGAGTTCGCGCGCGATCGACAACAACACGGTGTTGGTGACCGGTGTTTGTTTTTACGGGATAAAAAGTGATTAGACTGGTGCAGTTCGTGTGTGGGTGTGAGGTTTTTCTCCCCACCAACCTCCACGTCGGCGTGCGGAGCAGCACGGCCCCGAGAAAGGCAGAAGGAAGGAAGCCAAGAGCCGGCCGCCTTCCCGACCGTTGGAGTGAGAGAGAGAGATAAGCACGAGGACGAGCTGTCTCTCCGTTGCCCAGTCGTTTCCCGCCGAGGCGCGATATATAGACAAACGGTAAGTGGTGCACCACATTTAGACCCGCGTGTCTACTGAATATTTCGCGTCCCGATTTACCTGGTACGGTCCAGGTGAGGAAGCGTTCCTCCTTTCCCCCCTCTCGTGACAATACCCGCACGGATAGAAAGGTCGGTGGTTCGCGGGAACCACTTCACGAGAGAAGGCGCGCGTGACGTAGTAAGCTTCTACGTAAAAGCTCTCTACGTCAGTGATTCATACGTCACACGGTGTGACGTATGCCATCAGGTTAAGCAGCCGATCATATCCGGATCGGTTGCTCGTAATCGACTGTTAAATAGATTTTAACCGATTCTTTTCGCGCTGACCTCGGGGGTAGTCATCGGTACGACTCCCCGCAAATTGTTAAAGTTCATTTATTGTTTATTTATTAATATTTATTTGTTAATTTAATAAATTGACTCGGCGAGACAATCTTTCTCGCCGATTAACAATAATATTGATTGTTGATAGTATTTTACCGGTTAACGTCCTATCCTACGAATACCGCCCTCTCCGGTGTTTATCCTAGTTGGCAATTTTGGGCATAGGGCCCAACACACGGTATATAAGTCAAACGGAGTGTTTGACGTTGTTAACGGCATTGCACGGGAATCAAAGGGATTTCCGGCCGCATCGTGGGACTGCACACTTAAGGTTGGTAAGTTGGGACAGATTGGGCCTAACCGTGGGCCTTACGTATCCCCAGTATCCACCCCGTTACAACTGGCGCCCAATACGTGTGGATTTTGGATACAGGACATCGGAAAAATCAACAAGCACGATATAGTTGTTCAATTGTTGATAATATTGTTAATTAACAATTGGATAACTCGCGAACAATAACGAGGTCAGCAGTCGCGTTTCGAAATTCTGAAGTATATTTCGGTACTCTTTCGTTCCCCCTCGAGGCGGGATTGGTTTATTAACAAATAGAATTGTTATAAACAAATAAAAATTTTTTTATAACAAATAAAATTTTTTTTTATTTTTCTCGTCTCGACTACTTAGTAGTAGACACAGGAAATTGGTTCCTGGTCGAACATAGGTGGCGCCACTAGAAAAAGGTCGCACAAATAGGAAATTTGGTGGGTTTTCGAACGGAATCGATAGACCGACCAACGTTACTTGGAGATTGGGTAGTTTGGACCAAACCAAGTAACTAGCGCCACCTAGAGGAACGAAAGAACGCGACACAGCGCGACATAACCTGGTGGCAATTAATCGGTCTAAATAAATTGTTTGTAAGTGTATGCAAGGTTTAACTGGTTTTTGCTGGCACAAAACAGGAAGCTTATAACCTGGCTCAGACCTTTACAAATTGTATTGTAGGTTATATTTTTGTAAGAGGTCAAGCGCGCGGTAACTTAAATTATTTAATTTATTTATTTATTGATTTATTTATTAATATTTATATAGTACCGTTAAGTTAGCGCAAGGTAAGAGCCAGGCAGTAGTTTATCGTAAATTTATTAACAAATTTGTTAAAAATAGTTTAAACTCGGTAGTGCTTCCTGATCAAAGTAAGACAGGACTTACTTTTGGCATCCGGTTTTGTGCGTTAGCGGTTAGCTTAGGTAGAAGCAAAACCCAGTTACGCGGATTGGACATTTGGCAAGTAACGCCAAAGTTAAATATTCGACAGCATATAACCTTGCACACACATAGTGCGTCAAGCCAGCGTGGCTACTTACTGTTAAACGTATAAACGACGCTACAACTGAAGATGGCCGCTCAGCAGAAAGACGTCGATAGTCAAATCGATGCATGGATCGAGACGCTCACCAGGGAGCAAATCGAACTACACCTGGACGCCTTGAACCTAAAATCGGCAGGCTCGGTTCATAGGAAAGCCGAGCGACTCCACCAGTGGCTATTAGGAAATTATTCGGCCCAGGAGTTTAACCAGGAGGAAGACGAGGCCACAGCAGTTCGCAGCCGTCTCCAACGGAGAAATAGGTGGCTGCAGATGCTAGGTGAACATCAAGACGAGGAGTCTGATGAACCTAGCCCAGACCAGGAAGTGTATCTGGTACTGCGGGAGAACGCTGCGGTAAAAGATAACCTGCACAGGACGGTGCAGGATTTCGATGACGTCGAGCTAGATGAAACGACGTCAGCCGCGACCAATACAGAGCCTCAACCCGAACGAGAGGAAGAATGGCTGTCATTGGTCTCAGAAGAGGGAAACATTTTTAAAATCCCTCGATCGTTCTCCCAGACCTTGGTGCAGCTTATCAAAAAAGTGAATGACCTCACTGTAAAGGTAGATAAGCTGATGTCCGAGCGCACTCAAACCGCTCACAGCACGAGATTGGACGGTGTCAACCAATCTCACCATGTGCAATTCCAGGACACATATACGTGTTATGGTCCCGATCTGAGCGAGATAGGTGAGGCGCAAGTAAATGGCGAGCAACAACGCGCAAGCGCCCCTCAGTCTAAGCCTGATGGAGCTTGGAAGGGGGGGAATGCGCGCGAATCCCAGAGGATTCCTCAAGCGCGCAGCTCGCCAAACAAGGATCGGACATTTTCAACACCAAGCTTCTCGACGTCATCGAGGTTGAATGGGACACCTCGAGACGTCGGCGGCATTGTGAGGAAGTGGCAGGTCAAGTTCTCTGGCGACAAGAGCCAGAGCATCGACGCCTTCCTAACCAGGATCGAGGATTGCAGAATCCTGGCCAACCTGTCAGAGGACGAGTTATTGCCGTCACTCTCGGAACTTCTGACAGACACTGCCGCCACGTGGTACCAGAACGAGAAACACAAGTGGCACTCCTGGCAAGATTTCGTGACTTCGGCTAAACGTTGGTACGGAATGAGCCAACGTTTCCAGCAGAGGATCATCGCCGAGCCCAATGCACGGACTCAAGGACCCGATGAACCGGTTAGGGACTATATGACGTGCTCTATAGCAATAATGCGAAAGATAGTCCCTACGCCGACTGAAGCGCAGCAGCTCGATCATTTGTATCGGAACATGCTGCCACAGCTTCAACGGCTGTTCAAGAGAGCGGAAGTGAGCTCAATTGAACAAATGCTGGACCTCGCCACGGAAGCGGAGCAGACGATAGAAGGTGAAAAAGTATATCGTCCACCACCTACGGAGGAAGGGTCTCTGCTTCCTGAGATGGCGTATAAGCCGAAGCGGAAAAAAGGTTCGCCGAAGGCTAAGGTAGCGGCTGCTGAGGTAAGCCCAGGCAAACCAAGCGAGCCAGACGTCGTCGACCGCATCGCAAAGATGCTGGAGGATGCGCTGCGGCCCATCGTCTCCCAATTGGCGTCGACGACCCGACAGTCCCGTAGGAGAAGCCCAAGGTCTGGCTCTCCTAAGAAAGGCTCGCCGGCCAACCGATCTCCGAAGAGTAGGAGGTCTGGCAAACCTAATGGCCCGAGCAAGAGCTTCGGACACCGGCAGGAGAAGAAGAGTGCTAGTCCAACGAGGGAAAAAGGAAAGGAACAGCCGAAAAACCGAATGGGCTCGACTTTCGATCCGACTAAGCCTCTTACCTGCAAGGGCTGTGGGAAAATTGGATATTCCCTCAGGTACTGTCCGGTGTGCTCGGGAAACGCCAAAGGGAGCGGTTAACAGGGACGAAAACCGCGACCCAAGAGCTTGAGTCCCCGCTGTCCCAGGTGAGTTCGGGACAGACCCGCTCCAACCGAGAGTATGGTCCAGAGAGGAGCGGAAATGGGCCTCAAAAGGAGGAACGGTCCCAAGAAGCAAGCAGACCAACCTCATCCTATAAACCAGAGGATGAGAGTCGTTGGTGGCTTCTCGTGGAAATTGGGGGCTTTCGTATAAGAGCCTTATACGATCCCGGAGCTTCCACGACCGTGATGGGACCCAGCGGTCTGCAAATCGCCGCGGCATTGGGCAAGGAGCTCATTGTGGCGAACGCCGGACGCGTCAAGATGGCGGATGGTAGTTACCAACCGCTAAACGGTCACGTGATCTTACCTTTCACTGTCGGGAAGGAGACACGTGAAATAAGGGTAGCGATCATACCAAATCTTGACGCCGAATGCTACGTAGGAGTAAATTTCGTACGAGCATTCAGAGCCATATTGGATCCGGATAGCGACCGCCTGTTCCTCAAAGACAGCAAGCAGCAGATCCACCTCGAAGTTGCTGGAATAGGGGGTATGGCCACCCTCTCGTCCGCTGGGATAGCGGACGCAACCGAGGCAGAAAGGGAAGAGCTGCGAGAGCTTGTAAGCAAAGTGCTGTCCAATACTTCTCCCAAAATCGGGCGAACCCAACTCATCGAGCACTCGATTGACGTGGGATCAGCTCGCTCGATAAAGCAGAAGTATTACCCGGTGTCGGAGAAGATCCAGGAGGAGATGCACCGCCAGGTCCGAGAGATGCTAGATTTAGAGATCATAGAGCCCTCGGACAGCGGTTGGTCAAGCCCCGTGGTGATGGTACGCAAGGAGAACGGATCACGTAGGTTTTGCATTGACTTTAGGAAAGTCAATGCGCTAACGAAACCAGACGCTTATCCCCTCCCGTTCATGCAGGATATCTTACGCAAGTTGAAGAGATGTCGTTACATTAGTACTCTGGACATGAACTCAGCGTATCATCAGATACCTCTCCAGAAGGAATCGCGTCCTTATACGGCTTTCACAGTCCCGGGGATGGGACTGTATCAGTTTAAGCGGATGCCGTACGGATTGGCATACGCCGGCGCGACCTTCCAACGCATGATTGACCAAGTGGTTGGTCCTGATCTCGAGCCCAATGCCTTTTCTTACCTCGATGATATTATTATAGTCACCGAGACATTTGAAGGGCACAAGAAGTATCTCGAGATGGTGCTGAAAAGACTGGCCGAAGCTAACTTGACAGTGAATAAGGACAAGTGTGTCTTTTGTCAAGATGAGGTGAGATATCTTGGCGTGCTGGTCAACAGGGATGGTATTCGTCCCGACCCAGCCAAGACAGAGCCTATAAGGATTTATCCGGCTCCCAAGAACCTCAAACAGCTTCGACGATTCCTCGGCATGGCGTCGTGGTATCGGCGTTTTATGCCGGATTACGCCACGATTGCCGAGCCACTTACCCGTCTAACAAAGAAGAACCAAGGGTACGAGTGGTTAGATGAACAGGAACAAGCCTTTCAGCAACTGAAGGCCCTGATCATGACTGCTCCAGTTCTTCAACGTCCCAGTGCAGATGGACTGTTTAGCCTGCACACGGACGCGAGCGATACCGGCATAGGAGCCGTGCTCGTACAAGAGATAGACGGAGAGGAAAGAGTCATTGAGTTTGCTAGTCGCATTCTCACAGCACCCGAGAAGAATTATAGCGTTACGGAGAGGGAATGCTTGGCCGTGGTCTGGGCTATTAATAAGTTCAGACCTTACATCGAAGGGTACCACTTCAAAGTGATAACGGATCACAGTAGTCTTCGCTGGTTGTGTAATATGAGAAATCCAACCAGCCGACTAGCAAGATGGGCTTTAGAGCTTCAAGCTCATGACTTTGTCGTCGAGCACAGAAAAGGAGCTCTGCATCACGTTCCCGATGCCCTATCTCGCATGTATGAAGACGACGAGCATACAGTAGCAGCAATGTCGTGGGCTCAAACTACTGAAGATCCTTGGTACCTAGACTGGATCAAGAACGTTTCCGACAGACCCCGTGATTTCCCCGACTGGAAAATAGTCGGAGGAAATCTATACATCTATCGCCCCGACAAGGAGTTAGAGGAAGTGATGGATGACGAGCAAGCATGGAAGCTGGTCGTACCCGTAGAGAATCGACACTCTATTCTGAGAGAGTGTCACGATGCCCCTCAGCTGGCCATCTCGGAAGGGAAAAGACATTCGCCCGCGTGGCCCAAAACTATTATTGGCCACGGTTTTACGCAGAAGTTGCGGATTACGTCAGGCGATGTCAAGTGTGCCAGCAATGTAAGGTCGAGCAACGTGCTCCCTCAGGGTTAATGGGTCACCGTCAATCGGACAGACCATGGCAGGTGGTAGCAGGAGATATCACTGGCCCGCTTCCACGCTCTAGCCGAGGATACGAATACATCCTTGTATTCCAGGATTTATTCACGCGCTGGATAGAAGCAATCCCGATACGAAAAGCTAACGCAAAGACGATAGTCCGCGAGCTTCACGAACGAGTGATTAACCGGTTCGGCACCCCGGAAGTGTTTCACTCGGACAACGGGACCGAGTTTAAAAATAAACTCGTAGACGAATACCTTGAATCTAAGGGAGTGTATCATTCGACGACACCCCCTTATCACGCACAGGCCAATCCTGTCGAGAGGGCCAATCGGACCCTTAAGACAATGGTGGCGTCGTATATCCAGGATAAGCATAGCGACTGGGACGACAAGCTGCCAGAGTTAGTCTTTGCACTAAACACAGCGGTGCAAAGTTCTACTGGATGGAGCCCGGCTATGCTGAACTATGGTCGTCAACCCGAGGCGCCTAGTACAGCTCGTCGAGAGCAAGACCGGCTTGCCCAGCAACAGTTTGAGTTCCGTCGCCTGCAGGATTGGAACGACCAAATCAAACAGTTGCCAAGACTGCACGAGAACGCAAGTCGTCAGTCGGCTGCCAGTAAGGCCCGGCAAGCCGAAATCTTCAACTCACGACGAAGGCCTGCGGAATTCGAGGTAGGAGATCTGGTGTGGAAACGCAACCGGATCCTCTCGTCCAGCGCACAAGGTATCTCGGCCAAGCTTGCTCCGAAATACACAGGGCCATATCTGATCATCAGTAGGAAAGGCATGAATACCTACGTTATACAAGATGATCAAGGGGGCCAAGAGGTATCTCATATAGAGCATCTGAAGAGATACGTCCCCGAAGATGATGCTGAGCCAAACGATGAAGAGCAACCTACGAGATCTCAACCGTCGAGGGATCAACAGGTGAAGTGCGACCCACCTGTAGCGAGCGAATACTCCCCTGCGAGGGAGAATAATGCGAGCGAGTCCCCTGGCGAGGGAACTCGGTGTAATCCGCGCAAGACGTCGCGTACGTCTTTAGATAGGTCCCGCGTTACCAGACGACAGCGTGGTCGTCCTCGGAAAGCAACCGCGACCGTAAAGCGCCGATCACCCATAGAGCGGTCTGCCAATGCAGATTCTGAACCGGTTCCTCCGAGACGAGGACGAGGGCGTCCTCCAGGCTCACGACCAAAGCGGACGTAAAGCGCCAGCAGCGGCCGAAGGCGGAGGCGGCCTTCAAAGAGGCTGCCTTTGAATACAGATTAACCTGTAGCCCCTGCCTTCATCGAGCGGAACGGGAGGTTCTGACGAACCTAGGTGTCCGCTCTGCCGCTGCAAGGAGATCAAGCGTCTGGATCAGTTTCCTCGCGTCCTGATAAACCTGATCAAGAGCAACTTGTTAACCCTCTTTCCCGTTCCTTGAGGAACAGAGTCCACATACAGAGTATGTGGAATCTGGAAGGGGGGTGTAACGGTAAGCGAGTTACCGATCAGGTAAGCAACGCGAAAGAGGAGATACAGCGCGGCGCGCGCAGGGAACGCGCGCGAGAATCGTGCGCAAGAGAGTATCGTTAGAGAGTTCGCGCGCGATCGACAACAACACGGTGTTGGTGACCGGTGTTTGTTTTTACGGGATAAAAAGTGATTAGACTGGTGCAGTTCGTGTGTGGGTGTGAGGTTTTTCTCCCCACCAACCTCCACGTCGGCGTGCGGAGCAGCACGGCCCCGAGAAAGGCAGAAGGAAGGAAGCCAAGAGCCGGCCGCCTTCCCGACCGTTGGAGTGAGAGAGAGAGATAAGCACGAGGACGAGCTGTCTCTCCGTTGCCCAGTCGTTTCCCGCCGAGGCGCGATATATAGACAAACGGTAAGTGGTGCACCACATTTAGACCCGCGTGTCTACTGAATATTTCGCGTCCCGATTTACCTGGTACGGTCCAGGTGAGGAAGCGTTCCTCCTTTCCCCCCTCTCGTGACAATACCCGCACGGATAGAAAGGTCGGTGGTTCGCGGGAACCACTTCACGAGAGAAGGCGCGCGTGACGTAGTAAGCTTCTACGTAAAAGCTCTCTACGTCAGTGATTCATACGTCACACGGTGTGACGTATGCCATCAGGTTAAGCAGCCGATCATATCCGGATCGGTTGCTCGTAATCGACTGTTAAATAGATTTTAACCGATTCTTTTCGCGCTGACCTCGGGGGTAGTCATCGGTACGACTCCCCGCAAATTGTTAAAGTTCATTTATTGTTTATTTATTAATATTTATTTGTTAATTTAATAAATTGACTCGGCGAGACAATCTTTCTCGCCGATTAACAATAATATTGATTGTTGATAGTATTTTACCGGTTAACGTCCTATCCTACGAATACCGCCCTCTCCGGTGTTTATCCTAGTTGGCAATTTTGGGCATAGGGCCCAACACACGGTATATAAGTCAAACGGAGTGTTTGACGTTGTTAACGGCATTGCACGGGAATCAAAGGGATTTCCGGCCGCATCGTGGGACTGCACACTTAAGGTTGGTAAGTTGGGACAGATTGGGCCTAACCGTGGGCCTTACGTATCCCCAGTATCCACCCCGTTACAGTATCTAAATATAATGTATTATATTAGTGCAAGACTGAAATAACAAACAAATTATTGTTATATTGTAAATTGTTTTATAAAACACATGATATCCAATTTTTAATGACATAATTACCATTGGACAATGCAATTACATTTGTAATAATATAATAGACCAGAGTCGTATTTTCACACAAAAAAAAGTATTACTTATAATTATTATTATTATAAGATAATTTATAGAATTTTTAATAATAACATTTATTATTTAGATAATATTCAGTCTAATATTAATGTTTCAAATATTATTATATTTTATAAATTTTATTATACTATAATTTTTGATACGTAAGATAATAATTATTTTAAAAATGCGTAGTTTTATTTACTAAGCAGTGTCAATATTATTATAGTCATAGTAGTAATTGAAATGCCGGTAACAAAACTAATCATAACGTCAATGGGTTCCACTTTTCCTAACAATTTTTATAGCAAATAATTTTAATATTTGCAATTTATTTTTCTCCGTGTTCTATAATTTTTTCTGTGTATATTAAGAAATATCAAAAGTTTCATTAAGGGGGTGGCTTACCCGGTGGATTACCGACCGAACCAAAAAAAGTAATTATTACATTTATTTAAAAAAATACGCTTTTTTATACAAAACTCGAATACAGAAGCACTAGATAATTAAATAATAAATAATTCTACAAAGTTCTAGATCAATCCAACAAAGACACCCTAAAAAATTTCTGCACCGAAAATGTATGATATTCCGTGTTTTGGTGCAGAAATTTTTTAGGGTGTCTTTGTTGGATTGATCTAGAACTTTGTAGAATTATTTATTATTTAATTATCTAGTGCTTCTGTATTCGAGTTTTGTATAAAAAAGCGTATTTTTTTAAATAAATGTAATAATTACTTTTTTTGGTTCGGTAGGTAATCCACCGCGGGTAAGCCACCCCTTAACGGGGTTTCAAACTTAGAAAATAGTCACTTTTTACTTTATTTTATAAACAAATGAATAAATTAAAAAAAACCCTGAACTTCAGGTCCTTAGGAATGTTTTAAATAATATTCCCAAATTTTTCCATTATTACTTAATTTACATTAATATAATTAATTATGAATATTAATACCGCCCAAAAATTGTTTATTCAATTATTATTAAAAAAAAATCAAAACGTCAGACCCTTGCTTACGTTTTAAGCTATCCGTATAAATTTTATTCACATTTTTAATTCAATATTTTCGATAGAACTTTTGGGCTGAAAGGTGCAGATTCCTGTAATTTGGGTTCGACATCCTGTTAAAATTCATTATACTACTCTTCTTTTAAGATTAAGAAAAATATGTAATAATTTATTATTCCTCATCTTGATCATACATAAAACAACAAGAATCTTGAACTTACCGTTATTTATTTAAATTTCAAATATTGTGAAAGAACTTTCTTAATCACACAATTCGATGTCGCTGAATTGTCAACACCGTTGACTAAGCGTTTGGTATGCCTTACAACGAAGAACCGATACTTTTTTGTTCGAAACGCTAACTATGCAAACTACGACAGTTTTATCCCACATTTTCCTTTTTTTCACGCACGAGAGATTGGTGATCCCTGGGATCGATACGCAAACCCTTAACACTGGAAAATTCAATATTCACCGTTAAAACTTATTACGTTGTATCAAAATGTCGACAAGAGATTTTTTTCGAAACAGTTTTCCTTATGCATATAGATACATCCAATAGATAGGATAACAACATGCGGTGAAGGGGAACGTGTCGCTATCGTGCCGTCATTGTGCCATCACGATTGTCAAAGTACGTCACGGTGACATATTGATGGCACAGTGGTGTTCCACCGGTGGTATATGCCTTACTTGTTGGTGATACGCAAACTCCACGTCATGGTACAATTTTGACGGCTCAGTCACGTGTTTATCGTATACTCTTTTTTTTTATAGTTTTTCAAAAATCCGCTATATATCTATTCTCGATAATTCAATCATGTACATCGTTTAGAAATTTTATACTAATTAGAACACCATGCACTCTATAAGGTAAAATATAAGTAATTCCTGCACCTTAATAAAAATGAATTTATAACTTTTATCGCCAGGTGAATGTTAGATCTGTAAATAAATTAAACGAATGCTTATCTTACGGTACTGATCATCACTATACAGAAGTTGGCGTAATTTTATCTAATCTCTAACGACAACATAATATATTCCCAAATGTAAGTTGCAGTCGGTAGATCACGCATTTAATTAAGAAGATATTTTGTATAGAAGAACAGACACGCCTCCGCGCGGCAATAAAGACATTTAGTTTCTATTTCAACCGTTCTTTCTCTATCGCAGTTTCTCTATCCATTAACCGGTCAGGGTAGCTCGAGAGAGAGAGAGAGAGAGAGAGAGAGAGAGAGAGAGAGAGAGAGAGAGAGAGAGAGGAGGCAGAAGGGTTTGGTTCGCGTGCTCCTGGTCTTAACTGGAGGAGACTTGGCCCGTTAAGGACGTATCGCGCTTGTGTATACGGTATATACCTAGGGGGAGAGTACGGCTATATAGCGTCTGACGTCTCGGCGAGCTACCAGCAGCCTCTGCTGCGCGGTTAGACTCTCGGGCTATAGGGTTGTGGAGGGATTAGGCTGGGGTCTAGAAGCTTTAGTATACGGATCGGTATACCTCTCCCTCTCCCTCTCCCTCTCCCTCTCTCTCTAGTACACTCACTCTCAGTCTTTCTTTCTCTTTCTCTTTCTCTTTCTCTGCCTTTCTGCCGTTCTATCTATCTTCGACTAAGAAGTGAGAGCTCGAAAGAGGAAGAGAGAGAGAGACAGGGGGGGGGGGGGCGGGGGGAATGAACTAAAACTCCGATAAAAAGCATTACTCTGGAAGATCAAGAGCTATGGGCACAGAATCAAAATCAACGATCTTAAATTATAATTGTCCGTTCTACTGATTATGGTTGACGTGGTGTGTGCTAAATAAAGATTATTTCAATAAAATTACTATAAATGCGTATATGTACATTCAGTAATGATAAATATATGATATAAATTACTCTATATATATTTAAATTGAGTAAAATTACTATACGAAATTTATAGATCTTATTTAACTTTCAAACATATGCAAAATTTTGATATCTGAAACTAAAATGTTTCTTTACATACAGCTTATGTAGTAACCAGGGTTGGGTAAAAGTAGTCGTTAAACACCCATTTTCGAATACTTTTTTATTATTTGAGTTTAAAGCTTTAACAAAACAAAATAAACAAGAAAGTATTCAATGAAATAGTTTTTCGAATACTTTTTATTTAGCGTTATTTAGTATATATATATATATATATATATATATATATATATACCATATACAATGTTGTTATGCAAGTCTACATGGTTTGTTTAAGCTTGAAACTCAAATAATGAAAAAGTATTCAAAAATGAGTGATTGACAACTACTTACTCAACCCTGGTAGTAGCTAACAAACAAAAAGAGGATTTTGCGCAATATTCGAAAAAAATATTGAATAACACAATCTAGCTCGTAAATACCGATTAAATTCATATACATAATAATTACACGACGGGCGATTTAAATATGCAGTAAATAAGTGTTTTTATAAGATACATTTTGAAATATAACCAATATTTCTACTGCATGCATATTCTATTTACAATTAACGGTGCAGTTTAAATTACATAGGATTTAATCTGATCTAGATGAAATTTATGTACGCTAATGTATACGCACACGTCGACGTATATTTGTAGATAATAATAAATCCACGTGTTTGCATTAACGAGACAAAATCTTGAAATAGAGCAATTATACGGTAATTGGCAGAGAGTTGGGGACTGTCTTGTCAATGTCACCCATTATGCAAAGGAGAATGCCCACGAGACATTAGCGTTCCCGACCTCAAGAGAAGCACCTCGATCTAAGTAACCTATACTCCTATTTATATTGTCAAGAACCAAGTGTACCGAAAATCATTCAATTTACAACTATTCCGGTATACTTGAACATTTTACCTATACTCGCGCAATCGCCCGCCACGTAACTTTTCAATCAAATTGGAAATATATTAAATGCTTCGTTATAAACTCGAATGCGCGATCCAAAAAATTTACTTTACGATTGAACGAGGAATTGATAAACGTATTATTCGTCGCTTAACTTGTTTAGAAATAATTATCAATATAAAATACGAAAGGTTCTAATATAAATTACGAAAAATCACGGTTAATCAAATGTTTATTTAATAATTGCGTCACGTAGTAGACCGTTCTAATTCCGATAAAGGAGATGAGAAGCTTATCGAGGTAAATGTTATTAAACAATAAATATATATATATATATATATAAAAGGACGAGGATAACATCCGAGGAAATCAAAGGGAGTAAAGAAGTTAACGAGGTATAATACGAAAGGAAAGGAGTAATAGTCGCAAGAAAAATGAAAGAAGGAAATGAAAAACAGGAAGTTCAATTCTTGAGCGGTGCTCGGAGAAAATTAGCTTAGTTACGGATAAACATCCGAGACACAGTTTAGTTCTCGAAACCTATCCCGCAATTCTGCGGTCGAAGCTAAATAATTGAGTCCCGTTTCCTCTCGCCGTTTATATTATTATCGGTATATTTACAAATATATTAAAATGTATTTACGCTCTTATTACACCGTGGCCCTACTTTCTAAATATGAATTAGTGAATAATCACTGAAAAAATAGTGATAAATCGGTCAGTATCACAAAATAGTGAATAGTTACTAATTCAATAAAACAATCTTTACTATTTCAATATAGTGAATACTCACTAATTTGGTGAGAGTGACGGACTTATCACTATTTCATTTTTAGAGAATAAATTATATAGTGTAATACATAAAAACGAAAATGTCAAATGTAACTTGTTTAACGACGAGTATTTTTTAACAAGGAGTGGGAGTGTCACATAGTTTCCTTGTTTTTCGAGTTGAGTATTATTGCCTCTAGGTTTGCATCGGTTTTACGGTTGGGATTAAGCGATTTCTTAAACAGAAACGTGCAACACGTCCCCCTCTCTCTCTCTCTCTTTGATTGCTGTTCCGTAATATTACGCGACCAGACTACACAGCCGGGTTTGTGTCGACCGGAGAGACGAGACTCGAGACTCGAGACCAAGTGATGAAGAGAGAAAGAGAACGAGGGATGGAAGGAAGCGCCTTGTCCCTCGTTCTAGGCTTTCGAATGAAGTGTTGCGCAACCCGCTCTACCGCTATACGAATTGATCGCGGACGAAGTTTTAAGGAAACGAGGCTATTTCCCTCGTAAAAGATTTATTTTCCGCCGAGCTGTTAAATGTTTATGGTACACGGGCAAGATTTCTGATAATTTTATTGAAAAACACCACTCGACTCGAAACTATTTTTTCTTTATTCACCCGCGATACCGATATACTTTTCAATGATTATTCCATTATTTATAAAGTATTTGTCACGGTATATCGTATATACGTACGCGATAGTTCAACGGCATTAATATAGAAATGCAAAATGTAAGATTCGCCAACACAGAGTGTAAAAAATAATGAAAAGAAGCATTGGTAATTAACGGTAATACGAGAATACGTGGGCAACGTCAATATTGCATATAGAATGTATAGACAAGTACGTCTAAAGTAGTGGATCATTAATATTAGCATCGAAATTCGGGCGAGTAGCACTCCCGATGACAAGCCCAAGTGGATAATGCTTGTAATTCCGATAACGAACGCGGTTTCTTTTGATTAAAGTGGGCTATGTGAACGGGTTTCTCTCAATCCCTCTTGCTCCTTCTTTCATTTCCTCTCTCAATTTAGTCGAGGAGTTCGTGGAGTTGGCGGTGAAGTTTTGCTGATCGAGCATCGCGACCGCTCAGTTTTACCTCACCCTTGTTCACTCGGTAACCCGACCGATTAGCGCGAGAACAAGTTGCTACCGACTTCCAAAAGCTTCACGCCCAATGTGATGCGAAATCGTTTTGACCGGTTCACTTGCTTTTCTGCACCTCCACTCGAGATCTATACTAACCCGCCAGCTATACGCCTTTACATTATTTTTATTTGTCAACTGTATCGCGGCTACGTGTGCAATTTCTGTACAGCAATAATGGTGTATACTATTCAGTTAAAACAATAATTTATTGTTGAATTATGCGAAAAACAATCGGATATTCCGTTAAATAAATGTTAAACAGATAACTCGATAACCCGCGACCCGTTTTCTATAAGTACATTTACAGCCTTCATTCGCAAACCAGATTAGTTGTAATTGAGTACAATTTAGTATATCTTAATAGCTGATGTTTCGGTGACGTAGAAGCCATCCTCGTTACCTTGACATCCTCTGCAGGAAGTGACTACTTCTTTTTTAAATTAATTTGGAATAGTAATTACACTCTAACCTTTTAAGCTTACATTTTTGTAAATAAAGTTAATTTTTTGTTAAAAATGTTTTCTTAACGTGTTATTTCAATGAATTACTCATTTATACGTGGATTTCGTTAGAAAATGATTGAAATACTTTAAGATACTTTTTCATTGAACGAGTAAGATTAAAAATTAAGGATTATCAACCGATTGTCACGAATTATTATCATTATTTTTTATAATTAATTATTTTTTCAATATTATTTTGTAAAAATTAATATCTGTTGATGACGTTATTTTACAATTGAAATTGTACACGATCACTTTGACATATTATATTCCATAAACAATGTCTTTGAAATTACAAAAATATAATAATTATTATTTTACCCTGCAACGTTAGAAGTGCATAAAATATTAGCAGTACGTTATTCAATTGAAACAATTATTTAATAAATAATTTTAATAAAATACGAAATATAATAGTATCTGAAATAGCAAAATGTACGATTGTATAGAAGAAGTTGAGTAAATCCATGCCAATACTTTTGAAGAACTATTAACATTCATCTTTGTAATCGTGAGTGTAACATTTTTTTTAAATATACTTCAAATTGTCAATATTCTTACATGTTAAATTATTTATGAGAGAGGTCTTTGTAAAAACACGAATAGTAGGAAACGTGACATTGTTTGAATATCCTGGTTCGCGTCAGCATAATTTAAAATTTACAACTTCTCGTTCGGAAATCGTACGTAATTTATAATGCAATTTTCCAATTCAACAACTTAGGTTCGATATTGATCAAATTTAAATTCCCTATTAAGAATTGCTGCTACATATATCACGAGAGGACCAAAAAATCCTATAATTCGCATATTTTTACGCAAGAGAGACGAAAAAAATGACTCGGAACTCCATTCCTCGAGGATTTCGCGACGTCATGCCATAGAACGAAGCTGCCTCTCGTCTTCTCTCCTTCACCTCCTCCTCCCCCCCCCCCTTCCCGCAGTCCGCCGCCAGTGCGCCTTTTCACTTTAAACTAAATCCAGTGCGGGCGACACTAAACCAGAACGAGAGGGTACGTAAAGAGAGAGAGAGAGAGAGAGAGAGAGTAGGAGAGGGAGGGTGTGGGGGTGGAGGGGTGGGATAAAAAAGGGGAAGAAAAAAGCGTGAATTAAAGGGCGCTAGCTAGCACACAAGAGACTTTTCGGTCGTACAGTTTTATTTTTCGAGACGTCGATCGCACGATAAGAGAAAATCGGAGGTGGGCGGTGAGTTTCCCGAAAGTAGGGAACGCGTGGCACGCGACAAACGATTAATCAGAAAGAAATCGAAGCCGTGCCTAATCAGTCGGCGATAGTCGACCGAGCGGAGCGGGATAAGAACTTGAATTGGCTATCGAGCGAAATTCGCTCGGTTGATGTGTACGAGTATACACGTGTTTCGTAGGTGCACCGGTAAAACCGAGTGTGCGAGAGAAAGAGAGAGAGAGAGAGAGAGGGAGAGAGAGGGAGAGAGAGAGTGCGCGCCCTCGTAGACCGGAGGATACCCTCTCGACGGACCGAACGCTGACGTTGAAAGATGGTGCTGCTCCTTCTCTTGGTCGGTCTACCCTCTCCTTCTCTCCCTTTGCCTCGGCATGATATAGCACCATCCGAACGCGCTGATAGATCCAATTTACAGGGCTCGCCCCAACCCCGAGTCTCGTCTCGCGACTGGGTTGTATAGGTGTCGGCTCCCGCGTTCCGTGTATACACCTCCCTCGAACACAATTTTTAACTCGCTCGGGAGTCTGCAACAGAAATGTGCGCGAGGAAAAAGTCAGTCCGAGGTGTATATATATATACGCCACCCGATCGCTCTCTTCCTATATTTCCCACGGCCAACTTTTCTCGGTTTGTTCGCCGTTAACCTTCTTTCCCACCGACGATTGTTTGCATTTCCCCCCGAGCTCCTTCAACTTTTACCCAATTCGGATATTTTCTCGTATTATCTCCCTATACGACTAGTCGAATTATTTTTACCTACACGGTTTATGCACGCGCGGTCATTAGTATCCCCTAAATCCGATGCAAATACAAAGTATATAATGCGCATACGCGTTATTGAGAGACCTTTCGAACTTGGCCGAACACTGCATTCTTAAATCAAATTACATTTAAATCTGTTGATTGTGAATAATACGTGTGTATACATATGCGTAATATTCCGTACAAAATTTGCAATCTACGTAGAGAATTAACTTTGTCAAATGTAATCTAATGTAGTTGTTCGTATATGTTCCTAATCATGTTTAATCCAAGGAATGTTTGCGCGGAATACTACAAGTGCGTCGCATACGAAATGAAATCAATTTCCAACCAACTTGGAAACGAGTTTTAGCTCATTTTTCATTTGATACTTCGCGTAATAAATCTATTTTAATAATCTAGTTGTAAATGGTACCTTACATTGTTTATGAATCTTAAAGGCAACACGTATTTCCAGACAGTACAATTTTTCGAATTTTTCGTTTCGAATTTTGACAATGTACTAACAACCTATGCATATTACCAACAACCCATGTATATTACATGTAATGTAGGTACGTTCGTAAAATTGTTGTTAAACAATAATTGACCGCGTAAAACGAAAAATCAATAGTAAGATTATGTAAGATATAGGTCTACTATATTCCCTTAAAAGTTCAATGATTTTTAGGGAATAATGTCATGTTGATGTACTAAATTACAAACATCGTGTGTTTTTTACGTACGACGTTTCGTCTTTCAGGTTTTGCAGACTTTTTCATGTACTAGATTTATTTAATCGGTTAAATAATTTTGTATGGTGTATGATTAAATTAAGTAATTTTTATCTTTTTCCAATCGATTTCAATGATACTTGGTAATAGAATTGCAAATATATATATATATATATTTATATCTATTATACATTAATTTTGCATGTTTCGAAGAATTTACATATTATTTGTAGGATTCTTGTATCTAGTATAGCCAAGAAGGATTTAATTGTGAATGGCGGATATTGTTTATAATTTTTCAAATTATTTATTAAATATGCTCTTTGTGAATCGAATTCACATTGAGGATTAGTTATGATGTGTACTCGAAAAAGAGATCCCGCTAAATTATAGTGATCGGCACGTCATCTATTAATAGAAACTATAGTTTTGCGATTCAGATTTTTTTTAATGAACCAAGGTTTTTTTTTCTGTTATATATATTTTAAAATATTCTTTGTCTTTTCTGTTTCCTTGTTGTTTGCTGTATAGGTCCTAACATATATGTAGGCCTAGGTAAGCTTTTAATAAAAAAAAAAAAAAAAAAAAAGAATTGCAAATGTTCATATACCATATCAAATCGAATAACTTTAATGTTATCAACGGATTTTGATGAAACTTGGCATACAGTTTACCATCTTGAGTTCTGTAAGTGAACAATAACGCTCTACTTATAACCGGTTAAGAACAAATTAATTACTAATATTATCATTAGCATGTACGCACTAAAATATATACAAAGAAGCATAAGAAAAAATTAGTTTATAATTTATTGAGTTATGATGTATTAATTATTTAATTGCGTTTAAATAAATCTAATACCTGAATAGGGCTGCAAAATTTGGGAGACGAAACGTCGTATGTTTTTGAAAAAAAAAACACGATGTGTGCAGTAATTTATTACCACAACCTGGATTATCCCTTGGAAATCGTTTAACTGCTAAGATTCATATTTTAGTAATGCGTAGGGTCGTAAAATTTGAGCTGTTTAAGATATAGTCGTCGCGTAAATTATTATGGCGTCTACGCACCGAAAAGAAGTTTATGTAACACCCACAATATACCGATGGTCCGTACCGCGATATACCTAGTTTGTTGAATATATTTTATGGGGTTTAAGAAATTCGGGGGGGAAAAAAAGGTAGCGAAAGAACGATATATAAATATGAAATAAAAATATGAAAGTAGCGAAAGGGAAGTAGTTGAATCGACACAGGAGTCTCCATAACTCAAGTTTGCATAATACGAACTCGATCAAACGGAAGGGGGCATATCGCGGTGTATGCGCTTCATCCCCCGTCCTCCCTCACCGTTCGGTATGGTGCGCCCTTATCTCGCGCACTCGACTCTTCCTCTCTGTCTGTCGGTTGGCGTGCAGTTGCCATCCTCGAAACGGAATCTCTCTACTCACCTCGTTCGAGGGAGCTCGCGCACAGCCGCGTCAACCGCGAAAGTCGAGCCCCGGTTGACGTATTGGCCGCAGTGGCGTTGGCTCTCACACCGATCGAATATCGATTAGAACGGACACGCGACTCTCCCTCGCTCGATCGGCCCGCTCTAATTACCTAGGCGACAGGCCATTGCGGTCTCGGTCGTTCCCCTTGCACTCACCCAGGGTGTCTCGCTCTCTAATGCGCCGAGCCCTCCAGATCTCTGGTCCAGTGCCGAGCCACCCACCCTCCTGGACGTTCTCTTACTTTCGCCAACGATTATGTCCTCGAGTGGAGGAGCTACTGCTCTTGAGTGCTTCACCACCCGGCCGGACCGGACTCTCTACGGAGACCCGAGTGGACTCGGTTACTTGGCTACTTCCACCCACCACCCCTCCTCCCTCCTCCACTTTATTTGCCTTTACACACACTTTACAATGTTTTATATCGCAATAGTATTATAATGATTTCCAGACAAACGTATATCAAATTCCCTAATGAATAATTGCATATTATTACGAAATACTACCTTCGCAAGTGTAACCAAATTGACAATCATATTATTTACGTTCAAAGGAAATAGATAAAAGGAGATAATAGAATCTAATAAAAGTTGATAAGAGTGTGTGCCAAAATAGA
The DNA here is from genome assembly GCA_026168455.1 of Theocolax elegans. Classification (NCBI taxonomy): domain Eukaryota; kingdom Metazoa; phylum Arthropoda; class Insecta; order Hymenoptera; family Cerocephalidae; genus Theocolax; species Theocolax elegans. The sequence goes on from CM047430.1 coordinate 43,716,056, forward strand.
GAATGGATTGGTTACAGAAGAGAGAACGTTTAGGGCAATGGTATATATGGACCGGTTGTGTAATATCTTTTTTTTCCCCACTTATCGCACACTTTGAGTATCTTTTCGGTACGATATTTTCTCCTCGAGGAAAAGGGAAAGAGGAAGGGAGAGAGAATGTAAGAGGGAGGAAATAGCCCAGGCACTCGCGCGCGGACAATCGTATCTCGCGAGGGGCGGAAGCTAGTTCGGCGTGCGTTTTTCTCGCTCTCTTTCGAGAAAAAGAAGCCTCCTTACTGACTGTGTGTGTGTGTGCAACTTCTATCCCTTTGAGAATGGGCTTTCCGCATGACTAATTCTGCCGAACGACTAACGAAAAGATATTGTCGCGCCCTAAATATAAAAATACGTGATACTGAAAACTCTTTTTCGATTGATTGTACGTATATATGTCCTTGTATAGGCAGAATGAGGGGGAAACGGTAAAAGAACTTTGAAATCTCTACATGAACAAGACGTGTATAAGCTGTTTAATGGTAGAAAATCTGCGACTTTTTAGTAACCGAGAGATAGGCGAAACCATCGCTATACCTATACACTGAAATAATGGAACATATATTTGTGATAAATGAATATACATTAATTGTTAATTGAATCAGTATTTTATGTTTAACTCTTATTATAAGAGAAAACATTTCTTGTATACAAAAAAATACGTGATTGTAACTTAATACGACTCGATTATCGCAAATGTGCTTCTTTTCTCTCAGCGTATAGACGGATTTTCGCTCTTAAATTTAATTTGAACATTTTTTTCAACGTGTTTATTACAAATTGGGAAAAATGATTAGTTTTACTAAAACCAAATTCATTCAATCGAATTCGATGCTACAGAATTCGTTTACGGAGAAAACATACTTATAATAAGTATCTAAAATTTTGAGGTAAATATTCTAATGGTAAAAAAATAAAAAAAAAAAGACATGTGCTCGAATCGTCACCCTTTAGGAAAAATTACTCTTTGCTATGATAAAAAGTTAAAAAAATAACTTTATAGAAACAAACGAATATTAGCATTATACCCATAGAATATTTAAGTAATTGTTATTCAACTTTTCACTTCGTGTAATACATAAGATTTGGTATATTTGGTACACAATAATTTTTGAGTACGATTTGCTGCTATATAATCTTTAAAATAAACAGCGAGGCAAAGTTGTAAATTTGTAATAGTAATCAAATAATTCATATCTACCAATTTTAGATATAGATTCATTAGGTATCGATATATACTTAATTAATTTCATATATTTTTCCAAGATAATATTTTAACAATGTTTATTTATTTCATTGACATATATAAAATAATATTTCCCCTATAAAACATTTTAATAAAAATAATCGGATGTAATATTATGTACGCTACTATAATCGCTAAATGGTTAAAAAAAATTAAAGTAAATTGAGTAAAAAAAGAAAAGCAAGTGATAGCACGTTTTACATGTATATAAAAGTTAATTAAGTACTAAACCGAATAAGATTAAACACTGTTTTTTTTCAGTAATGATTATATACACAAAGTAAATTGGTAGAAAAAGAAAGGTATGGTATATATATATACGTAGGTAAGATTTTGATCTTCAATATAGTATCACAATTTTTGGCTCGTGTTGCATGTGCGGCACGTCGCCGCGCGCGTCTATCCCTTTTTTCTCGCGCTCGCGCGTTTGCCTCCGCTCGTTTGGGTAGCGCGCGTTCTCCTCGCCTGATTGGAGTACGCTCGACGCTAAAGACTCACTTTAACCCAACTCTTGTCTCTCCCTTCACCTACCTCAGTTTCTTAACTATGTAAACTATCTCCGTTACTGCTTGCACCGATTCTATCTACCTCTCTCCCTTTCACCTTCCACCCCTCGCTCACTCTCTCTCTCTCTCTCTCTCTCTCTGCATATATATTTGTATCTCCCTTCACTACGCTTGCCGCGGCTTCAGCTTTCAACAAACTACCGTGGCGTTGTCCTATTTGCTCCTAGAGACTCATTGCGGATCATTGGTTTTGCGAAATTGCAGGATGCATTGAACCTCGCCTCTATCGGGCCAATTACGCTTGCAAACCCAAGTTATTTCTATTGCATTCCATATACTTTTCCTTACCCTCTATAACATGTATATTTATGTTTATTTTACATATTTATCCTTATTATCGGTTGCATTTTACATTTATGCGTTTAGGTATACTTTATTTTTAATCATTTGCAAACTGTTATTCACTTTTTATAATACAAAATGTGTGTATATGTATGTATTTGTGATATAATTTTTATTTATATAATATAGTTACGCGAACAATATTGATTCCGCGGTATACTAATGTTTTTTATTTTTTATTAAAAAATTTTTATTAAGAGCTTTCCTTGTATTCCAGTAATAATTTCTGATATTATTAATTACAACTGGTAGTGACAAATTTGGAGTATCTTCAGCAGCATTGCGTCTAAGTAAAAGCTTAACAACCTACAGGTTTAAGTGCTTTTTCTTGTACAGAAAGCAAAGACGAAGTTTGAGAAAGTATAGGCAGTACGTTCAAGAACTGACAGAAATCACTATCACGAATTTAAAGACGGAAATGAACGTTATTCATATATTTTCCAATAAATTAAAAAATGTTATAATAGGTACGTAGTCATTAAGTTTCCGACACATATCTTAAATGAGCATGATAAGTAGTCAGATTTGCTGTATTAATTTACAAAACCAAACCCACAACTGTACGTAAAATCAGCAGGTAAAAATATTTTTAAATGTTGTAGTAAAAATGTAATCTTCATTTAGGTAAATAATATAATTTTCAGCTGATATTTTTCGTGGATTGTGCGATATAAGAACGTGTCTCGTGCAACCTTCGAGCGAAAATAGGAAAGTAGGTAAAGTATAATTGGGTTGGTCAATGCAACGTGATCTAGTATATATATATCTCGGATACAACCAATAATTTCGTTTGGACGTCAAATACCAATAATATTGGTGATATAACGGTTAACTTACTAATCGCGTATATGTCTAAACTAAGAACGATCGTCTTTCTCGGAAGCGATTTACGAAAATTGAAAAAGTCGCTTCATAAGCGCACTTGTGTGGGTTGGTGGGTGGGCGGTTGGGTTCGGAAGGTATAAGTAAAAGCTCGATAGCGGAAAAAGCCGCAGCCGCGATTATGTCGCGTGAGTTGTTCGCGTCTGTGTGCACCGCGGGTGGGCGGACGTTTACGAAATCGCGGACGCGAGCCGTGGCCGGTTCAAGTTGAGCGGCCGGCGCGCGGAGAGGCACGCGCCATTGAATCGGCGATTTATCGACTGTCGCCGCAGGGGAGACTCGATAACTCCGAGTACGACAGTGGGGGAGGGGGGTAGCAGGAAGAGGAGGGGGAGAGAAAGGCACGTTGCTGCAGGAGAAGGATAAATTAGAGTCCGAGCACCGAGATCAAATTACCGCAGGAGAGCGGGGGTTTTGTGTGCCCGTGCGCTCGCGTGTGTGTGTGTGTGTGTGACTGGAGCGTGTGAGCGAGTGCGGACGCCATATTACCAGTCCCGCCTCGCGCACACCCGACTGTAATCAATATGCCCCAGCATTGAACTTTCAATTAGCGTCACTTAGCTCGACAAACAACGCGGGTGCTCCCGAGTCCCGCACCCCCGCGGACAAAAGGCGTGCACGCCAAGCGGATTTTCCTCTTGTTTGCGAGAGGAGGACGCCGCATGCCCGGCATTTCTTTGTCCACCGGTGGAATTCGATCGGGCTGGCTGACCTGTCACGGACTTGCACTACTGATGTCTCCCACCGTATCTCGTTTCGCCTAAGTGCCGGCGATGCGGAAGCGACCGCGCGTACACACACTTATTTCTTTTCTTCCTTATTTCTTCTTCATTTTTTTTTGTTATTTCGCCCGCACCGACCGAGTCCGAGGTTGTTTGCCGACTCTTTTCTATAGGTGAACGCCGAGCCTCTCTGTTTACTTCGACAAACCCAAGCAGTATAACCTAATTCTTTTAGCCCGTGATACACATGTTGATACATACGCCGCGCTACGGAATTAAATTACCAAAAACAGATTTTCAAATGGTCGATTTGTAACTCATTGCTCTCTATTTGTTTCGTGCGTTTTAAAAGATAATTTGACAAAACGCAGATATGTAGGTACATATTTTATATTAGCGTACACACAGCAAGCAGAAACACAGCCCGCGTAGAAATAGATATATCGCGAAGAAAAATTTATATTTGTGGAACGCGAGATTGAATATAAAATTGCAAAAGAGAGAGTATATAGTAACAAATAGACTTACGTGAAGTAAACCGAAAGGTATACTTGCGCATAAGTTAGAAATAAACTTCTTCGTGGCTTTGCTCGCTTTGTGGATCTATAGGTCACATTTTGTACAATTTGTTTTACATGAAAAATAAGTTTTTGAATACATATCGTATCAAAAAATATATATGGGTGTATCTACTTCTATTCGGTCCCCGTAATAAAATAGGTAAGAGTTCGGGATAGCTAAAGTTTAATTAACTTTTTAACCAGTATTCAAAGTACCGCCAAGAATTAATGATAAGTGTAGGGTAATGCTTGTTTTATTTGTTTGTAGTTCAGTTAAGTAAATTGTTTCAGGTAACAAAGGAGTTTCTGGATACGAACCTCAGAATCAGGCAATCTCGAGTCAGATACTTAAACGATTCCATTCAAGGATTAAACTCTCGGATACACTCGGATATTCTTCGGAGAATCTTGGATCGTTAATTAAGAAACAAGACGCGGGGGATCTGATTCTCCTTAAACCGCGTAGATGTCGTTTAATCAATTTGTAATGAATCTTTTCACAAAAAAAACACATTATCATTGGATTTTTCGTATTTTAAATTGGTTCGGTAGCGATTGCGTAAATTATTTATTTTCTCTTTACATATCATTAATTGGTATAAAATATGCTAAAGGCTAGTAGTAGACAGCTCAAAGAGAAAAGAGAATAATTGTGCAATGCATTGGCATATTACATATATAGATCGAAAATTTGCGTATACGTAGATATACTTTCAATTGCTAAAAATTGTGATTTCTCCCTAAAATTGTAATCTTTTGAATAAACAATTATCACGATTAAAGTAGACGACGAGCTTTGGACATCAGCCCTTAGTGATTAAAAATCGTACTTTTATGAAATATACTTTTATATAAATATGTAAATTTATATCTCTGAATAATAATAAAAATATTAAAATTACGCTAAAAATAATAAATTTTTAAATAATAATTAAGATAGATCAATTTTGGATTATGTATACTATTCTGTAATCATAACTTTTAATTTTTATCTGTCCAAGTGGCCGATACTTTTCTACGTAAATACATTTATTAAAGCATATCATTTTGATATACGCTTTCCTGACGAATTATGTATAATAAATTCAATCGATTAATCGTTACTTAATAATTCTATAAATGAAAGTACTGATTGCAGTATAATAAGATGTATTATATATTCTACTTATATTAATATCATTGATTTTTCGGAATTCGGCTTATCGCGATTATTTATTGAGTATGGCAAATGTAACATTTCAAATGCAGTATTAAACCATCGGACAGAATTTCAAACTAAAATCCAGAACGCTTGTTTCGTGAACTAAAAGGAAAATTTGGTAATTATAGAATTTTAAAGAATGTTCCGTAATCTATTTATATATTTGACGTAAAAAATTATTGTGATTTCATAAGTTTAAACCCAAATAGGCGTAAACAAAGCAATAATCCACAAATATGGAATTTAATTATTTTATAGCATCATAAGATACGCGTTTTTTAATTTTCGAGGAGTGACAAAACTTCGTAAGAGTGAAAAGTCTCTACAAGGGCTATTCACACTCACGACATTGCTAAAAATACTGTATATTCTTGAACAAAACATAATATGTGTATGATATTTGAATTTTTTAATGTTTAAATGTATAAAAATACGTTATAAAGTAATATAATAATATATAAATACTAAAATTAATTAAACTATAAACGCTAAATAAAAAAGTATTCGAAAAAAAATATTTGATAGAATACATAATCGAATAATCGAACAGCAATTTTTAATATAATTAAATATTATATAATTATAATTTTCTTTTTTAAAAATATTTTAACTTTCATTGACAGGTATAACATGATCTGAATTACGCTAGCAAAATATTAATATTTTAACATTAGACTATAGAAGCAGAATTAAAAAGTATTTTTATAATGTCTTTAATACATTTACGTTCTATCGTCGCAAAGTTAATACAAAAGTTAAAAGTTGTGAGGTTTAGCGACATATTAAGTTTTAATTCTTTTATTTTTTAATTAAAGATGCAAATCGATTGTACACACATTTGATTATGATATATTTAATGATTATTCCAGTTCTGTTGGACATTATATACACCGACTACTCTACTTTTTCTTTCAAATTATATATTCACATATAAAAACTGTATTTCTCAAATACAACACAAGCTTGTGCTCCTCAATAGCATGTGAAAGGCTGACTAATGAGATATTTACTATGTTTATTATAGTGAAATGTAATAAAAACTATCGGTATAAATTCTTAATAAATGTAAAAATGATGTATTTATAATCTTATAAATTTAGATAATTAATTTATTTATTAAAATTATAAATATATAAATCTAATTTAAAAACAATCTTCTTACTATATTCCATTTTAAATGCTAAAAATATGAATATTTGTTCTAGTATAATTCAAATCATGTTATAGATAAATATTTTCTTTATATACTGTTTTGGCAATGTTAAAATCTTCTTGAAAATGAAAGTTACAATTTATATGTATATTAAGTTATATTGAAAATTGCTATTCGGTATTCAAAAAGTATTCTATTGAATATTTTTTTCAAATACTTTTTGTTCAGCGTTTTTGGTGTATATATATATATATATATATATATATATATTAGGTTGGCGATTCATACTTATCCAACCCTGATCTAATATAACACAGAAAAACGATATTTTATTTAATGCAATATAATAAATTTAAAATACGTACGTAAGAATATAAAAATTAGAATTAAAAAAATAAAACCTAAAATTTATCGAAGTGTCTATTCACAGTAAATCCACGTAAATATTTGCAATGAGGAACACCGTCATACCTTGATTGTAAAATTATAAAATGTATCATCCGCCCTGCCCCGTCAATCACCTTATAGTCGGCCTCTTATGTATAGCTAAGAGGTTGTTACTTCACTTTGGGATTGATATTTTATATAAACAAGTTTTTCATGCGACACCTAGTGGTAGTTTCCCCAACAAAAAATTACGTGGATTTAGTGCGAATAAACACTTCGAAAATTTATATACGTATGCCTGCACACGGAGAGAAATATTTAGTAAATATTACAAAGCAGTTTGGTAAAAATTCCTAAACTCCCAAGTAATGTGGTCACAGACCGAAAAAACCGAAAAAATTACCAAACTGCTAAGTAAAATTTACAGTAAATGTAGTAAAATTTACTCTAAATGTAGTAAAATTTGTGGAGTTAACGTACTAAATTTTACAATTAAGCTTGTAAATTTTATTAACTCTGATTTTTTCCTATACTGTTTACGAAATTCTATAAACAACAGTACAGCACGAGATACCGAAAAGAAGCGATAAAGTTGCGATCTTTAGGTTAAAATTTTTATTGGAATCGCGTCGTTCGTTTGTTTACTTTAAAAGGACGATTCGATGAAACACATGCAAGTGACGCGGTGGCGCAATCCCGAGTAGAAATTCTAGCCAGGCCGCCTGAATTAGAAAACAGGGTCTGAAAAGGCCGCCTGTTAAGGGCCGGGATACGAATGTAATGGAATTAAAGTCAGGGCCTAATTTTGTTAGTTCGGATGTGACGTTATAGTAAAAGTCAATTTTGTTAGTTCGAATGTGAGGTTAGTAATAGTATCTACAAATTATATAGTATTGTATATAAATTTTCAGGTTAGAATTTTATCAAGAGTTTTTTATAAATATAAAATAAGTAAAAAAATTGATTATAAGTACTCAGAAGCTTAATTTACTAAGAGTTCGAAGGTACCGATTGAAAAGGAAAATACAATATATAAATAGTGAAAGTTTAAAAAAACACTTTAATAATATAAAAGTTTATGCAGTATTATATTGCTTTAAATATGTGAAAAGATTTAATTTTGTATTGTATAAAAAAAGTGCAAAGTTATTAATATTATATTATATTAAGATTGTTGTAATTATTTGGAAATTATATTAAACCATATATTTTAATTATATTATATATAATATTTATGTTTAATAAATATTATTGTATTAAAATGCATTTTATTTTATTTACAAAACCTATACGCACACACACACACACATACACGCATGTACGCACGCCTAATTAACCTTATATTTATAACTTTATATTAGTATATTTTGTGGTTTTTAAGATTACAAAGCTGTTACACATGTAAGATAACGTTTTTTTAACCTATTAACCTATACGGGCCATGCCCATGATCGACCCTTTACATGTGTTAGTTTTGAGATGTGAGACATCACATAAACTCGATTTCTATAGAAAAGTGAGAGAAAACAGTAAACCCAAATCCCCGTCCTGTAAAGGTTAAAAGTGATTCGATGTTTTTAGACATTAATTTTATTGAAAAAAAAGCTTTTTTGAACCAGAAAATTCCCGTCCTCTAAAGGTTAACAATTAAAAACAAATGTAAAATAACAAATACATTCAGATTTAGTTTTTACTACTAATTAAGTGCCTTAATATCACCTGAACATACCCACAAAATAGTATTACATAAAACAGGCCCTGATCTCCACCCCATTACATTTTTTAAAGGCCCTTTACAGGCACCTGTTCAGGGCCTTTTAATATTCGTCAGGTACCTGAACAAGGCCTTCTTTTTGCCTGGAATTCATTTCTGCTCGGGATGGTAAGGACTTGGATTCTCAACCCAAACTTCGCAGGTTCGATCCCGATGACATCCAGAATTTTTTCACTAATTAAATTTCATTTAAATATTTAAAGTATCCATAACACTCGAATAATATACATAAACTCAAAAATAAATAATATGGGAGAAATAAAATTTTTTTTCTGATGTTAAAATTACAATGTTAAAATTACAATTTAGTCTAGTAAAAATTACGAGATTCGCAGTTTGTTACCACATTACTTGAGAGTTTAGGAATTTTTACCAAACTGCTTTGTAATATTTACTAATTATTTCTCTCCGTGCATGTATATTTTTTGTATACAGAAACTTGTATATTTTTTGTATATTTTTCTATACTGTGAAGCGAGCAACCATTTATGGTGTTTTATATGGGTTTTATCTTAGGCTGATGTACATTTCCTTCTTATTTACAAGACATAACATAGAGAATTTAAAAATGCGTTGCAAATGAAGACATATATTTTATACTGCAAACAAAAATGATGATCGAGAAAAAAAAAATAATACAAATCTTATTCGAGAACATGAAATTAACATTGTGCGAATGCGGATACGTTGAAAGTGTAATTATGTTTTCCTCGATAGATCCATAGGAATGGACGATGAGGCAGAAGAAAGGAGTAGCCAAAAGAGAGAAATAGAGGGGTTGGCCGTTGGGTATCGCAAAATGAAAATAGAAAAAAGGGATGGTGAAATGAAGAGCGCAATCACGGTTGAGATATGTTGGTGCGAGTAATGTAACAGAGGAAGTCGAGAAAAACAGAGAGTTGGGTAGCGCACACACAATGGTCCATCACCCTATTGAAAATAAATACGTAATTTTGTTACGTAACAAAAGCACGTACCAAAATTACGTACCAAAAGTACGTATTGTTACATGCTAAATTCGAACATTTTGTTACGTGCATATTGGCGCGTAGATTTGGCACGTAATTTTATTACGTACTTTTGGTACATAACTTTTCTTTTCTTTTTCTTTTGCTTAACGTCGCTCTCACACTGATGCGTATCATCAGCGACCACAGAGGTATGTGCGATATCTTTTGTAAAAGCATACTTATTGAAAATACAATAATCAATCGGCAAACGCAGTAAGGACACACGAGCCGGCATCTCCGGATTAAGCTTTACGGACCAAGCGTAACAGTTAAAAGATGTTTTTTTAATATTTTTATTGAGTTATACGTACCTGAAATACGTAATTGAGTTACGTACCTGCAGTACGTAAATAAGTTACGTACCTGAAGTACGTAAATGAGTTACGTACCTGCAGTACGTAAATAAGTTACGTACCTGAAGTACGTAATTGAGTTACGTACCTGCAGTACGTAAATAAGTTACGTACCTGAAGAACGTAATAGTATTACGTGCAGAAGCATCATTAGTGTGTGAGCGACATTAAGCAAAAAAAAAAACGAAAAGAAAAGTTATGTACCAAAAGTACGTAATAAAATTACGTGCCAAAACTACGCGCCAATATGTACGTATCAAAATGTAATACGTACTTTTGGTACGTGCTTTTGTTACGTAACAAAATTACGTGTTTATTTTCATTACTCATTACCAAATATATTATTGATAAATGTTGTCATCAAGACACATAAATTAGTTGGTAAAATAGTGTAGATTGTTTATATGTACTTGATGAAGTGGTATTACAATTAATTTACAATATTACTATGAAAAAATTGTGTTTAAATAAATAGCGTAAGCTGTATATTGGGTTCGATATACTGCGAACTTGAGTAGATTGGAATGATGATGTGATCTTTACTATCGGTGATACAGCTTACTTAAATATAGTTTGTATCAGTAAAGCTACTATATATAATTTTATTATTTTTGTCACAGATAATTTCTGAATTTCCTTTAATATATGGTAATGTTTAATAAATTCAACCCATCAAATATAATAAATTATAGTACTAATATTAATTAAAACTCTTACCAACACTTACTTTTTGTCAAATTTAATTATATTTATCATTGATAAATCAATTCACATCATTATTTAAATGTACTCAAGCTCTCAGTATATCCAACTCACTATACACCTTACGCTATTTATTTAAACACAACTTTTTCATAGTAATTTTGTAAACTAATTATTATTTCACTTCACCAAGTATATATAAACAATCTACACTATTTTACCAACTAATTTATGTGTCTTAAAGACAATATTTATCAATATTTTATTCGACAATGAGTAAAACACTATAAATTGTTTACCAAGACTCGAATAAGCCAACTTGTACGTCAGCCTATAATGTGTAATCTTGATAATGTAATACTATCCTATATTTTATCAATTTTTTTTACTTTTAAATTGGTAATGAAAATATAGTTAAAAATTGTCATTCACTAGGATATAGTGGACATTTCATAAAGAATAATATATAGATTTGATATTAAACAACACAAATTATTTGTTTTGAGTGGTACGCTATACCCTACTGAATGATAATTTTTCACTACATTACCAATCAATAAGAAAAAATTACTAACACACTATAAACTGACAAGTTTGGTATACGATACTAGGCAAACAGTTTATAATGTTTTACACATTACCAAATACATTATTGATAAATGTTGTCATCAAGACACATAAATTAGTTGGTAAAATAGTGTAGATAGTTTATATATACTTGGTTAAGTGGAATAATAGATAATTTAAAAAAGTACTATCAAAGAGTTGCATTTAAATACATAGCTTAAGCTCTATACTGGGTTCGGTATACTGGGACATTGAGTAGATTGGAATGCTGATGTGAATTGTTCTATCGATGATATAGCTTACTTAAATATAGTTTCTGTCAGTAAAGCTACTATATATTTATTATTTTTATCACAGATAATTTCTTAATTTCCTTTATTATATGGTAATGTTTAATGCATTAAACCCATCAGATATAATGAATTAGTACTAATATTACTTGAAACTCTTACTAACACTTACTTTTTGTAAAATAAAGTTATATTTACCACTGATAAACCAATTCACATCATTATTTTAATGTACTCAAGCTGTCAGTATATCCAACCCAGTATACACCTTACGCTATTAATTTAAACACAACTTTTTCCTAGTAATTTTGTAAATTAATTATTATTTCACTTCACCAAGTATATATAAACAATCTACACTATTTTACCAACTAATTTATGTGTCTTAATGACAATATTTATCAATAATTTATTCGACAATGAGTAACACACTATAAATTGTTTACCAAGACTCGAATAAGCCAACTTGTACGTCAGCCTATAATGTGTAATCTTGATAATGTAATACTATCCTATATTTTATCAATTTTTTTTACTTTTAAATTGGTAATGAAAATATAGTTAAAAATTGTCATTCACTAGGATATAGTGGACATTTCATAAAGAATAATATATAGATTTGATATTAAACAACACAAATTATTTGTTTTGAGTGGTACGCTATACCCTACTGAATGATAATTTTTCACTACATTACCAATCAATAAGAAAAAATTACTAACACACTATAAACTGACAAGTTTGGTATACGATACTAGGCAAACAGTTTATAATGTTTTACACATTACCAAATACATTATTGATAAATGTTGTCATCAAGACACATAAATTAGTTGGTAAAATAGTGTAGATAGTTTATATATACTTGGTTAAGTGGAATAATAGATAATTTAAAAAAGTACTATCAAAGAGTTGCATTTAAATACATAGCTTAAGCTCTATACTGGGTTCGGTATACTGGGACATTGAGTAGATTGGAATGCTGATGTGAATTGTTCTATCGATGATATAGCTTACTTAAATATAGTTTCTGTCAGTAAAGCTACTATATATTTATTATTTTTATCACAGATAATTTCTTAATTTCCTTTATTATATGGTAATGTTTAATGCATTAAACCCATCAGATATAATGAATTAGTACTAATATTACTTGAAACTCTTACTAACACTTACTTTTTGTAAAATAAAGTTATATTTATCACTGATAAACCAATTCACATCATTATTTTAATGTACTCAAGCTGTCAGTATATCCAACCCAGTATACACCTTACGCTATTAATTTAAACACAACTTTTTCCTAGTAATTTTGTAAATTAATTATTATTTCACTTCACCAAGTATATATAAACAATCTACACTATTTTACCAACTAATTTATGTGTCTTAATGACAATATTTATCAATAATTTATTCGACAATGAGTAACACACTATAAACTGTTTACCAAGACTCGAATAAGCCAACCTGTCAGTCTATAATGTGTAATCTTGATAATGTAATACTGTCCAATATTTTATCAATTTTTTTTACTTTTAAATAGGTAATGAAAATATAGTTAAAAATTGTCATTCACTAGGCTATAGTGGACATTTCATAAAGAATAATATATTGACTTGATATTAAACAACATAAATTATTTGTTTTGAGTGGTACACTATACCCTACTGAATGATAATTTTTCACTACATTACCAATCAATAAGAAAAAATTACTAACACACTATAAACTGACAAGTTTGGTATACGATACTAGGCAAACAGTTTATAATGTTTTACACATTACCAAATACATTATTGAATAATAACATTGACAATTATCATGCTAGTATGATGTTTACCAAAAATAAAAAAATGTGAGAAAATGTAAAATTTTCAGAAACCGAAAAATTGAAAAGAAAATAAGTATTTATAGATCAGTTGTTTCCTTCTTTAGTAGATAGAATAAATACTTTTAATTCTGAATTCCGTACCATTTCCGCGCATGCGCAAAACTTGTGCGAAAACAAACTTATAGCGGTAATTGTAAAGTAAATTTCGATATGGACACATATTACTTTATTAATATACCTTGGTAATGATATTATTGACGTACTTACATTATTTTTATAAAATTGTAAGTAACTAAGATATTGTATGTAAGATATGTATGTATGCCTTCACCCGAGAGAGACGCAGTTTGACTAGCCACGTATTTCGAATGTTGCATTTGCGTTAGTACAAAATAGCTTCCTGTTAAATTCGTGCGCACTCTTTACAATCGCAGTAAAAAATATTCGAAAACTATTATTTTCTGTTTAAAAAGTTCCATTAAGTTTTTATTATTATAGTGGTTTTTATAGTTTTATATAGTTATAGTTGATTGTTGTATAAATTTATAGTTATTGTTGTGTTTGGATAATTTTATAGTTATTGTTGTGTTTATAGTTTTATTGTTACAGTCGTTTTTATAGTTTTATAGTATTGGTTGTTGTTGCTGTTTTGTAACAAAATACACCACATTTTTACGCAGCATCGTCGTACTAAGGGTAAGATTATTTCTTTGTATTTTTTGAATCATAATTTGGATAGTATTACATTATCAAGATTACACATTATAGACTGACAGGTTGGCTTATTCGAGTCTTGGTAAACAGTTTATAGTGTGTTACTCATTGTCGAATAAATTATTGATAAATATTGTCATCAAGACACATAAATTAGTTGGTAAAATAGTGTAGATTGTTTATATATACTTGGTGAAGTGAAATAATAATTAATTTACAAAATTACTAGGAAAAAGTTGTGTTTAAATTAATAGCGTAAGGTGTATACTGGGTTGGATATACTGACAGCTTGAGTACATTAAAATAATGATGTGAATTGGTTTATCAGTGATAAATATAACTTTATTTTACAAAAAGTAAGTGTTAGTAAGAGTTTTAAGTAATATTAGTACTAATTCATTATATCTGATGGGTTTAATGCATTAAACATTACCATATAATAAAGGAAATTAAGAAATTATCTGTGATAAAAATAATAAATATATAGTAGCTTTACTGACAGAAACTATATTTAAGTAAGCTATATCATCGATAGAACAATTCACATCAGCATTCCAATCTACTCAATGTCCCAGTATACCGAACCCAGTATAGAGCTTAAGCTATGTATTTAAATGCAACTCTTCGATAGTACTTTTTTAAATTATCTATTATTCCACTTAACCAAGTATATATAAACTATCTACACTATTTTACCAACTAATTTATGTGTCTTGATGACAACATTTATCAATAATGTATTTGGTAATGTGTAAAACATTATAAACTGTTTGCCTAGTATCGTATACCAAACTTGTCAGTTTATAGTGTGTTAGTAATTTTTTCTTATTGATTGGTAATGTAGTGAAAAATTATCATTCAGTAGGGTATAGCGTACCACTCAAAACAAATAATTTATGTTGTTTAATATCAAATCAATATATTATTCTTTATGAAATGTCCACTATAGCCTAGTGAATGACAATTTTTAACTATATTTTCATTACCTATTTAAAAGTAAAAAAAATTGATAAAATATTGGATAGTATTACATTATCAAGATTACACATTATAGACTGACAGGTTGGCTTATTCGAGTCTTGGTAAACAGTTTATAGTGTGTTACTCATTGTCGAATAAATTATTGATAAATATTGTCATCAAGACACATAAATTAGTTGGTAAAATAGTGTAGATTGTTTATATATACTTGGTGAAGTGAAATAATAATTAATTTACAAAATTACTAGGAAAAAGTTGTGTTTAAATTAATAGCGTAAGGTGTATACTGGGTTGGATATACTGACAGCTTGAGTACATTAAAATAATGATGTGAATTGGTTTATCAGTGATAAATATAACTTTATTTTACAAAAAGTAAGTGTTAGTAAGAGTTTCAAGTAATATTAGTACTAATTCATCATATCTGATGGGTTTAATGCATTAAACATTACCATATAATAAAGGAAATTAAGAAATTATCTGTGATAAAAATAATAAATATATAGTAGCTTTACTGACAGAAACTATATTTAAGTAAGCTATATCATCGATAGAACAATTCACATCAGCATTCCAATCTACTCAATGTCCCAGTATACCGAACCCAGTATAGAGCTTAAGCTATGTATTTAAATGCAACTCTTCGATAGTACTTTTTTAAATTATCTATTATTCCACTTAACCAAGTATATATAAACTATCTACACTATTTTACCAACTAATTTATGTGTCTTGATGACAACATTTATCAATAATGTATTTGGTAATGTGTAAAACATTATAAACTGTTTGCCTAGTATCGTATACCAAACTTGTCAGTTTATAGTGTGTTAGTAATTTTTTCTTATTGATTGGTAATGTAGTGAAAAATTATCATTCAGTAGGGTATAGTGTACCACTCAAAACAAATAATTTATGTTGTTTAATATCAAATCAATATATTATTCTTTATGAAATGTCCACTATAGCCTAGTGAATGACAATTTTTAACTATATTTTCATTACCTATTTAAAAGTAAAAAAAATTGATAAAATATTGGACAGTATTACATTATCAAGATTACACATTATAGACTGACAGGTTGGCTTATTCGAGTCTTGGTAAACAGTTTATAGTGTGTTACTCATTGTCGAATAAATTATTGATAAATATTGTCATTAAGACACATAAATTAGTTGGTAAAATAGTGTAGATTGTTTATATATACTTGGTGAAGTGAAATAATAATTAATTTACAAAATTACTAGGAAAAAGTTGTGTTTAAATTAATAGCGTAAGGTGTATACTGGGTTGGATATACTGACAGCTTGAGTACATTAAAATAATGATGTGAATTGGTTTATCAGTGATAAATATAACTTTATTTTACAAAAAGTAAGTGTTAGTAAGAGTTTTAAGTAATATTAGTACTAATTCATTATATCTGATGGGTTTAATGCATTAAACATTACCATATAATAAAGGAAATTAAGAAATTATCTGTGATAAAAATAATAAATATATAGTAGCTTTACTGACAGAAACTATATTTAAGTAAGCTATATCATCGATAGAACAATTCACATCAGCATTCCAATCTACTCAATGTCCCAGTATACCGAACCCAGTATAGAGCTTAAGCTATGTATTTAAATGCAACTCTTTGATAGTACTTTTTTAAATTATCTATTATTCCACTTAACCAAGTATATATAAACTATCTACACTATTTTACCAACTAATTTATGTGTCTTGATGACAACATTTATCAATAATGTATTTGGTAATGTGTAAAACATTATAAACTGTTTGCCTAGTATCGTATACCAAACTTGTCAGTTTATAGTGTGTTAGTAATTTTTTCTTATTGATTGGTAATGTAGTGAAAAATTATCATTCAGTAGGGTATAGCGTACCACTGAAAACAAATAATTTGTGTTGTTTAATATCAAATCTATATATTATTCTTTATGAAATGTCCACTATATCCTAGTGAATGACAATTTTTAACTATATTTTCATTACCAATTTAAAAGTAAAAAAAATTGATAAAATATAGGATAGTATTACATTATCAAGATTACACATTATAGGCTGACGTACAAGTTGGCTTATTCGAGTCTTGGTAAACAATTTATAGTGTTTTACTCATTGTCGAATATAATATTGATAAATATTGTCTTTAAGACACATAAATTAGTTGGTAAAATAGTGTAGATTGTTTATATATACTTGGTGAAGTGAAATAATAATTAGTTTACAAAATTACTATGAAAAAGTTGTGTTTAAATAAATAGCGTAAGGTGTATAGTGAGTTGGATATACTGAGAGCTTGAGTACATTTAAATAATGATGTGAATTGATTTATCAATGATAAATATAATTAAATTTGACAAAAAGTAAGTGTTGGTAAGAGTTTTAATTAATATTAGTACTATAATTTATTATATTTGATGGGTTGAATTTATTAAACATTACCATATATTAAAGGAAATTCAGAAATTATCTGTGACAAAAATAATAAAATTATATATAGTAGCTTTATTGATACAAACTATATTTAAGTAAGCTGTATCACCGATAGTAAAGATCACATCATCATTCCAATCTACTCAAGTTCGCAGTATATCGAACCCAATATACAGCTTACGCTATTTATTTAAACACAATTTTTTCATAGTAATATTGTAAATTAATTGTAATACCACTTCATCAAGTACATATAAACAATCTACACTATTTTACCAACTAATTTATGTGTCTTGATGACAACATTTATCAATAATATATTTGGTAATGAGTAATGAAAATAAACACGTAATTTTGTTACGTAACAAAAGCACGTACCAAAAGTACGTATTACATTTTGATACGTACATATTGGCGCGTAGTTTTGGCACGTAATTTTATTACGTACTTTTGGTACATAACTTTTCTTTTCGTTTTTTTTTTTTGCTTAATGTCGCCCACACACTAATGATGCTTCTGCACGTAATACTATTACGTTCTTCAGGTACGTAACTTATTTACGTACTGCAGGTACGTAACTCAATTACGTACTTCAGGTACGTAACTCAATAAAAATATTAAAAAAACATCTTTTAACGGTTACGCTTGGTCCGTAAAGCTTAATCCGGAGATGCCGGCTCGTGTGTCCTTACTGCGTTTGCCGATTGATTATTGTATTTTCAATAAGTATGCTTTTACAAAAGATATCGCACATACCTCTGTGGTCGCTGATGATACGCATCAGTGTGAGAGCGACGTTAAGCAAAAGAAAAAGAAAAGAAAAGTTATGTACCAAAAGTACGTAATAAAATTACGTTCCAAATCTACGCGCCAATATGCACGTAACAAAATGTTCGAATTTAGCATGTAACAATACGTACTTTTGGTACGTAATTTTGGTACGTGCTTTTGTTACGTAACAAAATTACGTATTTATTTTCAATAGGGCACACAACGACAGATCCTGTTTGTAGTTCTGTTGTCAAAGGACGACGCGTATCGTCGAGTAAAACCTATGCAAAGGGTATGCAAACAGCCTGCGAGCTACGTACTTTATATTGATGTGCAACCCATCCTCCCCACTCCCCCAACTCTCTCACTCTCTCTCTCTCTCTCTCTCTCTCTCTCTGTCTTCCGCCCACTGGTACTCCAGTTCTATTTATCTGCACAGCGTTCTCACTCATCTTCAGCTTTCCGTCTCGCTCGGAGTTTGAGCTCAACTCCGTCGAGCGAATCAGAGATGAAATCGAGCGCACAGAGGTTAGTTTGAGTTGATTGACGAAACGTGTCAATATGCACGGAGAACGAGCTCATAGGCTCATACTGAACCTATCGTGCTTAGTATATAAGTCCGTGTAATTTTCCTTTTACCTTGAACCCACCTTTGACACTGCGATTATGGGTTATGTGTGTCGACACACATTGCTTCATACGTACGGGTATAAGCGGATCTTTCAATATGTATCTCTCTCTCTCTCTCTCTATATATATATATAGGTATATATAGGACTAGTCAAAATATTCCCAATATACCGATAAGTATTAATTCAATATTAATACGCATATACCATAATCGACATTTTGCCATTTTTACTATATACTCGAGTTTCTATTTAAATTTGCATATAATGCTACAGCCGTTTTAATGGGAAATTATAATGCACCGCAAGGATGATACTTATACGTACTTTTCTCTACACCTCTATGCAAAAGAGAGGAAAAATAATAGAGTCATTTAGATCACATTTTAGATATACCTATCGTTTATCGTAATTTTCGAAAAAATTTTCTCAATTACTTTTACCGTTAATTTGGCGATACCTCTTTTCAAAGTTGAGCATTAGAAAAAAACAATCATTAGGGATACTAAGAATATTATCGATTGACATGAATGGAGAAAAAAAATGAAATATCTCGTGGTAGACTGGTTATCTCAAGGGAAATATTTCTATCGTATATACCGCATATATTTCTATAAAGAAAGAAGCCGTTGCAACTTGTGAATCGATGCTTTCGTAGGACTTTTCTCAAAATTCCCTCGGCGAAAATCTCGGGAGCTCACATCTTTTATTCCTGACGCAGGAAGCGTAGCAAATCCAGTTATATTCGGAAGATGTAAAAGTGAAACGCAGCTAATGTTGATTTAACATTTGTACTTCTTGCTTTTGAAATCGTTTAATTTCGTTGAAAATTGTTTACCCCGAGAAAAAGGATGAGATTGTTTGCGTGAAAACTAATTGGTATATAAAACGGTTAAAAATTATCTTGATTACCGGTACTGAAAAATAAAGAAAATATCGTGAGGTTTAATATCAACTGTAATTACATTTTAATCTACTAATTTTATATACATAATACGTTTTCTATAATTAACTATACGTGTAGTTTTTATAAAAAGAATTACGTTTGTACGGTAGATATAACGATTTAAATTCCCGTTACAGTATTTTCAAAATATTAGAAATGAATAAAGCTTTTCAGCTTCAATGCAATAAAAATTCTATTCTATGTGCAATATAGAAAAAGTATGCAATAAACAGTATTCATGAAGTATAAAAATAAAAATATACTCCGAAACCTTAATAAAAGTGAAATTGACATTGTTTACAACTTTTTTTTTATTATTTTGGACGTAGAACATAAATTTTTTTTCTACATATACTATAAATATATATTTTTATCAGACTTTTAACAGTATATTAAAAAGTTTATACTCTAAATACACTAACAGAGTTTAACATATTTCGAACAAAAGAGTAATATATATAAAATATTATTAATACAATTGATTTACTTGAATAGATACAAGTAGATACGAGTCTCTTCGAATCAAAGTTAAGCAGGCATGTTTCGATAAATCGTTAAAAAAGTAAGTTAAATCGTTAAAAGAGTAAGTTAAACGTCTCTATTATTAAATATCTCAAAATACTCTTAAATATAATTATTAATACTTTTTAAATACTCGAAAAGAATAGTCTTTACAAGAATCGTCTATTTTTGCATTCGTGATTTAAAATGTTCTATTGAAACGTTAATAGTCTTTACATTGTAAACGAATCAAAAGGAATACAAATAAGTGAACCAAAATATTAGAAATAAATATTTAATTTTGATATATTTGTTGAATTTCATAAATTGACAGACTTTTTACTTGTAATAGTTGTCTTATTTGCACGAAGTGTTTTAACTTTTATACATTAAAGGGGAGCACTGTTTAACATAATTTTTACTGTATAGATTAATTTTTAACTCGCAAATTTCAATTATATTTACAAATTTTATCGTTTTAATACAATTTTCATTATGTTATAATAAACGATGTTAACGCTTTATTTACGTAACATCTACGACTTTCAATATATTCTTATGGTATATGTAACATAATAAATCAATGTTGAATCGGTATAGTTTGTACATTTGTGATCATCAAGCAAATGTATCAATTTATTATTATTGATATTTAACCTTCCAACTTGCACTTCAGGGACACTTCATAGTTTGTATTTTATTAACAGAGAATAGCATTAATCCACATATTTACCCTCGTAACATATAGAAAAATTAAATAACATGTAGGTTTGTAAATTTGAATTGGTGATGCACGACATGAAACGCCTAATTTTCTGTAAAATAGTTACAATAAATTTAAAAATCTAAAATGACCAAACGCAATTTTCATCAGCATCTAATTAATATTAAATTTGCTTTAAAACATATGAAGGAACGTATATTTCAAACAATTTTATTAGTTATTGTACATTTTTTATACAATTATTTCTAATACCGCTTAAAAATACACGATTTTACTAAAATACATGCGAATTTAAATTCATTTCGTAATGGGAGCATGATTATGAAACAGTAAGGACATACGTCAAAGATCGTTTAATACACACGTAAACGAAAGGCTCTGCGCTTTTTAATTTTAATGATATAAAAAATGTTAAGCCAGATATAATTATTCAGAAAAATGTGCCCTTCGAATGACATATACGTGTTCGTATAATTTGGGTTTGTTTTATCTTATAGCATTAGAAACGAAGTAAAAATTGTAAAAAATAGTTTATTTATAAGAACATTCACCTTGCAGTCCATTAATAAGATTAATTAATCAATTAATAACGTTTTTTAAAATTTAATATAAGATTATACGAATTTCACGGTTTTTCCGAACTAAAGTCTAGTTTTTAATTAGAAAAAGCTTATTTGCATTCTTCATTCACGGTCTTGTTTGTTAAAAATTATATGCATTTCGTCTTCGATCGAGAGCTTGAACGCTTCAGTATAGAATGACTCGTGACAATAAGAATGGACAGCTATATCGAGTAGAGATCTAGCCATCTACCACTAGCGGTTGGAAAACTCATCAATCAGAGTGCAACGTATTAACCTATAGTCGTCTGCTTTTACGCAAAAGTTTATCTGCGTACAAATTTTTATATAAAACGCAAAAATTGTTTAAGTATAAATAATATAAATTTGAATGAATTTTCCAAAGAAATAGTAATCTATCGTAAAAAGCTATTCTTTTTAAAAACCAGAATCGATTCGTTTAAATAGGTATATACATATATACATCGCAAACTATTAACTGTTGAAGAAAAAATATATCACGGGTAGAACGTGCGAGTGCGATAAAAATTTTCTCAATAATATACGCCCGTGTAGAGAATCATAAATCAGCCCTATCGAACATCCCGAAATTTTGCAACCTCGAAGAGGTACCAGTGCAACAGTAAACATTCAGGTTTAAGTAGCGTCAAATCTGTAAAAAAAGTATGAAAAGTCCATCTCACCCTTCGGTGGGTACGGTTCTCTTTCTCTTCCCTCGTCTCTCCACCCCAACGTCGAAAACTGAGTTACCCACCGTGCTCTTACGAAAGTTTCAATGGCATCCCGCCCAGGAAGTAATCTTCAGGCCGTCCCGCGTTCCCGCGCGATTCCGCCCAATAAAGTTCGCACCCCAGTTTTGAATTTAACCGAATAGTTATACCCCTCTCTCTTTCTCGCTAGCTTGCATTTGTACCTTCGAATCCCTCCAAGGCCATTTTCCTCGGGTTCTCCTCGTTATTCTCGCCGCTGAGAAAGATCGAGGGAAAGGGTCTGAGCGTGAAAAAGAAAAGCTCTTGAAAATTGTTCAGTTCTATACGTGATACTTGGTAAAATTCGTCGACTATACCTAAATTAATACACCGAGAGTCATTTAAATATACCGAGGAAATGTATATACTGAAGAAATATGTATGGATATAGAGGGTTGTAGGTTCAAACGAAGCAAAACACGATTTCTTGTTAATTATTTTTCCAATGTTTTCACCAACGTCTATATACATCTCGTCTACGTCTACATCTACATCTCAGTGTAATATTTCTTATTTAATTAATTTCGTACAAGTATATATGAATATTCTACTCGCGCATCATCGATTCACAATAAACATACTTGCGTAAGACATTTATAAATTTACATTTTCTACCACTTATTGAAATTTTTATTTTTCGATGTTTATTTAAAATAGTCTAGCGCATGTTAAATGTACCGAATAAATGTTGAATTATTCAATGTTATTAAAAGTGCAAAATATGTATAATAAAATAGAAAAAAATTTTAAAGGATTATGTAGAGAAAGAATACGTAGACTATTTAATTCGCGTATGACAAATATACTCATATACTTTAAATATACAGGATTCCCAAATTTAGAACTGGTACATGATTCATATATATATGTATACGCTATTCATGGAATTCGTATATGAATAATAAAGGGGACGCGTATGAATAACTTTTACTCAGATGTGTCGACGAGTCTTTGTATCTCGAATTTGGACCGAAATCAAGCAGCTCGTATATAGCAAGACGTACTTATGGGATACCGTGAGAGGAGAGTCGAGAGAGAAAGAGAAAGAGCACGCGACGGACACTCGAGTGCACCTCGAGACTCTCGAGATTTCACATCGAAATTACCCACCCGGTGTACGATGGAAAAAAGCAGCGGAAAAGAGGTAAAGAGGGGTACTCGTAATTAAGATTAATGAACGGCGTTCTTTAAGCGGAGAAAAATGAAAAATAACCCGTGTGGAAATGAAATAGTTAAGAGAGAAAGAGGAGGAAGGCAACTGGTATTTTATCCCTACTCCTAGTTAATGCTGTGTATTAGGATCTTTCTTTCGCTTTACGCTTACTGAAAGTTAATAATTTTTTCCTTCTCCGTCCATTAATTCATTATCATTTTTTTATACGCATTTTCGAATTATTGTCTATATTGTACAGATACGTGGACTGTCCATCATGCGAAATAAAGTAATTTTAATAAAAAGTATAGGCTTTTTTTTTAAATTTTACGTACCAAAATACGTATATATATGTACGTGTGCGAAATGAACGAACATTCTATTTGTCCGTCATTTTTGGAAACTTTTAGCGACAGTATTACAGTACAATAAAATAAACGCATTGTTGCGCGATTGTTCAAATTTTTTTTATTATTGAGAAAGTATTCATGGAAAATAGGAGTATCGAAACAAAATAAAATGAATTTTTCCATTGACATAGTTCGATTAATTGAAAGTAAAACTGATAGTACTGGAATAAAAGTATCGTAGGTCAAGCTGATAACTTATTCATTTATATATAAAATTGACAATATTTTTAAAACCACTACTCGTACATATAGATTTCATATAAACATTGTAACTTGTGAGATATAACGTAGGATAATTTAAGTTCAATCGCGAGATTAAATAATACATTCACGTTGTGCGAAATATGTAATGCTTTATTAAATGTAAATCTTGACAAATTAGGACTTGTTTAAGAACTAACATCTGATAATAATCGTAGTAAAATTGTCCTTTGTCAAATATTCGAATTATCAGTGTATTACATTAAATAATAATTGGATCGTTTCAATATTGAAAGAACGTTATTTTACTGTATTTTGATGTTTACTTTAGAACTATATAGTCATATTCTTTAGGGTATTATTTAAGGGTTTAAAACATTTATTGATGACACAATGTTATTAAAATATTTATTAAAAAATAAAAATTTTGAATTTTTTTTGGAATATGCGCAGTTACACATTATTAAGTAACGATTACTAATGTTTAATCACTTTGTATTAAATGAGCTTTTGTAAATACCCATATGCATAATTTATTGCGTTCTAAATTAAATTTATTTATCACCGTACAGTTTAATAAAAATTATTAATTGTAAATGTTTACATGAGCTTTTTTTCCAATTGTTTAGTTACACTGTTCCGATAGCCAATTAATTTTAAATCCTTCCCTAGTAGAAATTAAACATTGTAGCAGTTATAAAATCAATATATATTTTTAAATAGTTATATTATTATGTATTAATAATACTAATTCTTCTAAATTGGCTACAACCGAATTTATAGAAAAATTCCTAGTAGGTTACGTAATTGGGTTTTAAAATAGTAATTGAAACTAATAAGGAGTGTGTCATATCTCCGGGAAACGGATCTCTACCAAATTCTAGGATATGTTTACTACTATAAAAATATACAGAATGATAGAGTTTTAGACTCTAACGCTCTTTTTTACGATAGATATGATCAAATTCAAGTTTGAAAGAAAACTGATATTGAATGGATAGGATTAAAAAAAAGAAGTTAAGATATATTTGGTATAAAGATATGAAAGAAAAACGAGCTTAACGATATTTTGATAACATTCTTAAATTAAAAAATATTCTCTAATTTTTTAGGCTAAATTGTATTCCTATTTTTCTTTCTTTCATAACTGTATACCAAATTGATTTATTTGAGCTTATTTTTTTTAAACCTAATCTACCGTCACATACCCAATTGTTGATCAATTAAGGCAAATCTGTACGTTCATAGAATAATTTTATGTTAAAAAGGCTAATAATTGTATAAATTTTGACGGATACAGAAAGTATAAGTATTAAACTTCCTTTTAGCCATCTCAGAAAAATAAAATAGGTGCTATTTTTAAAGTAAGCAACAATCTAAGAAAAAAAAGCGGGAAGTACCAATTTCTGATCAGTAAATTTTCGGTACATATACCACTTTCTATTTAAGTCTACTAAACAATTATTGATTGTTTAACCTTCAAATTGTGCGTAGCAACGTTTAGATTTATGTAAATCTTATTATTTTATTGAAATAATACACTGATCAGAAATTGGTTCATGATCAACAATTGGGTACCTTACGATACTCGATTTTCTTTCACACTTGCATTTGAGTATTTGTCATTCTTTTTCGAGTTATAAGCATTAGAATCTCTAACTCCGCGTCTCTTAATATTTTTATAGTAGCAAACATATCCTACAGTTTGGGTGAAAATTCGTTACCCGCGGACACTCACCTTATAAGTATGTTATATTATACAGTACAAGTAATATTACATTGCAAGCTATTGTGTAGCGGTAAAAAATAATAATTGTACAGTGCATCCGAGTACATATACTGTGGCGTTAATTTTCTCAAAGTGATTGTAAATTGATTGTTTCGTAACCAAATATAGGTAGTTCCCTAAGTAACCTAGTAAATAAGAACGTGTCCAATTCGTAGTAGCTATATACGTGGATCGTATAAATGAAAATATGATTAACGCACTTGGTCGGTTCGTCGGGATCGCGTAAATAGATGGTCGATCTAAACGATCGCGAGGAAAGGGAGAGGATAATCCGGTTGCGTGTTCCGGATACACCTCGGACGCGCAGGCTCCGATACAAATAGGAAAGGAAAGAGGCCTGAATCGGTCCGTGATATATACATACATATATAGAGATCGGGACAAACGCGCGGAAAGGTAAGGTTTTCAATCGATACACACTGAGTCTTATCTGCAGCGTTTCGCATACGTGCACCGGCACGTCCTATCTGGAGGACATTATCAAACCCTGCCACCCGAACCACTGACATATTTACGCCAACTGAACGAATGTGCTTTACGCGCAGCTCTTCTTCTTATTCTTCTTCGAAAACGCGAGCTCCCACGTCCGTTCGTACAAACTAATATATATGCATTGAAAGATAGAATTTAAAAAACAGAATATCGCGATTTCTCGACAGTGTGTGCGCGCAAGGAATATATGTATATATAGATAGAGATATAGAAGGAGTTTTATATATAGCGGGAGGAATCTCAATAAAAGACCGGTTGTTGCCGAGTCTTTTATTTTGCTCAGGTAGAGGGTAACGTGACGGGAGTTATAGTGTTTCCACGCTACGATTTATTATTGAGGGGGTATAAGTTTTCCTTTATTCGAGTGGAGACCGAGAGATTCGCTACGTGCGATATACTCGAGCGACTCCGAGTTTGCGCGTGCGTCTCCTCTCGGGACGAAAGGAATGTCTTTATATAAGCGTTGACTTTGCTTTTTACTCAACCTCCCCGCGTATACCATACGTGTGTGTGTCTGTGTCTCTCTCCTTCCCTCTCCCTCTCTCTCTCTCTCTCTCAACGTGTCTGTGATGCGTGACTGTTGAATTCACGACTGTGAAAGGAATTTGGCATATTGTGACTCTTGAATAACTGAATTCGATAACGCGTCGCTCGTGCAATATGTGTTTCTTTTAGATTTCTAGACAAAGATACGTTTCCCTGGTATCTCAACAACCGTGATTCGTATATGCTCAAAAAATCATTCGTACATTACGAAACGCTTATTTTTAATTCCCGCATCGACACGTCGTCGCGATAACTTGGTTATTCCATTTATCTGCGATAAAGTCAAATTAATAATTCGTCCGAGAAAACAGTGCGCATCAAATAATTTAATATAATTTTAATAATACTACTATATGCGCAAATAAACTTTATTTAAGTATTTAGATTAATTAAAATGTTAAATACACGGTATATTTCACAAGCCGTTTTGAATGTACAACGTAAAAAACTTAAATATTTATATGAAAACGAGTATTTATACATAGTTACGTTGAATGTAGTAGATCGGATAACATTTGTTAAACTATTTTAAATGAAATACAAAAGTTTATATTCGTTATTGTGGAAACGATATTAGATGGGCTAATTTCTTTATACTCAAGTAACTCGTCGAACTTTATTAAAATTTATAATGTATACGTAACTCGTCCATATACGTACGTCTACACGCAACGGAGCTCAATTGCACTAAAAAAATGCAATTAAGCGTCTGTTTATCAGGAAATATTTAATTACCCCTTAATCGAAACAAAATTTCATTCATTATAGATATTCATAGGTATATAATTTATTACATAGTTATAATTCGAAAAACAACAAAATATGTACATATTCTATTTAAAAAAAACAAAATACATATTAACCGATCGAATTGTTTAAATTTTATCTTACCAAAATGTTGCATTTTAGAAAACACGCTTTTTACAACGTTTTCACAAATTCCAAAGTTTGTGATATAGACGTAAAAGCATCAAATGGTACGAAATATACATATTCGGTGTAAATAAAAGTTTTATATTGCATCCGCGACGTATACGTGTTTACGATACAAATTTACCTAATCAAGATAAAACTACGTGACAAAAAATAAAATACGATAAAAACTATATAATAAAAGGAAGTACATGCATACGTATATAGAACACAAAGGATAGTCATAATATACAGAATGAATTTACGTACACCACTATAAGCTTCCACAGTATTTTTATAATTCAATGCTCACTTTGAAATATATTTTGGCGCATAAATATTTTTTTAAATTTTGATTTAAACATACCTTATCCATATTATTATCACACATATGCGAGAAATATTTGAATAATAATATAGTACACTTCGAATATTACCTAATTACGTTTATGTACGGTTTTGAATGTCAAAGGATATATAATTAACTTTTAATATCGTTCTTACATTTTAATTAACGAACAAAATGAGTCGTACAAATATATATAGGATACGGAAATATTTGATAAATCTGCATCTGGTAAAGTTTCTACGGAATGTTGTTTCGCAATAGATAAAACGAGAAAGTTTATTATAAATAAAAATGTGTGTGTGTAACAGTGAAACACTTGTGACCAATAACGTATATAGTTGGTATGAAACTCGATCCTGAGGACAGAATGTTTCTGCGCATATGAACCGCAGCTCGGATGTATCTTTGGGGAGAAAGACGATAGGAAGCGAATGTCCTACACAATAGTATTCTGATAGTAATATTAAACTTGGCCATTGCAGAGAACTCGAGGCAATCGGTGAATAGTATATACGGAACGGCGTGGCTCGTTACTTTGACGCGCGCGCTACACTTGTGGCTTTGAACTTGCAACTGCCAACCTCTCTACTCCTCGTACATACACACACACATACGTACGAACGTACATATCATACCATACACCTACACGAGATATATGACCGCGAGAAAAACCAGTCCAAATAGAATTCCTGACGGAGTTCCTCCGATAATCTTGTACGTCCGCAAATATTTAAATTAGCAACTTCCGAACAATACTTTGAGGACTTAACAGAGAATGTTCTTTGACGTTTCATCCTCGTTTAAGGAGTAACTCTGAAATTGACGATAAATATGGTTGATACTCTAAATCGGTGGAGACGATGGTATATTTCGGTTGATAGCATATATTGCTTTAAACATTAATTATTTATAAGTATCTTGTATTTATAAATATTATATACAATACATTTGATATAGAGGCACACAATGCATACAAAGGTATATGTAATGTTTTTGATGAGATATGTGAAGTAATTAGATATAAGTGTAATAGAAATAGTCGACTTCGCTAAGATAAGCTGGAACATGGCGATGGTCTTTATAGTATTCATCAGTCGAACTGGCCTTCTTCCTTTAGTTCTTCTACGTTTAACCACTTTGCAGGCTCTGGGAAATACATCATAAAAATTACATCAATTTTTTCTCACTTCATTCAGTGTACTTGGCGAGAAAATTTACATCTGTGATCTTGATCAGTTTATTAAGGATATGCAAGTATTTCAAAAACTCAATTATTTCAAGGCGAGTCGTATTTTTTCTGAGTTTGAATTTTTCATAACTCGTAAAATTTACTGAGTTACTTGATCAGTTAGAACCAAAGCTGGACAAGTATTCATCCGCAACTTTTCGTCGAATAATTTTTAAAAATAAAATAAAAATAGAGATGAAACAAAAAAGTATCACCTATGAAATACAACGATGTGTAAATCACATACAGCAAATTCAAAAAGTATTCGACGAGTATTTTTCACGAATAACGGTATTTGATTGAAAGTATACGTCGAATACTCTTTTTATTTTTTTTATCGAACAATAAAAAAACGAAAAAAAATTTTCATAACTAATTTTATAGTTTATTTAAAGTAAAGTTCAATTTTTTGAAAAGAATTAAATAAATAAAATGTTATATTAGTTTTAATAAATTTTTTTTGTTTTATTATTATAATTGTTTTAGATGAAAATGTTTTTAGATAATCGAATGAAAAGCAAGAAAAGATAATTATTTATATTTTAATTGATATCATCAAAAGTTTTTTACGTCAAGTTGCAAAAAATTCAATCTAATTGAACGAAATTTTCTTATTATAGACAAAAACCGCTGTCAATTCATTGACAACTATGTGTTCAATATAATAAATTTATAGTATTTTTGAAAGAAAATGTGTTTAAAAAATTGAATGATAAGTAAAGAAGATAATTTGTTATATATTTAATTAATGCCATCTGATATTTTCTAAGCCAATTGTTGAAAAATTCAATTGCATTGTACACAATTGTCTTATAATGAAGAAAAATTCTTGAAATATTTGAAACAGAAGATTATGAATATTATTCATTGAGAATTGACGAAATGACCTTTATTTTTCTATTTTAATAATTTCTTTTTATTAAATTTTTCATATAGATGTGTACATTTTTTTATTACACAAATACATTATTTTTTTTAGCTAGCTATAACTAGCTATATAAGTTCCAATTCGAAAAGAATAATATTTTTAGAAATGTTATAACATTTTGTTTTAAATAATTAAATAATACTATATTGGAGTAATATATTACATAATTTGAGGAAGCTACATGCCAATGAATTGGTAGTGGTTTTAAGTATAATGATGTTACAATATATTGCTGTAGTATTATTATTTCACTATACAGTATTATTATATATGTTGTGACAATGTGCTTTGCACATGTCAAGAGCGAGCGACTGAACCCATGACAAACACCTACCTACCCGGATAAGCTAAACGAGTCCCTAGCTATACTACCTACCCATATACTCTTCCCTAGCTACCTACCCGCACATCAGCTACGTCCTACCTACCCTCACAGCCTAATAACCCCACCCCAAGCGCATCACACACATGCAGCAGAAGCACTAGGTGATCCTGGCGAGGAAGTCCTGAGCGAGCATAGAAATCAGGAGGGCTCCTTCGGGACTAACTCAACAGCATAGATGGATCAAGGGAGGCTGTCGAGGAATGAGCCTAGAGGACACTCCTCAGCTCTACAGTGCAGCAGTCAGGGCGATGAGATGGTACCCAGGCAGGAAGCCGAAGAACCTCCAACGCCAAGCAAGATACAGCTGTAAAAGAGATGTTTATAAGAACAAAAACACAGCAATAGGGTAAGGAGCAAGGAAGAGGATAAATTGCCATAGCCAAGAAGACACAAGACAAGGGAAGATATGTACAGCTGTATATAATTACTACAGCTGTACAAGGAACAGTATAGGACAAAGAGGTTAGGTTGCTGTACACAAACAACGTGTACAGCAGACCTTGCAAAATACTAAACACCTGAACACGCACACTAGCGTGACCCCAACACTGAAGGAATTACCTGGAGTAGTTGAAGACCTGGGACCGGTCGTTCTGGTACGTCGTCGTCGTGGAGAGATGATCGAGGCGGCGTCGGGCAGCAATGCAGCGGCGGGTGAGCTTCGTACCTGAAACTCACGCCGTACCAATTAGTTGAGATAAGCAAGACGGAACGACGTAATAATTACCCAGGAGGAAGTCCTACAGCATCGCCGAGAGGTACACTGCACCAGGTCAACAAACACCATACAGCCGATTCGTACCGATACAGCCTGAACACTGCGGCACTCGACACGCTCGCACGACGCGAGATCGAGGTGCCGCGCACGGGTACGTACTGCGCAGGCGCGCGGTACGAACACGGGACTCTCGAGCACGCCGAGAGTCAGAGCTCTACGGTCCGCCGTCCTAAACGGATAATAGCCAGCGTAGCGAAGCCGCCGACTACCGACTAGATTAATAAGTAGCTAGCGAGAGAGATAGAGAGAGTGACATCGCCATTGAGGGACGAGTGCCGATTCCTCCAATAAAGGTTGGTGAATTATTCACTCTAGCTGCGTACGGTACCGCCGAGTACCCGTACTAGTGTGTGCGAGATCCTGGTCCCCTCCTTCCCCTTCCCCTCCTTACAGCATAACCCGGTGCGGCGAGAGTACTGCTCTGTATATAGTGTCCGGTTAAGATAACCCGCGTGTTATCGT
The DNA here is from genome assembly GCA_026168455.1 of Theocolax elegans. Classification (NCBI taxonomy): domain Eukaryota; kingdom Metazoa; phylum Arthropoda; class Insecta; order Hymenoptera; family Cerocephalidae; genus Theocolax; species Theocolax elegans. The sequence continues at coordinate 43,748,356 of CM047430.1, forward strand.
TATTCGTCGCGTGTTAACGCGGCTGGCGCCCACCTTTTCACTTAGTTATTTATTAGAATAAATATTTGTTTTATTTATAATAAATAGTTGACTCTAATTGACCTGCACCCTGATCCCCAGTGCAGCGTCACATTGGCGCCCAACGTGGTTGTTTATAAGGGATCTTTTTCAGTTGAATAAATTAATAATTTAGCGTAAAGTGGCGTATATATATTGTGTTTTCTTTTATAGTTAAGAGCGAGGAAATAAAAATATTGTGAGCGTCGAAGCGCGACGCAAATAAGCGGCCATATTGCCCTTCCATTCCTTTTCCTCAGCAAGCTCGCACACACCGGAAGAACCGGTCGGCCATTTTGACGGCCATTTTGAATATTATATTAATTGAGCACGTGCACTGAAATAATAATTTTGTTTTTCTTTCTCTTAAAATATTATTTGCACTGCTTTTCATACTTGGTTATGTATAGTTGTTTTTTTTTGTGGGTACGCTGGTTAATAAAAATATAGATAATTCATTTTCCCTCTCGTCTTAACCCATACAGCAATATTAACCCATACAGCTATATTAACCGAGTATTCATGACATTTTTTTTGTAAGTGCTTCAATAAGAAAATAAAATTTTATTAATTTTCTTTTAAATTGGCATTTTATAATTATAATAATAATTTAAGCTGCTTTGAGCATTATTAATATATTTTCTTAAGCATATTAATTTTCCTTGGTGACATATATTAACATATTAATGCTATTTAATATCCCTACTGCTATTATCACGTTTGATTAAATTGGTTTTTCTGTTGTTTATATACAATTAATGCTTAGTGAATTAAATCACACATTTTGCTAGTTAGTTATTGTTAGCTGAATAAATAATAATAATTAAATTTGCTTGACCTGCTACACCATTGCAACAAAATTTAATTTCTCCCTCATAGCTTCCCATAATAATAGTTATAAAAATAATACTGAATAATTTTTGTTTATTATTATTTGCTGCCTGCCTAACCCAGTGTATAATTTATTTTTATAAGCACAATTTGCACGTCCCTTGCACATTTACCCCAATACTGATTGCTTGTAATATTATTAATATTAAATATTTAAGGAATATTTTAGTGTGTAGTAAAAGCTGTATATATTAATTTCCCTGAATAATAAGCTGTATAAGATACAAAATAATAATTGAACCCATATATATATAAATATTTCCCGCTGTATTTATTTGCTATACTGCCCAGCCGATAATAAAGCAAGCTTGTTTAATTTTTTTTGCTGTTGTGGATTGCTTAGTGGAAGTGAATTTAATTTAATTAGCTTAGCGTGAAAATTATTTTTTCTTTCTTTCATTGGTATTTTATTTTTTTTTTGGATTTTTGCTTGGCATGTTTAATTTAAGTTACGATAATTAAACAAGAGCTAAGATATTTCACGGCAATCGAGCTAAAGAGAGCTATAAATAAAATAATTATTTAAGTATTTAATACAAATAAGCTGCATAAATTAATCAAAATGTCTCACAACGGTGATGACCTGGATTTGATTTTGGGAGAAGATTTATCGGTATTACAACCAGCAGTAGGTGCCGGTGTAATAAGACGCAGCATAAACAATACCAGTGATGGTAGAATCTCGGTATACGCGAGCAAAGTCGGAATAAACATAGACGCAGATAGCAAAATTATTAGAGATAGGTTAGCTAGGTACGAAATTAGACGTAATTTCGGACCATCGTCTGCTGACTGGAATGCAGCAGTAGACGAGGCTAACCCGATTATTGATACAGATTTATCCCTTACGCAATCGGAAAGAGGAAATATCCCCACTATCACTATAGATACAGCCCCAGCAAGAAGTTGTAACTCAAGACGGATGCTGTACATTCAATTGCCAACCGGACAATCGAGAGGACAGTATCGAGATCCAATTTCCATAAGTAATGAGAATTTATTATCATTACCAGTTATGGAAAATGGAACGGAAATGCAATCGGCTGTAAGGGAGAACAGCAACGCGAGAGAAAATATGCAGCGGTTAAATTTTGAAAATTTAAGGAGAAGCAGCGCAGAAATTCGTCCTCAGGCACAATCTACAGCATATAGATTGAGTCTACCGTCACCAGTATGCGATAATTCGATGATGGAATTAACGCATACAGTCCCAAGCTTAACAACGACGCAGTTGAGCATAAATTCGACTTCCTATTACCCCATCCACACATTAGCCCCTTCATCTCCCACAAACCCAGACCTCATAGATAACCCATTTACCCAATATACAGCTCCAGTTACCACATACAGTACGAATATTTATACAGACACCCGTCCTAGATCGACCCAAACTATCCAACCCTCAGCTTTTAGCCCAGTAAGCACAAGCCCTTTTTCCCCTATTGCACTCGTACCTAGAATAGTAAGCCGAACAAATACGCCACAGCACAGCAATATAGAACCCGAATTAGCGACCCAGGAGTCAAGAGTCAATCAGGCACGCGGAAACAAACATAACCCCACAAGCAGCACACACTTGAGCAATGTACATAGGAATGTACAGAGTGTCCATTGGGAGGACGATGGAGTTATTGAACCCAACGTCCCAAAAGAAAAGACACATAATAATGAAAAAGAGCTCGAAAATAAATACGATGAACAATACAGGCGATTGGAGCAGCAAATACAGCAAATGCAGCAATTATACAGCAAATTAATAGAAATACACAGCAATCAGCAAAATATCGAGCAGCAAACTAGACAGCAAAGCAAATCGCCAGTGCACCAGGAAAGCAACGAAACGTACTCAATCCCAGCTAACCCACACATACAGCCACAGCAAAGTACGTTTAACCCAGCATTCAGATACAGCCGTTCGTACGAAACCTGCTTAGAAGATGCTACCTTTATACGGGAGAAAAGAACAGCACAGATATTCTCGCGTCACCACATCCAATTCAAAGGAGCTAAAAAGAATGACCCGGAGGCATTCTTATCGAATCTTGAGGAATGTAGAGAAAGTTATGGTCTCTCAACTCAGGATATATTTAAAGCGTTGCCATCAGTGTTAGATGATGACGCGTGGGAGTGGTTTAGACGTGAGAAAAGTAGCTGGAAAGATTATCTAGATTTTGTAGATGCGCTGAGACTTCAATATGGGACTGAGGAAACGCAGAGCCAGCTGAAACAAGCTATTGAAAATCGGACACAGGGACCGAATGAGGATATCTCCACATACCTCACTAAGCTACGAGGTATGTTGGATCAAATCAAGCCGCAAATGCCTCAAACCGAGCAGCTGGATAGAGCATACCGCAACCTGCACCCTAGTTATAGAACTAGAATCGAAAGACATCATTTCGATAGTTTTACACAGCTGCAGAGACTAGGTAAAAAGGAGGAAGCAAGACGTTTAATGGACGAAACGTACAGACCTCCACCAGTAATCCAAAATTATGGCTTAGCGAAATATGCATATATCGACCCTATGCAAACAAAAAGCCGTAAATTAGCAGCAGTCTCCTCAGGTCAAACAGAAGATATTGTAGAACCCCCAAAGTCAATAGCGCCCATAGCCACCCACCCACAAAAGAAAATACAGCACCAATACCCTTTGAAGCAGAACAGCCCCCAAGCAGCAAGAAAATATACAGCACCTCCCAAGCAAGAGTCGAAGCAGCAGTACAGCGAAGCTGTAAAGAATAACAAAAGTAGCAGCTATTGGCAACGAGAGCAGGAAACTAAACAAAGGCCTGAATCACCAAAAAAGCAGGAATTCAAGCCAAATAAATTCAGCACGCCAAATAACGAAGAACAAAGACCTATAAATCCAAGGAAATTTAAAGAGCCTTGTTTTAGATGTGGAAAACTTGGACATTGGGTAGCAGAATGCCCAGTCCCTTTAAGCTGCGGAAGTTGCGGAAAACAAGGAATCAGCTACAAATATTGCAACTGTAATAAAAACAGAAACCAGGGAAACTACAGCCAGAGGAAATAGAGACCCGTATTTCCTCACCCAAACACCCAAAAGGGTCAATACCCTCCCACGTAGCAGCAAATAATTCCCTAATACAGCAAATACCCGGAATCGATCCCCGTCACTTCTTTAACATAGAATTAAATGGACAGAAACTTACAGCTTTACTTGACGATGGGTCGGTACACTCATTCATTGGGCGAGGAATGAGTAGAATGTTACAGCATAAATTGAGACAATCCAGCAATTCAGCCGTTAAAGTAGCAGATGGTACAGCAGTACCAATACAAGGTATAATAGATGTAACCATGGAAATAGATGGTGAAACTATTATAATGCCGTTTCAGGTAGCAGACGGCTTGCATTACGACTGCATATTAGGTATCGACTTTAAACGTAAAGCGAACATGAATATATGCTATGAAAACGATACGTGGTGGACTGATAAAGGTATCATTCATCATTTTTATCCATACGGCAAAGATCCGAGTTGCTTACCTGCCTTAGCAAGCATAGGAGGATTGAAACGAGCTACAGCAGAACAAGAAAGGAGATTACAGCAGCTATTAAATGAGATGATTCCCCCAACACCAAAAACGCTAGGTGTAACTAACCTAGATTCCCACAAAATTGATGTGCAGGGTGCCGAACCTATTCGTCAACGAAACCGTCGTTATTCGCCAAGGATGCTGCAGGCTGGATACGAGGAAATTGACAGAATGCTAAAAGAAGGCATAATAGAACCTTCAGAAAGCCCGTGGTGCAGCTGCCCAATTATAGTCCCGAAAGCAAACGGAAAATACCGCTTCTGCATAGATTTTCGGCAGGTTAATGCTGTAACCAAGAAAATAGCATACCCTATGCGGAATATGGACGACATTCTCGATCAGCTGAGAGAAAGTCGTTACATAAGTAAGCTTGATTTGTCACAAGCTTACCACCAAGTCCCTCTAGCACTAGAAAGCCGCGAAATTACAGCCTTTTCACTTCCCGGTAAAGGATTATTTCAGTTTACCCGAGTCCCCTACGGCCTATCGAATGCACCTGCGATTTTCCAGAAAATGATGGACAAGCTTATAAAGCCAGAATGGGAACCAAACGTATTCGCATATCTGGACGATATTATAATTACAGCCAAAACCTTTGAGGAACACCTAAAATGGTTAAGAATAGTGCTAACCGCCCTCAAAAAGGTAAACTTACAAATAAACAGAGACAAGTCCGAATTCTGCTGCGCAGAAGTAACTTATCTAGGATACATTGTTAATGAGGATGGCCTCAAAACAAATGTAGATAAGATACGACCGATACTAGAGTATCCAGCCCCAACCAATTTAAAGCAACTCAGACGCTTTACTGGCTTAATTGGTTGGTATTCAAGGTTTATTGGGAAATTAGCTGAATACAGAGCACCGTTAAACTATTTAACGCGAAAAGATGTCAGATGGCAATGGCATCAGGTACAGCAGGATGCATTCGAGAAAATGAAGCTAGCCCTTACCCAAGCCCCTGTTTTAGCCCGACCCGATTTTTCCCTCCCCTTTACCCTCCAAACCGATGCTAGCGACTACGCTATAGCCGGTGTGCTTACCCAGGAAATAGATGGTGAAGAACACCCTATATATTACGTTAGCCGTACACTGAGTAAAGCGGAACGTAATTATACGGTGACAGAGAAGGAGTGTTTGGCAGTATTGTGGTCTATTGAAAGATTAAAAGGTTACCTTCAAGGTGAAGAATTTACCGTGGTAACAGATCACCACAGCCTTCTCTGGCTTCACAACATCAAGGATCCGACAGGCAGATTGGCTCGATGGAACACAATCCTGCAAAATTATAAATTTAAATTTGTGCACAGGAAAGGAGCATACCATAAGGTACCTGACGCACTTTCAAGAGCATATGAAGATACAGCATTAGCAGCTACAGCCACAATTAATACAAGCGATCCTTGGTACCAAATGAAGATCCAAGCAGTAATAAAATCTCCCCAAAAATACCCTGATTTATGTATAAAAGACAACCTTTTATACGCACACCGTCCCAATCCCCTGGTAGACCCATTAGTCCCCGACCTAGATGCTTGGAAGTTAATACTGCCAGCAGCTGATAGAGAGAAAGCTCTCTATGAAGCGCACTACACCCCGCAAGCCGGTCATTTGGGAAATGACAAAACCTATGCAAGGTTAGCCACCTACTACTACTGGCCAGGGATATACTATGATACCTGCAATTATGTGAGAGCTTGTCAAGAGTGTCAAGCTCACAAGAGCAATCAGCAGGCTCCAGCAGGAATAATGGAAGGCAGGAACATAGATGGACCTTGGACAGTAGTAGCAGTCGACATAATGGGACCGAAACCTCCATCAAAGCAAGGTTTCAGGTACATAATAGTCTTTGAGGACTTATTTACCCGTTATGTCGAAATGAAAGCGTTGAGACGAGCCGACGCAAAAAGCGTACTCCAAGCGTTCGATGAGTTAGTCATTAACCGATGGGGTTGTCCCAAATACCTAATTTCGGACAATGGGACAGAATTCGCAAATCGCCAAGTTGCAGAGAAATTACAGCAGTACGGAATTATACAGTCATTAATTCCGCCCTATTTCGCACAAGCTAACCCTGTAGAAAGGGTAAATAGAAACCTGAAACCGATGATAAACAGCTTCATTGAGGAAGATCATCGGGAGTGGGATCGACATTTAGGAGAGTTCTGCTTCGCTCTCAATACAGTCGTCCACTCTACAACTAAATACAGCCCAGCATTTTTAAATTTCGGCAGAAACCCTATCCCAACAGCCCTTATAAGAAAGCACCTAGAGTCCTCAGACCCCCCTTCAGCACCAAATACAGCAGCGTGGATCGAAAGATTACATAGACTTCCAGCAATATATGATCTTGTTAGAAGACATATAGACACAGCAGTGGCTAGACAAGCTAGACACTACAATAAAGGACGCAGATTAGTACAATACCATGTTGGCGATCGAGTATGTCGACGCAATAGGGTATTGTCCTCAAAAGATAATCATTTTACAGCAAAAATGGCACCAATAAACATAGGCCCCGCGAGAGTAGTAGAAGTAGTTTCGGCAAACTATTATATTGTTGAAGACGAAGATACTAAGCGAAGGGTCAAAGTCTATGTAAATGATCTTAAGCGTTATATCCCTCCTAGAAACGTTATCCCACCTAAAATGCATTCTCCCCCTTCGCAGCGTCCAATAGCACAAAATATACAGCAAAACAACCCGAGTAGCAATAACCCACCTCGAAAACGAGGTAGACCCAGAAAGATCAAATAAATTTTTTTTTTCTTTTTCCCTTTTCCCCGTTACATTATTAAGTCAAAGTTTAAATGTTATGAACCCACTTTTGCAATTTTCCCAAACAATAAGGGTGGTGAGGAAAGCAGAGCAAATAATTTAAATTGTATGTAATGATTAAATGAATCGGTAAAAGAAAGAGTTTAAAACAAGGAACCCACAAGCAGCAGAAGGTAATAATCCACCACACCTTATTAATTTTCTTTTTGTATTTTATATTATTTCATGTTTATTATTTTATTATTTTTTATTAATTCCTAAATTATATATTAAATTATATAACAGAATGAGTATGACTGCCATTTATGTAAGTATGAGGTATGAGAGTATCGCGAGTAGGGATAGAGCTCTCAAACAAATGCGAATATTCTATATTATTATGTATATTTTATGTATTGGGGCCAGTCGTCGTTATATATTAAGTAATTTTAAATTATGGAAAAGCAGCTAAAATGTTATACACTATACAGCGCGTATACATACACAGATGTCCAGCCAAGCAGCTAGTCAAAGAGACTATACACTTATACCCCGTACAAATAGCGCCGGCTATTTGCATATTTTTAAGTAAGCAAGCGTAATTACCCCCACCAACTTTAGCATCATAAGCATAGAAAATTTTAAGCAAAATAATAATTAGCAGCATTTGTTATTTTATATTTTTTTTTAGCTTAGCATTACTGTTAGCATTTCATTGAAATTACGACTTCCGCGTAATTTCGGTTTGGTGGGGGGGAGTTGTGACAATGTGCTTTGCACATGTCAAGAGCGAGCGACTGAACCCATGACAAACACCTACCTACCCGGATAAGCTAAACGAGTCCCTAGCTATACTACCTACCCATATACTCTTCCCTAGCTACCTACCCGCACATCAGCTACGTCCTACCTACCCTCACAACCTAATAACCCCACCCCAAGCGCATCACACACATGCAGCAGAAGCACTAGGTGATCCTGGCGAGGAAGTCCTGAGCGAGCATAGAAATCAGGAGGGCTCCTTCGGGACTAACTCAACAGCATAGATGGATCAAGGGAGGCTGTCGAGGAATGAGCCTAGAGGACACTCCTCAGCTCTACAGTGCAGCAGTCAGGGCGATGAGATGGTACCCAGGCAGGAAGCCGAAGAACCTCCAACGCCAAGCAAGATACAGCTGTAAAAGAGATGTTTATAAGAACAAAAACACAGCAATAGGGTAAGGAGCAAGGAAGAGGATAAATTGCCATAGCCAAGAAGACACAAGACAAGGGAAGATATGTACAGCTGTATATAATTACTACAGCTGTACAAGGAACAGTATAGGACAAAGAGGTTAGGTTGCTGTACACAAACAACGTGTACAGCAGACCTTGCAAAATACTAAACACCTGAACACGCACACTAGCGTGACCCCAACACTGAAGGAATTACCTGGAGTAGTTGAAGACCTGGGACCGGTCGTTCTGGTACGTCGTCGTCGTGGAGAGATGATCGAGGCGGCGTCGGGCAGCAATGCAGCGGCGGGTGAGCTTCGTACCTGAAACTCACGCCGTACCAATTAGTTGAGATAAGCAAGACGGAACGACGTAATAATTACCCAGGAGGAAGTCCTACAGCATCGCCGAGAGGTACACTGCACCAGGTCAACAAACACCATACAGCCGATTCGTACCGATACAGCCTGAACACTGCGGCACTCGACACGCTCGCACGACGCGAGATCGAGGTGCCGCGCACGGGTACGTACTGCGCAGGCGCGCGGTACGAACACGGGACTCTCGAGCACGCCGAGAGTCAGAGCTCTACGGTCCGCCGTCCTAAACGGATAATAGCCAGCGTAGCGAAGCCGCCGACTACCGACTAGATTAATAAGTAGCTAGCGAGAGAGATAGAGAGAGTGACATCGCCATTGAGGGACGAGTGCCGATTCCTCCAATAAAGGTTGGTGAATTATTCACTCTAGCTGCGTACGGTACCGCCGAGTACCCGTACTAGTGTGTGCGAGATCCTGGTCCCCTCCTTCCCCTTCCCCTCCTTACAGCATAACCCGGTGCGGCGAGAGTACTGCTCTGTATATAGTGTCCGGTTAAGATAACCCGCGTGTTATCGTTATTCGTCGCGTGTTAACGCGGCTGGCGCCCACCTTTTCACTTAGTTATTTATTAGAATAAATATTTGTTTTATTTATAATAAATAGTTGACTCTAATTGACCTGCACCCTGATCCCCAGTGCAGCGTCACAATGTGTATGTAAATTATATTTAATTAAAATTTTTTATTAATACGTTACTAATTAAAATGTACAATAATGAACTATGTATTTGATGAGTATTATCGGATTCAATAATAAATATACTCTTTTATAGCACTCTGTGGTATAAATCCGCCTTTTAGTCACGCCTATCGAGGCATAAGTAGTCCATTAGGTCGCTATTATTATTGCGTCGAAAATTAAACTTGACATTTGATATACATCGAGTTTTCTATGTCTATCTTTTCCGCGCCATAAAAATCTTTGCGCACCGCGATCGTTTTCTATTACGTTGACTCGTAAAAACATATCAGAAATATCGGATTTCAAAGCAATATTATACCACCTAAAACAAAATCCGGGTCAGCTTCTAATTGATCATTCAAAGTAATACTATTACTTTTTGCCATAGCATCAAACACAAGTCGCACTTTCTCCGATTTATTTTTATTGAAAACATCGAAGTGTGACATATACCAAATTCTTGATTTTTCTAATTTTTTATTCGATTTAACAGCGTAACTGGAATAAAAAAAAGCGTTGCATTTATTTATAGAATAATTTAACATACACAAGATCGCGATCTAATCTTTTTTGTAAAAGGCGTAATCTTTTTTCAGCTACTGGCAAGCTATCAATATATGGTATATCATTTTTCCATAATAAGCCAGTTTCCCAAAATTTATCCTTTTTTCTCGTAGTTTTGTTAAGTAGTGTTGCAAATAGTGTTAAAACTCGTTCGTGTTCGTTTTTTTGTTTCATATAAACATTAATTCCTATAGAATATATATCAAAGTATTGTTTAATAATATCGTCCAGCGATAATTCGTTAACGTATATAGATTGATAACGCCATGCGTTCTTTCGGGAGCCTCTCTCAAAGACTCTTTTGCATTTAACGTCCCGGCGCGCCGACCTTGCAATACGATCAGCGGACACATGTAACGCCCAGCCGAGTAAATAATGAGAGAGTACTATATTTGTGTTTTCCATTTCTATTAGTTTCCGCGTAACCATTAAACGCCAATTATTTTGTTCAATCGATAAGTCCACTTATATCCGGGCTATGTAAACAGCCTATCAAATTTAGCGATTTAAAAGCAATGATTGCATTTTGCAGCTTTGTTGCGAATTGAATTAATATTATTTTGAGCGAAGCGATCGATGGCAAATTTTTTAAATCACTGACTACGTTTTCAGCTAAAATTTGTTTATTACCGTAGTGCAAGTTTAACGTTTGAATAACGGCATCCGCATCGCGACTCGTAACTAAAAGAGTTTGCACAATTTCGCGAGATTCTATCTTAACATGCCGTGTATTACCCTAAAACGGCACGTAAATAATAACAAATCTGTCAAACACCATGTTCAAAGGAACTTATTGTTCGATATTATTTGTTCTAAAAAGAAATCACTACTTTGTTCGTTTTTATATTTTATTGTTATTTAGACGATTTTTTATAATACTAGAATTAACCATGCACGCTTCGCGCGCTCTTGTGTTTTTTCACAACAGTCATTATTTGAGATATTACGCTGTCTCATTTACTTAAAACAACAATTTTTAATAATATATTTATTCATGATTTATTATACTTCGATTTTGTCAAGAAAATTCAAACATTACGTTTTTCCCGCGCTGTCAAATCTAACCTACAATGTTTTAGACGCATGCGCAAAACGTAAACCAATCAAATAGCCGTTTCACTTGGCATCACAACATCCGGCAATCACTTTTTTATACAAAAGATTTCCATAGGGTATTTTTGAGGACCTCAAAATTGAATCAGTTTTTCATTATTTCTTTTTCACTCAATTATTAAAGTTATTTTTGAAAGCTAATCTTAGACAGAAATATTTGTTATTGTATCTAGTTTAAAATAAAATTTTTATTATAAATTTTTATTGTTATTTAGTAATTTTTTTCATTTTTCCTTAAGGAGTCAGTCTTGCCTGGGTCTCCTCTATATATTTTTTACCGTATAAAAATAAAAATATTTTATGAACTTCTTTTTTATAACAAAATAAATTATTTATTAAGAATATGTAACAAAAATACGAAATGCGAGTGTACTCTGCACCTACTGCGCAGGAAGATATCCGTGTTACAGCTTCTATTAGCAACTAACGAATGGCACTACCGATCGCGTACCGGCTAACTTTGCGATACAACTTCATTTACACCGAACGTGTTACTTTCAACGCTGTATTATCATAATAAAAATTATTCATTAATACAGTATTTTATCAAACATTATCAAAATCAAAATTATTAATTATTTTTTCATTTCATACAACCGTACGCACGCGTCAACCACTCAGCACATGTTAACCGTGTGCGAAGGAGCAAAGGTTTTTCTTCAATCCTTTGAGTGAGCGTTCGAACACTGTGCGACAATAAAACAATTGAACAAGTTGTTGCTTGTCTGCGCAGGAAAAACTGCCGGGAAAAACCCTTGCGCCCTTTCACTCGATTTTTCGCGCATCCACTTTTATTGCATGGAAGCAATGAGTCCACGAAAATTCGGAGGTTAATACTCTGGTTTCGATTCTCGTACTCGTTTCGACTCCCGTCCTGACCAGCGCCACGCGTAACACAACTACTAAATCGGTATATTTAATCTTACTCTATATTTTACACAAGTTTTGTAAATTATTAATAGATAAACATTTCTCATTGTTGTTATACTATAATTCGTTCAACTCATTCTACGATCCTATCACTTCATTTATGTTATAAATTATAGTAAAATTAACCTTTTTTTCTCTTTTGAAGTGTTAATAATTAAATAATTTATCTTTCTATACAAAATTTCATGCGCATATTTCAACTGCACCTTTAAAATCTATTATTTTCCGCTTAATATTTTGTAAGGGTATCTTATTTATTGTTACGAATACAAATAGAATTATAATTTTCGGTCAGTATCCAAATATAAATATATATTTACATCTTACATATACTATTTGAGGTGGTGTTTAGTAGGTTGCGATTACCAGATTATTTTAACCTCTAGAGGATCAGAATTTGAGAAAGTTATAATGCCCACTTTTTTCAATAAAACGTGAGTTTCATGCACAAGACTAAACTAAGACGAAGTCTTTGGCGAGACGGGACATGACGCTTTAAGGCCCGGTCCTCTTACGGTTAATTAGCTATCTATACCAACAACGAAGGAGGGTATGTCTGTAAGCCGATTTGAGCCGGTGTGCATTCGGTGGACACATTATACTTAATAAAACAAAATTTACGTCGTTGGCTATACTTATTTCAAATTGCAAAATTAATTTTTACTACAGATACTGAATATTAAAGCATAAAAAGAATGAAAATAATTTTTAAGTGATCATAATTTTTGTTACATATTGTACAAAAATTGTTACATTTACAGTAAATTTATTCTACATTAAAGTAAAATTTAAATGATTGGTTGCATATTCATTAATACTTAAACTTATTACAATTCAATTAACTAATTTTGTTAAATTCGTTGATAAATCAAGTTTGATACTCAATTCATCGATCATATAGCAATTTTTATTCTTATATTTTTTTTGTATTTACACTGAGAAAATGTTATAGTAAAAATTACAATGTTGTCTATTAATACAGAGACAGACTGACACAATCCAAAAATTTACCATAATGTATAATAAATTTTACTGAACTTGTAGTAAATATTACCAGAATTATGGTAAAAATTAATAGCTTTCTAATAAATTTTATTATACACACTATAGTAAATTTTTGGATTGCGTCAGTCTGTCTCCGCATTACTAGACAACATTGTAGTTTTTACTACAACTTTTTTCGCAGTGTAGTAAAAATGACAATGTTGTTTTGTAATCGAAAGACAAACTTGATAAAAATTTTTATTAACTTGATGAAAATTACTACTTTGTTATAGAAAAATTTACGAGACATAGTAAATTTTAATAGATATGTATTATATTTTTCTATAAATATAGTAATTTTTATCATTTGTCAAGTATGTCTCTCCATTATTAAGGGGACAAGCCTGGGTTAAAATTGAAAAAAAGTTATTCAATATTAACAATTAATAATTTTTTTTATAATAATTGAAAAAATTTCTTAATTTTTTAAACATATTATATTATTATTAACTTTTATATAAAATTTTTGTACCAATTTATATGTCAATAACTACTTTAATTAATAATGAGACTCCGTAGATTTTTTTCATAATGGACTTACCGCGGAATATCTCAGGAACCATTACATCGAATAGGCTGAAATTTTAATAGTAACTTTTAAACATGTTTTTAATCCACTTGAGTGGAACAGACTGTGTTAGAACTGTAATAAGAAAATTATTCTTACCAAATTATTTTAAAAATTCAAAAATTGTATAAAAAACAGCCAAATCATTTTTTTAAATTAATATTTAAACTTTGAATGAAATTCTGTTATGTTCCTGTAGATTTAAATCATATTTAAAAGTTACTATTAAAATTTCAGTCTATTCTATGAAATGGTTCCTAAGATATCCTGCAGTAAGTCCATTATGGAATAAAATCAGAGTTCGGAGTCTCATAATTAATTAATATAGTGTTTTGTTACATATAAATTGGTCAAAAAATTTTCAATAAAAGTTAATAATAATATAATTTGTTCAAAAAATTAAGAAATGTTTTCCATTGTTATAAAACCAATTATTAATTATTAAAATTGCATATTGTTTTTTCAATTTTAACCCAGACCTCGACCCAGACTTGTTCCCTTAAACACCATTGTAATTTTTACTAGAAAATTTTTCTTCGCGTAGTTTCTGTTAAATATGTATATAAATTAACTTATTTAATTCGGTCTATAAACATCAGGAATGCTATGTCATTAAATCAACAATATAATGATATTCAACAAAAATTTGCTTTTACATACAAAGTCGGTGCAAATTCACTTGCGGTTACTCTTAATAAAACAGCGAGGTCCTTTAGATTCATTAGTTTTGAGCCTGGATGACTTATGAGCTCTGTCAGCAGAATATTAGAATTGTACTTGCTCCGTTAGAACTTAAACACATTCGATTAAGATAACATGTTTTATCTTTCAATGAGAAAATTATCTTTTATTATTATGTTCCAAAGTTATTTTACGTAAATCGTAAGAAAAGTTATTACAAACAATATAGCATTGCGTGGAGAAATGTATAATTTAAATTCTAAAAATAAACTTGATAAATTTGAATTATTGAGTAAAACATAATACTGAATTCATAAACCGTAAGTAAAAACCCGTATAAAACATTTTTAATACGAGTATAAAATATTTGAAAGGCATAGAATTGATCGTCTGTCGTAACTTTGATTAAAAATGATTTAAATCGTGTTTACAAATGAATTCGATAAAAATCAAACAACCGAATGCAAATACCTAAATCGAATTTCCTCGGACAACAAATGTAACGAAGAAAAAGAGTTCAATGAAGTGGTTTGATGAAAAAAGAGGGGAAAAGCCGTAGGAATAGAGGGAAACCATAGAAACCTCATCTTCCATAGTCTTTTTAACCCATTTTTCTCTCCCAACGCATTATTATATTTCTCGACATCGAAAAATTCTCTATCGAACTGGAGAACCTTTCAAGCCTCGTAGGTGGAACCTACCGCGAACCCAATTATGGGTGATAGCATTTTCATGCGTTACCCCGCAAGAGCACGAGACAAGAGGAAAGATGCTCGGTTGTACAGACTTACCAACCCTCCATTTACCTCTATATACATAGTTGCATATAATTATTTCTTTACATCCTCTCACTCGTAAGTCTTGCTCGAGTACGAATGAGAAAAGAAAGGATAAAGAATCGAAAGGAAACTGGTTCGGTTTTCTGGATTGCTCGAGGTGTGTGTGTATATATAGCACACACATATATATATATATAGCTGTTAAGTAATCTCGTAGCAAAGGGAAGTTTCGAACACCTAAGAGACGATTCTCCTTTCTTCCTTTTTAGCGACCCTCCCGGCCGTGAGGAAACCGTGTATTTGTTTTATCCGGGGAGGCGGAACGAAGTCATCGACTCTTTCTTCATTCACTTAGCGTCACCCTCACTTATACACCCGCTCCCTTGGTACGGCTCTCGTCTCAATTTTCGCTAGATATTGGCAAACAATTCGGGGCCACGATAGATACCCTCGGGCGGTATATACATATATATGGAGAGAAAGAGAGGGAAGGAGAGGTGTATAGTCTCGTCTCTTAAATGTCTATCTCTTCCTTTTATACTTGTAGACGAGTGGATGGGGGTTACGATGACATTGGGTCAACCTCAGATCGAGGACTTTCTTTGATTTTCCTCTTCTACCGAGATATTAAAAACTTGGTATTTGAAAACTCTGATTTATGCCTCCTGATGTTTCCTTCGATATTATTATTATTTGTCAATCAAAGGTAATGTACTTGAAGTATTATATTATGATGCACGGAAGAAGAAATTTGACAGAATTTACTTTACTTAATTTAAACAATTATGACAAACGGTTCCATATAGCAGATTTTGTATAAGGTAATTGCTATACAGTAGTTAAACACAACTATAATAGTAAAACTGCAGTAAACGTACTGCTAGAATATAAATATATTAAGGGGATGTCAAACTCAGAAAATGGTCATATTTTATTTTCTTTTTTAAACAAATGAATAAATTTTAAAAACAAAACGTGAACGTCGGGCCCTTAAGCATATTTTAATGATATACCCAAATTTTTCCTGATTTTTAAATCCATAATTTGATTACTATGTTTGGGTTGAAAGTTTATGTCTTGCAGTTTGACTAATAATTACGCACCAAAAATTGTTTCCTCAATTCATATCGTTGGTTTGATTTTATATCACTCGGTGACCTTTTAATATTGATTGTTGGAAATTTATCGATATTTCCTAAATTAAAGGAGAAAAAGGAAAGGTAAAGTAAAAATGTAGTCTGAAGAGGGTGGCACTGACCACCAAAACGTTACAAAAAGGAAAGAATGTTTTAAAGTGTTTACTTTACCTTTTCTTTTTCTCCATTATCTCGGGAAGAGCAACAAATTTCCAACAATCAACATGGTTACTCAATTATTATTTAAAAAATGATTTTTTTTTAAAAAAATCAAAATGTCAAGCCCTTCCTTATGTTTTAAGCTATCCATACGAATTTTTTCGGATTTTTAATTCAATATTTCAGATAAAATTTTTGGGTTGAAGGATGGAAATTCCTGATGTAATTTGGGTTAGAATTGTTTTGATACATCATACATATACTGATTATTCATTACGGAAAAAACATCTAATTTAGGAATAAAGACACACGTGTACGCACGGTTACCCTAACCATACACGTAAGTACAACGGATATTCAGTACTAGATTTGTCAAATAAATTAAAATAGACGGTTTTGTGCAATATTGGAAAAAATATTGAATAAACGCTCTAATACTAAAGTTAGCTCGTAAAGACCGATTAAATTCATATATATTCTAAAATTAGATGTTATAGTTTTTATGATCAACCAAATTTTTCTCCTTTATGTTTATTATAAACTTCACTGACCAAAATACGCGCAAGTGCACGTGTTCGCAGAAACATAAAAAATGCACGTACATGTATACATATATTATAAAAATGATACAATCGTAAATAACTTGAATTATTTTTTAAATTATTGTTCAACATATAAGTAAATATATCTAATAATTGTTTGAATTTTGAAATTCCTAGCATGATATGTATACTTAGAACGTTAAATTCGATTTTGATAAAATTTACTAAATTTTCAAAATTAGTCCAAATGACTTGTACTTACTTTTTTACTTACTTACTTGTTTACTTGTTAGTAAACAATTTAAGTAATTGTTATTAAAGTGTGTAACATTTATTACTATTCACGTTGTAAATACCGTGATTTTATAGAACAGTATTATGTATAATTAAATTTATTTAATTAATAAGTATAATACCGGGTTAACACGAACGAAATACATTACTATAAATAAAGCCGCTAGCGGGTAGGTCAAATCCGAGGATCCACCTAGCAGTAGCAAATCGAACCACCAAGGAAAACGACTTTTCTAACCCTACTATTTAAAGTAAAGTATTTCGTTCATGTTAACGCGGTATTATACGTTTTTAAAATCTTTCCGAACGTTAAATTTGTATTATTATTTGATTTCTATTTCATAAAGTGGTTTAAGCATCAATTTAGCGCGTTATAACAATTAAGCAAATATGTAAGTACGCACGCTTATCACCGCATAAATATTTATACATGAAAAAAAATGTATATGTACACATTTTACATTTAAATAAAATGTATTATGCATGTCGAAGATACGTGTAAAAACTTATTTCTTCAATTTTCCAACAGACAGCGCCGTAATTTTATTTCAGTCTACTATCACGATTGCTGAATATCGAATGAATAATAAAATATCTATTTTTAAGAATAAAACGAAAAGTAACTTTGCGTTTTATATACCGAAAAAAAGGAACGCAAACGTTGTATATATGCTAAGTCAGGAATAAAAGTAGCGATTCTTTTCTATTATGTGATACAAAATATTTTAAGTGAGTGTGATATAGATCTTTTGTTCTTTTGTACTATCCAATTTGAAATTAATTCTTACATTTGATATGAATAAGTTTTAAATATATTAATTAACATATAGTATCAAAAACTTCATTATCTTGATATGATACTCTTGCCTTTTTGTATACTATTGTTTATGGATTTATAATATAATTTAAATAGATAAAAAATATTGCATTATAATTTATGATAAATTTGGAATTAATTGAAGTTAGTTTCTATTTGTTTTGAGGTAATTGTGTTGATTGTCGATAAAGTTTAGTTTTTAGTTCTTATTCGAATGCAATTAAAGTCAATTTAGAGATACAAGTAAATATCTAAAAAAAAATACGTAGTTGATGTTACTGCACCCTTTAAGTCACGCATTATTCCATGAAACAAAACTTTTAACATTCGTATCTATAGTTCTTCGAGTAATTAATTCAACATAGCCGCGTAATTTTGCATAATTGACTGAATTTTGTCAAATACCATATAGGGTTTTATAATCACTAATATCCTCTTTTTATGTCTTTCTCATGGCTGCGGCCATATAGGACTGTGAATCCTTTGTCGCATAATAAAGATCAATTCGATTCAATTCTCTCAGGATATGTATAACCCACAATTAACGACGAGGACATGGATAGATTTTTATTCCATGTTCTTTTTATATTTGTCTTTTCTAAATTTACTATTGATTTTTTTGTTTTATCAATATTTTTTATTATTTTGCAAATATGATCCCAAATTTGACATCAGCAACCCGAAAATCCTTTTACAGACCCTTCAGCCACCTTGAATTTTGTTAATCTAACCCCTGAATTGTAATTAGCGACAAAGAAAACATTAAAATCACCTTTGATTTCATACGTTTATGGGGTTTGTTTCTACGCAGAACACTTATTTCTATTATTTCAACGTTTTACAGTCACTATATTAATTGTAGCTATAAAAAGAATCAATATATATTTTAATTATTGATGAAAATATCAAAACTGTAACCACAATAATTGAAAGCAATAGAAATCTCTTTTAGAATATTAGAAAACTTTTATGAAACGTTGAGAAAACCATATTTATAATGGTTGTAATTATATATTGTAATACAACTATCACGAAACAAGTTAAATATTATGGAAGATGCCACGAGCTAAGCTTTTTACACCCATTGTTAATTAAAAATGAATAACGATAGCGTAGCAATACGATTCGTCATCCACTTATGATAAGTAAATTCTATTAAAAATTGTAAAGTTACATCCAATTACACACTGAGAAAAGTTAACATTTGCGCATATATATAAAATGCGTGTATATAATTGTCATAAGAGGAAAATCTCTTAAAATGCATGGCAGCTTAATAGCAACGTAAAATTTTCATTTGTCGTAAACATTTACTTCTCCAAGTGCAGTTTAAAATGTTAAAAAATACACTATCAGCCTTAATAAAAATATTTCCCTACCAATCGTAACAAACACATGAATGAATAGGTATAAGAACATGGTAGCAAATGAAAAAGAAAGACACTCCTGTTTAAGCGCATTTGTGTGTTAATGTACGTAAAGAAAGTGAAGCCTTTCCACACGCATAAACCACTGTTCGATAATGGTCGAAATGCTCGCGTCGCGATACGTAAAATGCGAGGGTGGCTCGCCTGCATCTTTTGTAACACAGCACCCAAAGTATGAAGACAAAAATACACAATTGCAGTGCTGAAGGAGTTTGCGCGAGTAGTCGCGTCATTGTAGAGTACCGTGCGTTTAGTATACATTTGGAAGAGCAAGTACGAAAAATATTTTCTACTCGTTCCTACTCCTGCAATGAGAACTTTCCGGCTCACTCTCTCCCTCAGCCTCCTCTGCTTTGCTCCTTTTGTTTTTTTCCTAGCGCGCTTTTGACGCTTCTCGTGCTCGACGACGATCTTTTTTTTTTCTTCCCGCTTTTATTTTTGCGCACTAAAAGCCGTACGACGCGCCCGCGCGAAGAGGTATACCGAAAGTCTTAAGAAAGAAGGTTGAGAGTGTACGGAAAATGCGCGCGAAAATAAATTTTACTGAAAGTCACGAATGTCTTGTTTAAGCGAAACGATTGTTTAAGTGAAATTTTCGTAATTATTCGAGTGAGGGTCGACAAAGCAAACTTTAAAGTGGTCCCGGTCCGAGAAACTAAGTTAAAACATTAAATATAGCAAGTTAGATCTGACTGTACGATCATGCCGAACTCCATACAATAGAAACAATCTATATATAAAGCTGTTGCCTTTTATTTTTACAACTGAGATTTCGCGACGAAATTGTTTATATCTATATATATATACCGTGTCTCCGTCATTGTTTGGAGAAACTCCCGACTAAGTTAATGAAGGACAAGGTTCGATTGTAGTACATATTATCACAAGGTTAAAAACTTTCAAGATAAAGTGTAATTTTGAAAATGAATATAACCTCCTTTTCCATGTATCTAACGTGAAATACTATTTTTCACATTTTACGAGCAAAAACCATTAAAATAATCGTTTAATCAATATAGAGTAAACTAGAACCGTTATTTCTCATATCTGCTATAGATATATATATACACATATATGCACTATTTACAAAGTAGAATTATTTTTTGGAAGATATATCTAATAGCACGAGAATTAAAAACAAAAATGCGGTACAATTTATTTTTCGTCGTATATGCGCCGATACGTCAAAATGGATTTAATAAAGGCAGATTTATTAATAAAAAATGTATCAACCGTGTAAATATTAATTCTTATTCCTGGAAAGTTGAAATTAAATAACTATGTTCGTATCCTATTACAGTGAATTACACACGGTAAAAATGTTCTTTGTATGCACTTCGCCGAATTGGACAATACGTTTAATGAAAAAAATCTGGCAAAACCTTGAGTTTTCATCGAGGGTTATCCATACCGATAATCACGCAATATCAAAAATGAATTTCGAAAGAATATAAAGTAACAAAGAGAGGTGCGCGCGAGCGGAGAAAGAGAACGGGAGCGGTAAAGTGTGCGGGAGCTTTTGAATAAGGGCTGCGGCCGGCGGCGGCATGCGCGAAGGCAAAAAGAAAAAAAGCGCGCGGAGAAAAAAGAAAGAAGACACCGGGAAAAGGGGCTCGGTAGGCAAGAGTGAGTGAGAGAGAGAGAGAGAGAGAGAGAAAGGTCGAAAACGCGACGAGAAAATGGGAGACCGCCAAAGGGAGATAAAGATAGGGAGACTGAGATAGCAAATGCAACGGTGTAGGTGAGCGAGCGAGAGACAGGCAGTAATTGATTGATGCCGGCGTCACTTTGCGTCAATCATGTACCGTACATACGCTTAAAAAGTGTCAGACGGTGAGCGATCGTCAAGTTGAATTTACGAACCAGAACTACCGTTCCTCGTTCTGCCCTTCTGCCCTCCCGGTTCTCCATATACCCATACATACTGCACCTATATACCTATAATACACGCAGAAAGAGAGAGTGAGAAAGCCGCGCATGTGGTGTATCGCCGCGGCGTGTGTCCCGGGCGAGCCTCCGCGCGAACGTTCAACTTTTAGCGAGCAGCGGCGTCCTTTTTTTTTACCCGGCCGTCACTTTTATCGCGAGTTCCGGTTACTCATAAATTGCGAAAATTCGAAAATTACACTCTATTGGGTACGGCTGCCAAGCGTTATGTTGATCTTTCCATCGATATGCAAATACGAGTAATTGGGATTTTAGGGATTAATACGCTGGTTACTCTTTAGTATCAAAATGTGCTGTCCAAATGAGTATTTCGGTATTTTTCTACTGTTTTTTTTCTTTCACATTATTGTACGCAATTACATTTTTCTTCTCTGTTTCGAGGTAGCAATTTGACAGTTACTAATCGAGTTGAGAACGCGATTAAGAGTCGAGTTTTAGTAGTTTGATTATTGTATTAACGAATCAAATTATCATTATTATTACTTGCGAATCCACTACAATTACAAATGAATTATCTTATTTCACGTAATTATACGAATTTACGTCATAAGTTTTACGCATTAACGTTAAACACGTTAAAAAATTAAAACGTATTATTTTACATTAAAGGTATGTATATATAGGTATATATATATATATATATATATATATATATATATATATGCGTATACATCTACCTTGACGTCGAAAGCGCGAAAGAAAGTATCATTGATATTATGTATAGAATTTCTAAAGTTTAAAATACGCGTACGAGTTTTGAAAGGTATTCTTGAAATCCTGTCGGAAAAGGAAACGCAATAATAGTATACACCTTTGAAAGTAGAGCAATAGTGGTAACTTTTGAACAACACGGTAAAATAGTCAATAACAATATTTCGTTGTTGTTCTCCTCGGGGGTCTGATAAATTTTGCGTTTGTTTCTTTGTCATCCATTTAAATATATTGAATTTCAATTACAGGGCTCTCCACGTGAAATGATAAGGCCAATAGCTTACCCGATAAATCCGTAAGAAATGGAAAATAAATAATTCCACTCGAAGTCTTTTTAAGCTGAAAAGCCTTTCAAGCGTAAAAGGGAAAGGAAGGAAGGAAAGAAGGAACGAGCGTTTAAAAGTCGCGATGAAACTCTTGCAAAGAGTCCTTCGGATACGTGTATTTAAACAAAGAAAAAAATAGAAACAATCGAATTTGAATCCTAGAGACAGAATGGTTAATCCGAGCCCCGTGCCCACCCTCCGCACGTCAATGTATCCGCGCAGTGTCGTTAGAGACGAGGCCGCGACCTAATATCCCGTATATACACGGCGCGAGCCACACGGATAAAACGAACGAAAATAAAATGCGAAAAAACCAACGTATACAGCCTTTAAAAAGAGGGGAGAGAGGAGGAAGACGAGGAAACAAAGATGCGCGCGGGGGTAACTCCTCCTTTCTATTTCCACCGATATCTCTCTGGAAGTCGATCGAAAAGAATAAATGTAAAAAGAGCACGAAGGGATACCTATAACCCTCCTTGAAGAAAAACCAGCAGCTTGAGAATCAGAAAAGTGTAAGCGACTGCTACGTAGGAGGTAAAGAGCGAGAAAGCGAGATAGAAATATAAAGGCAGACGAGCAAAAAACGAAAGAGAGAAAGAGAGTACAATCTGTGAGAATAACCTACAAGGGTAGTGGTGTCAGTTCTCGTGAACATTTTTATCCCCCTCTCCACTCCCACCACCTCCCCCCTCCCTCCTCGCGCCCCTTCCCGGTTTTCTTTTCTCTCTCTTTTTTTTCCTTATATTTTATTTTCATTTTATAAGTATTTGTTTTTGCAGCTTCGATGTTTTATTACTCGATTTTAATAACGGCTTTTTTTCGCAAGATTATATTACACTTGAATTATTACAATACTCGTCTATTTGGCAAACATTAGTTTTTCGTCGTTATTTTATTAAACGGTTTTTCATTATTTATACGTTCAGCGAGATAAAGGAATTTAAAACTATCTTTATCCATTATTACACGGGGTTCGAAAGTTTTCCCTATTTTAATATGGAATTCTTCGGAATTTTAATGAACTTTTAAGTTACGTTATAAAGAGAAAATTGTGTATATCGTTAAATCAAATAATACTTTCGGGAAATTGCAAATAAATATTTCTCGCACAGGTTGTTCATTAACGCGAAATTATAATTCAATAAAAATTGAAAACGAAATGAGAGATAAACTTTTAACGAATCACCGTAAAATTCAGTCTCTAATATTCAACCGATTTTACTCGAAGAAAAAATGAAAGATTATATTATTGTAATTAACTTGGCTACTCTGTATGTAAAATATTAAAAAAAAATTATTACAACTTTTTTCCAGGAAAACGACAAGAATAGCACAAAGAAATTCTTTTATATCGGTATTTTAATAAAATTTGACATTTCCAAATGGTTGCTTTTATAAATAATATAACATTTTTTATCCGTTACAATTGTTTTCAGCGCTCAAAACTCTTTCGCGTAATGATTCATTTAAAACAAAACTGTTTACTTTGATCTTGTTAAGCACATTGTTTTTCACGTACACGTATTTATTTATATATCAGTAATAAATAAAAAAACTTTGAATCTCACATTATATTTCTTATAATTAAACTACCCGCCGCCGAATGATCGATAGGAAACATCATTTTTTATTCTTTAAATTGTACGATGACACTCTTATTCAATATCCATAAGATTTTTCAAAATAAAGTGTTAGATAAGATATTGAGTTATTTTCACGTTGTTATGTAGGTAATTAGCACATCTAGTACTAATAATATACTTATCAATGTGTTTAAGTATGTTGATTGTGATTATAGACGGAAATAAAATTTTAATTTACTCATCCTTTTAAATAAAATAATTGTATAATAAATACATTAACACGTCTCGCGTGTCGCAGTAATTACACGCCAATCTACAGAATAATCAAGTAATTAATCGAAAAACAAAAATAACAAATAAACAATGTATAGAGCTACACGTGACGTAAAAAAAATGTATTAGTCAAATTCGTGAGATTTATTATTATTTTATTCGAATCCCTGGTATAGATATAAAAATTCATCCCCGAGGCAACGAGCCTGTCAAGAAATCACATTCCTACAATAAATCGTAATTAGCTCGTCCGATTCCCTCCCCGCCGGAAGAAAGAAAAGAGAATCATAGCGTGCTCGTGATCAATAAATAATGAAAGTCAACTAACTCCGGGTACATCATCCTGACAGTCGATCGGAACGAATAAACGTAAAGAGAGCAAGAGGGTAGTAGGAGGTGGTGAGGAGGGGCGGGGGGGCTGAGAGGGCTGAGGGTAAAGGGATAGGACGAGGAGGATGCCCTCGGAAGAAGCAGGAGCCGAAAGAAGGAGGGTGATGTACGCACAACCAGGAACGGTGAACGGTATGAACGGTAGTGGGAGTCCACGATTCCTCGCGCTCGGTTGGTGGGGATGGGTATCGTCCCGAGAGGGGGTTAGCGCAAGGGGCAGGAGCGGGGGCGGCCGCGGGAACGCCGAAACCGAAGGCGCGCGCGACAAAGACGGCGCGGCCCGCGAGGAGAGCGATTGTGCAGCCCGTCGCGCGCTACAGTCGCACCGCGTCAACCCCGTGAAACGCGCGCGTCACGAGCCCCTTCTGCTTTTCAACCGGGCTTTCCGATTACCACGTTTTTTCACTTTTGTCGCAACAACTCGACACCGTTCTGCACCGGTCGTTCGTTCATTCATTCATTCGTTCGTTCGTTCGTTTTCCTCTGTTCTAAACACTCGTGATATCGAGTTATCGTTTACAAAATGCACTCTCTACGATAGTGTCACAGACCTCAGTGATAAATAATCAGCAGGAGAACATTGTTACACCCGGTAGACTAATTTGGTAAGTCATTTGCTTCTTTTTTTCTCTTACATTTTTGTTTATTTATTATTCAAAATCGCTAGGTCTGTGCTAGCGTACGAATAATTTTGGTGGTTTACGTTTCCTCGGGGATTTTATTGTCCAAGAGGCCATAAAACTCCATGGATTTACTACTGTCAGTATCAATCGTTGCTAAAAATATTGGTGGTTTCAAGGACACGCGGTTCAAATGTAACCTAATAAAGTACATAACCATTCAATTACTATTATCAATGTCCGATATTTAAAAAAAAATTCTTAAAAATTTCCATTAAAATACCGCGAGCAAATAATGGCATTGTATATTTATTGTAACTTTGTAAAAAAAACCGTATATTTTTGTTGGAAAGAAAGTTCTTAATACAGCAAAAGTCACATTTACAATCGATCTGGATAAGTCACGGTAAATTCAATCAGTCCCGTATAAAAAAATGTTGGTATAGTATATCAATATTTATGAAAGTGCTTGTATATTATGTGTATATCAAGACATTATCCTATTAGAGCCGTAAAGCGTCTCGTACTTATACGTACGTGAATTTACCGGTCCATGTTAACTCGTAAAGTTTAATCGCATTTGCTACAGCGTAAACTAAAGAAATTAATACGCTTTTTAAACGAAACAGGTTGTACATTTTACGCAATTTTTTTCCCACGTGTTTCTTTAAATATTCAATACCATATTTTGATTTATTTATAACAGTTATGAATATTCAATATTTTAAAAGAGCGGAAAAATTATTTAATAAAGATTGTAAATATAATATTTTTAATTGAAATAACTTTCTTATTTAATATCCCAGTAAAAAAAAAAACAATTTGCTGGGTGGAATAAAATTATTCCATTGTAAATTAACGCGAATTAATTAACAAATTAAGATAAGTGTGTATATAAATCTTCACTTGTAGTGAATAAATTAATTTTAATTTATTGCCTCCTGTATTAACTTGAGCACACAGAAAAAAGATCAGTGAGCGACGTGAGGGAATGTGCGGTGTCAAAAGAAAATCTTGAAGAGCTTGCAACGAGCTTTCTTGAAGAACGCGAATACATCGCGAAGGGATGAGCAACGACGACGCGTAACCTGTTGATGAAGGTGTTGAGTCATCGTTAAGAGACTTTGCGTTCTCGTTTTGCGTAAATATACGCATGCACACATACATACAGATACGCATCAACACTGAGTACACAAGATTGCGAGTTGTGTAAAAAAAGAAAGTACAAATCTCGAGACCGAGAGATTTTTTCGTGTCGAGTGCACGTGAAAGCCACGGGGTGGGGGGATAATTAATAAAATCTCGCGAAAGAGAGAAGCGATAAGAGGCGGAAAAATTGAAGAGCGCAACGGAGCGCGAGGAACTCGGGGAGAATTTTCGCGCTCTCGCATTTCTCTTTCCACCGTGTGCCGAAAGACGATTTTTCGCGGCTCGCTCGCTTGGCAGCGGTCTCATTTGCGCTCGGTTTTAGCGTTGCGCTCATTTCGTTAGAGCAGCTCCTTATTTATCACCGGACATTCTTCTTTCTCCTTGTGTTTTTTTTTCTTCGTTACTAGGATCGTAACCGGCCACCACGTCGGACACTCGGTTTTTTCATACTCCACAGTTTCAGATGAACGTGGTACTTTTTCGACAAGTTTTTCATTTGGTTGGATGTATTTACCGGTCGAGCGTTCCGTTGGATTAAATAATAATTTCATTCCATTGAGTAAAACGTTTTATTATCGAAGATGGTAAAGAAAAAGGGAAAGGATTAGAATAGTACGTATATACCTATTTGTGTAAGATAATAGAGGTAACGATTGCGTGCACACCTCGCTTCTTTTCAGACGGTAGTCAAAAGTTTATAAAATTTGATAGATTATTTACAAACAAATTTATCATTGTCACTTGATACCTTATACATCATCGTCTTGCCATATATGTTTTTTAAGCGTTATCGATCACACTCTTTTAAATTATATTTTTTTAGCAATAATAAATATAAATTTACACTCTTATTTGATATACAAAAATATTAAAACATTATAGTTATATATGGATTTCATAAAAATAAATTATATCCAAGTCGAGTGTACTCAATTTACTCTTATCTCAGCGCGAAATATAAATCACAGTCTAAATTACAAGTCTGAGAATTGTCCACGCGTTTAATCAACCGCAAATTGAATAATTTAAAACTGAGTTTGTTATATATTCTCGAAGTTGAACGATTTATTTGATTATTCAGCGAGGAAACGCCTTAAAATTGAAAACACCCGTATATACGCTTAAAGACAGTAACCTCGACGATAGAATAACACGTAGAAAGCCACAAAATTGTGAAAAGAAACACAAGGATTTACCCGGTATAAAATATAGTCGAACTCGCGCAACCAGCTAAGCATATAATATCGCCGTAGTATCCCAGTAAAACAGGGTAATCTTTATGTTTATGATCGACAGAATGTCGATTACGGACATCTTTAAAGTTAACTCCTATACCGACCGGTAAGGAAGATTGTGTTTGGTGACCTGTCTACCTGATACCTATATGTGTGTGTGTGTGTGGATATATATACATACACCCCGCGCCCCCATCCGCAAGAGTCTTTCTTATATACTCGTATATGTATATACACCAGGCCAATGTACAACCGAAACTTATACAATAAGAGGGCACCCCGGGCAACTATCGGTGAGGTACAAGGGGTATTACGCTTCCAGAACGTACATCCGAGCATTTACTAAAAATTATACGACCGTAAAAATTTTTTATTTCTTTTAAAAGTATTTACTATACGTGTATATGTGGTGTAAGCTCCTCGAAGGGAAACGAAATTATTTTCGTGAATCGTAAAAAAAAATGTGCAATTCAAACTATTTTGGGGAAACGGTGGGGGGAGAAGGGGAGATCGGAGGGAAAAGTAGAAGAGGGGGAGGGGGAAAAAAAGACAAAGTTAGTGGGATTGTACCATAAGTTACTTTTGAAACGTTTGTTATATTAAAGGAGAGTTTTTTAAGCCGTTACTAACTTAAAGTATAATCGCACTTTATGCTTCGCATGGCCATATTTTTCAAATTTCGCAAGTGTTCGCTTACACTAAATGGGTTAGAATTCAACCGATAGAGAGTGGACCGTTGAGCCTCTTGCGCTTACGTAGGTATATATTAGACTCCTAATGACTTTAAAACCTATATACTGCGATTTAGATTCCTATAAACTTTAAACGCGTTAAATAAACAAAAAAATTTCGTACACGGTAAATTTTTTGGTTACATATATATATTTTAATCCAACAATTACGTATATATCATGACATCGCTCATTTATTTTAAGTATCTTCGAATATTCTTATTACACGAAGTGCATCTAATTATACTTGTGTATACGCATACCTAAACACGTAACTTTCATTGTATAATAACGATAAAATAATTGCGACGCAACAAACCGAACGATTGCATAATAATCAATATTTTAATATGATAATTTCTACTTTGAATTATCATATCCACAGGGGCGTATACTACATGTCCGTAAAATTTGTACTAAAACAGATAGTCAGACTTTCGGAAAAAAACCCGCAATTAAAATTCGGTTTTCATACGAGGAAAAGTTTCTCCGTGAATAGATAGAGAGAGAGAGATAGAGAGAGAGAGTAGCATTCACCCGCACGTATAACTATTCGAGCGCGCCGACAATTAATATTCGGTAAAACGCTATCCCCGTAAGCTTTTCATCCGCTTTGAAAAGGGAACGCTCTACCCGCGTACAACTATATTTCGACGATCTTTTTCCCCGAAAGATCCTTTGGCAAATTTGCGAATTGCTGCTCGCTCGCAGTGTGCAGCTGCGCGTCGTCGATAAACTCGCAACAGGTACACCGATCCTTTCTCGCGCGCCCGCGCCTACGACAGAAAATTCCAACTTTTGTCGAAATCGTGTAGAAATAATAAAAAAAAGAATGACTCGCCCTCTCACAGATGTCGGATTAATCGTGCGTATATACATATAGGAATCCTCTCTTTCTCCGTTTCTCTGCTCGTTAATCGATTTCAACATCGCCGACGAAGAAGATTCTATCTTTCGCTCCTTTTCTTTTTCTCCTTTCCTTTTTTTTAATTCGCTCGCTCCTCTCTCGTTTCTTTTTTTTTTTTTAAACCCGAGGCAATTTTCACGTTATTGAAGCACTTGTACAATGGAATTCTTTTATAACCGGCTGCCGGCACTCGTACCTCATTTTATTGGGCATAATTTACAACGGAAGATTCCGTGCGTAGGAGACGTCGAGGTGGGGCATATTAAAAATGCGTGGCAACCTCGATTCAACAAATAAAGACGCGGATCCGACCGGTTGGAAGTTTTCATAAGTATCGGATATATTAATAAAAGCTCATTTATCTCCTTCATTATCGTCATCATCACCGATAATAAGCTTCCTCCAACCGATACATATTTATGTATATCTTTAATATATTCCCTCGAATATCCTTTAATATTCAAATGTTGCCGTGTATATATTTAGTAAATTGTGCGATATATAGGACTATGAAATACAAAAAATAATAAATAAAATAAAATAATAATCAACGATTTAAAACCGAGCACAATAACTAACGTATAAATATACATTATTTCTACACTGTGCCATGCAGATAGTTTTGAACGCGTAGCGCATGAATATCAATATATGTATTTGTATAAAGTTATATTTATATCAATAAAAGTTTGTAATATACCAACAGATGTATAAATCGAGTTTTATAGTTACGAGTAGAGTTTACGTGCACTAACTACCTAACTATTTTCGTATCAAATAAAGTGTCATACGATTGTTAAGATATATTATTAATAACGTATATATACATAAATTTAGCTTGAACCGCGTATAATCAAAGTTAAAAAGTCTATTGATTAATCACTCTATATAATATGTTAAGAATACTAATAATAATGTTCAAAAATACATCGCGACTAATTAATATTATAATTTATAATTTCCCTTCGACAAAAATACAATTGCGAGCATGATTTTTTTTTAATAATTTTTAGCCTGTCTTATCATTATATTAATATAAGTATATTTGAGACTTAAATGCACGTTAATGTCTGCATAAAATCGCATCATCCGCAAAATTTCCCTTGTAGCAAGAGAATTTAATCTAGAAAAGTATTTCGAGACATTCCTACAACAATGAGAAAATGTTTTCACCCACGTTTAGTGTAACAACTGATAAAGTTTAACTAAAAAACAGAGGAGAAATAAGCATTTCTTAAAACTCTCCGTTTATTAACGTGAAAGCATATTTTTGCAATAAATATATAATAATTGTTTAAAATAGACAGGGTGCGCTTCGTAATTAAATCTTTTTAATGAAAGGTAATCGAAGAAAAATTATATTTAATTTGCGACTGCGCCGCGTGTAATAAAATAATTAACTGAATAAGATAAAATTGTAAATAAGCAATTAACTTTTTATAAGAAAATTTCCAGTTTAATAACATTAAATGGATAAACTTGAGTGAATCATAATTAGGAAAAAAAGATCTAACAACTTAATTTTCTGACCGCCATTGGATTTATTATTAACTCGAGCAAATTAACTAACTTTGTTATTCTTATTTCCAGCCGTATAAAGTTGTCTTAATCCTTTCCAATGAGCGATTTTCTATTTTATTTACATAGCAGTGCGGTATAAGTATCACGAAGTTAAAAATTGATATTGATAAAACCAATTAACAGGTTAAATAACTTTCTTATATATAGTATAACATTTAACTTTCGTAATATACACGTACAATATGACTATTCAACATTTTATTGCGTATCTCTTTAAAACCACTTTGTACATAATTTAAAAATCTTATTTGAGTAGAAAGACAGAGTCAAAATGAAAGCATATTTACAATGTGAAAATGTAGATGGATTATGCGAAATGTAGAAAGAAGAATCGAAACAAGAACGGGAACGAGAAAATTAGACTGTAAATCTTAGAGCCGCAATGCAGGGTGAAACGGGCCTCTTTCGATCCCGCGAAGCCAATTTCACATGCGCACACGTATATTATAGAGGTGTACATGTATATATGAACAAGAGCGAGGCGGTGCGGCAACGCATTCGCTTTACCGGCCGGCAAGTTTACGAGGCCATCGGCGACGCGTCGGTACCCAGGACTCCCCGGCTTCAGGGATTTCCAAAAGACCGCCGGATCGACGGAGGCGGGATAATTGTTTCGTGTAAATGGAACGTTTAGCGGATGGACGAGGGGTAGATTCGATGCTCTCGAGATTCGCCCTGCGTTGCTTGCTTTCTCCGCACCCTCTCTGTTTCTGTCCATTCGCGCGAGGATATGGGAAAATAAACGCGCGTGCCGATCGCCCATTGACACGGCATAACCGACTGATTAACGACGTATCTTCGAACTCCTGGGATTCGCACATTTTCATTTTATCCGATCATATTTTAGACATCATATATATATACATTTTTGTGCGCAGCGTATATGTTGTCATTATAGCAGATTTGACGATGAAAGTTTTAACATTTTTTACAAACGATATGGCTCGTTTATTGATTAATTAATTATAACCTACTTGTTTTATAGCTTGTAACGTATAGTAATACGTTTTTTCATACAATTGATCCTGTTTTATGTTTCATTAACGCGCCAAATTTTAATCGTCGATGTATGCTTTAACGTATTAACTTCCTAATTTTATTACACGCACATATACCTCTATGCTATTCCGGTATAAACAGAAGTTACAATTTAAACAGACTCGATACAAATTCATTACAAAATTGCGTATTTTAATAGTCATGCACGTGTGAACAACGTAATCACGAATGCTTATAATTAAACTTTTTGCTTCCTCGTACAGGAAGTTTTCTAATAGTAAAATTTTTGTTTTTGCTTAAAACATGTTACTAGCATGTTTTGATGCCTATAGAGTCTAATCACGTGCTATTAGAAAATGTTCATATAGATTTGTGTATGTGTACATGTGTTGGATATATGCCGCCATAGGTTTTTAATTACTAAATGAATTAGTTTTTAAAAAAAATAAAAAAATAATAAAAGACGAAAAAATGTTATAATGGAACATAATCGGGGCTGTATTGTGTACACATTTCAGAACATTCCATCAAGTGTTTCTTAAAAAAAATTGTAGTATAAAAGGTTTTTTTTAATGTTAGTAAAGTAAATGTCCCAGTGACTGACAATTCAGATGTATTCTTTTTTTCAGATATAATTTTAAGTTTAATAAACCTATCTTTTTTATGGTATGGTTAAAAATGATGAAAAATAATTTTTTTTTATTTTACAGAGGTCTACGTGTTATATAGAATGTAATTTTTGTCTTAAAAATTATTTACGCACATTCTACATAACATAATTATAAATCTTCTTTCTAAAATGTAAAAAAAAATGATTTTTTCATCATTTTCCAATCGATCATATCATAAAATGTCAGAGATATCGTATAACCAATTCCTCTTCAGCACCCAGTTGTTGATTAATTTTTAATATACATATAATTCATAAGGAAACTAATTTTTAAATATTACAATGTTTTGACAACAATACATAGTAATGGATTAATTTTAAAATACATATATTATACGATTTAATATTGGAAAATAATGTCAAGTTTTACATACGTGAAGGTATGAGCAAGAATTGGCCTTAACGGTTCAGAAATTGTTTATATTACGCTATGTATATTGAAAATAATCCGTCACAATGCGGTCATAGAATTGTCAAATTTTTTAAATCTAGCTATAAATATAAGCAATTATAACACTTTAATATACTAGAATGATTCATTCGCGCGTCTTATTAGTCATTATTCGAAAGGTTACGATGTCTTATTTACTTGAAACAACAATTTTTAATAATATATTTATTCATGATTATACTCCAATTTTGTCAAGAAAATTCAAACTTTACATTTTTCCTGCGCTTCCAAATCTAACCTACAATTTTTTAGACGCATATACGCAAAACGTAAACCAAGCACATAGTCGTTGCACTTGGCTTCTTAACATCCGGCAATCATTTCTTTGTCCTTTCAGGATAACTTATGCATTTACACTTCTGTAATATTGTATAGAATAGCACTTAAAAAATAGAAAAATATTATTGTATAATTGTTTTATATTTAATAAAATTAATAATGGCTATACATATTAGTACATGAAAAATTATATAATTATATATAATTTGTGTAAAATGAATATAAAAATTTGTTCGTTTATAGCTAATTTTCGTATGGTAAAAAATAAATAATGAGCGATATATTAATTTTGAGGAAAACACGTACGCGCCAATGAATCGGCAGCGGTTTTTATTATAGAAATCAATTGCATCTGTATATTATCCTTTTTCCAAAAACATTTACATTGGTAATTGAGTATAAGCGAGAAACTTTTCACACAGATGTATATCAGTTTAGCTGATTTGTCATTATTTACGTAGATTAATTTGA
Source organism: Theocolax elegans (assembly GCA_026168455.1). Classification (NCBI taxonomy): domain Eukaryota; kingdom Metazoa; phylum Arthropoda; class Insecta; order Hymenoptera; family Cerocephalidae; genus Theocolax; species Theocolax elegans. The sequence continues at coordinate 43,782,278 of CM047430.1, forward strand.
CATAAAAAAATAATCAATTAAAAAATACGTTGCAAAATTTGTTAGCGGACTATTGGCGTAAATATATTTAAAATTGATATATTTCTACAGAAATAATCGATATTTCTCACGTTTGAATATACTGTAAAATACTACAATCATTCAATATGAAGTTGAATATGCTAAAAAATTCAATTCCGCGCACAATTTTTTTCCAATAGGAGTAAATTAAAGGATTAATAAAATCTTGATTAAAAATAATATAATACCATTTATTTGTTGCTAATATATATATATATGTAATTACATTATTTTAGAAAATTTGTATTACACTGTTCTTTATTTATAAAATATTTTTGCAAATACTGAATGACATTTGCATATGTATAGTGAATAGATGGAGTAGAAAAAAAAATACGGTTTCAAAAATAAAATGTTCTTTTCACAATTTCCATGTAAATTCAGAAAACAACGTTGTATCGAAATGTAGCGATAGACTTTTCTAAACTATTTCGTAGCTAATATTAATATGTATTTAGTAATTAACTTTAAAAGTAGTAAAATAAATATAATTTTTGTTCAACGATATTATATGATGTGCAATCACAGGAGTAAATAAATAATAATCTAATATTATGTCAAAAAAACAAAAGTGTCACGCGTAAAAATTGTCAGGTTGCAAACGAAATAATCGCAAAACGACATGTGTCTCAACTGGAAAACACGAAGTTCTACTTCGCGGTGTAAACGTTTGAAAAAAAAACTAACGTAGACAGTCGTTACCAATGATACCTTTCTCCAAGACTCCGCTTGAAAGTTAGAAAGTCCACGAGGTATATATTTTTAAAAGCTTCGAAAAAAAAGGGAATTTACATAGGTAGTTTCTACATTTTAAAGCGAGGAGGTCACACAACAGCTGCCGTTGAAATCATGAACCACGCCAAGTCATTTGGAACGCTCGGGGGTGTTGCGGGAAAAAAAAGAGTCCGTTCGCGGAAACGGCCAATCTTTTTAAAACGCGAGACCCGAAAATTTATTCATCCTTGCTCGGGGAATTTACAGCGCGGATGGCGTAATTAAGGAGCGTAAAGCACCGCGCGAACTCGCCCATATACGCGCCTGCAAAGAAAAAAAAAGCGAAGAAAATAAATGTGAAAAAAAGCGTGAATTTCCATATTCATTTGCGGATGAATTTACATATTCAAGGAGGGTTAGGGAGAGGGGAAGAGGAGGTTTCAAGTGCCATTCATAGTTCAGTAGGCTTTGTAAAATAATAAGGCTCTTTCGCGTTAAAACCTTGAGAAACATCGAGACAGGTGGGGAGGAGAAGAAGAAGAAGAAGAAGAAGAGAGAGAAAGAGAGAGGGAGTATATATAGGTACAAACATTACTCGTTCTTATTCTAGTTCTTACTCCCAGCCCCTCTGGATGATTGCCAATGAATGTTCAAGCGGGTGCGACCTGTTGATGGTGCAGTTGCGCGCATGATGTATAAAAGGGTCAGCGCGTGTATAGACCTCGAGATCACTGGGCATAAGTAATTGGAAAAGAAAGAATCTATAATACTCGAATATATCTGTACTTCTCCATCTCTCCCTTTCTCTCGCTCGCTCTTCTTGCCTATCTTATCGAGTTGTTACTCGACTGCATCTTAACGGCAATTGAATTTTCGTGAGTGTACCAAGCGCGCACAATGAGAGAGAGAGAGAGAGAGAGAGAGAGTGTTTGACGTAGTTTTCGCGCCTTTTTCCAGAGGCAACTCGTTATTCGACCTTTTTTGCGAGAAACGTATTACCAAGGATAATGCGGTATAAAAGCTTTTGCTGCCTCGAGGGAGTGTATTTAATTTTTGTAAGAGCTAACGCGGCTTCCAGTATTTTTAGTTGCGTATAGACACGCGCCGTTATTCCTATTAGAGGGTGATTTTTGACTTGTCGTTTTGGCTAAATCGAGTTTCACCGAAAATGCTTCCATTTTCACAAAAATCTTCACTTTATGTTTATAGGAATTTAGAGGTTTAAATCATTTTTACACCTATTCGGATTTACTTACGCGTCGTGCTAAAAAACATATTTTCGCGTTTATAATCTCAGGTACGAACTAAATGTGTACGTATAGTATAAATATATATATATAGTTGATAGAATCGTTAATGACAGGGACATCGATGAGTTTGACAACATGTGTGTACATTGTGCATAAATAATATCAGTTTCACTAGCGCAATTAAAATATTAATTAATTATACGCATATATATAGATATAGGATCGATTAACTACTGCATCAAACACCGCAACGTATAAACAATCCTGCCCTAGAAACTCCAAACCACTTAGTCGATGACGTGACCAAATCTGGTAAATGTGACTAAATGCAGATAACGTAAACGTTAATATCTTAAAGTAACGATGAAATTTTAATTTAACGAAACAAATACCTATATTTGATAATTTTACATTTAAATATATCATTATATTGATAAGAGAAAGGTAAATTTACACGCATGCGCACACTATAAATTTATACGTTACGAGAAATATGTAAAGTTTTGATGGTTCAATTTTTAATAAAAAAAAATCTAAGTAAACATAAAATTAATATTCTTTGTAACATGTAAAAGGCGAAACTCAAAATGAAAAAATAATAAATCATTTTGATAAAAACTTTCGAGCGTATTTCGGGTATCGATAACAACTTTTGCGCAAAGTTTGCCCGTGTTTAAAATTTGAATAAGATTTTTAATAAAAATGTATTATCTCAATGAATAGTTTACAGCTTTTATTCTTATAACTGCAATTCAACGTGTATTCACGATATTTAAGAAAATTTTTAATAAAAATTATTGTATAATAATTAATCCTAGGTCTATGGGGAATTAATATATATAGCAACAATTAACATAATTGAAAATTCAACCAGTGTCTTAATGGACAAAGACGAAAAATTCTGTTTGATATATAATCAGGTATAAAATTTACATAAGAACGAAATAATGTAGGAAAATGAATAATACTAATAGTAATTTCATTGTTATAATGAAAGTATTCAGCGTTCGTTTTGCCGGCTAGACGGGAAGCTATGTAAACTTGTACCCTTTTTCTGGCTCCTTAAGCTCATTCGCCGACTTTTATTACAAAAAGTACACACACATACATATACATACATACGTACTCCTCGGTACCAGATGTCGCATACAGTACATTTTACAAGCAATTTCAAATAGCTTTGGATATTTTGGTTTTTTCGTATTATCCCGTAACAAAAATGAACTGCGAATCGATTTTATTGTACTACACTAGTTATACTTGAGACGGTATTCGAAACACGTAATGTTCTTATTTTACCCTTGGTATTTGTAAAATTTTATTTCTCAATTCACAAGATAAAATGGTCCGTCTGTGGACAGATAAAATAAAATGTACCAACAAAACACAGTTATTTCTCTAATGTAATTTTCTTTGAAGCCGTTTGTTCTGCTTTGCAAAACTGTTACCAAAGCAAATGCGTAAACGTATTCTAACATTAATGACAATATTAAGGTAATACGGACCTTATTTTTTAAATAAATTAGTTCAAACTTCAAAATTTTGCTACAGGCTCTTATGGAGTGATGACACAATTTATCCTTTTACCGTAATTTATACATATTTCTACACCTATGATTGAATATAAAAACTTTTAAATAAAAGAATATTTATTTCTAAAGAGATCCCCGTCTTAAAAATATGCATATCCATTGTTATTGTCGAGATACAAGCGTAGATGTGAAAAAAATGTCGCGCGGGCTATAAGCTACAAGGGCCCTACAAGACAGAAATGAGAGACTCGCAGTCAGCCAAGTGCGCGTTTGTCTTTATTTGAACGCAAAACACTAAATCACCTCTAACTTTTTTTCCACTGCATATTTGGACCTCAAATTTTGTACACATCTTCTTAATATATTTTAAATAATACAGCAGTTTATTTTGTCATTTTTTAAAACTTCCCCACTCACTTTTTTTTAATTAAGAAATTAGTAGCGTATTAAAAAATGTTTTTTGTTTATATATACATTTTTTTCTTTTACGTGATACATTTATATTAACTTTTTTTTGTTCATTTACGTTGGGAAATATGAGATGACGAAAACACAGTTTCAAAATTACACCAATAGTCGTATTCAATTGCAGTAAATATAGCTTTGTAAAAGTAAACAATTATGGGGATGTTAAATCTGACCGATAAAACAAATTTCTCGCTCTTGATATTCTCGACTGGGAGATACTATTTTTACAAGAATGATCACTAAAACATTGATCTTCCTTACAATGCAATCTACGATGTTCGAAAGGTTTAATGCAATTGGAGGAGTACACGGAGTAATATGATATATATAAAAAGTATCTGATTATTTTTAATAAAAATTGTAGTTCCATGGCACGGCAAACAATTAAGAAACAAAACGCCTGCTCGAAGATTGGAAATATTATTATCCGGTATAATAAAAATGTTGATCTGATTCTAAACTTGGTATTTGTAAAATTTTATTTCTCAATTCACAAGATAAAATGGTCCGTCTGTGGACAGATAAAATAAAATGTACCAACAAAACACAGTTATTTCTCTAATGTAATTTTCTTTGAAGCCGTTTGTTCTGCTTTGCAAAACTGTTACCAAAGCAAATGCGTAAACGTATTCTAACATTAATAACAATATTAAGGTGGTTCGATACTAAAGTCGACAATAACAGATATGAATGAAACCAAGTTATAAACATTCCATTTAATATGCTTTAATGACCAAATAAGGTTTGAATATGGTCACGGACCTTATTTTTTAAATAAATTAGTTCAAACTTCAAAATTTTGCTACAGGCTCTTATGGAGTGATGACACAATTTATCCTTTTACCGTAATTTATACATATTTCTACACCTATGATTGAATATAAAAACTTTTTAAATAAAAGAATATTTATTTCTAAAGAGATCCCCGTCTTAAAAAATATGCATATCCATTGTTATTGTCGAGATACAAGCGTAGATGTGAAAAAAATGTCGCGCGGGCTATAAGCTACAAGGGCCCTACAAGACAGAAATGAGAGACTCGCAGTCAGCCAAGTGCGCGTTTGTCTTTATTTGAACGCAAAACACTAAATCACCTCTAACTTTTTTCCACTGCATATTTGGACCTCAAATTTTGTACACATCTTCTTAATATATTTTAATAATACAGCAGTTTATTTTGTCATTTTTAAAACTTCCCCACTAATATGCTTGTTATACATTTTTTTTTCTTTTACGTGATACATTTATATTAACTTTTTTTTGTTCATTTACGTTGGGAAATATGAGATGACGAAAACACAGTTTCAAAATTACACCAATAGTCGTATTCAATTGCAGTAAATATAGCTTTGTAAAAGTAAACAATTATGGGGATGTTAAATCTGACCGATAAAACAAATTTCTCGCTCTTGATATTCTCGACTGGGAGATACTATTTTTACAAGAATGATCACTAAAACATTGATCTTCCTTACAATGCAATCTACGATGTTCGAAAGGTTTAATGCAATTGGAGGAGTACACGGAGTAATATGATATATATAAAAAGTATCTGATTATTTTTAATAAAAATTGTAGTTCCATGGCACGGCAAACAATTAAGAAACAAAACGCCTGCTCGAAGATTGGAAATATTATTATCCGGTATAATAAAAATGTTGATCTGATTCTAAACTTGTATTAACATTAAGGACATAATTACATAACCTCGCTTACACGCTTGCTTTTTATGCAGAACATTTTGAGTAGTTTTTATTTATTTGTTTTCTTCGTGTAGTTTATGAGATATATTATTCGAAAATTGTAAATATCCCTATAATGGTATATCTATATAAATTAAAAAAAATTAATATTGTTTATTACTAAACCAAACATATTGAAAATTTTATTTAAATTACAGTATAAAATATTAGTTTACCTGAAAATAGTATACGTATGCCAGTCGATGAATAACTTTAATAATAATATAACGAATTTTTATAAATTGAAAAGCTGCACAGAGAAAAATATTGTATTAAAAATGGTCATAGTTATTAGCAACGAAATTACAGACTAAAAAATCCAAAAAATTACTGCAGATTATGATAAACATTACACGAATTATACAATAAAAATTATATAAATATTCTAGCAAATTCGACCGTATCTTCTAGTAATATTTTAGATTTTCACAGTCTCCGATTTAATTACTAAAGACTGTGATAAGTTTTAATCATTTCATTTTTCATCGTGTAGCTACAAGAATCCCTTCCCAACAAAATTACAATGGAAAAAAGGGTATCGATAAAACTGATGCGCGAGTAAGTAGAACGGGGATATTTGTCGACACACAGGACGATCTCCAAGTTAAAGTATTGTAAATACGAAGGAGAATGATTTGCATGTTATCCAAATCCAAAATAGAAAAACAGTGAAGCGAAATCCACCAACAGGAAATAACGATCGGCTGGATGAAGACTACTATCAGATCTTGTAGCACTTGTCATTTCCTTTCGAGTGAGTCGTAAGAATGCCATAAATCGTTCCGTTAGCGCGACAAAACCACTCAGATGCCAATCTGTGATAACGACAGCCGGAGAGTATCAACGCCGTTTATTCGGCTTTGCCTCGGAAAATCGCGAGATTCCAGCCTCTCCTCCACGCTTCTCGCTACTGCTCTTCTGTGTATAGTTGCATTAACGGCATTGGAATCGGTACTTCGCTCGAGCTTACCTACTGATGAATTACCTCGTCTTCTCTTTCCGATTTACCGTTTTCGTATTTACAATTCGGCGCTTCGACGGTTCTTCCGTCCTTGAAATTCACTTGGGTCCTTAAGCTTCCTTTTTTAATTGAAGCTCAGCTACATCTTTAATTACATCCTATATACTGTTTACTGTTTATCACGCTTCGAAAAGTTACGTAAATTCACGCTTTAGGATTCATTATACGACGCTACAATCTAATCGATTTTTCTTATTTATTTTTAGATGTTTTAAATTAATTTAATTGTATACATAGATACCGACAAAAGAATACCTAAAAGGCTGCCAAATTCAACTTTTATCTTCCTTAGCTTATTATAGTAATTACAATTTATAAAATATTATAGTATTTGACAAAAGTACGAAAAGACTTTTGCACATTTGTTTACAAACAATTCATCTTTGTTCAAAATTTGAGACTTAAATGCAATCGGAAACTTCTTACCAAGAAATGTTGATTATTGATTTTATTTATACTTTTGCCACACCAATTACATTTTAGTCTCAAATTTTGTACAGAGGTTGAAAGTCGAATACATAACTACACTAGATTATTAAACAAGACATTCTACAAAGTTTCCAGTCAATATTGAAAATGTACGATTTTTCGTAATTTATCAATGCAGAAACTTTTAGGGTATTTTTGTTAAGTTGACCTGCATATTCTTTTTTAAATAAATGTAATAATTTTTTTTCCTGGGTCGGTAACCCATCGGGTATGTCACCTCTTAATTTGTTAAATTTATAACATTCAACGCTTCAGAGTTATCAAAACTTGTATAGAGTGTGACGTAAATTCCAAGTCGTAATTTGTTAAATTTTTATTTTTATTTTTATTTAATTTCAGAATAATCAGAAAAGGTAGCTATCACATTATTTATATTTAATTAATATTTAAACAATGAATTAGGAAATAAATTTTTTATTTTTTAACCTTTAGCAATTTTTGGGCTTGATCACGATATGAGAGAGCCGCGAGGAGAGCCATATTTGTAATTTAAGGAAGTTCAATGGTGTCTTGCTGTGCGGAGAAGAGAGTCTCCTCTGCGCGCACCGTTGCTATGACCGCGCACAGCTCTCCGCACGGCTTACGAACTTGACTTTTTGTTAATGTTTTCATCAATTTCTTTAACTTTTGCGTGGTGACATGAGTTCAAATTTTACATACCGCAAATTTTGTGATGTGCCTATTTTTTACCGACACTTTATTTTTACCGTCACTTTACGTATTTGCTGATTTTTATTAATCATAAATAAAATTCGGGTTCGCAGCCACCTTTGTATTTATTTAGCTTTGCAGACTTATTATCTTTGTTGTGTTCAGCTTAATACTTTTTATATCAACACACACAATGGCTGATATAAATTGATTTATTTTGTGTTTGCGTAATTTTTATATATTTTTTTGTGTTCTCTATACACAATTCTTTTTCGATTTTTAATTCAATTCCTTAAATTTACATATTAAATATAAGCATAAATTTGATTTTTTATATTTATAGTTATTGTTATAATTTAACTTATAATTTTGTTTTTCTTTTTTAAATAGTTGAAAATTAAAAATATTATAATTTTAATTATTATATATTTTTGGCACTTTGTTGTTTGGAACATTGTTAATTCACCACTTCTGTGTGGGCGCTTATTACCCCTCCTTGAATAACTCCATCGCCCAGGGATATGCCCGTGAGGATAGGAAAACCTATAATTATAGGAAAACCTTCCCCGAAATAGTCGGTATATTAAAATATTCTTTTTGGGTGTTTAGGTCACACTGCGTAGGCCCAAGCACCGAAACTCATCCAAGTGCTGCACAGCAAATGCTGCTTAACTTTCGTGATCGGCCGAGGTGTGTCCCTATCACTCCGCCATCGCGTCGGTCTATAATTTTAATTATTTTTTAAATGTAGTAATATGTTTATTTATTAAATTTTATATTTACATTATTTTCATATTTAATTTATGTTTTTGCCACAAGATTAAAAATTGAACAGTTTTTTATTAACCTTAAAACAAATTATTTTATTAATTTTACAGTCTAATATTATTCTATACATTATTCTAATATGTCTAAAAAAAATAATATTTATTTTTAATTTGAATGTAGTTACATTTTACTATTCTAATTCTATATGTTTAATCACAACTCATTGTAATTCTAAGAATTTACATATTTGTCAACTTCAGCTGACAGTATTCTTCTGAATACTAAATTTACCTTTGTATATGATTGAGCGGTCTTCTGTATATGTATAGATATCTAACTTATCATTAATTTTACTTTTTATTCTTAGATAGTAAATTATTTTGTTTTATCATACTGTACAGTACCCAATTGTTGATCATGAACCAATTTCTGATCAGTATATTATTTTAATAAAATAATAAGATTTACATAAATCTAATCATTGCTACATACAATTTAGAGGTTAAGGGGAGGTTAAAGCCCCATCTCCCTTTTAGTTATCCAACTGTCTTCGTATTTCAAAGTTTTTATAAAAATGGCGAAACTAATTAACACTTGTTTTGGACAAATCGATAAATAATATTGAGAGCTATGGCGCTCTTCTCTTTATTTAAATAATTATTATGTTAGTCTAAAGTAATTTGGTAATTTCTAAGCTACAGACATTTTGAAATTAGGTTTCAATGCGTAAATAAGCCTTCGTATTTCAAAGTTTTTGGAAAAAATATTTACTTAATCAACTCAATGTTAAACGAAAAATGTTCATTGAATTGAGCTATATGGCGCTCTACTATTCCTTTTTTACCTTAGTTTTTACCAATTTTACAATAGTTATAAATAAAGCAAAATATGTGATTTTTTCTTTAGCCTCCCTTTAAACAGTCACTAATTGGTCAGCAGTCTTAACTAGGAATTGGTATACGCACCGAAAATTTGCTGATTAGAAATTGGTACTTCCCGCGTCCTTTTTCTTAAATCAAAGAGCGCGACAACGCGCGACGCAAGTATCGGCACGTAAGACTTATTATACAGCTAACTCAGTCATTTGTTGTTTACTTTAACAATAGCAGTTATTTTATTTTTCCAAGATCGCTAGAAGAAGTTTTATACTCACATTTTCTGTATACGGCAACATCCATACAATTATTAGTCTTTTTAACATAAAATTATTCTATGAACGTACGGATTTGCCTTAACTGATCAACAATTGGGTATGTGACGGTATCTTAATAATTTATTTAAAATAACGTGATATATGTCACACCGCTTTATTTATATTCACTGGTGTTTAGTTTTGTATTAGATTCTGTACACTTTTTATCAATCGCACTCTAAAGTTAATCACATTTTTTTCCAAGTCTACATAAGAGCCTATGGATAAGAAGTCATCTTTTATGTCGTATATCTTCAAAATTTGCGCGGAAAAAACATTGAAAAAATTCATGGACATTTCCGACACTCTTACAAATAATATATTTCAATTTCATTAAATTCTGTTAACTCTGACGTAATCATTAAACATCTTCAATGCATAAATTACCAAACTTGAGAATATATTTACTACTATAAAAATATACAGAAAACCAGAGTTTTAGACTCTAACGCTCTTTTTTACGATAGATAAGCAAATAACGAAAAATTTCGCCAAAAATGACCTTGACTTTGATCATTTACAACTCGAAAACAAATAGAGATATATGTTCAAACTTAAGTTTAAAAAAACTGAGATCGAGTAAATTAGATTTGAAAAAAGAAGCTGAAATATCTTGATTTGGTCATAAATAAAGAAAATAAGACAATTTGGCCTAAAAAATCAGTAAATTTTTTAATTCAAAATAGTCACCAAAATATCGTTAAATTCGTTTTTCTTTCATAACTTTCGGCCAAATCAAGATATTTGAGCTTATTTTATCTATCGGCAAAAAGAGCGTTAGAGCCTAAAACTCTGGGTTTCTGTATATTTTTATAGTAGTAAACATATCCTAGAGTTTGGTTAAAATACGTATCCCGGAGATGTGACACTCTCCTGGTCAGTTATTTTTTGACCAATTTGGTTGAAAGTTATAGTCATATTTCCAGATACATGCATAATGCATTTTGATTTTTATAAAAACGTTTTTTTATTTAATCAATATTTAACCAATACTTGTTGTTCAAATACTCTCTTTAGTAACTTTTATTTAAGATTGAGAATTAATTAAGTGTTGACTTTACCAGATAATATTCACATTATAATCGAGTATATAACTAGTTTACATTATTAAAATTATCTATTCCTTTTCAAATTAACTATTTATTATTAATTCTATTCCTTATTTAAAATATTAGTATAATCTCTAAGAAGAAAGGTCGATGGTTCATTAAGAAACCATGAATCTGAATTGTTCGCTTCAAAAGCTCTAAAATTATTATTTAATCGACAAGTACTTATATTGTTAATAATAATACATATTTTATATATTTGTAAAATGTTAATACAAATAAATAAGTAAATCTAAACTGATGTACTTATAAAGGTGTTTGATCATAACAAGTTAAAACTTATCCAATAATATATCAAATTATTCACATATAAGATATCACAAAATAGTAAAATATCATTCTCAATTGTACTTGAATTCCAATTTCATTATCGTACGTGTATTTCACGTATACATTTTTCATTTAATCATAAAAAACAAATCATTAAAATTTATTAATTCCAGACACTAATTTGTAATTTTAGTTTAGATTTAATATTTTAGTCTTTTGAGTATATATTTTTATATATAAATTACATACACTTTACATATTAGAGAATAAACAAAGAGTTAATAAAAAATGTAATTTGCTTTTAATTAACAACAGATACACGACGATTTAATAAAGATGCTTGAAGTAATTTTAATATTGTAAAAAATTGAAGTATATTAGGTAAGTTTGAAAATTGTGATTGGAACGTTTTGCTAATTTATCAATTTATAGCTAAACCATCATTTGAAATGAAGGTAATAGCTTATATCGGGATAAGATAAAACGAAAAAAATTACGCCCGTATTTTCTTTAGGTGAATTAAAAAGCATATAGTTGAAAAGTGTCTATGTATTTATTTGCACTGGTACGAACGAAAAAAAAATGAATAAAATAATGTAAACTGTACGTTTGTATAATATTTTGTTTTGATACATGTAAACTGAAATGAAATAAAAATTGTTGAAGTACAAGAAAAACATTTGCACAACTTTCATATTATGAGTTAAGTTTACTTTGAAAATAGTAAATTGTTTGGAACCTTTAAGTTAACTTTTTAAATAAAGATAAAAATGTCTTCTTATTCGGTGTGTAAAATCCCTTTAATAAATTGCGTAGCACTTATTTCCCACAATTTCACGAAATTATTAATTTTCCCGCATTTATTTGTCAACCGCGATTCGGACATTTATAAAATGGACTAATATACTGTATCTAAGCTACACGTAATCCATATAATCGTTATTGTACAAACTATACGGTAATATCTTGAATTAGTGGTACGATCGATGTGTTATTTACCCAACTCATTTTTACGAATTTGAAATAAAAAGAGGACAGAATATGCATTTTTATCGAATTTGAGTTGAATAAAGCAATAGATGCTTTTTGTCAAAAGTCTTTATGATAGGTCGATCTGGGTAAAAAAATTAATATCGATTTGATAGCTCTTGCAAAAAAAAAGTAACATCTTGTGGAAAAATTGGGTAAATTCAAAAATTAAATTGCAATTAAGTTTAGACAACTACGTTATATTAAAATACTACTCGGTATTCTGTCGAATAAAATTATATTAGTAATCTCGTGTAGTTCAACTCAATCGCATTTTTTGTCAGAATGAAACATTCGTATTCTTCATATTATTTTATAAAAGCGTCTAATTACCCAAATATTTTTTATTAAGCGAGAGTTAAGAAACAAAAATATGCTAATTAAAATAATTAAAATTTTAAATAATATTTTAGTATATTTAAGAGACGTACATTAAAGACAAAGTACTAGAACTTTTATAGGTATATACTGCACGGACAAAAGAGTTGTAATAAAAATGACTGTGTCATTGAATAATCAAGGGTCTTGGCAAATAATTCATAATAAAATTTACCCAAAATTTTTAACAGGTATACAGTAAATTTTCCTATAAAACAGTAATTTACAGTACAATTTTATTTCTCCGCGTAAATAATTTTAAATAATATAGGCTATTATTTCGGAAGGTTAAAAAAGTCGATCCCTTAATCGTGTAACCCCCTTCCACTCTGTTCCGTGTCATTTTTAAGAGTGACCGTAATAATCTCAGAAAAAGAGTAAATAAAACGGTGAAATCTTGACCGTCTCGGAAAAATCCAGCGCAGCTCGTCAAAGTGACACTTGGGTGAATCGTTGTCGCGATGGTGGCACCCGGTACGCTTCTCTCTCCCTCTCTTTCTCTCTCTCTCTCTCTCTCCCTCCCTCTCTCTCTCTCTCTCTCTCTCTCTCTCTGTGTCTTTCTCGCTCTCGGCGTTTATCGGGCGATAAACGCCCGGAGTAAAAAAATAAAAGTGCGACAGAGGCTTTTCCAGGAAAGTTTATCCGGAACAGCTTTAGCCACCTCGTTTATCCGGCGTGCGTGGGGAATGCGTTATAAATTGTTCCATATGCACTGTATTAGAGTATAACAGCAACCCACCCGGCGGATGCCCTCGCGTGTATTTATTGCGATAGGTTTCGTGCAGAATGCACCGCCGCCAAATTTATTGTCGGCAGCACAACGCGCCCACGCGCGAGAGCGCAAAAACTCACCCGTAGAAAAAGAGGGAGATGGTAAAACCTCGGCTAGAGTTTTTCGCGACCGGTAAATTCCAACGCCAAATTTCTATCGACCTTGTTGTTGTTGTTGTTGTTGTTGTCGACGCCGTCGTCGTTGTTGTTGCTTAACCTTGTTTCCTCCGCGCTAGTTCCTATTGATATCTATATTTGTGTTTTTCCGTAGATGTCAAATTTTTTTATGTCTTACACGGTACACGCAACGGTCCTCTAATCCTTTCTCACGATGCATATTTCGAGTTTTGCGTTTTGTCGTTTATCTCTTGGAAATAGTGATAGATTTCGTGGTTTGACGCACCGTCTACACACACAGACGCAATACACATATACGGTCCCGTTTTAAAAACAGATCGATCGAACGTTTAGATTCTCGTTGAAGCCAGATTTTATGGATCGTTTTTACGTTGAGAGTTGGAAACCAAATTTCCAGATTTATGGAAGGCTCGTCTAAAATTGTTGTTGAGAATGAAAAGCAAAAAAAATTTTTGGATCAAGCAAATGGAACAAAGTGAGCTTTACAACAAATTTTTTTTTTTTCGTTACGTACGATTCGAAGTTAATATTTTACGGTCGGGGCATTGATACGCTTATCTTTATGTTGACTATGGAATATAGTCCTCGTTGTAACAGAGAGTTTTGATTTTCTAGTTTAATCTTTTATGACTTTCGTAAATAATTCAATTAAATTGATAACCACTATTTGTAATTGCTCATATTTTCGAGCACGCTGTGTCAATATTTATTTAAACGCAATACCAATCGCAAATTACCGATGTATTTTATTTATTAAATTATTTTTTAGTAAATGATTTATTTTATACGATACATTGAAAATAATTACGCGTGTACATTAAATAGCGAATGGATATTTTACTACTATATAGCTGCGAACTAAAGTACTTAGAATTAAAATATTTCCGAACGTATTTTATTTATATTTTCTTAATAATCTTTTAACAAATTATTGTATAATGTTCAATTTATCGCCGGCGTGATTTAACGTTGTAAGTTTTACATTCCTGAAAGCTCTCTATAAAATATAAATTATCTTTGAAACTTCATAGTGAATTACATGGAATTAAATTAATGTAAATTATTCGAAATATTATTAGCACATTTTGAATTGATGGTACTTTAAATTTTAAAGGAAACAAAGTAGTATCGATTAATATTTATTATCGCAATCCTTGTAGCGTATTTGCATTATTTTAAAAACACTAAGTAATTTAGTCGTAAACAATTACATATATTATTATTAAGTTAAAAAAGAAAGAGGTAGAGAGAGAGAGAGAGAGAGAGAGACCATTTCGTCACTTATCAACCAATAATCAGGGCTACAGAGGACGTCAAAGCAATATGTTAAATTTAAAAATTAAATCCCGAGAGAATGGCGTCGTGTACTTTTTACGTGTGACTGTGTGTGTGTATGTGAAATGGCCACAAAGCGATCCGCGGTAAAAACGAGCGGAGACTAATTCGTCAGCGAGGGCTCGATAAAAGAGTCTGGTGACTATATATATATAGGCCCCCGCGATAGATCTCGGTTTTTAGCCCGAAAAGCGGAGAGGTGCACCAGTGGAGCCCTGTCAGTGCACGTGACGCGCGGCTCGCGTATCACTCGACCTCGGTAATTAATGAGTGTCGCGATACACCGGGGGACCGTTGCTGCTGCAGGGAGATTTCCCACGGCAAAACTCTGCCCGGGCAATAAGTCATTAAGATGCGCATCGACCTTTCTCTCGTCAAATTGCGGCCTCGGCTTGCGGTTTCGGATTTCACCGAAGAACAAAAATATTAACCGTCCACTCTTTTTTTCATTATCCGCTTCTCTCTCTCTCTCTCTCTCTCTCTTTCATTTTCTTTTTTCCTCTTTTTCGCCCGTTGATGTCTTTTTAATGGTTTAGGTTAAATTGATACAGCTTGATATCATATATACATACCTGGGTATATATTTATGTACGTATTAGTTAAAGTAAGAGAGTAATTATTATTCTATAGAGAGTATTTGTAAGAGCACATAAACCATTTTAATATTGGTTTTAATTTAAAATTTATTTATTTTAAATGTACAAAATTTCACAATCTTCTTCAATCTATATACACGTGAAAATTTAACGGTTCAGTGATATAAAAATATGTGAATTTAACGGCCTTTCCGAGATAAAATCTAGGTTTTTTAATTCGAGAAAACTCATTGTACTTTTAGACCAGTATAGTTGGGTAAAGTTTCCCAGAGAACGAGATTTTTAAAAAAATTATCACCCGTTTTTGTCTCCTCATTCCTCATTATAGGAAGCTAAAGATTATACTTCAGACACCTGTCACAAGATAACCCACGATGCATTATGTTCTATTATATAATAAGAATGGACAACAATCTCTAACCAGTAAAGATTCAGTCGTCTTCTTCTACCGGTAAGAAAAAAATCACCAACCATAGAATACAACGTACTTTCATTGCAGACGAAAACGCTTACATAAAAATTTATTCTTAAAAATGACGAACAGTACAATAAGCCTTTCGCCAATTTAAAATTAAATTTTACTCCGGAAAGACCGTTAAATTCATATTATCTTATATGATAAATTGTTTTCTATACGCGAGAATCTTTTTCACCCTTTTTCACCTGCGCTTTTATGCATAATGATGTCAAAAATTACATAATTTTTAAGTGAGAGGTTATTGGTTTTGGTAAGTTATTAAAATAGATTTTCTGCATTAAAATAATATCTACATATCAAAGGATCGAATATAAAAATAAATTCATCGTAATTATAAGCTGCTAACCAAATTCAATTCGGTAGAATATCAAATAACTTTTTAAGATTGATTTTCATTTGATTGTATGATGATAACATGACCTTCACCCGTTATATATCATATCAAAGTTTAAATTCTCTTCAGTATCGATCATTTTTATTTTACGAAACTTTTTGGCTCACCGTATTTTTGAATACATTTAAAAATGAAAATAGTCGAATCCATCAATTTGAATGAAATAAACTTTAAGCATGACTCTCTCATATACTTATAAAAGTAATTCTAAATCGTAAAGGTCGGTACAGTTTTTTTCTCAATCTCTGTCTATCGCCTACCGAGTTTTGTAATTTTATGAAATTAAAGTTAACAATATGAAATTAAATTACATTTTTGTATTACTTATAATTTGTATAAAAATAATAATTTATGTATAACTCTAGTTTAAATAAATAAATATTTAAAAAAGCATACTATTCAATAAATAAATATAAATAAATATCATATATTTACTTTAAAACAAAAATTTAAAAATATTATTACGAAAGAAGACACAAGTGTGTAAAGTGAAAAAGTATTGTCGAGAAAATATTTTCTGAGATTAAGATTGTAAAGTAGAAGGGAACAGTATTCACTTATAAGGTAGAATGAGAACTT
The DNA here is from genome assembly GCA_026168455.1 of Theocolax elegans. Taxonomy (NCBI): domain Eukaryota; kingdom Metazoa; phylum Arthropoda; class Insecta; order Hymenoptera; family Cerocephalidae; genus Theocolax; species Theocolax elegans. Next base: position 43,799,242 of record CM047430.1, read on the forward strand.
TTAGTTGTCTTAAAAAAAAAAGCGGAGAGAGGGTTAGACAGAGTGTAATATAGGAAGTCGATTTAAAATTCTCATCGAAGGCCTAAAGCTTAATGAAAGCCCACCTCCCACCTCCCTGAAAAAGATCATCGGAGGCAACGTTAAAAGAGCCCACGGTCACACATATGCGGGCGCTCTCGAAGTGCATTTTCGGGGTGCGAAGTGGCCTCTGCAACGAGTGCGCACACACACTGTACTCGAGTGGCTTTTGTGCTTTCTCCCTCTCTCTCACTCTCTCTCTCTCTCCTTGGTGCTCGATGGGCCGAGACAATGGTTCCGAGCGCACTCGCACACCGATCTCTCCTTTTTTTCCTCTCGAGAGCGTAACGTCACAGAGCCCTTCGGGCGTTCGTCCCAATCGATTTTTACATCTGGCTATTATTGCGACTCGCTCGACTTATTTTTCTCATTCGCGCTCTTCCGAATCCCTGTACTTCTTGAGTTCACAGTGGGTTTGTTGTGTAGTCAATGGGTAATAGAATGAAATTTTGTAATCGACACTGCGGGTGTTTTTCTCTTACCAACGTGCTTTTCGAGCGTCAAATTATCGTCATTACGAGTCGATTTAATTTAATTACATTACTTTTTCTATTATCTTCGGTCGATTATTTTCCCCCTTGAGTGTACTGCATACATGCACATACATATAATATTGTGAGTTACAAAAAGTTATTTTTTTTTATTCTATATTTATTGATTTTCGTAGTTATTTCATCGACTTTTTAGCATTAATCAACAAATAAAGCTGTATCACATTTTCATTCGGAAATCCTTATTCTACCGTTTTCGCTGCGGAGAAAATATTTTATCAGGTTAAATAAAAATATGTCTACTTTTATTTACAAAACTACCAAAAACGTAATTTTTTTTTTCGAAAAACTGTCTTTACTGCGAAACGTAATGGTTCGAAATTTCAATTCGAACACAAAATTTTGGTTTAAAACAGAAAAATAAAAAATTACGACTTAATAATTATTTTTAGGATTTAACAGTCTCCATCTTAATTTTAATAAAAAAATGATTAATCATTGAAGGGATTTAGACCAAAAATTATAAGTATATTACAAAAAGAAGATATCGGATAAAATTCTCAAGAAATCCTAATTTTTAAGGTTTTTATGGAATTTCCTTTATTTTATCCGAAATTCAGTCCACATGTATTTAACATAAAAATTAAAAATCTTTAACAATCGAAATAAAAAATCGTAGATGATGTACCAAAATTTTAAGAAACACGAATATTTTTTATGGCACTTTCTTGACTTTCTCTGGAATTCAAACAACTTATTAAATATACGACAAAATATAACTGGCAGCTTTACGGTGATAAATAGAAAGTATTCGAAGTATCGATCTTATACATGTATGAAAAGTAATTTATTGATTTTGTGTTAGGCTTTGAGAATCGAAAATATATAACTGGTTGTCAAATATTTTACCGCAACAAAATATAACTTGACAGTTAAGTTGAATTGTTCGACTGTTTGCTGATCTACACACACGCGCGCGCGCGGGCGCACATACACACACACACACACACACACACGCACACACACACACATATATTACGTAAGTAGTAATTTTGGGGGAATATTCAAAATAAACGTAATACCAATCGTAGTTGCTTATCCAGTGTTATGTAGTCTAACTGCATTATACGCGTGCTCTCGTGAATCTCCCTTTCAAAGCTAATAAAGTTTGATCCATGCCGATGTTCAGATGTAACTTGTCAGTAAGCTCTCACGATATGGGTTTTAATGATACACCGGAATTGCTTATAATTAAATAATTGGACAAATTTTTCAACGCACACATTTATCGTACATAATTATAGCTTTAATTGGAATAAATTCGAAATGCACCTACGAATAATCATACAATTACCCAGTAATAATAATTCCATTTAACTTGACAAAAGGTTAAAAATTATACGAAACTGGGAATAGCGCAAAATAATTTTTAAAAAAGAACCCAAGACAGTGAAATAAAATTAGTCGCTCGTATAAACGTGCTCATTGGAAAAATTGAAAAAGCAGGTAAGTTCGTTTAAAGAGAAGCACTATGCGGCTATTCGCATGTATATATACATATACATGTCTATACCTATATATAGATCGAGGCACATACGTGTACGTTCGAAAGCATAAGCTTAAACTACATCGACGCCACAAGAGCCAATCCGGCACGTTTGCCTTATAAACAAGGAATTAACGGAAGCTGCACATTCGCGGTATAGAATGTACGGCGAGTTGCCGAGCTTTTTGGTTGCGCACGCACGTACCGTCCGTACGTTTCTCCACGCGCGAACACCCGATTGAAAGAAAAGAGCAATAGCTACTGTGCCACTCTTCCCTTCTCCCACCCCACCCCCCTCCACCGCCCTTTTTCATCCCCCTTTCTTGCGGAGACCGACGAGATTCTCTTTCTCTCCTTCGTCCCCAGGAACGAAATGAGAGCTCTCCGTTACGGAGATTACGTCGCACCGGGGAAATGATTATAGTGGAGCTACTTTTAAGAGAGAGGGACCAAAAGAGACCAAGAGAGAGAGAGAAAGAAAGAAAGAGAGAGAGAGAGAGGGAGAGAGAGAGAGACCACTCGGGAAAAAGGGATCTCTGAACTTAGTGGAAGGAAAATGCTCAGGATTTTTCTTGGCTTTACTTGCATGAAGATCTTTAGTCTTTTTTTCTCTCCCTCCTCGTCTCTCGCAGTTCTTCCTCTTTTATATTTTTACTTCCGCTATCCTTTTTAAAGGCGGGGCGATAATTATTTTAGGCCAAGTAATTATACGCATGCACCGAGAATGGAAAGCTCCGCGAGCCTCGCGAAATTTATGTCAACCTTTTTCCCTAAAATTAGCTTGTAATTCTAAAATTTTTTTTTATTTTAGATTCATTTATACACCTTCTCCCTCTCTACTACCCCCCTCTCCCCACCCTCTCTCTCTCTTTTTACGCTAATGGAGTATAGTTGAAGTACTTTGCGAAGTTTATACATTTTTACATCTCTTGTGGGAAACTAATTTATCCCGAATTTTTATTTATTACTCAATCGTTTGAAAATTTTAATCACCGTACAACTGTAATCTGCATTTCGATTAGCCATAACCCGAGAAAAATATTTTCTACAAATATATCGACATTTTTTTTATATGAATTATTATTAATATGGTATTTAATTGAATATTTAAATCATGTCTTTGTAAAACATTTTTAATAAATTCTATCAATAACTCTGTAAAAATATGAATCTTATAAATGGGTTTTAAAATAAAAATTATAAATTTTATATAATATTTCTATCGACTTACGTGAGAAAGATTCGAGTTTGTGAATTAAATTTTTTTTCTACCGGAGGTCACCATTACTGTCATTCAGCATTATCCTGATACGTAGTGGTTTTATTTTTAGAAACAATTTTTAAACCACGAGAAATATGTAAGGGGAACTAAATTGGATAGCACAAAAAAGTATATAAGAAAGAAAACGCGCTTGGAATGTTCTCCACTCTGAACGACGTAACCACTTTTAAATTCCGGCGATAATGTTCCTCTTTTTTTTATATATTAACATTTTGTACAATTATATATTTTATAAGAAATAATTATATTTGTTATAGTTAATAGTTTAATTAACATAATTTAATAGATTTTTAAACAATTTTTTAATGTTGTAATTACTGGAAACTATATATTCTTTGATTGCACCATGTGTGTTTAAACATTTTTTAAATTGAACCTCTCTTGTATTTGATCCTACAAAACAGTATCGTCAGCTATCAAATCGTTGCGTTTAAAGTATATCTCTTGATCCCCATCCTCATATTTTCAAAATATAAGGGGCAAGCAAAAAAGTTTGAGAAAGAAGCTATATAAAGGAAAACATAAACGATTCAAAGTATCAATATATCATAAATTTTTATATTCGAGTGATTTTCATTTTCGTTGAGGGTTAGAAAAAATAATGTAAAGTTGGTGGGTCGGGGTGAATCTGAATTTGAAAGGGCGATTGAGGCGATCAACCACTTGGGTTGAGCGATATATCCAGGCCTAAATCCTGAACTCATCGAAAGTTTCTCATTGGCATGTTTATAATCCGCTAATCGCTCTCGCTTACCTTTCCGCGGGCACAATTTAAAACTTTTCGTGGCGCCATTATCCTCCCTGGGCGTTGTCTCTGAAGCCTCGGCCCGTTACCTTAAAACCATTTACCCTTTAGAGGGGCCGCACCTCCTCGACCTACCTCCACTTCATTTTGCGCCTCATAGATCGTCGAATTTCAAGGAGTTTTAGCATTCTCAACTTTGTAATCGCTTTATAAATTATGCGCGCACTCCCGTTGGGCCGACTCTTGAAAATCGCGGCTCGACGACGTTGTTGTAACCGACGATTCAATCCCCTGGGCCGACCGGATGATATGAATTGCTGGCCAAGACCCGCTCTTACACCCAAATGACTGAACATTCTATATTTATGCCATTTTTAAATTCACCGAACAAGTAGAAAACTTGAACTAATTTTTTTTCTCAAGAAAATGAAGTTAAGTACCTAGTAATTTGGCAAAATCAAAATTGGAACTGATAGTTCAACAGCTATAAGTAAGCAATATTTATTTTAAATATAATAGTATAACCGATGTATTTAGAATTTTTTAATAAATAAATTTAAATCTAAAAATAATTAATTAATACACTAAAATGTTAATTAAGTCTTCAAATATACTGCAACCTTATTCAACGAATTTTGAATTTTCGTATAAATAAGTAAATTTCATGTCCAATCAGTATTTAAATATTGTTCCTAGATTATGTCGTTTTTGGAATCTCACACTACACAATATCAGAAATTGTAACTGCATATAGCAAGATTTAAGATAATTTGCAAAAACTATACTGTTTGATTTAAAGGTCTTTTCTTCTCTCATCACAAATACGTTTTTTATTGTACAAGGACAAATTAGTTGGTCAAATTTTGTTAAATTTATAAATAAATAAATAAATACAAAAGGCTTGAAATATATTCTAAAAATTATAAATATCTGCTTTCTGATTATAAAAATAGTGATTATTCATTATTTTTTATTAAACGAGGAATTCAATTTATCGAAAAATCGTTCTATAACGAAGTTGTGTTTCCTTTGAAGATATCTGCGAATTTTTTCAAACCTTTTTATCGATAAATCAGTGAGATTTTTGGGCAGCCGTGAGTCATTATTTTATAGCTATAATATCACCGACCAAAAACTGTTATTTACGTATAATTAATTTCAAAATTTTTTATATCACTAGGTTTTAAAATTTTTGGGACTTTCTATGTAGTTCACTGCAATTTGAGTATCACATCCCCTTAAAATTTACTCAATGTTGTGTGTTTTATCATATTTAATAATTTTTAACCATTAATATTATATATGATTATGAATTTATCAGTATATTTGTAATAATTTATTTCTCTAACAATACATATAAAATAATAAAAAATGGGAAAATTGGTAAACAATGTATGAATATTCCAGTAAGTGGTATAATTACAATATACTGTACGCGTAATGCCTAAGAAGCAAGAAAACTCCGCAATGAAGGAACATTTACAACACCTAAAGCTCGCCCTTCGTTTTGATAAGCCGTCTGTTGTGTCTTTCCCTGTTTTTATGAGACGCGCACTCGCGCATATATACCCTCTCAGCCGGTCTATATAATTGAAAGCTGTATATTTACCCACGATCACGAAGCGCGCTATAGAAAAGGTTCTCATCGGCAAACACAAATCACGTCTCTGCCTCGAGGAACAGGTGGAGGGGAGGAGGAGGAGAGGGAGATGCTATTGCAACCTTACGGGTTTCCGTTGACGAACTTATATATATATATATACCTATGTAGTTTAGCCTCGGATTCGCGTTGATACGTCACGAGGGGTGAGATAGAGAGCGAACCCGGAGGCAAAGCATGAAATCAGCTTAGTTGTAGTCGAAAGCGACTCGAAAATTGCATTGCTCTCTCGTCCTCGTATGTAATAGAAAAGAAATACCAAAAAACGCGGAGCGCTAGCTACGGAGACTTCCATTTGGTTGTACATCTGCATGAAAACGTCTAACTAAGGAATAGATATTCTCGAAGTAAGGAATGAAATGGAAAAGTGGTACGAATAACGTTAAATAAATAGAGTACCTTTTCAAATTACTTTTAATTATCTATACCCTACTGATGAATATTAAGGGGGTCAGGCACTGTTTCACCTGTAAAATTCGTTAAAATTAAATATTTCAATTAAAAGTTTAATTTACTGTAATACAAAATATGTTAATGTGCGTAAATTAAGATGTTATTTTTGTGAAAATTTTGAAATTTTGGCTAGGAACATTGTGACAACATGAAACCATCAGAATCCTTGGTTCAGCCTGTAATATTTATTTTTGAGTTTTTACACAATTGGCTTAAAATTTTGAGATAAATTTGTCTAAATTAATTGTTAGAAATTAAGTAATACAAAATTATAAAAACGTAAATTGAATGTTATTCACAAAAAAATGTTTGATTATTATATACAATATTTTGTAAATTTGCTAAAATATTGTTTTTAAAAAAATTCAGTAGTATTTTATGATTTCTGTTTCACTTATTACTTTCTAACAATTAATTTTAAGAATGTTGCCTCAAAATGCTAGACCAATCCTAACCAAGACCAAACAGTAAATGAGTACGAATGTTTATTTTAGGTCTTTCATTTAACCAAGGATTCTAATGGTTCCATGTTCTCAATTTTTCTGACCAAAATTTCAAAATGTTCACATAAATAATATCTGAATTTGTGTTCTTCAACACATTCTGTATTGCAATAAATTAAACTTTTAATTGAAATATTTAATTTTAATGAAATTTTCAGGTGAAACAGTGCTTGGCTCCCTTAAATTAATATTTAATAAAGTCCTTACAGAGTTTTTGAATTCGCGTCTTTTTGTTATGTATTGTAAAAGACTTTTTTCAAATATAAAGATATAGTCTGACGAGGATGGAGAAAGTTCATCGAAATGTCATTTATATTAATTTATGATCATATTCTTCTATTATAGAAACGGTTGGTATATAACATTCAATAAATTTTAATTCCTCAAACCGAAAATCTCTTAAATCTCCGAGTCCTGATATCATTAATATAGTTTAATTTTACTTTATATTTGCTAGATGTTTCATTTAATTTCGCAGCAATATACTTATATACGAACCCTGACAACATTGATATTCTGGTATCTTAATATACCATAACCTTCCGGGAAAACAAAATACGCGACGAAAATTCCGAATCATTATTATCAATCTACGAATGGAGAGAAGGAAAAATCCATCGGTTACGAAGAAAGGTCGAGAAGGGAAGGAAAAAAAGAAATTCAGCGAGACAAATAGCATTCGACGCCGAGGTTACCGAGAAGCCAGCAACCCAGTGAGCGTCCACCGAAGTTTCGCAAAATGAATCATTTTATTTTACGGTAGAGCGCACACGTCGCTCACAGAAGAATCACGCTCGCACGCAATCTCGAAGGCAACCTGCGTCAACGCGACCATATATATATATATATATATATATATATATATATAAACATGAAAAAGGGGGTTGGACGACGCGTCTTGAGTATACGTATATACAAAAGCTCACCGGCTATTCTCTCCACACAAATGGCATTTGGAATGTACTGTGAAAGAGAAAGAGAAAGGAAGACACGAGACAGCTGGGTCGGCGGGGATGGTCCGACGACAAACTCGATCCCGAAATTGTTACGGAGGGACCGAAGGACGCGATAAAAAATCTGACGAATTTCTCACCCAGCTTTACTTTTCTTTCTTCCCCCCTATTATACGCGTGTTCTGTACGAACTCTTCAAAACCACTTGACCAGAATTTTCTCGATTTGGATGGGTAATGAACGATCGGAAAATGGTACAAGGGATGGATTGCTCTAATACTTTTAACATTTTTATTTAGACCTTTCTATTTTTCTTTTTAGATCAACAATTCTGGCAATTGATTAACGACATAATTGTTCATATTTTATATTGTTCTCTTCGTAAATTTGAATTCGAATAAATTATTCTCGTTTAAACTCGTTTAAAATTATAAATTTTGACCTATAGGAAAATAAAAAGATGTTTAGTGATAAACGCATAGAATGGAATTTAAAAGATGAAACAATGAATATTGTTTGCAATGTTCAATTTATTATAACATTGTAATTAAAATGTTGCAATGTACTGCAAAACGTACGAGAATCTATATGGAACAATTAATTACAAGACATAATGAGTATAACCGTATAACCTACCTTAACATATATTTTAATTAAAATAAACTCTAGAACTATTTGTAATTTAACGGGAATACCGAATAGTAATTACTATTAGATACATTAAGCGCAATTATATATATATATATATAAAATAAATTAATCGAGTTAATAATAAATAGGAGTCGCCGGACAACTAAGAAAACTCTAACCGGCGGCGAAGTCAAGAAGTTGAAGTTATTTAAACAAAATTGTGTAATTAACGATGAAAAGTCTGAAAAATATTATCATACTTTTCTAGACTTCTCTGAAACCTCGGAGAGAATTTATCTTTTTACTTCTGTAGAACCTAAATTCCCTAAGTTCGCCGAATAAATCATCACATTCCGATTCACCGGACTCAGCAAGAAAAGTTGACGTACAAGCGACAATCCTATGTACTTACAACTTTTCTCGCCGAACTAGCTGGCGATTCTCCCTGCTTCGAAACTTTTATCATCTCGCTCTGTCATTAAGAACGAGAAAAGGTCCTTAATTAGCCTTTCATCATTTGCGAAAAAAATTGAGTGAAAAAAAAAAGAAAATAAAGAAGAAGGAATCCCGTTGCCTCGGACCTGCAAAAACACTCGAGTTAGCTGTAAAGAGGGAGAGAGAGAAAGAGAGAGAGAAAAAAAGACCGAGTCAAGTGGTCCTACCTCCAGTGTTCCCGCACATAACTTGAAAAGAAAGAGAAAGAGGATAGGAAAAAAAAGGTAAAGCCGATAATCCCTGGAGGTGAGGCGAAGCTGAACCCTATTCAGCGTATAATTAGATAATGCCGATAAAGACGAAAAGATCGGAGAAAGTAAGGGAGGTAGAGATGAGGGAGAGAGAGAGAGAGAGAGGTAGAGGAAAGTGCATGTGCTCGTGAAGTATAATCACGGAGAGAAAGAAAGAGATTTTGACGGGCGTAACGAAGGGTTATAACGAGGAAGTTAGAGGAAGAAAGAGAATCGAAGCTCTCGTGTCATTTTTCTACTAATTCGAGTCTCATGGCTGGGAAAAGTTTCAACATTTTATCACGATGATCTGCGCTCGTCGAATGCTTCGAACGATTCGAAAGATTAATTTCAATTACACTCTTAATACTTTTCGAGGTCGAATATTAACTTGAGGGGGTTTACTGAGTTTTCGATAGTTCGAGAATTCTAAAGTAGAAATTTTATAAAGCTTGTAGGGAATTTTAATGAAATGCATCTATCATATAAAATATGAATAAAACATTATTACACTCAGTATAGAAAATGGTATACCTGTATAACTGAACCGTTTATACAATGAACTATTAATAAATTGGAGCACTTACTATTACAGCCAATAAGAAAAAAGAAATCCTCCTCTCCTCTCATCTTCTCTCTCCGTCCCTGCAGCGGGCTCAAAAGTTGATACTCGTTTTATCAGGATAGAGGAATCGCGGTCGTCCCGAAATCACCGCACGGAATTAATTTTCGAACGCTCACGAGGACGAGGAGATTGGCTGTAACGAAGTAGTTGACGTCGAAATGGTTTATCAGTTAAGTTGATCCACCAGCCCGGTCTTTGGTAGAGGAAAGCAAATGATACATCTATATATAGATAAAAAGTAAAATCAATTGCACGTTCATAGGTTATACGAGATTTCCAAGAGTTTTTATTACACCGCGGTATATACCTACGCACGAGAGTTTTAAACGCACAGATCTATAAAATCTTTCCTCGTCGTTGCTTCTCTCTCTCTCTTTTTTTCTTCTTCGCTTCCTCCCTCTTTCTCCAATCGAATCAAGTGGAAAAATTTCGTAGACTGCACGCGCAATATGATTCGGTTGTATTTCGATGCATCGAACAAGGTGGGGGACATATTTCTTTTGGAACGGAAAGTGCGCCCCGATAAAGTATATACAAAGGGGGGGGTAAGAGGGTGCGGTGTAGGTCTATATATATATATATATACGTGTATACGGGATGGGGATAAAGGAGAGTATAAGCGAGACCGGGCTCACGGATCCTCATAAAACGCTACTGATGTTTTTCTTGCTGGATATGGGAGGGGATAAAAGTTCGAGAACATTCCCGAAATTAGTTTTTCCGAGTTTATGTTCGCGCGCCTCTTTCTTTCTTTCTTTTTTTCCTCTTTCCTTTCTTCTTTCTACTCCTTCTCTCCCCGGGTGTATAGGTTTGTGTAGCGATCGCACGCCTCCTCCCGCTTTTTTTTCTCGTGTGTCCTGGTATAGATAGGGTGCAATTACTCGAGCTTTTCTCTCCTTCCTTTTTTGGGTATCGAGGCGAGAACTTCATTGATACATCCTTTTTTCTTACGTGCGCCTCCCGAGAGAAAGAGAACGCGGGACGTACACGAGCACACGGTTTTTAGTTGCGGCTAATCGGTTATTTATGTTCAACTACTAAACTCACGCTTTTTTTTCTCTCTCCTTCCATGCATTTCAACCAAATTTATTGCGTTTGCGATATGCGTCCTTTTAATTATTTCGTGAGATTAATCGGTGGTTACTTTTACCAACAATAGAAACAATTATAAGAATAAAATAGATTTCATCGTTAATAATATTTTTAATTGTAAATTTCACAATCCCTTAAGTAACTTCACGCTTACATCGAATTCATTTTAGATTGCGTTGCATCAGTAACATCCTTAGGCATAGATATTTTCCTAAATATAGATATATAAACAATGAAATGTCTATCGTAATATCGAATTTATCGTTTCATTAAAATGCGTATTGATAAAGTATTTTATTAAAACATTGGTATATATAGGATTTAAAAATAAATACAAAAAATGTCTATGTGAATTCAGTGGAATTAAAATATTAGCAAAACTGAATACTACGAAGAGAAGAAGGAATTACAGAGTGCCGTTTGAATAATTTATAATATCGAATTGAATAATTATAATATACGAAGGAAAATTTATCATAAATATTAGAGTAAAATCCTTTGTAATCCTTAGACTGCTAAAAGTATAGAAAGAGAGAAAAGTATACCTAGCATTATGGTAACAATTATCTATTTAAATATTCATAACCTCTTTTATTTCGAGAGATATCGTAGACGCCACGGCGAGCCCAGAAAGATAGTTTGAACGTACAGCTATGTCTATGTATATAATACATGCATATATATTCACTAGCTATTTACTCTCGTGATCTATTTCGTGATCTGTCTTTTGTAATGATAATCAATTTGACTTGCGTTGATTAAACGAAAATTATAATTTTTTGAAAAAAATACAATTAACTAATAATTGACCAGAGCAATCCGACTAAGTGATCGAGACTTGACGATAGATATTCATTTAACCCGAGCGAATTTGTCACCGATGGAGCTACATTCATCCTGCCCGCATTGAAGTTTGTATATACAGGCATGCGCCGTCACCTCAACTCATAAGCGCTTAACGCGATTCACTTTATTATCCCGAAAATGTAGTCGTTAACGTTTTCTTTTTTTTTTCAAATTTGTTTGCTCAAGCAAATATGGTATATTGTACCTTTGAAATATAATATTCAGGTAAATATTTACTTGAACACGTGGGTCAATACAGCGTGAAAAAAAATACCCTCTTTCTGGATCACGCGACACCGAAGGCTCGAAATTCCGTTGGAATTGTAAAATCGGCAAATTATACAATCGGGAATTGGAAACAAATGGGAAAAAAGGCCGAGGGAGTCGAGGGAAGACGAGGAGATCGAAAATCAGGTGCAGAGAGCGAGAAGGGAAATGTTATGCATCGGGTGACAGAGGGCAAATGTCGGTTCGCAATTGCAGATACAGCGAGAGACTCGAGGTAACAGGTCGGATGTCCGGCGGTCCGTCACTGACTATCCCCTTCGTATCTCCGGCTATATATGTACGACTTTCTCTCTCTCTCTCTCTCTCTCTCTCTCTACCTCGGATTTCCATATCGCTACAACTCCTGAATATGCATATACATTCTCCTCCGTAATATAGGATTAGGTTTGTACGGAACGTCTCAGGATCGAACCTCCTTCTCTCTTCCTCCTTTCACCCTCGGGGCTTACATTCCTTTTCCCTCTCCTCCTACACTCCTTGACCGCCTCTATTCAATATACATATACATACATATATATACATATATGTATATATATATATACTATTTCCTAACCGAATTCCAACGCATTCGGACAGCTCTCCCAATAGAAATCACGGCGTACACACATAAATATATATATATGTACGCCGTGATTTCTATTGGGAGAGCTGTCCGAATGCGTTGGAATTCGGTTAGGAAATGTTTGTAACCGGGATTACGTGGATATATTAATGCTTAGACGCGCTCATATTACCTTCTCTCCAAGATTATTCATTTTGAGAAATGAAGATAAAACTCGATGTAGTCCTTTTTTTTCTTCACCCGCCTCACGAATCTATATGTCTTATGAATTTTGATAGCATATTTCAGGTCATTAATATAGTTTGTCGCAACAAAATTAAAACAACCATAAATAATTTAACGCGCGTCCAGAGCATTATACGTGTGTAATCACGAAATTATAATAATAATAATAATAATAATAATAATAATATGCCATCGCATTAATCCAGTTTTAATATTACTATTAATAATTAATTTTTTACGAGAGACCGTCATAAATTTCCCATGTTAATTATTATTTATCAATACGTGTGTGTATAAAGTTATTAAAAAATTTGCAGTAAAATTTAGTGTACAACAATATTGAAAAGCGATATTGCGGAAGGATTTCCTGAATATATTTTATCGTGAGTACATCCAGCTTCCACACAATAATTCATGAAATGTTTCATTTTACTGCTCAGTTGAAATATGTTTAAAATCTTAGCGAGTTATTCGATTTAATTAAATTTAATAAAAAAAATATCAAAAAACTGTACACAACTAAGAACGTAAGATATTTTTTTCAATTCATATTGCAAAAATACCGATATTATTCAGTATATACGTGTGAACTATTTATATTTGTTTCGAGGAATACGAAAAGAGGTTATGTATATATATGTATATGAGTATCCACTCAATTAATTTTTATATCTGACCATTTTTGTAATATTATTACATTGGATATATACTGCGAATAGATTTTAAATTACGTACATCGACATTGTGGGTAATAAAATATTCTTTTTCGCAGATCTTTCGATTAATGCACCGAACCTTGTAACGTATAGCTGACAACAATAATGTAAGTTATCATTTTAATACTATTACGTTTAATTTCACTCTTTGAATCCGTTCGAGTAGTAATAGAGCCGAAGCCTCTAATTTCATGCTTGTCTAATTCCAAGTGGTTTAGCTATTTAAAGCATATCACAATAAAAATTTTTAACCGAATTTCAAGTAAGCATATTGTTACATACATTTTAAAAATACGTTAATATTAAAACTAAACATTTCAATTAAAAGTATATGTCATGGTTTTATATTTGACAAATTGCTTTGGAAATGATAAGTGCTATTTATCGATTTATCGCAATGTTTTTCGCAATCTCTTAGTAATTATAGATATATCATAAATTTATTAATTCTACTTAAAAATAATGTTGAAAGTTCCTTTCACGTAATTATGAGGGACAAAAAAAGTTTATTAAAGTTGAGCTTGCGCGATAGATAACTTAATAAGTTTGCTCAGAAAAAGTTTAGCAAATTAACAAGTTTTGCACGTATTGTTGTGAAGCGAGCAATCTGTATTTAAAATATATAACGTATACAATATTATTTATTTTATATTCATTGTACAACGTTTATCTGGCGCTCATTCTTTTCACATTGTACAACTAAATTATATTAAAATATACATCGAAAGTACATTAAAGAAAAAGTGTAACAAAATATCCATTTTTGTTTTAGTACGTTAATTTTTAATACACGAACGTATATCGCCCGATTAGTAGTACGATATCGTAATTCAAGGCATAAAAATCGAAGTTCAATAAAATTCTTCGATAAACAGATTGTTATTAAACCATGCTAACGGTCAAGAGGCCTTAATTAAATTATTATGTAACAATTAACTACCTTTTATTTTTATATATTACAATAAAACTCTCTCTCTCTCTCTCTATATATATATATATGTATACAGATATGGAAAAAGAGAGTGTATATACGAGAGGAAAGTAATGAAAATGCGTCCTCCGGTATTACGAGACAAATCGTAAAAGTGTCTATTAACCTATTTTTGAAACGTACGTAAAACATAGATTTACATGAAAGTTTAATACCGTTTTGTACAAATTTGTATAAGAGGAATTTCCTTAATATCCGCGAGTAATTAATTAAACGTGTATCACGTAGGCAAACGGAAATAAAAATGTATAGCATCGTATACCGACGCATAATCCGTAGTAAAATTGATTGAAAAATGTGTACGGGTCGGTAAGAGAATTAATTTCCAGAGGTATATATATATAAAGAGAGAGCGAGAGAGAGATAGCGAGATAAACCATAACGTAGAAATCTATTAAAACACATCGCGAGGATATTTTCTCACCGAAAACGCGATCATTCAACTCGACGAAATTTTCCAGAGATCCTCCTCCTCCACATCCAGATAATACTGCACTTGAATCTCGCAAGCTCCTCTCCCAGTCCCCTCAGGGCCACTCATTCGTCTCGTTTTATCCTCGCGGTCAGCGCGCGAACGTGCGGTCGAGTGGAGCGGAGAGTGAGAGAGGCGGGAGGAGGGCGGATGGGTTGGAAAAGCTGGCGCGTGTCAAGAGAGAGGGAAATCCAAGGGGTAGGGGGAGGAAAAGAGAGATAGAGAGAAAGCCCGGAGAGTGTCGCCGTACTCGTTCGCTCTCTAATCTTCCTCACCCCGAAATTCCCACCCTCCCGTTCATCGTCGAAGCACCATTCACGCCAGTTCACTGCCAGACCTCGCAGATTTATGGTTGTGTACATTCACACAACTGCGGCTCCAGTTCTATCTCCCGGTTTCTCTCTTTCTACGAGGGCTACCGTGGTTATTCATAGCGCGCGCTTCGACATAAAGCGCATCGAGAGGTGCAATACACACACACCCACACACACACAGAGATCCGCGGAAAGAGCCACCGAGCGAGAGAGAGAGAGAGAGGGATTCTAATTACCGGGCGAATGTCAGACAGTGCGCTTCCTGGTCACGGCCTCATCATTTCCTCTCCCCGAGTAAAATGAGTTTTATGTCCTCGGTGTAATAATAATGTTGGCTCACGGTTGGACCGACCGCGGTTTATATTTACCACGTGATTTAAGTTATCTTTACGGGTCTCTCACTGGATTGTGGTTTGATGCCCACCGCCTTTGCCGATTCACTTTACTCTTTTATTTCCCCTACCGTCGGCTACATCTTTTTTTCTTTCAAATTATACGTGTACGTGTCTGTGTGTGCGATACATCCCTCAACCTATAAATTGCGTTCCCTCGATCTTTCTATTCTCGCTTCACCTTTTATTCTCTCACTCTCGAATAACTCGAGCATTCTTGTAAATTAGCTATTACACTATTTCCATGAGTTTGAATATGCAAACATTTAAATGAAGAAAATTTTATTTAACGCGTGTACCTCGGGAATATTTTAAACTACTCCGCACACTCGACAATTTTCCTTTGCATATCAAGTTTTCGGACTATTAAAAAGTATCTACCGCGAAAGCATATTTGCGAATATTTGTTTAAATTTTCATCTTGTAGATTAAATTTTGAGGTAAAACCTCTTAACCCACGCCACGAGCGTTGATCCAATTTTATTATATTCTTTTTTTTTTATTTTCCCTCTAATGAAAATTACATCTAACTCGTTTACCTACTTTTATTTTCCACTAATTTTTTTGTACTGTAAAGATTTGTTGCTGGAATGTTAATTGAAAATGGCTGGGCGCATTGATAACGCTCTCTTTATTATTTGCTCTACGTTACAAAACGTTAAGTTTTTACTTTCGTTAGACTCTTTCTTTCTTTCTTTTTGTCAGACGATTCGTTGAATTTCCCAGCAATAAGTAATAAAACAAATCTTGGATAAATTTTAACTGAACTAATACGTCATTTATCGCGCCTACACTTTTATATCGAGGCAACAACAATGTTTTGTCTATTACATCGCTTATACGTATTTCCTTTGTTCGTTTCATATTACGCGATTCTTACATATATATACACAGACGTATATTGTACACGCGAAATTAATTAATAACCATCTAAAATATGAGCGCAATTGATTGAATTGACAGGCGACATAGGGAGAGGTATTGAAATGCAAGAGCTCAGTCGTATAATATAATATCGAATATAAATTAGATAAAGAGAAATATCATTGGGATTGGCAATCTGTAATATAAACACTCGGAATCTGTTTGGCTCGACTCTCCGAGTCAAACACGTTCAGCTGTAAATGGTCGAGGGAGATAGAGATAAAGAGACAGTGGGAGAGAGAGAGAGAGAGAGAAGGGGAATAGAGACGAGGTTAATAAATAGCGATGCGCTTTCTCTTAAACCTACCAATTTCATGATTAACTGCGCCCGTTCAAACTGTCATTGTCTTTATGCTACTGCTCGTATAACTCGCTCCCTCTCTCTCTCTCTCTCTCTCTCTCTCTCTGATTTCGCGCGCTCAATCCTTCCGGAGTGTGGGGCAGTCAGTCGTGTATATATAACGGCTATATCGTATTCTCACGTTCAAGTTGGACTTTGACTTTGACGGAAAGCTAATACAAGCTTATACTCCACAGGACTTCCGCGCCACGAAACTTTTCGAAATGCAATAGTTTCACCCGGTGGTATATACTAATGATACTTTGATAAGATAATTTATAAACATATATATATATATATATATATATATATATATACATATATCTACGTGTATACGTATACGAACGTAATTGTTTGCAATCATTAAATGATAATCATCATTGTTACGAATTATTTGTCGTATACACAATTCTATTCTCGCTATACAGTTACAACATTTTTTAATTGCACGGTGCAATTGAATGCGCGACCTCGACGCTCGTGATAAAGTAAAAAATTTTAATTACCTTAAGTTAAACAGTGTAATTCTCTTATTCCCGTACATTCCGAATCTCTACGGGATACAAGTTTTTTCAACTAATTTTATTTCTTAGCGAGACGTTATTTCTAATTAATACTGTAACGTTAAAGCTAATTTGTAAACTTATACAAGAAAAAAAATATTAAACTACTCTGCGAATTTGTGCTTTTGTAAAATCGAATTTATAAAACAAACTTCAATTGCCAAGAGTATATACGTTTAATAAAAATTATAAATAATGTAATACGTTAAATTGATTAGTAGTATATTTATAAATTAATACAACAGTATGTGTATAAACGTTTAATTCGTATGGATGCCCGCGAAACCGTGGACAGCAAAACAATGTAGCGAATTCAATAAAATGTTTGTTTGAATATAGTCGTAAACAAATCATTGTTTGAAAGTAATAAATATTTTTTGTTGTCAAATATGATTTGTAATTACGATTGTTCGGATAAATATCATGTTAAATTTACTATTTTTTTAAGGAGGTGGCATACCCGGTGGGTTACCGACTGAGCAAAAAAAGACAATTATTGCATTTATTCAAAAAAAATATGTAATTTAATGCAAAGAAAGCACTAGGTAATAAAATAATAAGTAATTCTACGAAGTTCCAGGTCAATGCGACAAAGACACCCTAAAAAATTTCTGCATCGAAAAATCAGAGATAATCGTAATTTTCGGTGCAGAAATTTTTTAGGGGTCTTTGTCGCATTGATCTAGAACTTCGTAGAATTACTTATTATTTTATTACCTAGTGCTTCTGTATTTGGGTTTTGCATTAAATTACATATTTTTTTAAATAAATGCAATAATTGTCTTTTTTTGCTCAGTCGGTAACCCAACGGGTATGCCACCCCCTTAAGTGACAAAATCAGCTCTCACATTTTCGTGAAAAATTAAAAAATATTAATGACCAAAGCTGTGTCGGAGTAATGGAGATGCACCTCCACCGATCATTAAATGATCAAACTCTAAAATTTGCTAATCATGACCGGACAAGTGTTTTTCCATATTTCACAATATGAACGGGGAAGTGTAAAATGTTATGTCTCGGTGTGAAGGCCTACGCAATGTGATCTTGCACCCAAACAAAATGTTTCAATACACCGGGCCATGTCGAGGAGGTTTTTCTAAACGGCATTTATTCCACGGGGTTCGGGTACAGGATATTTTTCCTCCATAGACGTAACCCCGGGCAAGTGCGAGAACGCTGAGAATAGACGGGGTTAAATAGAAAAAAAATAAAGGTGGAGAGGACACCTGAAAGCCCTTTAGAAGGCATAAGTGGAAACTATCAAAATAAATATCAAAAATATAAAATTTTTAGTAAAAATAATACAAACAATACACTAATGAATTATAGCAAAATAAAATGAAAACACTACACGGAGAAACATTTCCCTACAAAAAGTATTGTGGTTGTCCCTAGAAAAATTACAGTGACAATTTGTAGCTTTTGATTCAAAAGGACAGTCTAATAATTTTTGTCAAATCGTCATACTAAAAATTACCATAATGTTACCACAAAATTTCCTGTGCTAATTTATTTTTAAAAACTATCAGATACAAATAAAAATAAAGTAAGTATGGATACGTTTATTAAATTCACTTATAACTCGGAAACAATTAAAGATGTACATATAAACTAAATTATAAAAGAAAGCTGAGGTCGAGTAGATACGTTTTGAAAAAAAGAAAGCTTAAATATTTTAATACGGTCAAATGTTATGGGAGAAATAAGAATCAGACTAAATTTCTTCTTCTTAAAAATTCTTAAATTGTAACTCTAAATTTTCAATAAAATTTTGGCAAATATATACTTATTTTTCCTATAACTTTTTTTAATTATTTTTTATCTAATAGACAATAAAATGTTGAAAAAAATACGTAAAGTTTAAACCTCTAGTTGAAAGAATGATCACAAAAAATGTCAAATAAATTGAAAAAATGATGTGCCGCAAAGAGCGTATGGCACCAAACATTAAATTTGATACATTTTTTGCATAATTTTAGTTCAAATGATCCTATCTTGTTATTTTCGAGAAAAATTTATATTTTTATTACAAATGAAAAACAAAAAAAAATTATTCTAACTCTCCTCATAATGACAATCGATACATTTTGAAGTCAGTGTACTGAAATAATATTTCAATAAATTTGGTACATTGATACGTTGTAAATTACATGCACATACTTTCTCTAATATACATTTATAACGTACTGCGAGTAAGTGACACAGGTATATGCGTAATATACCAAATGGAAATTGTGTAATTATTTGTAAATATATACATAATAAATATATACGTTTATTCATACGTATCTGCATATAAATTCGTCGACTCTTTGAAGTAAGGCAATTAACAAGCACGTCAATATCTTTCTCTAAGGCACCAGCGTAATCGAATCATTCGTTGATAAGGTTTTACTTAATTATTTTACGATATCTACCCAATATAATTATAAAGATTAAATAATTATAATTTGACGAGATATAGGCATACGTATACCTATATAACAGACTAACGAGACTAACGAATATACACATTTAAAATTTTAAATAGTACCTCCTACACGTTAAAATTTATTTGATAAAATACGAAAGAGCAAGAGAAAGAGAGAGGGAGAGGGAGAAAGGCGGGGGTGCACTTTTTTGTACGAATAGTAAAATGGTTAATTAACGGGGACCTAATTAAGATGCACACCACACGTGAACTATTTTATTGAAAAATCCAGCACCTCCGACTCTCTCTTCGGTCGCGTATAATCGAATCGAAAAAAAATTGATGTAACGATAAGAGTTTCTTCTTCTTGTTGTCATACTTATATAGAAAATTTCTCGTAGACGAAAAGTTGAAAGCAGACTTAGTTCACATACATGTATAAATAGAAAAGAAAGAAGGAGCGAGATACATAGACGCGCAGAGTCACGATCCTCTTTTCCCGGAATTCGTGTGATTCGATTTGTCGATTCGTTAGGCTGATTGGCTGATTTGGGGTTTCTGGCTGTACGATGCTGACGTCGTTAGACAAATCGAAAATTTCATTACGGGTGAACCCTGTCGCGTACCCGCGGCTTCTCTTTTCCCAAGAGCAGACCGTCTTTCGCTTTTACCTCTTCTTGCGTGACTCACGTAAATGAAATGAGGTTAATTCTTAGCAACTATAACTTTCTCCGCAAATATTTAACATTTCTTAGGGTTCGTTTTTTTTTTTTTTTACTTTTTTTTCGATCCTGTAAAACTTGACTTTAACTCGTTCGTGTCAGTTTTCAGGATGGGCTATAATTCGGGTAATTCATATTTTAACCTATAACCAATGAAATATACCTTGTATATACTCTCCTGGTATATGAATACAATTATTCAAATAATTTTTTTGTCAAGTATCTGTCGACTTGAATTATTATGTATACAAGCAATCTCAAGTTTAACACAAACCGACATGGAATTTCCATTTTCATTCCATTCAAATACCATTTTCAATTACTATATAGTTAACAATATTTTTATAATTTTTAAAGAAGAAACATAGGAAATTGACAAAAATAATATAAATTATCTTTTAATTTTAGCGTTATAACGTAGATCGAAAATTCCGACAATATTGTTACGGTCTGCCCAAAGAGAGATTAATCTACTTATTTAGACGCCCGTAAGGCTGGTACTGTGGTACGTGATCCGTAGATCATTCGATCTCAGTCCACAATGTTCGTGTATAAACAAGATTAAAAATAAAAGTCCTTTCCATTGTTAAGTACGTTATAATCGATCATCATCTGGTTCATATCCCAGATCAATAAATATCTCTAACTGTAAATTGTACAAAAACTTCTGAAAGTCATGTCAAAACACATTAAAATATAAACTAAATATATAATTTAAGGATGTATACGATTAATTTAAATTACGTTTACCTTCCTAGTAAATATATAATGTTTATATTTTATTGTAATTTTCGCAATATTACAATAGTAAATTTTAGATTTCGGCTAAATTTGTAATTATATAATTAATTAATCCACATCTTTGGGTAAGCAGAGATAGACTAAAACTGGCATTAAAACATTTAAAGTTGAAATTAATCGTCGTTAAAAATAATTTTCGTATAAACAAATAAAATTAATTTATATGTAAAATCGAGCTTTATTATATAGAATAGATAATTTCACCTAACAGTATTGGCAATGAAAATTTGTGTTCTACGACAATTTATAGTTAATTTGTATCTAATACGGGAAGACTAAATCGGTGACTAATGCACGAATCATCTAAGAAGAGATAAGCAATCACATAAGAATAATCTCGAAAACTGTTAAGCGAGCATCGACTCTTGGTTGTGTAAACAAAAGGTCGTTGGATAAAAGGACAAAAGTTCTCGAGTGAAGCCAATTCTTGTCGAGTTCCGTGCGTGAAACTTTAATTGGGAGATTAAGTCGTTCCGCTGTATGTATGTGTGTGTATATATATATATATATATATTAGCTGGATTTTCTGGAGCGGAAAACAAATCGAGGCGATCTACCGACCGCGTGTTCTGAATGGAAGCATCCTGCAACTGGAAATGGTATGGCGCCAACTTAAGGAATGTATATATATTATTTACTCATGGGAGAGGATGAGAAAAGGTTAACTCATTAAAAAGATAGCCATCGAAGAGAGATATAAATATTTCTCAGCTGGTACAGGCTTATTGGAACCTCCATAGATATATGTCCGACTAATCAATGAGAATAAATCCATTTTGATGCTTATTTCTTTATCGCACAAGTATATAATAAGTAAGTTTTTATATTACAATAAGTTAAATAATGTAAATAAATTTCTTTATGTCGATATGTAAAAAAATAAAATATTTAAATACTTTCGACGGTATATTTAATCTAGGTACATGTATATTTACACTGCAATTATATAATTACGACTTAAAATAAAATCAATTAGCATAATACTACGTGATCCTTATTATTTACGATCCACTACTACATAAATCAGAGTTGGGTATCCGTCCGCAACTTTTCGCCGAATACTTTTTAAAGATTAAATTAAAATAAAGATAAAACAAAAATAAGTGATATCTATGAAATTAAGCAATGTGTAAGTCACCTAGAGCAATTTCAAAAAGTATTCGATGAATACTTATCATCAAACACTATAGTATTCGACCAATCCTATTTTACAAATACTTATCATCGAATACAAGTATTCCACCGATAGTATTCGTCGAATACTTTTTTTTATTTCTTTCTTTATCAAATATAAAAAAAAGAAATAAAATTTTATTAAAGCAAATTTTACATTTTATTTATTTAAAGCAAAGATGAGTCTTTTTGACAAAAATTAAATAAATAAAACATAAAATTAGCTTTAATAAAAATGTTTTTTGTTTTTTATTGTTGATAAAAAAAGTATTTGACAAAAGTATTCGTCGAATACTTTTGGTCGAATACCGGCATTCGATGATAAGTATTCGTTGAATACTTTTGGTCGAATGCTAATATTCGATATTTATAGACACGTATCACTTTTTTTATGTTTATTTTTATTTTATTTTTAAAAAGTATTCGTTGTAAAGTTGTAGACGAATACTTGCCTAGCTCTGATATAAATATCCATCCAGACGCGCTCACACATCCATCCATTCGAGGTTCTTGGATGGGTGATGGGAATACCCTGCGATGGTTCGGCGAACTCTGCTTTGATCTGTGATATTTCGAGTCTCTCTTGGATTAGTGGATGTCGATGGAGCTGGGCCCAGCTCACACTGCGCACATCTTCGTTGCTGTTCTTTTACGCTGCTCGAGTCTCGATATAAGATATGTAATATACTACACTCAATAATCGTATAACTTTATTAAACACACGCACACACACGCGCGCGCGCACGCACACACACATAATTTAAATAATGTTCTTAATAGATGTTACTTCACGACTTGCATGAAGAAGTGACAACCTTTTCCACCAAAGGATACTCTATAAGTAGAAACTAAACCACTTTTAATATTTTAAAGTTAGAAATAGACATTTAATACGTCGTAACTATAGTAATTTACAACCTATTTTAAAAAGTAGCTATTTTATACCTTAAAAATCGTTTACATTTCTACTAGGAAAAAAATGTTTGGTAGATATCTTCCCGGTTACGGTTTAATAGCTATGTCTTTATGTCTCACACTTGAATGTATTAGTATACAAGTTATACTAATATATAAATTACGAGGAAAACCTCTAAACATTATAAGTATGTAATTATATTATTAAAAATTACTTTTTCCACGAAAATACGTAACAGAATAATAGATCGCTATTACTGAACTCTCTAAATTCTGAAGCGTGAAATTTCACTCGCATTTCACAATAATGAAAAAAATATGCACCGGACGTCGGGATTCGAACCTGGCACCCTCCGCATCAAAGTCGGAAACCTTACCGCCTACGCGATCAACACGTTTTTATCGTATTTTATTCCGTTATTAATACCCATAAACTAATAAGCCAGTCGGTTTGTAATTAGATAAAGTAAGCAAATTTCTGTCGATTCAGATTTATCAGATACGTTAATTAGTTGCATTAAAGTACAATAATAAGCGACTAAACCTGTAACTGAGAATCACCTGTCTCCTCGGAAGTTTCTATAAAGTTTACTATAGTATAAAGTAATTTTAGATAGAATGTTTACCATTTTTCGAAAGTCATGTATTTAGTAATTGATGCAAGCGAGAATAAGTCATTTATTAGAAGATTTCACTCTTTAAAGTGCCATAATAAAAAAAGAAAACTTTCACTTTTTTACTTCAAGTCATTTAAATCACTCTTTAGTTACGAGTCACAAAATTGCTAACAAATTGAATCTAAAATGAGTGATTGCACTAGTCACTTTATTGAAGAGTGAAAAAATCTAGTCACTCTATTGAACAGTGTTTTTGTGAATTCAAAAGTAAAGCATTTGTATATACCTATGACCGAGCGATAAATTCATTTTTAGGCACGACCGCTACACGGGAGAGCCTCATATTTTCATCATCGCAAAATGTATGATGCATGAAAATATACTAGATAATAGTTAGTAAGAGAAATTTATGTGTATTAGAATTCATTTAAGGCCCTCCCTAAAATGTATGCATGGATGTATGTATGTATGTAATCATGTATCAAAGATAACTCAGTCAATTTTTTACCGATTTACCTGTTAGTTTACTATAGTATAAAGTAATTTTAGATAGAATGTTTACCATTTTTCGAAAGTCATGTATTTAGTAATTGATGCAAGCGAGAATAAGTCGTTTATTAGAAGATTTCACTCTTTAAAGTGCCATAATAAAAAAAGAAAACTTTCACTTTTTTACTTCAAGTCATTTAAATCACTCTTTAGTTACGAGTCACAAAATTGCTAACAAATTGAATCTAAAATGAGTGATTGCACTAGTCACTTTATTGAAGAGTGAAAAATCTAGTCACTCTATTGAACAGTGTTTTTGTGAATTCAAAAGTAAAGCATTTGTATATACCTATGACCGAGCGATAAATTCATTTTTAGGCACGACCGCTACACGGGAGAGCCTCATATTTTCATCATCGCAAAATGTATGATGCATGAAAATATACTAGATAATAGTTTGTAAGAGAAATTTATGTGTATTAGAATTCATTTAAGGCCCTCCCTAAAATGTATGTATGGATGTATGTATGTATGTAATCATGTATCAAAGATAACTCAGTCAATTTTTTACCGATTTAGCTGAGATTCACAGGGTAACTTCGTCATAATGTAATTAGATAATGGTCCTATTTTCAGATATATAGCACTGAAACACTTTAAGTTATGGCATTATTTTTAATTCCTTAGAAACGGTTTTGTAGCATTATCTTGAAATGTATTAATCCTACATAAAAACTTTATACGGACGAAATGTTCGTCTCAAAATAACAAAACTTTTTCCTATTGTACACTTAACGCTCAAAACAATATTTTCGAAGATAAACATAGAAAAACGGTCAAAATAATGAAAAAAGCACAAAAAACACGTTTTTTCGCAATAAAACGAAATGTATTGTTTTTACTGAAAAACTTTTAATGAACGAAATGTTCGTCTCAAAATAACAAAACTTTTTCCTATTGTACACTTAACGCTCAAAACAATATTTTCGAAGATAAACATAGAAAAACGGTCAAAATAATGAAAAAAGCACAAAAAGACACGTTTTTTCGCAATAAAATAACGAAATGTATTGTTTTTACTGAAAAACTTTTAATGAACGAAATGTTCGTCTCAAAATAACAAAACGTTTTCCTATTGTACACTTAACGCTCAAAACAATATTTTCGAAGATAAACATAGAAAAACGGTTAAAGTAATCAAAAAAATATGAAAAAACGTTAAAAAGTTGACTTCTATTGAATAATTATTGTTAATGTAATATCATTTTCTTTTATCAGTATTTGTTATATGTAAGTCTTTAATATCTTTCTCCGGTTCATCATTTTCGTCATCAGATAAATTGCTACCACCTTGTAAATCTGGTCCAACTATTTCAGAAATATAGTCAGTGACACCTTAACCGTCAACTTTTCAGTCTTTCTTGAAGTGTCGAATTTTGTACACCATTCTAAAATCAATTATATTTATGTAAAAAATGAAAAATAAAATATTGAAATTATTATTATTGTTACTAAAAATCATTCCTATCTAACATATTTGTTTTGAAGGCGTATTTTTTTTAAATTCAGGTACCCAACTGGTATGACTTCATCATTTAAATGCACTACACTTTCATACTCATCTTTAAAATAAATTAATTATTTTACAATTATTTTACAAAAAGTAAAAAATTATTTTCTTTTATGCTATAATAAAAACTTACATTACAATACTTTTGATGTACAAAGGACAATTTAAACAAATGTTTTATACTCTCCTTCTCCTTCTCCAAAAATGTTTAAGCCATACTTTTCTTTCTAAAAAAATAATATATGTATGTATAAAATAATATACCTGTTAATAGACAATTACATTGCAATCTATCTTAAGATTTTTTAATAATATATTTTAATATAACAATTTCAAAGTATAAATTTTATTTGTACCGTAAAATACAATTTCTATCTAAAAATTCTGAATATATATCTATAAATGCACTTACCACTTTTATAATTTTTCACTGTTTCCACTTGAAAATCTTTATGAAGTTGTGGTCTGAATTTTTGTTCTATACCGTAATTATAAAATCAAAACAGATTCATAAGCTATTGTCCTAAACTCTTCGTACATAGTGCAATTGAAATTCTCCTTTAAGACAAATGACCAAAATTGGAAGAGTGTGTTCACCTCTTGTAACTTCTCTATACCAAGTAGTTTACGCTCTGAAATAAAAAGAGATTCCATGAATTCTAATGTGAATGACTTTATGTAAATTTTATGAATAATGAATATAATAACATGATTAATATCAACATGATTTCTTTAGCTAAGAAAAGAAAACATATTATAATAATCATCATCACATCAAGAATTTATAAATTAGTTACAAAAAGTAAATTCAAGGTTTTTTAATATCTTACCTTTTAAACTACGTGAATGATATTTATGATACACTTGTTGAGTGAAACCGTTTACTTTCAAAAACGAATAACTAGGATGTTGGAACGTTGACAATGATTGCGGAGCACCACCGTAACTGTACTAGCTAAGAAACCTTCGTTTGAACTTGTATCCGCACTATTTCTGTAAATATAAAATAAAAAGAAAACCTATAATTATTATTGTAATAGAAAATAAAGCTAAATATTCAAAAACGTAAAAAATATCACATTAAGTAATAAAAGTTGTTAGAAGATAACACATTAAACATCAGTTAATGGATTGAAAATCTTAATGATGTTCGCAAAACACTTTAATTAATATTGCATAATTACGTAATTTAACAATTGTTATATATCTATCTATATTATTAAAATTTCGTCGCCGCCGCCGTTGCCGCTGTTTCAGAAATTTCTGAAGAATTTCTGGTATAACAAGATACGTCCCTGTGGCCTCACGTACATATAACATGACGTGTAATCACGTGTTTATTACGAGTGGTCGCGAAATAGAGAGTATGTTCCATTAGACTCTACAGCTATCTATATTATTAAAATCTATATAAGACTTATTAAAAAAAATCTATTCTATCTATATTTTTCAAACAGCTGCGGCGGTGGCCGCTGGACGTAAAATTGGAATATACAGGGTGGTCTTTTTCAATCGTATATTTTACAGCTTGCAGGCGTAATGGGACTTATGTATCAGTGTACGTTGGACTCGAATTGCAGGCTATTAAACATTTGAATTCTAAATTTTAACTCGAGTGTGGGTATCTATGGGTTGATGTGTCTATAATACATGATACGTGAGTGTGTGAGATACTGCGTGATTCAAAAGTGCCCCCTATAGACAAAATTTTAATAAACAGGGTGATCTTTTTGAATCATGTTTATGCCACCCTTTATGTATACATAATGGGATTTATGCGTGGGTAGATGTGCATGTAAAACGTGAAGCTTGAGTGTGTGAGGATGGATAGGTGCATGTATGTGTATCTGGAAGTATATGTTGGTGTGTGAGGGTGTATTGAGTATGTATTTGTTGATGTGGATGCGTGCGGGTAAGTGTGGATGGTTGGATATGAGTGTGTGAGCATGTGCATGATATACAGAGTTCAGATATACCCATCTTTTTGAATCATGTTTGTGCCATCCGGTATATATACGTTACGGGATTTCTATATGCAGGGGATAACGGACCCGAATTGCAGGCTTCTACACATTTGAATTCTAAATGTTAAAATTAGCATGTGCGTGTGGGTGGATATGCATGTGAAACGTGAAATGTGAGTGCATGACGATCGGTGGGTAGTGGTATAAATTTTATTTGTACCGTAAAATACAATTTCTATCTAAAAATTCTGAATATATATCTTATGTAATAAATGCACTTACCACTTTTATAATTTTTCACTGTTTCCACTTGAAAATCTTTATGAAGTTGTGGTCTGAATTTTTGTTCTATACCGTAATTATAAAATCAAAACAGATTCATAAACCTAAACTCTTCGTACATAGTGCAATTGAAATTCTCCTTTAAGAAAAATGACCAAAATTGGAAGAGTGTGTTCACCTCTTGTAACTTCTCTATACCAA
This sequence comes from Theocolax elegans, assembly GCA_026168455.1. Lineage (NCBI taxonomy): Eukaryota > Metazoa > Arthropoda > Insecta > Hymenoptera > Cerocephalidae > Theocolax > Theocolax elegans. The sequence continues at coordinate 43,827,802 of CM047430.1, forward strand.
GTTGTTTACGCTCTGAAATAAAAAGAGATTCCATGAATTCTAATGTGAATGACTTTATGTAAATTTTATGAATAATGAATATAATAACATGATTAATATCAACATGATTTCTTTAGCTAAGAAAAGAAAACATATTATAATAATCATCATCACATCAAGAATTTATAAATTAGTTACAAAAAGTAAATTCAAGGTTTTTTAATATCTTACCTTTTAAACTACGTGAATGATATTTATGATACACTTGTTGAGTGAAACCGTTTACTTTCAAAAACGAATAACTAGGATGTTGGAACGTTGACAATGATTGCGGAGCACCACCGTAACTGTACTAGCTAAGAAACCTTCGTTTGAACTTGTATCCGCACTATTTCTGTAAATATAAAATAAAAAGAAAACCTATAATTATTATTGTAATAGAAAATAAAGCTAAATATTCAAAAACGTAAAAAATATCACATTAAGTAATAAAAGTTGTTAGAAGATAACACATTAAACATCAGTTAATGGATTGAAAATCTTAATGATGTTCGCAAAACACTTTAATTAATATTGCATAATTACGTAATTTAACAATTGTTATATATCTATCTATATTATTAAAATTTCGTCGCCGCCGCCGTTGCCGCTGTTTCAGAAATTTCTGAAGAATTTCTGGTATAACAAGATACGTCCCTGTGGCCTCACGTACATATAACATGACGTGTAATCACGTGTTTATTACGAGTGGTCGCGAAATAGAGAGTATGTTCCATTAGACTCTACAGCTATCTATATTATTAAAATCTATATAAGACTTATTAAAAAAAATCTATTCTATCTATATTTTTCAAACAGCTGCGGCGGTGGCCGCTGGACGTAAAATTGGAATATACAGGGTGGTCTTTTTCAATCGTATATTTTACAGCTTGCAGGCGTAATGGGACTTATGTATCAGTGTACGTTGGACTCGAATTGCAGGCTATTAAACATTTGAATTCTAAATTTTAACTCGAGTGTGGGTATCTATGGGTTGATGTGTCTATAATACATGATACGTGAGTGTGTGAGATACTGCGTGATTCAAAAGTGCCCCCTATAGACAAAATTTTAATAAACAGGGTGATCTTTTTGAATCATGTTTATGCCACCCTTTATGTATACATAATGGGATTTATGCGTGGGTAGATGTGCATGTAAAACGTGAAGCTTGAGTGTGTGAGGATGGATAGGTGCATGTATGTGTATCTGGAAGTATATGTTGGTGTGTGAGGGTGTATTGAGTATGTATTTGTTGATGTGGATGCGTGCGGGTAAGTGTGGATGGTTGGATATGAGTGTGTGAGCATGTGCATGATATACAGAGTTCAGATATACCCATCTTTTTGAATCATGTTTGTGCCATCCGGTATATATACGTTACGGGATTTCTATATGCAGGGGATAACGGACCCGAATTGCAGGCTTCTACACATTTGAATTCTAAATGTTAAAATTAGCATGTGCGTGTGGGTGGATATGCATGTGAAACGTGAAATGTGAGTGCATGACGATCGGTGGGTAGTGGCGAGTGTGGGTGGTGGGTGTGTGTGGAAAGGTGTGGATGGTTGGATATGGGTGTGAGCTGCAGCATTATTCAAAAATACTCGCTATAGACAAAATTTGAATATTAACGGTGATCATTTTGAATCATGTGTTTGTTACCCTGGATGTATACTTTCTAGGATTTATATATACAGCGGATGACTGACCCGAATTGCAGGCAAATACAGATTTAAAATCTAAATTTTGACACGTGCGTGGGTGGATGTGAATGTGAAACGTGAAACTTGAGTGCATGAGGATGGATAGGTATATGTATGTGGATTTGGAAGTGGATGCAGGTATGTGAGGGTGGGTGCAGGTAGGTGTAAGTGTGTGTATGGGTTGATGTGGATGTGCGAGGGTAGGCGTGGATGGTTGGATGTTGGCGTGTGTGGGTAGATGTTAGTGTGGGTGGGTAGCTGGGGATGAGTATAGGTAGATGTTGGGGTGTGAGAGTTGGTGTGGGTGAGTGAATGTGGATATGTCAGCATATGTGTGATGATACAGAGTGATTCAAAACTACCATCCAGTTTGCATATATTTTTACATTACTATTATATATAAACAGAAGATATATAATTTATTTTCTATACAGTGTGTGATATCGAATAATATCGTTTGACGCACTTGTGAGAGTATATTTTCTATTTTCACACTTGTACCAAAAACTACAATTTTCAACCTTTTGAAGCAAGCTTATTTTTAAAATAAAATTTATAATACTATAAATTATAACAAATGCACAATTTTCAAGCCGCAATCGGGGGTTGACATGCGAAGCGAGTAGGGGGTACCCCCCTAGTGTTAAATAAAAATTATACTGTGCTTAAATTATAAATTTTATAAGCTTATTTCAAAATTGATATCTATGTAATTTACATATTTACCCTGAATATGTTCTCGGTCTTAATAATTATAAGTGCCGTTCTTTTAAATTATTGTATTTATTATTACATAATAAGAACTTTAATAGTAAAATAATAAATACAACATTAAATGCAAACTTAATGTAATTTAAAATAAATTAAAAAATGTAATAATAAAATGTGACAAACCGTTAATGTATACCAGATCAACCTTGAGAAAGATTGAACATTGCCAAAACTATCCCAATACAAAACAAGAGGCTCGTGGTTATTGTTGAATTGAACCATTATTGTTCCACTCACTACCATTGTTACTATTGTATTAAAACTGACCAGTAGGTGAATTACTCCTATAATTCATAATTATCTTATATAAATTATCTTTAAATTTAATTATAAAGTATTCTACAATTGAAAACATAAATAAAATGTAAAAAAATAAATATTACTTAGTCATTGACAACTTAATGTTTTCAAAAATAAATAAAATATAAATCTTATACAATAAATAAATGAACTAAATAATAAATAAAAATTATTTACCATCCAAAAATAGTTATTATTCTATTATTTTCAAACACTGCCAACATTGGACAAATACTGGACAAGAGCTTCTGCTATTTTGTAATGCTCACTTAACTTTATATTAGAATAACTAAGATCATACAGTAAAACTTCATGAAAATCATATAAAAACTATGTGTATACGTAACATATAGGTATATACATAATGTATATATATAATTTTATATACACAATAAAATAAATAAACTAACGTTATATTTATTGTCCGTTTAAATAGTGCCATCAGCGCCATCATACACACATAAGTATAATGTATATCGCATTTTATGTAACCCGCGTCCCGTATCCAAATTTGAATTTCAATTTTTTTTTATTATTTACAAAAATATTTATTTATAACAATTCTCTTTTTTTATTTATTTTTTAATACAAAAAATCGAAAGATTTTAACAATTAGTTTATTACAAATTTGCTTTATACTTCGTTTTGATGTAAGTATTTATGATTTACATATATATATTATTTGAGTGCATACGTTTAGTACATATCCCACACAAAATAATAATTGCATTATATATTTACACACATATATCTAGTTCATTGATACATCGTATTGTTACAATAATATTATCGCATATCAAGTGCATTATCAATTACGTCAATCTTTCTTGAATGATATCGTCGAGGATTTCGTAACGATTCATAATTAAATTATATTGTTTATACATTATTTTCGATATCGATAAAGCAGCGTATTCAACAGGTTATCTTTGATACTATATAATTTGTGTCTCAAACTTTAATCGTTATCCTTGCAAACAGTCGTACCCATTTATTCTACGGGGATCGAAGAGCAGTTTAGTTGCACGATTGAAACCAATGGATTATTAAACTCTATTAAACTTTCTATTCTGCTAAAAATTGTAATTTTTTTCCCAAATATCTTTCTTCAGTTTGCCGAAAATTGAATGATATTGTCGTTTAATTCAATTTCCCGGTTGATCATCCATTTATACAGATTGGAACAGACCCAAGAAATTTTTAAACCTTTTTTTTATTAACTGAACGTGTCATTAGCTAACATACATCGTGGTTACCTCCACAATTGATTAACAGCACCGATTATCACTTCTCCCTGAAAAAAAGAGAACATTATATAAAGCTTACTTCAGATTAATTATCGAGTTAATCGAAAGTAATAATGGAAATAACACCTGGAAGAGTAATTTAAGTTAGAGAAGGGGGAAAAAAGTATGTTCCTCCTGTTATCCCCGTGCATGTTCGAATAATATAACAAAGCGTTAGATACTACAGGAAAACGTACGTAACAATCACGCAAAAAAGAGAGAATTAAATTGAATTGAATTGATCTTTATTATGCGACAAAGGACTCATGGTCCTATATGGCCGCAGCCATAGTATACAAAAAAAATACGTAAATAACAATAGTGCGCTATATAATAGAGAACTATCGTTGTTAATCTATAAAATATGCAGTATAAAATATAAAATATAAATAAAGATAATTGGATACAAATTAACATGTCAAAATAAATAAATATTAGAGAGTGAGAGTGAGAGAGAGAGAGAGCGAGCGAGCGAGCGAGCGAGAGAGAGAGAGAGAGAGAGAGAGAGAGAGAGAGAGAAGAGAGCGAAGTATTGAAAGCAACAGTTACTCGGGCGAGTTCATCAGTGCTCGTGGAAAGTAGATTAATTCCTTTTCGGCGATCAATCGCTGACTCTGAGATTCCCTCGATCCTGGTGCACTTATACGCAAAAAGCTTCCGGATGGGAGTTTGTATAGCTCAACCTCTGAATCGGTCCATTAAGGCAAATAATTGTATTAGCAGCGTAAACTCTAGGAGGTTGTCTTATTTCCTTGTCCATCCGTCTGTTTCATCCGAATGACTGAATTCCATATATACTTTGTTCGATAATACACGTTTAAAACATTTCTCTAGAATTACTCCGCGGATTTATCCCGATTGAACGCACTCCGTTAATATGTATTAACCGGGATACGTTTTCGTTTTCTTTTCCGCAAACTCCCAAACGATGCGCGCGTAGGTATATGCGTTACGAAAACCTATCGCGCAAGTATACGTAAAGAAAATGGAATAAACGAGTCTCTTTGTGCACGCGTCTACACGTGTTTCGTAAAATTCCACCCGAGCAATTGTACAATGTAAATCTGTCGGAGCAAGGAAAAGAAGGAGTGTAACTTTAGTAAAGAAGCTTGCCAAGCATTTTCGTAGATGTACCGCTTAATCTCTTCGGTGAAGTACCGAACGCTTTCACGAAAACGAAGCATCAGTAAGCGCAAGAACGAGCCAAGCATGTATATATATGCATGTATATAAACAGGCGCATACCAAACACCTCGGCCTGTGACATAAAGCTATATCCGAACTCTCGGTAACGTTGAAGAAGCCTCTCTCTCTCTCTCGGATTATCTTTCGATAAGTATAAGTCAACGTATATTGATCCTCCATAAACGGACTACTATCCGAGGTACAGTATCCCTCTTAAAACAGGTTTTGACGTGTATGTGTGTGTATGTGTGGGTGTGCATACCTATATATATATATATATTATATATATATATATATATATATATATATATATATATATATATATATATATATATACGTATGTATGTATAGTAACAATATCGGAATGATTGGTTCTCCTTGTATTTTGCGACATCCTCTTCTGGGATATCGATGTATGTGTTGATGTATACGTATACGTATGTATGTGTGTGTACGTGTGCGAGGTTGGAAATTCAAGTGTGCGTGGGAGAGTTGCAATGGGCGCGCGTATTATCGCGAGGTTGCCACCGTGGGACATTCGCAACTTCCACCAGAAGCACGTGCTTTCGAACTCGGTTCGGGCACGTCGAGAGTTGACCTACCCTGCGCGAGACTAGGGAACTGGTGAAATCGGAGCCGAGTACCCTCTTTCCCGAATTTTATATACGTGTCCCGCTTTTTCTCGTTTCCCCTAATTCGTACTCTCGCTTTTTCCGTATCTTTCTTTTCTTTTCTTTTTCACGTGACGGTCAAGTGGAGGGAGATCGCTTCGGCACAAGGGGGATACTGATTGCGTTTAATTCGTACGAATTAAGAAGAGAGATGAGATCCACAAAACGATAATGCTTTCGGGATAATACGGAGGGAAATAATGACGTTATATACGGGTATGTATATGTACTTAAATTGAATTGTGATATTTACGGACTTATTTCTTACGCGTTTAACGTTGTTGTTCCTCACATCTGTACCGATGCACGTTGTACTCACGGTTTTATTACACGAACGGTGTGTAAATTTAAAATTGTTATGCATTATGGAAATCTTATTTTAAACAATACTATAATATTTATTCGAATTTCTATTATCGTCATTTTGATAGACAAATATTTATGTGACATGTATATTGATTATCCAATTATAAGTCAAAAACCAATAGTAGATACGTTTTCTTTATTTATTTTAGCGAATGACGGGATCGAGACTTACATAATTATTCAATAATAAATTCATTTTGTAGTTTTATTTATTACTTTAATAATAATCTTTCTTTTCATATGCAATTCAAGGAAGTTGTTAAAAATGAATGTTTATCCTATCTTAAAAAAAAATGAACCTGGAAGTGAAGCCAAAATAATATCGTTTTGATTGGCTATTACAAATGTCATCGAATTACAGTTACTAGGCGCATTACATTTTAGTATATTGGAGGGAGGCCTGCGATGGCTTGGTCGGTTAGGGCGTTGGGCTCGTAATCTGGAGGTCCCAAGTTCGATTCCCGGCCCTGGCCGATTGATACAACCACCACTGGGGAATGTATTTTCGACAAGTGCTTTCTTCACCAAGACATCGTATGACCTCCATCGCTGATTAGCACCGGTTTGAGAGCATAAAAAGACGACGTTAAAATAAAAAAAAAGTATGAATGAAAAAGGAGAGATAGATAAACAGATTTATCTATAGAGATAGAGAGTGAAGCACGAGTTAAAATTCAAAGATATGCTCTGTGACCACGTGAGTATTAAAAAAATTAACCTATAATAATTTAATATTTATTTGAAATAAAAATCGGTAAAATTTAACAAAACATAAAAACAGAAAAAAAAACTGCGCGCGCAGTGCACTCGAAACTGCCCTAGTGTATTTAGAAAATACAAATATATATACGTCATAAAAATAAAGAAAATAAGTTGTATGATATTTTAAATAATTAATATCTTAATATCACAGAGTTGCAAATGAACTTTTAAATAGTGATGATATTGTTGGCAGTATTCGTTCTTGTGTGTAAATGTTAGTTGATATGTTTGTCTATATGTGTGCGATATGTTACATGTACGAGTTGGCGCTTCAGGCGCACCTTGCTGCGAGTCATGATTTCTGACTCGCACTCTCTTTTCTTTACGTTCGTCCTGTGCGGATGTGTCCACGAATTGTAAAGTGTGCTATATCAGCATTAGTCTATTATATTATACATCATACTTACCATCATTCATATGTTAGTCCGCTGTGACCAATATATACTTGAATAAATTATATTATTTAGTTATCAAGTAGTCTGGTTATTATCGATAGATATTAATAATAAAGTACCATTTTCAGTAGTTCGGTCAACGAAGATTGATGACAATTTATTTTTTATTTTCATAAAACGTATGCGAACGATGCTCAATAACAGTCAGTATATTACGAAATGAACTAATTGATTGAAATATTATTCGACACACATTTCAAATTAATTTATTAAAATAATTATTCGCGCATTTTAGTGTTATGCTCTTGTTGTAATTATACGATTCTCGTTGGTGTATTTTAAAATATTATCACTGTCGATATACGTGTATTATTTTATTAAAGTTTTCGGTGACTTAATTAAATACTTGCGGTGAGACGGTTGAATTTAATTATACGTCGAAATTCATTATACCCGTGTAGAAAGATATGTAATTACGACGGTGAATATTTTCACCGGTCGAGAAAAACCGAGGTAGTACAACGGCCGTCGCACGAGCGTTGAACGCGTGAAATTCGCGTGCGGTCGCACATGCAGGATACACGAGGCTGCGCGTGTATACATACGAATAGTTTGCGAAAGCAATTGCGTGGGAAAATCATTGGTTTAATTGCGTCGATCGAGACTGCAACTTCCCCGTAAACCAAAAAAAACTTTGGAGCTACACGGTAAAGTGAGGAAAATTGGATAGCCACGTCGGGGAAGAGACGTATAAACTCTCTTTCAATAGTATTAAGTGGTTCAACGATAGTACGTGGAGTATATATCTTTTACTAAAGGGCTCTCAAACTGTCGTAATTTGTCGAGCCTTTGTGGTATTATTCTTTCGTTGTTCGTCTGGATTCGTGTCGTTAAAAGGAATCTTTTCGTCAACCAGAATATCATATCGAAATATATATATATATATAAGCTTGCACAAAGCTTTCTTCTTCTTCACCGGCTCGTCTGCAGCCTCCCTACCGTTTCCTTTACTCTCTCCCCCTCTCTCCTTCTCCGGTTCATATCGAACGAGAATTTTTCTTCGAGAATGACGGGAAGTTCTCGTACGCGGCTACTGAGCATTCTTGTCCTGCGTATTCGAGAAGAGAGGAATGGGAATCACCGAAGAAATAAAATCTGCAGTGTCGAACGCTAAAGTAAAATAAATCGTTGTCTGGAAGAGAAGGAAGAAGAAAAGGAGAGAAAGAGAGAGAGGGAGAGAGGAGGCGGAGTGGTGGACGATACGATGGTAAGAGGATGGGGTTTGCCTTATTAAAAAGTTACCGGCAAGACGCTATCGACGGCCCGTTACAACTTGCGAGATGATACACTTTGCCCATTTCTCGACTTTCGTATTGTGTCTTTTATCTCTTATTTTCCTTTTTTTATTATATCTTTCTCGATAATTTTCTGTACAGGTTTGCTTTCAAAGTATTTTCTTGAAAATGTAATATTGCTCTATACTTTGTTTCAAAGCACAGAAATAAAGTATGATTCCGAATATCGAGTGGTTTAGTGGCTTTGCAATCATAGCTCGAATCCAACTTTTTGTCGATTATAATAGTACGAATTAACATAATTTATTCACAGATGAATCTTCATAAATTAATTAGTAATAATTATGTATATCTTCTTAAAAACAAAAGAAAGTAGAGCATATACTATTAGATACAATTAATGCAGTAATTTGTTGACGTTTTCAAAGTACTATTATCCACGTAATAATTAATTATTAATAATTATTAGTATACAACGACTTTAGGCATATCTTAATTTTTTAAACAATTGGTATTACCATTTATTTACTGATATTCAAAAGCCTTTTATGTAGTTAATTTATTTGGAACATAATTATCCTTGATCTATTATATCATACCATATCTTGATTTTGAACGTAATACAGTTGCCCCTGGATATTTCAGGAATAACATCATCTTATAGTCTGAACTTTGAAAGGTAATACTAAAACATAGTTCTTTTACAAAATTAAAAGGATTATTTTTTATTTCTTGAGCGCGAGATAGATTTTGTTAGTTTAAATACTTAAAAAAACATTATTCGTTGGCAAAATTGGCAAAATATTTAAAAATAATTCTGTTTAAATGGAACGAAATTGAAAATATTACGAACAAAATAAATAATTTGCAAAATTATGGCAAAATTTAAATAATTATGTAAAAAACCAGATACATAAGGTATACAAACATATTAACTATTTTTTTGTAAAAACATATTTTACCGTTACTATTCAAATTTCAGCCTATTCAATAAAGTAATTCCTGAAATAAACTACACTCCGCATCAAAATTATCGCAACAAGATTGTTCACAGAAAAATTGCCATTTTTTAAATGCTTGTAGCTCGGTCAATTTTCATCGTATTAAGATTATTTTTTTTTGTTTTGTAGGGAATTATGTGCACTTTGAGGAAAAAATAATGCCTAATAGCTGCGAGATAATGCCACATTGCTATATATTAATCAGGCCTACCAACTTCTTTTTCTTAAACAACGCAATAGTTTGCACGTTTACCTGGATTATCAAAATTTTTTTTTCAAAAAAAAACAAATACCACCTTAAACTAGACTTTTCAACGAGTATTTTAAAAAAAATCGACCCTCTACGACTTTTTTTGACCGAGTTATGCCATTTTAAAGATCTTCCTATATGTTTTAGTCAAATACCGCCAACATCAGCATTACCCGATGCGTACCGCGAAGAGGTTGTTGGTCGGACTTACGCATCATTGTGGCCCTAAAAAGGGTCGATTGTGTGAACCGTTTCTTACATTAGGGACCCCGCGGTCTGAATCCCCTACAAAACAAAAAAAAATTATCTCAATGCGATGAAAATTGATCGAATTACAAGCATTCGAAAAATGGCCATTGCATTATATACTAAAAGAACTTTACTACATATTACTATTAAGTAATATTTATTATGTATAAAAAGTTATGTTACAAATAAATTAACTGTTAACTTGAAGTTTAATTTTTAAAATAAAATTACGAATCACTTCAAGTACATGAGTATTAAATTATTAATAAGAAAATATTAGACCTTGTCCCCTAATAAATCAATGTAAACATAAAATCAAGGAAAGACAATATTTTATTCTAAACTATCATGAACGCGAATACTGTGTTGCCTGTATTGAATTTAAATGTGTATACATTTATAATTGTTTAGTACACTCAAAGTTAAAGTAAATACGTTTTAGAAATTAAATAATTACCGTAAATCATTAATTGAAGTAAAGTAAATCAATACAATTTATCAAATAGACGGAAGATTACATATACTGATTACTTATAAAATCTACTAGAATCGGTATAGATCAACGTACATATATGTATAATGAGTAAAAAATATGATAATGCTATACTTAACCTATTTTTCTTACATGGCCACATTTGCAAAAATCCCAGCGTGTCCAGTAAATTTTTGTAATAATCCGGCATGTACTTGAGTTTGCATGTATATATGCAAATTTGGCGAAATTAAAAGAGATTAATTGCGCATGAAGGTTGTCACGGAACAACGTGCTAATTTATTCTCACTTTTTGGCTTGTCATAATCTTAATTAATCACGACAAACTGTATTTAAATAATATACGCGCTTGATATAACTTGCGTATACAATCTGTCGACAATGTTTTTATAATTAATATATAATATACATGTGCGTGTGTGTGTGTGTGTGCGTGTGTGTGTGTGCGTGCAGCTCGTACGTACTAAATAGTCATTACTATTGACCTACATATGTATCTGTATGTGTCTATATGTGTATGTGTGCACGCGTGCGGGGCTATATACAGTTACTTGTTATGATCGGCTACTATAGTCGAGGTGGTCCAGGCTTATATGACCCGTGTGCATGTTCGGTCACTCCTTGATGTTGCCACAGAGGGACTCTAGAGCGTTGAGATGCTGATATTGAATTATTGGTTAACTCGATATATCTGCGCAGTTACCGATGTTTACCCGAATTTTAACCAAAAAAGAAGAATTTTATACGTTAAGCCGCACGGTAACCGGATAACGTAGGTGTGTTACGAAGCAACGAAACGAAGAATCAGTCGAATATATTTTAAAACTGCGAACGTCGCGATAATTTGATAATATTACACTTTGACCTCTTGTCCCGCTATTGCCGTCTCGAACAAGTGTTCCTTTATTACAATGGCAATGAATCAAATAAATCAACGTGATGATTTATATATTTATCTCGTTTAATAAGAAAATATTTAGAAATTCGTGCAAACGTTTGTCCGGGAACACTCGAGCGTATCGTTCGTGTATATACACTTAATACTCGAGAAGCTGAAGTGGAATCGAGAAGATGGTGGTATAACGAAACAACGTTGAAAAAAAAAGCAATTAGGTGTGGTGTTCCTACAGTGTACACCGTTTACGAAGAATCTGCACTCGATCGAGCTAATTTCGATCGACTCGAACGAAATGAAAATTTGTACGTTTTATTTTACGAAGAGAGTATATAGATTTCTTATCGATGCGTTAAATGAACCATTAACGGACTAAGTGGACTAAAAATGATATAGCGTTAATAAAAAGGTTGAAATGGAATTAGTCTATAAGTAACTAATACAATTAATCTTGAGTGTAGATATATAGCGAGTGAGAGGTTTTGGCGGTGGCGTGGAGCGGGAAGGGGGGAGCGGGAAGGGGGGAGGGGGGAGGGGGGTAGAGTGGAGTGGAGAGAGGCAGGAAAACGATTATCGTTTGGCGGGACGTGAAAACAAAATGAGAAAATCACTACTCGGCATTACGGTGCATAAGCGCGCACGGAAACGAATAGTCACTTGAGCGCAGATCGAGAGAGAGGGAGATAGACTCAAGCTCGAAAGAAGAGAATCAGGGAAAGAGAAATACATATATAGGTATATATTCAGATGTAACCGGCGCGAAGTTGCAGCTCGCGAAATCTAGTTGCCGGGGGCTAATCCTCGACTGCCATCGTGTTTTATACGGATGGAATCCCTCGTTCCCTTGAATATTATTCTCGTAATCTGGTGCCGCGGCGCGGCTGCTCGAGCTCCCGAGCCAGAGAAAAATATTGCACGGGGCATTACCTGCCCGTCGGCTCGCAGAAAACCGAGAGAGAGAGAGAGAGAGAGAGAGAGAGAGAGAGAGAGAGAGAAAAGAGACAATAGACTAAAAGAGAGATGCGAAATATAAAGCGGCGCGTCTCCCTCTTCTTCCCTTACATCTTCAAACTGAACTGACTATTCGCAATTCACCCATTCTTACAAATTAGTAATTGTCGGTTTACATCGCTATCGCCTTCTGTATACGCATTAACTGGCACATTATCGAGTTAATGTGGTTAAGATATTTAGAGTTTCATCAACTCTTTGCATATACGTATTGCGTGTCTCATTTGCGAAAATATGTTTATTTGTCTCGAGATCACACAGCAATTGTACACACATTGCTGTAAACGATCCATTTTACCGGGTGAAAATTTCACTCGAAGGAGAAAATTGTTGTTATCTTTGCGAGGTCACAATGTATTCACTTTTTTAATTTGATATTTAACTTGATTGAAACATGTTAAATATCCCGAATCGATACCGAGTACGATAAAGGGATATTTTTTTACTCCAAAAGACCTAGATAGTTTATTATTAAATTCAACATCATCTGAATGATTAAAGTATTTACAAAGCAGAGTCATAATCGTTAGTATGCCTAACCGCGCGCTAACGTGTAATAACTTACTAAAAGTAAGTAACTTAGATTTAAATATTCCTGGAGTACAATTTTTTTTTAAACTGCAGTTAGGACCATTGAAAAATAGCGGTAATACTTTTAAAAAAGGAAAGGACGCATTCCGATATGATATGTAACGCACGTAAATTTAAAGTGTAACGTATTATTTAATGGGTTTTCAAAGATAAAATATAGAAAGTCGATTTTCAGAAGTGACTTTGCTGAAAAATAATATAAAAAAAACTGTATAATATATATTTATTCCATTTTATGAAAAGGGAATATATAACCCACGTACTATATGCATGTATACGTTTAAGATTATAATATATATATATATATATATATCCTTTTTTTATTTTGCTTAAATTTTTCTGCTTCTTCTAACCCGCGTCCGACTAAAACGCTTAAAATATATTTGTATTTGCGATGCATTAAATAATTTGCACGGGATGTAACAAATTAATATTACTTAACAAGAATACATAAATATTATTCCGTGAATTCTTGAAAAAAGAAATGTGAAAAATGTAAATCGTATTCCGTATCAGTGTTGCGCGTAACTTTCCCGCGTGTACACGTGTACAGGTATATACAGATATCGAAAATAACTGTACAACGATAATAATTTTCATATAAATACCAATGTGATTAGTAATCTAGTGAAATAATATTGAGGGGGAGGCCGGGATATAAGAGGGAGGGGTGAAAGTAATAACAGAGTCGTAATATATAGTATTAAATGCAGTAAATTCAAAGTTAAATTTTATACTCGGGAAAGATATTAAAATTGAAAGCGCACATATAAATACAATTTTAGATTTTGCTGCGCCAAAATATACGTATTACCAGACCAGAATATTATGTACGTATGTGTACTTGAAATTATTCGGACATTGATATGCAGAGATAATAAGTAGAAATAAAACGCGCACGTGTACATATATATATATTATATATATATATATATATATATATATATATATAGAGAGAGAGAGAGAGAGAGAGTAAAAGTCGATTATTCCCTTGGATGAAAACCTTTATCCCGGGAATAAATGTCTATTTTACTCCTTAAGTGTATATAAATAACTATTATTAAATGGCAATAAGAAAAATGAACAAATATTATACAAATGTATTTTTCGGAGGCTAATTAATGATAACGCTAATTAAAGAAAACTTTGGAGCAAGGAAATAAAAATTGAAGGAAAAAAAGCATTTTTGAGGACATCTCGACTAATGAAGAACGTCTCTATTCAAGTCCATCTAGCGTCGAGTGCTTATAAAGAAATATTAAATTTTTCCCGCACCCGAGCACGATGAAAAATCTCTCTCAGCCTCTATATCTCTCTTTGATGAAATAGCGCACACATTCAAACGTCAAACAGGAATAATATTGATGTGTATATACGCGTATGTATATATATATATATATATATTTTATATATTTTATAACTATATATATATATATATATATATATATATATATATAAATTTTTATTTTTATACGTTACAAGGGTACGAAAGTTCTTCTTAAACTCGATATACGAGGTAGACCATTTGAAAGAAACGACCTGTCGAGTAGAAAAGCTTGCGACAATTAAGTCTCGATCGCTATACAGCGTTCATAAAGCCAATATATAAGACCGGAGGCGTGAATGTATCGTATATTTTTCATTTACTCTCGGAGGTGTATAAAAAGCCCGTTGTGTGTAAAAAAAATAGGAAGGACGTGGAGGAGAAGAAGGAGAAGGAGAAAGAATCGGTCGGTGAAATTTGATAACGCGTTTATACGGGAACGTAATGAGAGTTCGGGGCCGACCGAAGTCTCCGGGGACGAATAACGTGGCTCGCGTGCGAAACCTCGAGCGTTGAAGATTTATAAAGTGCGTTTCGAGCTGCGCGGTTTAGCTGTAAAAATCACTCAGTCGTGAGGTAAATTCCCGCGGGGATGCTTCGCGCTACTACTCTCCAAAAGAGAAGGGAGGGAGGGAAAGAGAGAGAGAGAGAGAGAGAGAGAGCGGTTAAGGGGACACGAGCACTCAAAGTGAAAAAGAATACAATATTTTTTAAACCCCCATGGACATTTTTTACCTTTCTCGGTATTAAGGTTATCGATAGTCCTCGTTTTATCTTCTTTGCATTTAAATTGCTAAACCTGTATCAACTGAGGCGATTCATTTGAAAAGGATGAACAACTCGTGTACGATTTGTAATGCCTATTTGTCAAGAATGTTATATAGATATATACATACGTACGAATAATACTTTTTATACACAAGCAATAACAAAGTAATCGAGTACTTTGACTGACTATATTCATTTGAAATCCATAATGTATGTGTTTCATTTGAAGAATGCTTGCGTCTTTATTACTTCCCAGTGAAGAATAAATAAAATTATATGCTAATTTCTGTAAAAAGAAAAGTGCATCGAGTTTATATATATATATATAAAATTTATAACAGTCCAAAATGCACGAATAATCGAAATTATAAAGTAATTTCCCATTATAAATATTGTATAACAAAAGGTCCTTTAAAGAAAAAAAAGGTCGTAGTTAATAAACTGTTAAATCTATCCAGCGCGTAACGTTCAAAATGTTGTATCGCATAGTAAAGGTTTATATGTATAGGTAACTTCGTAGAATACACATCTTCGCAATCTCGTGGCAGTAGCTTTCTTTACGAGTCGTCTGTGTGGTTGTGCCATTTAGTCGACTCGGCTGTTTATGGACCCGAAAAAAAAGGTTGCCGATAAAAAAGAAAAGCCGAGGGAAAAGAGGAGAAGGACCTCTCAAAGAAGCCACGCGTACCGTAGTAGCTTAGCTACCTTGCTCGCGGGGGCTATCACTTAGAATTGTTATCGGCGACATAAATATTTGATTGAAAAGTCGCGCATCGCATCGGCTGGTGCGCCTTGCGATTTACGGCCGCTTTGCGGGAACCGCATTAATCGATAAAACTCCTGCACGTGACTCTGCACTCGATCTCTCTCCCTCTATATATACACGTTATACTGCATATATATACATCTACCGTCCAAATCATTTTACGCGATATGTATTGACCAGAATAATCTTAATATTGCAAGTTCGATATTTCTCGAGTATATATAGAAACACTTTACATAAATTTGATCATCGGTCTGGTGATCGGTCTTTATTTACAACTATTATTTACTGCCGTGATTCGTAAGCGCGTATGTATCCATATACGTAAAAGCGTTTATATTAATAATATACTGTCCTTTTTCAAAATTTAAAAATACGTAACGTTCCCAGCCAAACTATGTAACGAAACTGTTGCTACCAATAATTTTAACGTATTACAAGAATATATTAATTGCGCAATAATTTTAATGTAAAAATTACAATTTTAACATCGCATTACGTGAACCAGAAAGTGTTTTAAATTTAAATATTTTCCTTTCGTATGGCAAACAAGTTTAATATATTATCAAAATATTGGAAAATATTCTTTTATATTTTCGTTTCGTAACGATAAACGAATCTAAAATATTACATTATACGAGAAAAATGGATTGACGATTATTTAAACAAAAACTATATTTATTCACTTTCTATCGAGTTTCTTTACACACATTTCGGAAGAATAAAATTTGAATATTTCATTAAAATTAAAAAATCCAAATAAATGTTATATTGAAAATATACCGTTTCAGCGATATAAATTGCTATTTACATCCGGAGTGAAATCGAGATATATGATAAAACGCGTTTTCATTTGTTTACATAAATTCGCCGGTCGATCTTTGTTTAAAAATAAATATTACCAGTTTTAGACGAATTACGCGATTCTCCGTGAAACAATGTACGTAAAACTAGAAATATTAATAAATTCATATTACAAGACTGTATTGAAGATCGAGTTGTAGAAAAAAAGTCAAAATAAACACACGTTGTACTATTTTAACAATTATTATATACGTACGTAAAATCTTCTGCGAATAGCTTAAATCGCAATATGTAAAAGCAAATAAATGTTATTTCCAATTTGCCGGATGCGCTGAATTCCGCATAAAAGATACGGGAGGCATAAAAAATAAGAGTAAACATTAAAAACGTTCTAGTCTTAAAATAAAATATTTATTCATAGCTCTAAACATTTCTTTGTTTATTTTGTCGCACAAATACATAAATAACCCCGTAGAATTTATATGATTTTCTTAATATTCATCACAGATACATAAATTACAATTTTAATTATCGCCACTTGTTCATCCCGCATTCGTTATTTTATTACTTCGTTGTTTTCTTTTCTTTCGTCATAAAATCTTCCCCTCCGATTTACTTCTTTTTCTCATTACTTTCCTCCGATTTTTCTACTTCTTAGAACTTTAATTCGCTCAGTTTTTTTTTCTTCTTCTCATATCTTCTTTGTAACTTCAATTTTTTTTAACATATATTATATGTATTACGCATTTATTTTATTATTATTTGAAACGCCTTATTTGTTTGGTATATACTTGTTTAACAACTGTTTGCTTGCTTTATTTACTTAAAAATTATCTGATTCCATATTACCTTTTGATCAATATAGTTTTTCAAGTACGTTTAGCACTTTTTTTATGTATTAGCAAAATACTTGATCCGTTTTATATTTTAATATCTAATACATCAATTGATAATACATAGATGATTAAATATAAATATCAAATTTTATGTTGATGATTGCATTTAACTACATTTAAAATTACTTATTAAAATTAAAAGAAATAAATAATCAATATTAAACTTAAACCTGAAATAATATTTCTGCGAGGACCTACACGTTAGCTTAACAAACCATGGAAACTTGATGCTTGGAAAGTTAATAATGTTATTGCGATTGTTCAATCATACACGTGAAGACCTCTCGAACGAAATATATTCTATCTAATTATTTCTGGTACATAATATTCAACTGTAAATGCGGTGAAATTATTGATACGAGGGCTCGTAAAATTATCATTCATTCTAATATTTTTCACTTCTATTTTGGCTTTATCGGACTGTTTAAATAATTTATTATTACTCTGCCATGAATGAAATATTTCGAGTAAAATAGTGATAGTTGCACTAAAATATCCTATTCCTAATATAACCAAAAGTTGATGCGTCAAAGATTTATTAACTATTTCATTATTTCTCAGATCCGAGCTGTAGTTCAAGAGTTTATTATGTATTTTACTCAAAGAATAGGATATACCACTCTCGTAAATCCTTCGCATAATTATTGAAAATCTCTCGACGTACGGAGAGCCCGGTGCAAAGATAAATCCGTATCTACCGTAAAGCAGAGGTGTCTTCGCTATTTTTATTTCCATCGAACAGTCGGGACACTTACTGTGTTCGATACCGTATTCTATCGCCCACAAGCTCTCGATGCATATGATATTCTTATATCTCCTTAATTCGTCGATGCATCGATAACGATCGGTCGCGAGACGCGTTTTCCGCGCCAACATCTTGAGGTGCTCGTCGGCGACGTTCGCGAAAACGATATTGTAGTGCATGTGATACACCGAGAGTGGGAATCCAGATCGATCGAGATCTTGATAATTATCGAATTTCATTTCGTCGAGGTCTAAATTTTTATCGACGATTTTCGAATAAAAGTTGCTCGAATACTCGATGGATATAGCTATTATACTGAAATAAATGATTCGATTGACCAATTTGTTGGACTGCTTGGTTACTGGAATGCCAAATATCAACTGCACGATTTCGATCGGTTTGTAAGCGTCTTTTAATATGTTCAAAATTTTGGATAGGTAAGTTAAACTGATGATCGTAAATGGAATGATAATCGCGTAATTTAGTATGTCCAATGATATTTGTAGTTTTACTTTGGGTAATATTGGTACCAAGGCAATTTGGGGCTCGCAGTCTTGATCGATTTCGACCATGAGGGAGTATCTAAGGAATTTAATGTTTATCGGCATGACGAACATGTTCGTGGCGCCACTAACCAGACTGTCTTTTATTAAATTCGTAAATATTTGCAGCGTGCTGTCGTTCAATATTTCGTGGGTAAAAGTAATCGTGAAATTCATGCTGTTCAATATGAACTCGAGCAACGGATAATGAATCCCGTCCATTTCAACGATCTTATTGTTACGTTTCTTAGCGCTGAAAAACGGGGGCATGGAAATCACTGGTAATTTCATAGGGTATTTATTTATATCGGACAATTTGTCTGGGAATACTCGTACGTTGTCGGCGAAATGTTCCTTCCTCGTTACTTCGTGGAAGGGATTGAAATGGTAAATTTCCGAAATGTCTTGTCGCAAGTCTATCATCAAGAGCGAAAAGTCCAAGAAACTCTTTGACCACGCGTATCTCAAAATCCAATTGATATTACTCTCCGATTCTGACGTTACGATGCTCCCGTACATATTTAATATTAAACACTGTGGTCGCATGTTCCTCACGGATACTACCGTAAACAAATTGATCAACCTCATCGTATTGTTGTAATCGTTCGCGTCGAATATTAGGTTGAGCGTAACGTGCCTCGGCGGTACAAATATACTCGGCGGTAACAGTCGACTATCCTTACCATCCGCGAGCAATTTGTGCAAGTTGATCGTTTGACTCGGAACGTTCTTAACTATTTTTTTAATTATCTCGTTGTAATCGGTTTTGCGTCGGTCGTTTATCTCGGACACGAACAACGTCACTTGATAAGGTTTCAACTCCTTCACTATTTGATTCGCGAGGTAATTCAGCCAGGCGCACTCGACGCTGACGAATGAAAATAAACTCGACAGATAAATAATCGTAACGACGTGCGCGATATTAACTTCTGCAGCGTCCATTTTCCACTGGTAGTTACGGTTCTCACTCGGCACGTCTTCGCGACTAAAGAAACGCGACATATATATATACACGTCGGTCGTCTAGCGTGTTTGTATATAAAATGCTCTATGGAAAATATTGATTATCGATTTTACTAAAGTACTTTGAAATACATATAAACTGCAATTTTACTAATAGGACATTGTGTTGCGTTATTTTATATGTTTCAACTCTGCAATTAACAACTGTTGTTGCAAGTCACGTGTAAATAAATTATTATCGATTTTAATAATGCACGTGGAGTTTACGTTCGATGTATAAATTGTACCTATATCGAATCCGAACACCAGATAATTGAAAAGAAAATAAACATTCGAGCTGCACAATCTTCCAATAAAAGAAAACGAAATCTTTAAGCTGACCAGATTAGTCTAATGCACATTTAGATTTCCATGGGTTATTATCTCTCTCTCTCTCTCTCTCACTCTCCGGTTTCTCGTCCACCACGTATATATGGTATACATGTATACGTACGCATGCATCCAAGTGTATATATAGGTATAAAAGGAAGTACGAGGAGCACGAAGGAACTTGCGGTAGTTTCGACGAGGTGAATCTTCCGATATCCCTGGAGCTCAAGCTCGTAAGACTCTCGTATTCTCGGTACCCTTAACTGGAGTGCGCTTGCGATATCCTGTGCAGACGTTCCTTGGTTTCACTCTTTCTCTCTCTCCCTTCCTCTCAATCTCTTTCGTTCTCTTATTCTGCGACTGTCTATCTCGGTCTCACTTACCTTTAGGGTAGATCCCCTCCCACCCCGACTCTCTTTTCACTTTATTCCCGTTCCAACATTCCTCGCTCGTTCGTTTATTCGCCAGGTTGAACCATGCGGTCTGCTCGATTCTTTCCTCCTTCTTCTCTCCTTCTCTTTCTCTTTCTTCATCTCTCTCTCTCTCTCTCTCTCTCTCTCTCTCTCTCTCTCTCGGTTTCCTCATCGTTTTTCACAAGCTTTCGCTCTATCGCAATTTGTGGCTGAATGCGCTTAAACATTGTTCTCCTTTATCGGTTCGACCGAGAAAACCGGGCTAGAGAGTGCGAATCTTGAACGTCCCCGGGTTATTTTGAAGCTTTTGAAAATTCATCCTGCGTCCCGCGCGCGCGCGCGCGCGCAGCGCACTGTCGAAAAATCAAGAAACCTTTAACGCGAGCGAACTATTTTAATTTATTTCTTTTTTCTCCTTTCTTCTTTCCCTCCTTTCTCTGATTGACTCGACTAAATTTTCTGAATGAACGTGAACATTGAAAATTTATTAGAGGATGAATCTTTCAATATTAAATTCGACGCTTTTAAATTAAATTCGTTGAATATTTGATAAATTTTATTAGCTAAATGTATGTATATATACCAATATAATTATATTAACGCTTCACATTTATTTTATTATACAATATTTAAATCGTAAATATTTTCGTTGATCGGCGTATAAACTAATATTACGTTAATTACGGTATATTGATACCGAAACGCAAATTCTTTGTACAATATAACGTATTGTTTACTTTTTTTTTTTATTTTACCTAAAAGAATGAATTTCGGCTTTTCTAGAAAAAATGCGTTTAATTCAATATTCAGAATGCTTTGAAAATCTATACTCCCAAACCCGTAAGCTTCAAAAAGGCTGACGGGAAAGGTAAAAAATGTTCTATTGCAATCAAATTACAATAATAATCTTTTACTTATTTTTCTTTCGATGTACCGTGCTCTTTGCGAAAGAATTTCGTTTGCCCGACATACGTGAAAACGTATAACTTTCAATTAATTTTTATATTACCGTTTTGTATTAGATGAAAAAGAAAATTGTTTCGAAATTAAATTTAAACGAAATAAAACTAAACAAATGGACGTAATTATTAAAATACAATGGTTAACGGTATTCTAAATAAATTAAAAATGCAATCTTTGTTGAGGAAAATTTAACTTTTAAATCATGATGAAACATGTAGTAAAAGTAATGCATCTGATACGAAAAGTTGGAAATTCGCTCTATCTAGATACGAGAGCACCGTTGGCCTCGTTCGTACATTACATTATTAACGGTAAAGAAAAAAACGATAAATTTTAAAATTCTGTAAGATAGGAAAAATTAATCAACGATTAATTATACTTTACTGATCGACTAATATATCTCAAGATCACAGAATTACGGGAGCAAATTAATTTGGTAGAGGAATAGATCGGTCGAGAAGATCGATAAGAAAAATATGGTTCTCGTAGTGTCGATCGGTATAAGTATGGGACATAAAAAAAGGTGCGACGACACTTTTAATTTCCTGCTTACACGCATTCTTACTCGTGCGAGAATCGTCGTCCGAACTGGGTATCTCCCTCTCTTCGTCTCTTCCTCTCCGACTGGTAGTCGAATTAATGCGATGGTAAGATTGAATCGGTCGTCCGGTGACAAAGACGGACAACTGCGCCGGAGTCTGAGTAGGTGATACATATAAACTCGGAAATAGAAGGCGGACGACCCGCCCGGTCAGGGGTTAAAACCGAGGAAAGAGAGCGAGCGAGGGGCCATACACAGACACATACTGTAGGTATAGCACGGCTTCGCAAGCTGCGAAAAAGGGGAGAGAAGGAGGATGACTGGGCGCTCGCCTCCGAGAGGCAAGCAACCGGCAGCTGGAAAATGCTAAGCCACATTCCTGGAACGCCCGGTATGCTGAGGGTATTGCACGAAATTGCCGCACTCTGTCCGTGTCATTCCTAGGATACCCCTCGCTTCTTCCTTTCTCTCCTTCCGTCCTTTCGGACTATACTGCTGAATCCTGAATCCGATCCTCTCTCCTATGCGCCTACGTACCGATGGACCTTCTCTATATCTACCCCACGGCTCTCTCGGTCTTTCCCTCCGAGTTGAATGGTTCACCTCTTTTCTCTTATTTCCTTCACCTCCTGAGGGCCCGGGACACAAACTTACAGGGTATGCGACAAGATTGGCAGATTGCTGGTGTTAAGAAACACTGCAAGAACTCTCTTGTTTCACTACACTTTAACTTCTGTACACGTACATACCTACGAATGCTCCAATACGGGATTAGACGAAATTCGAACGACGATCTACTTACCAGTTTTCATCCACCTCGTGGAAATTAATATTGATCGTTTTAATACGCTCTATCACTCCCCTTATAAATTATTATTAATTTTAATAACATTTTACTTTTACAATTTTATATTAACTATTTAATATTTTCTTTCCCGATATTAGAACAAATTTTTTTACGGTTACAAAGTATATTGATTATGCTTCAAATATCTTGAAAATTTAAAGATTACTTTTTTTTACTTATTAATTGTGGTATATGCTCTCTTAACAGTGAAAAAGTTACCGTACCTTGAGAGTACCTTTTTCGTTATTTTTTATTCTTATCGTTTATTTAATATATTAAATTTTTTTTGAATTATGTAATATATTGTAAGGTATAAAATTTATTTTGTAAAACCAATATTAAAAGCGCCAAGAAATAAAATATAACTTACTTAACGTGTTTTCATATATAAGCTTTGTAACTTGATGTTTATATAGGTATACACTACGACTTTCAATAAAATCAACTATGCCTTCAATGGAAAATTGCCAACAATTTAACGATTAAAATTCCTTTCTCATTGAATCGGAAAAAAGGGAAATATAAAATTTCGACACATATTTTCAATAAGCAATTTCCATGTGCACTCTTATTGAAGCAACAGTTCAGATCGCGCACGTACAGTATGGAATACAGAAGCCAAAACTTGTCATTTCGATTCACAAAACGTTGCATATTTTCCATACACGTACAATCTTCTCAAGTTTCATTTGTTACAATCGTATTCATATAACTGAAAACGGTGTATTACTAACCAACTCGCACCGTAAGTCCAATTGGTTCTCCATAAATAAAATGATAATATGGTAAATTATGCAAAATCGGAGTAAAAGCACAAAGCAGGGTTATACGTTAGAGAGTATGTAGGAGCTTTCGCATATTCTGCCCTGGTTCCTCGTCCTTGTTACTCTCTTCGCTCTATTTTCCACCTCGCCTCTTGGTTTCTTCTGTTTCCTTGTGTTTCTATCTATTATCTTACCGAGCAGTGCTCTCGGTGTCGCGGTTACTACGAGCTTTTATTCGAGCTTTTGTCGTCGTACTGATGCGCGCCACTTTCCCCCCCGTCGCCTCGGCATGAATGCCGAATGACCACTAGCTCGGAGAGGGTAGAGAGGGTCGGGAACCGAGCTTTTGTTCAATTCTGGATGCCAATGTTCCCCCCAGAAAGAATGTTTTGATTCCTACTCCAATGCTTGAAATTGAGAAATATACGCGAATTTTTCCTTTTCAAAACTGACATTGTTTTTTCTTCTTTTTTTTTTAAAGCATTCATCTTAGTTACACTCTCGTTAAATCTTTCTCGTTTCCCGTACGTGTTTTTATAACGATTATTATTTTACCTTTTAAACACTCATTTGTGAGATATTACCTATAGCAAAATATCTTCCCGAAAATGGTTTTGAACCAAACATTCAGTATTGCCTTTCACCGGAAAATACCACCGTTCCGTATTCATTGTATCCTACCCTATAGTCTACATAATTATCAAGATATTCATCAAATTTAGTCAATATTTCTAAAACTTTTTAATATTTTAATTTACTTCTTTAAAACAGCATGAACATTTAAATGTATAAATAATGTCGAATTTTCGCTTTCCGTACTTTTAATTTTCAAAATATTTCTTAATAACAAAATGATTTTTTTGTTTAATATAGAAAATAATATTTTGTTTCCACAATACTATCCAAGTTTAAATAAAATATTACATTTTTACTCAATTATTATATTTAAAAAAAGTTCGTCTCCCTCGATAATGAGGTTTTATTACGATTAAAAATTTAAGTCTTTTTATTTCCGAAACATTTTTCCTCTACTATTTTACAAATGAAAACATCAACGTCTGACAGAATATTGACGTATTCTACTTAAAGATCCCAATAGCCGTGACTTAATTAACTTTTAAGTAGACTTAATTTACATTGATTGCAAGTAATTCGAGGCAGTAATTTCTTCATGATGATAAAATGAAATAAATAATAATGATTGGTAGAATTACGTTGTATTCATACCGCGCACAAACAGGGTAAGTAGTTTAAACATTGAGAGGCGGTAAAGTTTCCTTTACCACACAATGCATTTCCTAACACTGCATGGAAAATCTTACTTTCTCCATTTTCTGCAAATATCCCGAAAACGACGAAAGATACGCAAGAATGAATAAAGTTTCGGAACGTAGTTGCAGTGCAGCGATGCGTTTGGAATTTTTTAGCACACAACCCCTGAGTGCACTTGAATTCCGCGAAAATTTTCCGTTTTAACAGGAAAAAAAAAGAAGAGAAATTTCTAGAATAGCGTATTTCGTGGAAAAAATATGATATATATTTCAAGTTTTATAAAGCTTTTCTTGTAATTCACACATTATATCCTATTAGATTAATTTTAATAATGCACTCTTTGACATCGGTGAGCGAAAAAAAGCAGAACTGGATCTTAAATTTAATTATTTTTTATACCAATTTTATTAGATTTATTTTGCTTTATACTGTTTTACGATTTTTACGCATTAAACCTACTAAAACTTCTCATTCGTCTATTGAAAAATTAGAACAATTTTTTTAAATGAGATGTACACTTGGAAATTTTTTGATAATTCGCCGTGAATTAATAAAATGAAATATGTTCGATATTGTCAGTTGTGTATAATAGAATATAAATTTGCGTATAATCATTAATTTCGTTCATTGACTGCGGAAACATTTTTAATTGGCATAATCTCGGCATAAATAATACGCGATACGCGTCAGTTTAAATTTGTTACGTCTGATACGGTTAGTGCAAGCATATAACAATATACGAAAGAATCACTCGCTTATCTTACGCTTTTTCTATCTTGTCTCTTGGCCTTCCTTCAACCGGCGTGTTGGAGTTATTCCATTGTGAGAAAAGGATTTTGTGTACGCATGTGCGCGCCCCTGTGTGTGTGTGTGTGTGTATGTGTGTGTGTATAGAAATCGACGAATTCAAAACGCCCGACTATTTTATATGGGCGATCTATCCGCGGCAGACGTCTGGAATCCATCGAGCCTCGAATTCGATTTGCTCGCAGGTACAGACAGTCTTCTTTTCTACCGATCCTAGTCGGCCTCTCTCTCTCTCTCTCTCTCTTTCTCTTTCTCTTACCTTTGGAAAAACGTACAAGCTCGCTAACGTGCGCGCGAAACAATCGCGCCAGATTGAACCTAAAATTTACGTTCAACGCGCTCGGGTATTTTCTTGCCGGAATCTTTCCTTTCTCCGTTTTCTCAAGGCTTCGAAGCGCGTTACTCGATCGGCTTTTTTTCTCCGCACCTCAATTCTACTTGTTCTCCGAGAATGTCTTTGTGCTTCTCAATTTCTTTCTCGTTTCTTCGTCGATTCTTTTATTCCTTTTATGCCGCTCGAGAGTGGGGAACAATATTTTTCGCGAATAAAAAAAATTACTCAAGGTGCTTCCGGCTATTTTTGTATCGTTTAAAGAATAATATCTGGAGAATAAATACTTTGGACGAGATGTATTAAACAATCCGACAATGAAATACTATATTTGCATTGCCATTGATCGAGTCAACTTATTTCTTTTCTCATAGATTTTAATAACTATTTTATTATTTATGTGTATAGAACATAATTTATCGGTCTCTTCGAATCAAAACTTGAATTTGAAATAAAAAATATTGATTTTACTCTTTTCCCAGTATGGTTCGTGGAATTTTTCAGAGTGTGGCCTTTTCAAACCTTAGTTGCCTGTCGCAAGATAAACCACGACGCCAACAAGATATCATATATATATATATATATATAGAAGAAGACGACGATCTCCCTAGCGAGTGTAGTGTGGGGATTAACCCCTATTTGAGTAACGTAGTTAGAGTGGGGGCAAGCGAGCAAATGCGAGTACAAACCGACGCGCAAGATCAGACCGCTCGAAGATTCGAATCGAGGCAGACGTTTCATGTAAAATCAAAATTAAAAGTATTTGTTTGATGAAGAATAAGGTCATTGTTTTTTCTGATGAGCCCTCAACTTATCCTGGACATCCTGACGAGTGTGGGCTCATCGGATACACATAAAATCAGCACTTAAACACCACAGTAGAGAGATAGTCGTCACCATCTAGCGGTGGGAAAAACCACCATCGAGAGCGCGAACTACTTGACCAAGTTGTGGGTTGTTTAAAACAAAAATTAATTAAACATTTAGTGACATGTATATATGCATAGAATATAATTTATCAGTTATATTTCCGTACCAAAACTTAACTTTAAAATAAAGAATGTGCTTTTTTATTATTCTTTGTCTTTCCGACCCGCACTCGCTCTCGCTGGCTTTGACGGGACACTCCTACCACCTATATGTGTGGAGATACATTTATTCCATTTTCCCACTGCGTCAGAATTGCCCGGGTACCATGCGTGAGGAAGAGAACGTAGGTTTCAACCGTACAGTAGGAGAACCTTCCACATCTTCCGCTTACGTTATGGAGCGTGGAGAAACACCACTCAGCGCTGCTTGTAACCTTCGTGCTCGGACATGATGTGACACCGCGGCTCCGTCACCGCATGCGTTAAATAAACTGCACGTACTTAAATAGAGTAAATTAGTCACGACACTTTTGTGTTTCAATTTTTGGACTTCTAAAAAAAGAAAACTTGATTATTCAATTTATAAAGTGCAAGCAACAATTGCTTAATCAAAATAATAATTTTTCTATACTTTGTGGTTCACTTTTGTTTAGATTCGAAGAAAATGATGTTAATGCAATTCTCATGAATAAATGAAATAATTCGAACGCACTCACCGCGGCACGAAATTCGGGGTATACGTATCATCTGCACCACACGTAAAAATCGCAATGCGCAGAAAAATGATTTAACCCGTCCGGCTGTCTTGGAAACATTCTCGAGGAGGTTGAATAATGCTCCGTTTCAATACTCGCCTTTGTCAACGTCAAGAGGAAAATGACGCGTCGCGTATGCGCGAAACCTCACGACGAAAGGTAGAATAAACAATAAGTCTCGGGGAAAAAAGGAAGGAAAGGCGAGCCGTCGCTTTCTTCTGGAGTTCCGGGGGCGTATAATGTCCTCTATGTGCCGTCGACCAACGGGTTTTCATTCTCCTACCCCTCGTAATATACACTCCCGAGGTACAGGAACGTCGAAATGACGTTTCTCCGCAACAGGAGGGATAAGGAAAGGCGCTCCGTCAGGGTTTACCTTTGAAACTGGGCGATGCGCGAACCTTCCCCGTCCTTCTTGTTGTATATACATCTCATTCTCCCTACCCTACTCTTCCTTCCTTCCTTCCACCGTAACTCGTAATAGTAATGAAAGTTTCAAGTACCGGGTGGATTGCCCGAAAGAGGAGATGCCTACGATTACATTAAGGTTATTATTAATTAAGTCACATCGAGCTCTTGTACGCGGGTTATATGCCTGCACTGGCATACCGTATTCATCGATGCGTCTATACGTTAAAGATATGCGTGTTCCGTCGTGGTTCCGCCTGTTACCCACCCCGTATTATATACGCGTGTCGTCGAGCTTCGAGCGGCAGTTCATTTTATCGAAGACTCGAGACTCGAGTGGTATACCACTTGAATGTACGCGCGGATATTATCTGCGTTAATGGTACTCCTCTCAATATTTAGCCGAGACGTCGGAAAGCAATTTTCTCTTTTTATTTATTCATTTACCTCTCCCGTGGTACACTCAATGACCAATTACCAAATTGAACTTTAGCAATTTATAATCATAGTGTTTCAACGATTTTGGGAGTGTATGTACCTCTTCTTTCATACCAAGCACTACTTATATACAAAAATAGTTTGCTAATCAATATCGTGTAGTTAAAACTAACAAACGTTATTATATTGGTTACTTTGCAAAAGGAACAAATGAATTTGTATAGCTATGTAATTTGGACGTTACGTGAATTTAAATTAATTCATTTTTATGATTGTTACAGCTTATTTATTTTTTATGTTAGTTAATTATTTATTGTAATATTAATAAAATATGGCTGTGCGTATTAAATTACGAAATATTTGTAAAATAAGTAAAATACCATAAATGACTATCTAAGTTTGTAATTTTCACTACTTGATTAATTTAATAAATTCTGACTTAAGTACATTGTCATTTGTTTAAATTTTACATAATTATTCTAAAATAGGTATTTTTTTACTACACTGAGAAAAATGCTATAATAAAATTTGCAACGTTTTTAATAAAAATTACTATATTTTATAATAATCGTTGGATATATTTGCATTATGAAAGGTTTTATAATATTTTAAATAACCATTATTATTAGCATAATAATAAGTACCAAAAGATAAAGCAAAATTTATCAATTGAGTTTTATAAAAATTACTATGTTAATATAGCAAAAATCATGAAATATAAAAATTATAATTTAGTAATCGAAATTTACTAGGTAACATAGTAAATTTTATTACGCAATATAGCAAAATTTGTGACTTTCATAGTAATACTTGATATATTTGAGTGTAAATGATAATTATTACATAATAAACAATATCTGAATATGTTTTTACTATGTAATGTAGTAAAATTTCTTATTAAAAATAATAAAATTTGTCATGTCAATAATAAAATTGGTACATAGGGAAAATACACCATCTCTACATAACCTCAAGAATTTCAATATAAGTATATTGTCATTAATTGCGGATAAATAAAAATTGCTTTGTTTTACCTTATCTTTACGGGGCAATGTTCAATCAATAAAAAAGATTAATAAATGTAGTATCGCAACAAATAAATGTAATAAACATAATATACAATGAGCGCGATTCGAATCAACCGTAATAAAATTATCCGGTGGCGCAGGCGGTAAGGTGCGGGACTTCTACTCGAAGGGTCGTCGGTTCGAATCTCCATCTCGGACTTCGGTTTTTTTTCTGATGATTTTCATAAATATTATTTGTATATGTATTTCAAATTATAAATATAAAGTATATAAATATAAAGTATATAAATATAAAGTATAAAATAATAAAATAATAATAAAATAAATGTATAACGGACGTTAAAATGTAAACAGATGAAAGTAGAAATTTATTTTTAATTCGACTCTTTCTCGAAATATTAAAATTACTATGTTTTCTAATAAAATTTGCTATGTCAACATAGTAAAATGTGTACATTTCAAATTTACTACAAAACATAGCAATTTTTATTAAAAGTACAATATGTCCACCGATTACTATGTTTTATAGTAATTTTTATTAGAATTTTAATAATTTTTATTACACATTTTTCTCAGTGTATAATATAATATAAATACTGTATTATATGATAAAATAAATCATGTAATTACCTATGCGTTCACAAAGGTGCGATAACATACAATGAAATAATCGATTATTTTATCATTCGCCTATTTTACATTTTCAAAATATCTTCAGTAACACGTATTTTTATAATATTCCCGAAACCGTTTAATACTTAGATGTAAATTGAAATCCACTCGGTTTATCACATGATACAGTAACATATTATGAATATTATTCTTTTAAATGAATATTAACCAGAAGAGTGTCACATCTCCGGAAAACGGATCTTTACCAAACTCTAGGATATATTTACTACTATAAAAATATAATAAACTCAGAAATTTAGACTCTAACGTTTTTTTTTTACAATAGATATATAAGCAAATAACGAACAATTTCACCAAAAAAGCCTTTAACTTTGATCGTTTATAACTCTAAACCAAGTAAAGACAGAAACTCAAACATAAGTTCAGAAGAAAACTGAGATCGAGTATATGAGATTTAAAAAAAGAAGCTTAAAGAAGCTTAAATATTTTGATTTGGTCGAAAAATGTGAAAGAAAAACAAATTTAATGATATTTTGATGACTATTTTGAATTAAAAAAGCTTATTTTTTAGGCTAAATTGTCTTCTTATTTTTATTTTTTCCATAACTTTAGATCACATCAAGATATTTCAGTTTCTTTTTTTTAAATCCAACCTAGTCGATCTCAGTTTTCTTCTGAACTTAAGTTTGAGTATCTATATTTGTTTTTGAGTTATAAACGATCAAAGTCATGGGCGTTTTTGCCGTATATCTACCGTATAAAATGAGCGTTTGGTCTAAAACTTTGGCTTTCTTAACATTTTTACAGTAGTAAACGTATTCTACAGTTTGGTAAAAATCCGTTTCCCGGAGATGTGACACTCTCGTTGTCAGTTGAATTGTATCAAAACATCATAATAACTTTGGTTCGATATATACAGTTAGATGTTTTATGTACACAAACACACATAGCTACCTCCCGAAAATTCATCCATCAATTAATAATCGATACAACGAATATTTTCTATCAAATTTTGCCCCGACGTCGAAATTTCAAAGTCGCTTACAGATCTGTTTAATTAGCGTCACTAGGACAAAAAAATGTTGCCGGCGTATACCGTGGAGCCTAATGAAAGTCCAATTCAATTAATCCTTCGCGGTATGTCCGTTTTATTTAAAATACCAACCGATCGAGGAATTTCATACGCGCGCGCGAGCACGCGACACGATATCTAAGCGGTGCCGAGGAAAAAATTCGTGGGAATACCTAATGTGGGCTAGTGCACACGACTCAGGAATGCGTTAAAACGAATTAACCTGCACTGGGTATATTGGCTCAATATACAGTATGCACAAACCTTTAACCTCGATCCATTGGTTTTCCATAAAATTTATTTTCACTCTTTTCCTTTGCCAATTTTTTCCAAATTATTCTTTTTCCTGTTTTTTTTTTCTCTTTTTTACTTTTTTGCACTTATGAAAAGCTGTTATGCTACGCGAATATATATAAGGTGCAGGTATAACTTATTGTGCAAACGTTTCTTTCGTCGACTGCGAGAAATCGACGTTTCGCAAGGTATAGCAATCCCGATTAGAATCTTAATGAGATGTTCGAAGGTATTGGGTATAATTTAATAATTTTTATTTAATCGTACAAATTTTTGTCATATGTTTAACTTCAAATTTCATGTAGATAATCACTTAAAGGATTTTGAGTAGTTTCAACGAAAAAAAACAGTTTTTCAATTTTTAAAAATAATGTATTACTATATAAACTTCTTTTTGATTGTCAAAAAAAGCAAAAAATTTATCTGCTCTATTTCATAAATAAGATTAGAATACAAAATATGTTCATAAAGTGTTGTATTTATTCCATATACTTAATAAATTTTGTATTTTATAATTCAATATTTATAAATTTGATAATATGTACAGCACACAGCATTCTTACAATACAATATTACCGATTTCTGCATTGATTTACATGTTTAAAATGTATCGTATAATAAGTAATTTATATGCATATGCATTTATATATGCATTGCAAAAAATTGTGTAAAAATAATATAAGATAACAGAATGTACTTTCAGAGATCACGAAGCACTGGGCACAAAGAGCATTAAGGTAAATTGTAACATTTTATTTGATTTACGTATACAAAGCAATGCATTTTATATCTCGGAAAGAAATAAATATTAATTACCATAGGTAAACTCGATACCGAAAATAAAAATAAAAAATATTAATTAAAATTATTTATTTCTCGACATAATTTGTATTCAAAGTAGAAACGATGTACGCTAACATTTTTTATAAATACGAATCTTGATTTGATTTGATTTGATTTATTTATTATAGCTGCCTTGGGGTACTGTACCCTATCTGGCTGATGGGAGTATATAAGGGGAGTATACATCGGAGTATACAAGGTAGAAAAAATTTGAAGTACATTGTAGTTTCCGCTAAGTATAACAAGATAACTTATAAGAATACAAAATTCGAGTCTCGCAGCATATTACAATGGTGTTTACCCGGCACGCTAAATAACTTTTAGAATTGATATAGCTAGTCATTAGGATTTACTTGCAACTTATACAATCTATAACTATACGAGTAAAACTACAATTATAAAACTACGTCCTCTCCGATTATTCTTTCGTTCCAATCGTTTGTATCACGTCTCATGATTTTCTGAAACAGAAAACTTCTAAACTCACCAAACTGATCAGCGATAAAATCAATTTTAAATTCTTAGAATTTTACTTAAAGATTTACAGATATTTAGTAATTCTTGACTATAGTAAAAATCATATATAAATATGGAGAGAAATATTTCTTCTTCAAGATATTACTGAACTTTTATTAAAATTAGTAGAGTTTCAGTATAAATTTATAGAAAGTTCAGTAAAATTTGACAACAATTTCGGTAATTTTTTTATTTACGGCAGCCTGTTACCGCGTTAAAGAAAGTTTAGTAAAATTTACGCAGACTTTTCTCGTCCGTGCATACACCAATGAAGAATTAATCCAGAGAAACAATGAAATGGAAACGTCTAGATTGTTGTAGCCGCAAATCTTATTTTAACCGTTCAAGTGGGATATAATACATAGAAACGAAAGATGAGGATAGGTTCGATTGAAAGCGTTAAATGAAATTGGCACGACGTTTATCAAATCCTCGTTGACCTCGCGAACGTGTGCATATTCTCACACGGACAAATGGAACAAGAGGGTCTTTTATGCTGAAACTCAGAGGATTATCCGATATCATAGGAAACGTACCTAAGCTCTTACAAGATTCAGTCTAGTGTAGTACCTTTCCGACTAGACAAACATAAACGTAATTATTTAACTTGACTTGTAAGGATTTGGTATAAGTGTCTTTATTATCTTTTTAATATACTTTATGAGCAAAATAAGGTGCGAAAAATAGAATATAATAGTTAGGGCACACTTATGAATTGGTTACGCTAGCTCTATGTACGTCCTAATGTTGAACCCATGTTCCTTCGCAGTGTTGAATCACTAATGATGTACCCAAATTGATGTGCAATGTACAATTTTATTTACAGTCATTTGTAGAAAGCTTTGTTAGTAAATAACTTTAGGATCTACAGAAATTTATTAAATTACTAATAACTAGGGGGGCCGAGCCCCCCTGCGAGCTGCCGCGCGCAAGTTTCTGTTCTCAGGCTGCGCCTAAGAACAAAAATTTATCAGGCACGACCGAATATAGGTCGATTATTATTATATAAAATAATAATAATAATAATAAGAATTGTAATTATAATATGCAGAATTATTATTTTAGATATAAATTTTAGATATAATTCTAATCTTCTGAATATCAATGTATTGAAGGGAAAAGTGTTGTTCCTCAAATATCTCAAAAATTTAAAAAAAAAATATTTGGCAAGAAAGAAATAATAGGAAACACATTTTTGAAAGAAGAGGTAACGTGATTTAAAAAAAATACATATATACATAATTTACATATGTTTATATAAAACCATATAGTTTATTTTTTTACATTAATGTTCCTTCTAAAGAATATTTGGTAAAACAATATTGATGGGACGTATATTTTGAACAGTAAAGGTAAGTAAATGTGATAAAATATTGTGCAATTTAAATTTGTCTATAAGAAACAATATAATTAATTTATTTATTCGATATAGGGCAGCATTCATGTATATTGTTTAAATTTGTTAATTTTTTAAGAAATTCATTTGTATGAAGCTTTGTTTTTTTTTATTATGCAGCTGTTGGAATGGTTACTGGAGCATTATATAAATTTAATTTAGGTCCCAATTTAGATCCCAAAGGTGTTATCGGGTGCCTTCTTTGGTAGTATATTTAGAGTAGTGTATGGTACCTACATGTACTTTATGTTTAAATTGATGAATTTGTCAAGTGAAAAACTCAGTGAACAAAGTCATAAATTGAAATATGTACATGAAGAGTGAATTATTAACTTCTATTTTAAATTGCAATGTTATTAATAACATGTAAACGTTAATCATTTCTTTTTTTTTATTAATTAAATAAATTAAGAAAAATTAAGAAAAAAGTAATTATAATATTTGAAAAGACAAATATATTTAAGTAATATAAAATCAATATATTCTTAGAATTCGCGGACACAATAAATTCGTTATGTTTATTTAATGTTCAAGTCCAAATTTTTCAAGTTTAAGCACAAAGTTTTTTGTTCAATTTTATTTAAATTAAATTTTAATTAAATTTTAATTTAAAATTTTAGAATAATTTGGACATATTGAAAACATGCTTTACAGAGTTTGACGTTTAGATTATTTTCAAAATTTTATTTTTGTGTGTGGTAAATATTTTTTACTGTTTTATATTTTTTTATATCAAATTTTGTTATAGAAATATTAGTTTTTTTTTTAATTAATAAAATTTTTTATTATAATTCTTTCTTTTATACGATTTTTTGTATTAAAAAATAAATAAAAAAAGATTATTGTTATAAATAAATATTTTTGTAAATAATAAAAAAAATTTGAAATTTAAATTTGGATATGGGACGCGGGTTACATAAAATGTAGTTAGTTTATTTATTTTATTGTGTATATAAAATTATGTATATACATTATGTGTATATATATATTACGTATACACATAGTTTTTATATGATTTTTATGAAGTTTTATTGTATGATATTAGTTATTCTAATATAAAGTTAAGTGAGCATTACAAAATAGCAGAAGCTCTTGTCCAGTATTTGTCCAATCCCAAGTGAAAATAATTTATAAATGTTTTATAAAATTTTTATAAACTACATTTTATATAGTTTTTATAAAAAATTGGTCATATAAAAATTGTATAAAAAAACATTTTATAAAATTTTTATAAAAAATATATAGAAGGACTATTTTAAAACTAAATTAAACGTTTTAAATGAGCTGCACCATCCTGCAGTAACGGATAAAAACATTTAGATGACACGACCAAGAGGTTATGGACACCAAAAAAATTAGTATTTTAGCGCGAAGAAAAATTACTGCTTCCACTGACTTTTTAATAATAATAAGTAAAGTATTTATATCTAATTTTAAATGTTGGATTCAATGTTGGAATTAAATTTGTTGTATATTACATTGATCTTACCGTTACTATATAGTTAAGAAAAAGTTTTAAATTTTAAAAACATTCGGTCCATTTCAACATTCACCATATAAAAACTCTATATTTTCATTATTCTGAAAATATATATGCTTTTTTCTGTTCTTCTTTCATTATTTTTATCACTTTTACGTATTTATGTCTTAAGCTGTTGTTATAAATATACAATGTACAATAAAAAAGAGTTTTATAATTTATACATAGATACAATATATTGAAGAAAAGTTCAAATCGTAAAATCTGAGTTCCCAAGTAAAAAAATTATGTACATTTCATACATGAATCATGCATAATTATCCGAGTTTAAAGTATGCATGTACTTAGTCAGAAAATGAACATGCATATACTATGTATGAGCTGTATAAAATTTCATTATATATGATTTGCTTTTGAAATAAATTATTATTTCCGTAAATACATTAATATTTAATACACAGGTGAACTCAAATTATTAAAATTTTTACATTTTTTTTGCAAGATAATAAACAAATGTAGTCGCGAAATAAACAATATTTTACATATCTTACTTAAAGAGGTGTAGGATAAGCACTAGGTTAATAAAAAATACAATAGGTTAAGTAAAAATGTAATAAATTTATTAACTCATTTTTTAAAATATAACATTATAACAGTAATAATAATGGAATAATAAAATAATCACAGTTTTTTCTCATACAAATTTGGTAATAAACAAATACAGTTCTCGAAACATAGCACTTTAAGTATCTTATCTAAAGCAATGCAGGATAAACAGTAGGTTAATCGAACTGGCATGATTGTTTTTGATAAATCTATTCGTAAATGGGAATTGATATATACTGGTTCACATATAATCTTGGCATATTCGCGAATTAAAGCGTAAATAGAACCGTTTTCAGCTACAATAAAATATTTGATTATCCCAAATTTTTTATTTTCATTCCAAGAAACTGTAGAATTATTTTTTTTCTTTTGCCTTCCGTATATTTCGGAAGTAAATACTTCCTTATTAATTTTTGCTCGAGCGTAAACGGCGATGCAGTTATTTTGAACAAAAATTTGATTTGATATAATTAATCTTTGAAGAGCATCATGCTCCTGGGAGGTTATTGTTATTTTTTTGGTCAATCCTAACACTTTTTGGGAAATACATTCAGCATCAGTCCTACATACTTTTTCTCGTAAAATGTAAAATGCATTTAACATTTTAATAGTATTCATTATCTCTGCATCGATCTTATTAGGTCCATGATTAATTTTTGCAAGCTGACGAATGCCATCCTCGAACGGGAATGTGGACCAACACCATAACGGACCCCATCTTCTTACAGATTCTGCCAAGTGGCTTAGCTGATGTACATTATAACTATATCTTTCTTTCCCATACAAACTTTCAATCTGTTCAATGAATAATTTGAGAAGGTAATCAGCAGTATTCACTTCGTTTACGTGAATTTTAGTCTGTAATAAAATCCTTATGCCATAATATAATAGTAAAAAATGTTTGTAATAAACGTCTGGTAATATGTTTTTTAGTAACACTGGAAAATAGCAAAGTAATAAATATCTTATTTCAGAAGCTTTGTAATACTGTCTATATTTGAGACTTCTTGGCGTTCTTGATATGAAATCAGGTGGTGTAATATCCTTTATTTTGTCATCAATCAATTCACGTGCAGTTTTTTTTATGTAAAAGATTTCATTATTGTTTTTGGAATCAAACCAAAGATTCATAAGCATTGTGACCACGCCAGCTAAAACAGCGTGCATATAATCGGGAACGAACGAAGTTGCTATATTAAAACATGGTATAATAGCTGTCATGGAAACAGCTTTCACTCCTTTCACATGTTCAACGTTACTGTTAAGTGCTTGCTGAGCTTGCATGATCATTTTCTCTTCTGTACGTAAAGAAGGCTGATAATTTAAATTGGGATAAATTCTTGTGTGGCCTTGTCCTGTTGTACACGTCATGCCTGGATGCTCACAGAATGAACAGCCATAAGCACCATTGAACTGCATTATATTCTGCACAGTAGCTCTTGCAGGACAATCTAGCGTGGCAACAGGAGCAACAACAATGCTATGTTCTAAAGTATTATTTATTTTGTTAAACCAGTTGAAACCTTCATTGTAGATATCTTTTAAAGTTGAAGCAAATGGTTTTAAAAACGAGTCCATGTTTGGTTTTTTGACATTACTATAATACAAACCTGCTAAAAATTGAAAACTTCTACGATTTTCAAGTGGTATGTTCAAAATCTGTACTTGAATAGGCCAAATTTGACCTTTTGAACTTTTTGATACAGAAGCACCATCTGTGTTCCATAATAAAAATAAATCATATTTTCCTTTCAATGCTTGTTTTATTTTTTGGAATTCAGTACCAGACGTTGCATCTGATATTGAATGTTCCTCTTCATAAAAATTACTATATTCATCTATTAATTTATTCAAATTTCTATTTTCAAATGCATTAATAAACATTTTTTTAAGGTCAAACTGTAGGAATATACCACGAACGTTCTCACTATTACATTGACTGCACGTCTTTTTTTCCAACGTTTTTGAATAAATGCCTAAATAATGGCAACATTCTTCACAGATTTGATGCTTAATTATAAGATTTTCATGGTTAGGTAATAATGAAAATAACAATTTTAAAAACTTGAATTTAGTTCGCGGAAAATTATTTTGTTTTGGAAGAAGAAATAATAATAACGAAATTAATTTATCTAAGCTTCGCTTCGTTAGTGCATTTTCTAAGAAAAACTTCATTATTTCGTACATTGCTTGGCCTATGGTTACATCTTCTGAGTTATACAGTTGTTTGCTTAGCCAATCAAAGCAATGTTCGTCGTTTAGTTCGTCATCATCACTACTAACATAGTTTTCTTCATTTTCTTCATGTTCGCAATAACTGCTAGCAATTGACTCTAGTGATTCCCTTTCGCTTGAGGAATCGGAATCATCATTGACCTATAACCAACATTTATCATAGGAAGTTAATAAACATTATATGCGTAATAAAACAAGTAATTTTGCAAATTAATATTGATAAAGGGATCATACTTTTTTTATTCATTTTATGTTAAACGTTTAATAAATTGATTTATAAATAAATAATTCCAATTAAAGTATTATTAGTATTATTGTAGGTTATAATGCTAAGCATATGATAGTAATAATAATGTAATAATAAGTATTAAATGTACATTAAGAAGTGAAGAGTGAATAAAGTGGAGGGCGGGATTCGATCCCGGGAGCCACAGTTACGAAGCTCATGCCTTGTCCCCAGGCTAGCTACGATGCTTTATGTATCGGTTAATTTAAACTGCAATTCTTACCTTTCACTCAACATCTCTCATGTACTTTGTCAGTATGTATGTTAATCAATTTATTAATTTACTCTATCATTCATGAAGTCCAAAATCTCTTGATCCATAGGAATCGGATCTTGCAAAGGTAAGTTATCAGCAACAGGGGCTGCACTATTTCGCAAGTTATGTCTGCGGGCGGTTGAATATGGAAGTATGCCATCCTGATTTGATACAAATCATAAACTTTACCATTTGAATTTATAGTATAAATAAATAATAATTTTTATTTACTTACATTGTCTGTGTAGTAATTCTTATAATTACGACTAATCATTTTATGAGGTTATTTACGTAATCCGTAATTTTTACATATGTTTGTTTACTAATTTAAATATTCATTCGATGTTCGATTCTTTTAAAAGACAGAGAGAGAGAGAGAGAGGGAGATAGAGATAGAGAGAGAGAGAGAGAGAGAGAGAGAGAGAGAAGCGATGTGAAACCTAACCCGTTTAAATATGATAGCAATTTCACTTTGTTAAAAAAAAAGAAGCGTAGTCATTAAAATATTGATTAAAATAAAGGTTATCGTGCTGGCAATAATGCAGTTTTTAGTGGAATGTCCTGATAAATCACTATGTGTGATTTATCAAAGATCTATCATTTACGAAGATATTGCAGCTTCACTATCTGTCGGTGATACTATTAAGTTTCTTTGGCCCGAAGATTCTAGTAAGGCGAAAGAATATTCTGGATTGATAATTGGAAAAGACCGTAAGTTTCTCATTAATAATTAATATAATGTAATACTTAAATTCAATACTTTTATTATTAAAAAATAATATAATGAAATTTTTTTATTAGTTTTAATAAAATGAATACTTACTATGGTATTAATATAATGAATACTTTTATTAGCAAACATATATAATAATGTATTAATATTGTCATTCTGCACTTAATTTAACAGCCGATGAAAACCTATTGCTGGACACGATGAATTTAATCTTAGAGTCTCGAAAGCCAGAGAAATTTAAACGGAAACCAGATAAAAGTGAATGCTTATTTATGGGGGAGACAAACAATGGCAATCAGGTAAATTAAATTATATCCTTTTATTTAGTCAAATTAACGTTTAAACTACTATGTTGCGAATTACAAATTAACCTTTAAATTACAAATTAACTTTTAAATAACAAACTAACCTTTAAATCAATACCATTATTAATATAATTTAACTTCAAGGGTAAACATCGCAAAAATAGCGTAACTCTTTTACAAAAAGAAGTCCTCGACGAAGTCTTAGAATCCAAATTAATTGGTAAATACTCTGATGGGCCAAGTGACGAGAACAGGGTAATGAATGAATTAAAAAATTCTACGATTAAAATACTAAATGCAATTGAATCAGCGAAAAGGGAAGTACTTGAGGTTTGTATTTATGATTAAATACTAGATATACATAACACAAAAGCATGTATATAATAAATATGTACTCATATTTCAGAAAATGTCTGCACACTCAGAAGAAAACAAGGAAAAAATTTCTCTAAAGAAAAGACCTAGAAGCTATGGTTTTTCTGAAACTGATGAGGTATTGGTGTACTCAGTCGAGATGTTTTGTATAACTATACAGATTTAAAGAAATCTTTTCATTGTTATCTTATAATTTTTTACGTATTTATGGTTTACATTTATGGTTACACAACACACGAAAACACATAATCACATAATTTTATGTATATGTATATATATATATATATATTTCAGAAAATATCATTGGGCGCAAAAGAACAAGAGGAACTTAACTTTTCCTCAATCATTCTTAAAAAAAAAAGGCCTAGAAGCTACGGTTTTTCTGAAGCTAATGAGGTATTGCTTAATTTAGGCAAGATATGTTAATTATTATTAT
Source organism: Theocolax elegans (assembly GCA_026168455.1). Lineage (NCBI taxonomy): Eukaryota > Metazoa > Arthropoda > Insecta > Hymenoptera > Cerocephalidae > Theocolax > Theocolax elegans. The sequence goes on from CM047430.1 coordinate 43,869,126, forward strand.
ACTGATTTATAATAATATTTTTAAATATCTATATATTACAGGAGGTAATACCAGTTTGCACAAATGAGGTTACCGACGAAAATGTAGGAGGGGAAAAAATACGTAGAAGTTTTGGACTAACAGAGGATGATGAAGTACTTGTTGATAATTATTAGAAATATTATTTAACAATTTTTATGTTACATACTTATTTGTACATACTTGTGCATTTACAGGAAACAATGTTATTTTCTGACTGTGATGATTTTGAAGAATGTCCAACTCCGCAAGAAAAGTTGCAAGAAGGAATTGTTAATTTAACAAATGATAAGGTCTTTCTTTATGCATACATTATTTATATATATATATATTTTTTTTATGTACTTATCAATTTTTCTAACTTTATTTATCGCAGCAAGAAAATACGTTTAAAAGAAAACGTCATAATAGAATATACTCCTCAGATGAAGATTCAAATGATTCGATCAAAATCGACGTTGAGTCGTCTCAAAATTTAAAAGTATTTTTGTATAACTAATTTATCAAAAATAAATTAATAATGTATTATTATGCTTTTATAGGATTTGAGCCCCAGACCAAGTACAAGCAGAGAAACCTTGACGACGGAAAAGGCGGATAAAACACGTGACAGTGTTTGGACACTGAGGCATCAGATACCGAGTCAAGAAGTACTGTTAAAACTAAATATATTAAAATATTTGTCTGACTTATTAAATAAATTAACATTTTATTGTAACAGTTACAAGAGCTAATTAAAAATACGAACGTTTATGTGAATAAATTAGAGTTAAAAACTGCAAAAATTAAATGCAAAACTCAAACAGAACTTGCGCGAGCTTTGATGAAAATAATATTCACGGATGAAGCTTTAAAGGAATGCTCGCTTACAGGGCAAAAATCTAAAGGATTAAAAAAAAACGATGTTGTGCGTCCAGGTCTGAACGAAAAAGGTGTATCAGCCATACTAGGTAAAAAACCTATTATTCTTTTCATTGAACTGTTTTGGAATAACGATTTGGAATAATAATCTTGTTTAAATTTACAGTGTTCGTCCAAAAGTTTGCAGAACAGCAAGGATGGAAATACAAGGATCGGCAACTAATATCTCGAAGCATGAGCTCGAAACTTACGGAAATCAAATTATCCGAAGAGCTAAATGCAAATCTAAAAAAATAAAACGTTAAAATTAAAAATCAAATAATTATAAGCTTAGAAATTCTAGTTTCAGTTATTACTTACATTATTATTATCGTTATATTGTTATATTTTAAACAATGAGTTAATAAATTTATTTAAATTTTACTTAACCTATTGTGTTTTTATTGACGTATTGCTTATTCTGCACCCCTTTAAGTAAGAAACTGTAAAAATTTTAATAATTTGAGTTTACCTGTGTATTAAATATTAATGTATTTACGGAAATAATAATTTATTTCAAAAGCAAATCATATATAATGAAATTTTATACAGCTCATACATAGTACATGCATGTTCATTTTCTGACTAAGTACATGCATACTTTAAACTCGGATAATTATGCATGATTCATGTATGAAATGTACATAATTTTTTTACTTGGGTTAGGTTAACAATTATTGTAGTGCTGTAGCAAATTCGCGTTTTTCGAATTTGAGTTATAGCGCTTACTACAGGTACCCAAATTTCAATTATTTCTTATCATCAGATTATGTTGTTTCTTAGTGTACGTTAATCGATTTTGCAGGATTCTAAAAGTGAGATATCTTCAAAAATTCATCATCGATATAGCTTAAAACAGGATCACATATTTTTCTCTATAGTTACGAGAAAGGTACACTTACATTTTAGATAGAGTTTGTTCGAATTCAAAGTTGCGCATACATTTTATTTCTTATTATAAAGTTTATATACATATATCGTTTTTTGAGATATTACACATATTGTGATGATTAAAATATAAGATATACGCCCGTGAAAAGATTGATACAAGTACCACTGAGGAATGTATTTTCAACGAGTGCTTTCTTAACAAAGACATCGTATGACCTCCGTCGCTGATTACCACTGATTTGGAAGCATAAAAAGAGCGACGTTAAAATAATAATAAAATTAAATACCTTACAAACTAGACACGATCCATTTGCTAAACATATGATGGTCTCCTTGTTAGTATAAAAAACGTTACTGCACTGTTTTACCGTATATAGTGAAAAATTGGCAATTCATAAAGTACAATGTACAATAGCCCTCTAATAACATGTGATATTAAATATCTCATCTCACAATATATTAACTTACTAAAAAGTATATTTAAAGCTACTTCCATGATTTTTCCTGATGGGGAAGCTTACAGCAAAACAAAAATTTATTTTTAATAAAAACTAAATTTTAATGGAACGCTTACTGATATTGGACAATAATTTTTTGACAATTTTATACGATATGCAGAAAATAAAGTATTTTGGTATTTTTTACATTACGTTTTATATCTATTTTTATGTTATATAAGGTCAAAAATGGACATAAAATAAAAATTGTTAAAATTACCATTGTAAGCCTTCAATATCTCCAAAACTTAAATTTTACCTCTAAAACAATCACTACCCAAAATATGTATATGAGACTAGGCCTCCTTAAAATTATACAAAACAAATGTTTCTGTCTCTCGATTCTATAGAGAACTGCGCCTATACATATATAATCTCCTACTGTTGAAAAAGAGCTATATAGATTGTTTCTTATAACAAAACTATAATGTGTGTAAAAGAATTATTATAGAATGAAAAGAAATCACGTTTGTGTAAATATCTGGAAAATCTATGAGAATGTAAAACACCCCAAATTTGTTACCGTAATTCAAATACCGAGTTTGACGTTACGTGGTCATCGAACCATGAGATATTATTATAATGTAATTTAGATGTCTAAATTGACTAATTTGTTGATAATGCTATAACCATTTAGATAAAACTATCTTTTTATTATTATTTCTTCCGTAACTTTTGACCAAATCAAGATATTTAAGCTCCTTTTTTCTTAAATCTAATCTACTGTATCTCAACTTTCTTTTGAAATTAAGTTTGAGAGTATGTATCTATTTGTTTTAAAGCTATAAGCAACCAAAGTTAAGGGGATGACGGATTCAGAAAATGGTAATATTTTGCCTTCTTTTTACAAACAAATGAAAACATTTTTAAAAAAAACCTTGAACGTCAGGTCCTTAGGCGTGTTTTAATAATTATACCCAAATTTTTCCAGATTTTTAAATCCATAATTTAATTACGATGTTTGGGTTCAAATTTTATGTTTTTTTGACTAATAATTACCGACAAAAAATTACTTTACTCAATATTTGTTTAAAAAATATTTTTTTTTTAAATTAAAACGTCAAGCCCTTACTTATGTTTTAAGCTATCCATATGAATTTTTTTCGGATTTTTAATTCAATATTTTATATGAATATTTTATTGAAAGGTGCACATTTCTGCAATTTGGGTCTGACATCCCGTTAAACATTTCTATTTGTGGAGTTTTTGCTATTTGCTTACAGATTCCGTAAAAAGGGGCATTGACATCTACATCACTGACTTTTTTCATATTTTTATAGTAAAAATCATATCCTAGAGTTTGGTAAATATCCGTTTCCCACGGGCCTGATGCTCCCCTTGTCAGTTACAATTTTATAAGCCGTGGGTAAATACAACACAAAATATATTAAACTTTTATAACGAGGCTTTTAACACGGAGTTTTATAGGATACCGTTTTATTAATTATTATTTAACAAACAGATTTTGTTAGAATTTTGTTTACTACAAGAATAAAATGCAATAATTACGTATTATCTTTGAAAGTAACCATTACATTTAATTTAAAAATATGAATCAAATCATAGACTTCATTCAATATTTTACATATTAATAAGATGGATATAATGATTCTAATTATTATTCTAGTAATTGTTTAAAATGCAATAACATCAAATTTAATTATTAAGTAAGCTTTACACCATCTTTAAAAAGAATTCAAAGAATTTTATAACTTTTGACTAGAGACGTACCTACACAACCTTTTTAACGATCAAGTTAATACTATAAAATTTTGGACTGCATTTCGTCGTAAAGCAGTATAATAGAGTTTTACCGTTACAACGTATACCAAATATTACCATAATTTTTCTCTAGAGGAATTCACGATAATAATTACTATAAAATTATCAGCGCTTACTACGTTTTTCAAATTTTCCAGCTATATATTTGGAATATAAATTGTAAAATAATCGCTTGTTTTAAAAGCTGAAGTTACAGGAGACCGTAATTCGAATGCACGTATAAATGACCGCGAAAGATATTCAACGTGTTAAAAGAACGTGAATTAACTTAACGTTGATCGATTGTATTGGCTCTTGAACCATTATTCAAATTAACACGGAAATTGAAGAAAGCGTCTGGAAAAAGTTCAATCGACAGTTTTAATTTTCATTTGGAAAGTACAATACTTTTTACGTAAATTATTGTTAAAGGTATCGAGTTAAGTTACTAACAAAAATTAATAAAAGGAATGTATATATATTTAATCTTATATTTTATCATACACTATAAATAAATGAAAGTCTTTTTCACTATTGGTCATTCGAACAAAAATTTATTTAAATATCTCGATACTATATGTATAAAATAGGTCGTCAAAATTTAACTGAAATAGCGAGAAACTAACTTTATACGAACATATATCGAGGCCCAAATATTGGATTTTACCATTTTAACAGTAGTATTCAAAAACGACACTAAAAACTACCTCGACAGACTTTTACACAAACTATCCGAGTAACTCTAGAATTTCAATTAGAACGGAACAAAAAAAAGTTAACAACTGTGCATTATTTTGTTTTCGCGCACTTTTGTACATTTGAATTCAATTGATTTAATATAACGTTAAAATAAGAAAATAATTGATAATGCACATAGTAATAGAATATATTAATTATAATAACATTAATGAAATAATTAAGTAAAGTTTTATCAATAATTAAAAAATGCTTTTCGTAGTGTAAACTTTGTATATAATATAATTTTTAAATAATGAATATATACCACAACATTTAACGTGGCTCGTTAGGAATGCGTAGGTTATAGTATATACATGCACGTTATATTTTCGTTGGAATGCCCTAATATTTTAAAACGTGCCCATTTAACTTTAAAATAGAACGAATGTTTACAATTCAATAGAGTAAAATAAACCAGGGTTGGGTAAGTAGTCGCCAGCCAGTCATTTTAGAATATTTTTTCATTATTTGAGTGTAAAGATTAAAAAAACAAATCGACTTGCATAACAACATCGTATATGGTACATTTACACCACCTAACGCTAAATAAAAAAGAATTTGATGGAATACTTTGCGAATAACCTGTAACATTTTTTTATTTAATTAAATTTTATATAATTGTAAATTTTATTTTTAAGAAGATTTTTAACATTCATTTAGCAGGGAATACAATAATAAATAAACAAACATTTTTTTATTTGATTTATATTTATAATTTTAATAAATAAATTAATTATCTAAGTTTTTTCCTATAATTAACGGGGTGCCATAGTAAATATTTATCCTCCCTACCTTATCGGCAATCGCGATTATTAGTAATAAATTTGTAAATAAAACAGTATGTGAAAAAATAAGAGAAGAGGCGCCTTCATTTATTGATAATATAACTGTGCCGAAATTCAGATTAAAATTATATTGCGTTTTTGAGAAAAGTCCTACCAAAAATCTGAACCTAACCTCAACGAGGTGAAAAAATTTGATATTTTTGGTAGGACTTTTCACGAAAACGCAATAATATTTTAATCTAAAATTCAGCACACAGTTAGATTGTCAATAAACGAAGGCGCTTCTTCTCTTATTTTTTTCACATACGGTTCTACTTTTTTATTAATTAATCATCAAATATTGAATATGGAACCCCCTTAAAGACATCTGTAAAAATAAATTGTACATATATTTAATAACGATATAATTAATGATTATACCTGTTCTGCGAGACATTATTCGACTTAACAAAAAAACCTCTGATAGAAAGGAAATATTAAAAATAGAATTAGAACTTTTCTGCAAGAATCAAACTTGCACCCGACGACTCTACATTTTCTTTTAAATTATATACGCGTGTAAAAACTGTATATCTCAAATACAACACAAGCTTATGTTCCTCCGCGGCATATGAAAAGCTATTCTCGATAGGAGGCTTTATTTGTCACCGTATAGATGTCGAATAACTGATGAAATATTTACGATGTTAATTAAGGGGATGTCGGACTCAGAAAATGGTCATTTTTAATATTTTTTATAAACAACAGAATAATTTTTTGAAAAAATCCTAAACTCTATGCCCTTAGGCATGTTTTAAACAGTATACTCAATTTTTTCAGATTTTTAAAGTAATTTAATTATGATTTTTGCGCTGAAAATTCATGCGTTTTTATATAAATAGTTACCAACCGAAAATTGTTTATTCAATTATTATTAACAAATTTATTTTTTCTGAAAAAATCAAAACGCCATGCCGTGGCTTTTGATTTAAACTACCTATATGAATTTTTTCAGATTTTTAATTCAATATTCCCCACATAATTCTTATGTTGAAATGTGTAGATCCCTGTAACTTGGGTCCGACATCCCGTTAAACTAAAATGTAAAAAAAACTATCGGTAAAATTGCTTAATAAGTGTAACAGTTATCTATGCACTTAGGGAGTGAAATAGGTAGTTATTCCCGAGATGAAAGTAGCTATTTCTTCGCTTTAGATTTTGCCAGTAATTCATTCAAGGGAATAATTGCCTTTTACTCCCGAAATGTGTATAAAATTTTTTACTGTGATCATTTGAAAAGTCACTTTTTGCAATAACAATTTTTTTTTAATTTCTAAATTTTTGCAATATTGTAAAATCTTTTTACAAGCAAAGAAGTTTCAAATCAGAATTAAACTAAAAGCACTAAATCCGTGCCTTGAAACAGGGTCAATCGGGGTTTCTACTATATATATATACAATAAAATTTCAATAGGTATTTTATTTTTACGTTGTACGAAATTTAGGATAGATCCAATTTAACACGTTAATACTTTTATAAATTATTATATCTATTGTTGATATACTTCATTTAAAATAATAAATTTAATGTTGTATTTACATAAAAAGGGTAAACTTGGTGTTAAAAACAAAAAAGTAAGTATACAGTGATTAAAATGTGTCTTCGATTAATAAAATGAGTCTACGGAGAGTAAGGTGAGTGTACAGGGAGTAAAGTGATCGAAGGAATAAAATGTAATTTTAGTCCACTCGTAGAGGTCAATAAAGTAGACTTTTTAAATGATCAGGGTGAAAAAATTATTTAATTATTATTTTATACAACTTACAAGAAGACCATCATATGTTTGGGAAACGGATCGTATCCAACTCGTAGGAGATGTTAAATAAGCCGTTTTAAACGTTTTTGAAAATGTATGTATGTGTGTAAGTATATATGTATGTAATCAAGTCAATCAAATAACTCAGCCAATTTTGAACCGATTTGTCTGAAATTTTTATGGTACCTTCTACATAAGTAGAGAAGTAAATGTTCTTATTTTAAACAAAATTGGTCGAATAGGTTTTGAGCGGTAACACTTTTTAAAATGTCGCTCAAACGTTTTTGTACGACATTACATGAAAAAAATTTAATACTCTATAATATAAATACAGAAAATATTTAAATATAAAATATTTGATAATTTTTGTATGGTAACTTTTTATGTACAACGAATCACTGGCAAGTTAAAAGCATATAAGTGTCAAAATAGTGCAAAAAAAAACGTTTTTTCTACTTTATAAAAACAAATATAAATTGTACTGTAAAAGTTTAAAATGTCGTTATAACCTAGCTGTTGATGCGACGTTAAATAAATAAATGAAAAAAAAAAAAAAAAAGTTTAAAAGTAATAAATCTTTATCTTAATAAGATAAAACTTTTATGTATACAAAACTTTTTGCTTAGATGAATATTTTTAAAGTTAAGTAGAAAAAACGACCTTATTTGATATTTCAATCATCCAATATATCGTTTCACTGTAGTAATTTATAATATTATTTAAATATTTGTTTGGAATTTATAATATTATATATTTAATATATAATATTATTTAACTTTTTCCACATGTTAATTAACTATTTATGTTCCATATTTTTATAAATTAAACAAGCCAGATTCATCATCCAATGAGCACTTAAAAGTTTTAGTATTCTATCAAACATTGGTCTTCGTTGGTGGACAACTACAATGTACACCATTCACAACCGTCATATAGTTTTCATTTCTTGACTGAATTTTATACATCCTCCCGATATGTCATTTAAAGGTTTATGATAATTTTAATTTGCAATAGCAAGTTCTTTTTATAGTTTATATAGCAGCAACGATCTTCAACTAATAATAGAATAAGCTTTGTTATGTATATGTAACTTAAAATCAAGTTAAGAATATGAAATTTTCAAACTTTGTATTTAAATATTCAAGTAATATATTATTAGAATTTACGTACATTTAATTGTAAAGTGATTGATGTGAATTAATATAATTTTGTTAATTAAGACAATATTATATTCTATTCTACATGTTAAAAATATCAATATGGTCAGGGTTTGGTAAGTAGTCGTCAACCACCCATTTTCGAATACTTTTTCATTATTTGAATTTAAGGATTAAAACACATATAGACTTGCATAACATTATTGTATATGGTATATATATATACACACCAAATAACGCTAAATAAAAAGTATTCGAAAAAGTATTCGATCGAATACTTTTTTCGAATACCGAGAATTCCATGAATGTATTCGATTGAATACTTTTTCGAATACTCAGTAGCATTTTTTAATATAATTCAATTTTATATAATAGTAATTTTCATTTTTAAAAAGGAAAGTTACAATTATAAAAAATTTAATTAAATTAAAAAATGCTACTTGATATTCGAAAAAGTATTCGACCGAATACTTTTTTTGTATACTCGATATTCGATCCTATACTTTTTCGAATACATTTTATTTAGCGTTATTTGGTATATATATACCATATACAGTGTTGTTATGCAAGTCTATATGTTTTTTTGAGCTTTAAACTCAAATAATGAAAAAGTATTCGAAAATGGGTGATTGACGACTACTTACGCAACACATCTTCTTTATATATTGTTTTGGTAATGAATGTTAAAATCTTCTTAAAATTGAATGTTCCAATTATATAAAATGTAATGAAATTAAAAATGTTATTGATTGATACCATGAAAAGTTTTTTATGTTAGTTGCAAAAGACTAATTGAACAGAATTTTTTTATTATGAGCAAAAACCACTATCAATTTATTAATAATTAAATAATTAAACTGTTTAAAGAAAAGTATAAAGGATAATTTTTATATTTTTAATTGATGTCATCTAAAATTTTCTATGCCAGTTGATGAAAATATTTTTTTTAATTTAATTTAGAATTAATAACGCAAATTAGTAGTTATATAATTTTCAATCGGAAAAAAATAATATTTTTCGAAATGTTATTAACATTTTGTTTTAAATAATTAAATAATACTATATTGGAGTAATATATTACATATAAGATAGACATGCTAATTTGAAGAAGCTACGTGCTAATTAATTAGCAGCGGTTTTTAATTATTGCGTTAGTTGTTATATATAACTAATTATATATATATATATATATATATATATATATATATATATATATAACATATACAATGTTATTATATGAGTCGATTTCTTTATTTTAAGCTTTACACTCAAATAATGAAAAGTATTCGAAAATGAATGGTTGACGACTTCTTATCCAACCCTGAAATAAACAATGTATATCATATATATATGTATATACAAAAATTATAATACACATATATGTATATTATAATTTTCGAGTAATAATATTTTACATATTTCAGTATGATCTATTTATACGATTACATGATTCGTTAGTAAGATCGAATTCGCTTTCACTAGGTCACATTTACCATCAGACGTTCACTTTCAAAAGGATTGCAGATGCTTTGCTCATAGATAGAGACTACATCAGGGAATGTGGGAGCCACGTGTGCATAAACTATCAAACGCATAGGTGAATGTATTCACTTGTGGATTTTGCAAAAGCGTATAGTCAAAGTGAACTAGCGAACCAAAGAGAATGGACATCGGACTACGCGTTTTATAGCCGTTTAAAGTGTTCAACTCGAATCCTCCACTGAAATACTTTATAGCCCGCCAACAACTCTTAACAGCTTTATTTACTTAATTCCTACACATCTCTGCCAAATATATTTCTTTTATCTTTAGTCTACTTGATTCGCTATTTGAACCTAGAAAATACTATTTTCATATTCCGTTTCTTACACTTATTAACCATTGTTCCGACTAATATTTTTATGAAAATTTTTATTTTTTAACTTAGAACGGAAATATAAATACAAAGTTGATAATAAGTTAGGTTCTTCATTTTCTTGTTTACAAATTCTAACGAAAAGTATGATTCAACATATCCTACATCCTACATTAGTATTATAATACATAATTTTTTTTACCTATTTGCGTTCATTATCAGCTTATGTAGCTTGTATGCTTATTTTGGTACATACATTTAGTAGCAGGTTCAACTGTATTCAAATTACAAATACATATTCATTATATAAAATTTACATAGAGAACTGGTAAATAATTTATAAATGTGAGTATTAAGCTTATTGGTTGCAAAGTTTCTAACAAAAATATAAACGCTTTGTAATTCAAAACGGAATCAACTTTACTCCTTCAACAATTAGCGTAAATTATAAATAAATAAATAGATGATACGATAAATTAATTACTTTATTATTAGGGAAACATGCAACTTCTGCAGATACTTTTTTATGTTAATTTTGGTAGGAATATTATTGAGTTTACTTAACATCCCACCACTATTTTAATACCTATTATATTTTGATGTTAATTTCTAAATAAAGTTTCTTACACTTACCAGAATATTTCAATTTTTAATTATTTGCAAAGTACTTATTAATAAAGTTATTAAAAAAGTAAACGCTTATATTATTAAAATCTTTTGAGCAATCGAGAAAACAGACTTGACAAATGATAAAAACTATTATGTATAGTATAGGACAATTTACTACACGGAGATAAATATCTTATAAAAATTGTAGTTAAGTTCAAGAGAAAATTTACTATGAAGTATTGAAAATGCGAACAGTCGTGACGTTATAGTAAATACCATTATCTTTCTGGTAAAAATTTGTCGTACGAAAAAATGAAAGTAAATTCATAACCTAAATCAATAAAATTAAGAGCTATAATATTTACTTCAAATAAAAAAAAATATGTATACATATAACAAATGCTTATATTATTTACATTGAAACAGTAGGAAGTTTAAATCAAAGAAATTAGTAATGAATATAGATTTGTCCCTATACTAGTAGATACAGTACATCAAAATTATACGGCTTTTTTTAGATAAGTAATTGGGTATACAAATAATTGATATTCATAAAGTATTATATGTTGTATTTGTTGGATTGTTTTTTATTACGTATGGGAAGACGAGGAGCGAAAGATTGAAAGGAAAAAACGGATCGACACGGTGGGAGCCTCGGCCCGAAAATTCCGAGTTGTGTGCTCTGACCACTGAGCTACCGTCCGCGATTCGTGCATCGCTTACAGTTGCAATTTCTTCGATTGGTCACTCAACACCTCCTCATACACCTGAGTCGCGCCTGTGTACGTGACACGGATCTAGTTGAACATAAACATATACAACCGACCGACGTGCATTTAACCTCTTTGGCACTTTCAGCCACGCGTGGACTTGTGCTTGTTTCTCGAGCGAGTACGAACGAATTTTGTTTTTATACCGACAGACCGCTATTTTCGCTTATATTATTAGTAGTATTACTAATTGTAAGTTATCTGGCGAAAAATGACAAGAACATCATGATAAAAATTTCAACAAGTACAGAACAACCCACGATTACCATGAATTTACTGCTTTGTATAATATTTTTTCTCTACATATCTTTTAAATTTACCAAAAATTATAGTAAATTTTACTAAGCAACGTAATAATTTTTATTATTTGTTAAGTATGTTCCTCGATTACTCAATGACATAGTAATTTTTATTACATCTTTTGTTTCGATGTAGAAAACGAGTAGTAAAGATAAATGTACAATCAGCCTCTCGTTCAATATTCGTTTAGTTTTATTTATGAAATATTTGGTACAAATGTTTGTTTAAAAAGAGTAATAAATTGTTCACAATGTAAATAGATGTAATAAAAATCACTTTAAATAATTCGCAGTTAAAAATTGATCGATATTTCATGGTCTACGTATATTTTTATCTGAATTTAATAAATCCTATAACTGATTTGTACTAGAGAAAAGAGAAATTTGGCTACGTAAATTTCGGGAGCAACAACTGATGTAATTTAATGTAAAAATAAAAAAAGAAATATTCGAATGTCACGTGAGTATAGAGGATCGAACTCGTCAGTACCAGGTAAAGTTGAAAAAAGTAAAGAGAAATTGATAAGCAGAGTGAAAACAGAGGGAGGAGAAAAGCTTAGAGTAGAGAGCATAAGGTTAATATACGAAGAAGCCGGAAGTGACTTTAGCTTGGCACACCGGCCTCTCAAACCGATAACGCATTTTAACGACGTGGGTGGGATTGGCAGAGTAGGATAGGTGACGGAGATCTTCGCATATCCCGTGCAGCTGTTGGCTCAAACGATCTCGCTGTACGGTACGTCTATATATACATCGACGTATATAGAAGTAATGAAATGCGGAGAAAATTTGCTGGATTCTTGGGTTGGGTGCGGGAGTTTCTGATATTTTCTATACACCCTCCACCGCCCCGCTGTGGATTAGTCCTCGGAATTTCTTGCTGCGTATATATATATATATATATATATATATATATATATAGCCGGTACCGGGCATTTATATATGCGCAAGATCGCAAAGTTGAAAATTTTCGACGTGCTCTATAAATTTCGTATCTAAGCATGCGCCGCTCTACGACTGTGTATATACGTGCATAGGGCGACAAAGGCCTAACTTCTACGGTTCGAGCAGCTCACGCTAGGCCCTGCTTGGAATTAAAGGGGGCTGCAAACTTTACGGGGGAAACTGTTTTGCTCGAGTCAAGTTCTCACTGAATTATGAATCGCATTGTTTTGTTTATTAAGTTTACCACCCCCCGCCTCTCCATCCTCACCCTCCTCCCCCTCCCTCCAACCCATACTGTATAGCTTTGCGTGAAGCTCTTGCCCAAGTCAAAGGTTCGGATTTCACTTGGAATTTCTAAATCTTTATTCGCGTATATACGCACACGCCTAAGTAAATGTCTATCTTTTATACGTATCGTCAGTATGGCATATTGTCCAAAGTTATTATTATTTACTATGTCAAAATTATTATTTGATTCGAGAGCGCGTTATAATTTTATTTACTTCCATACGCCAAGTGCAGTATATATCTTCATCGTTCGTGTATTAAGTATAAGATAATATATTTACAGTGTATTATTACTCGTATATTTTGTGAAATTTCATTCTTATATTATATGAATTCAACCAAATTTCGAATGTTTCAGTCTATGCTTTCAGATAGAAACTACTTGATTAAATTCTACCGAACTTAGTAGAGTTGCGTATCGATATTTGAAGTACGCTTGAAAATTTCAACTAAATTGGAATGTTTCTTCCTCTTGTAGGAAAAAAGTCTTTAATTCACGAAATTTTTTACCTATTTTTTTTTGTAGTTATGTGTTAAAAAAACGCAATAAAAATACTTTTCATTATTTCTTACTCAAGGGTATATAACGTTGCTTTGTAATTATTTATTTAACACTTAGAGCTATTTGTTGTGTAGTTAAACTCTTGTAGATTGTACGTAAACAGAATCAATGGGAAAACAAAGAAATTTAATTTTTCTATATTGAACAACACTCTGTAAATCAAGTTAACTACTTATTATTTTTTGTCTGGCAGAGCTATATAAGCTCCAAAGTTTCTCTTTGCAAAAGTTCCTCCATCAAAATTTCTCTCATAACTTTTTGCTTTCTCCTCTTTCGATAATCTTTTTGAAGATAAACTATTGAAAACTTCATAAAATTTAAAATTCATCGGCATTTATAATCCAATTGAAAATTTATATAATTTCGAAGTTCGAGAACTAAAGGGAATTGCGTCATAAACCGTAAAATCAATATTTCGATGAAAATGTTGTACGCAAACGTATACTCATTTTTATAAACTAAATGAGCTTGGAAATTAGTTGCGAGGTATAACGTAAGTTATTTTCCGGGGGGAATTTAATGTGCAAATGTATCAGTATATAGGTATAAACGAACATTGTTAACGATGGGTTCAGAATAAATACGCATACACACTGTATAAGCAATGTAAAATGAATGATTCTCAAGATGTGTATGAGCTAAAAATTATTTTTTTCGTAATATATTCTTTAAATTAGCTCTTCATAATATTACAATTTAATTTGTTGCGACATTGTCAGTTTTGTACATCAGTCACATTATTACAGTTATCGACTAATTAGACTTGTTGCTTATTTTCCAAGAAATATATGCTTCGTTTCAGGTTGACAAAATGAAAAAGTAATGATCTCCATCTAAAATAATCAATTTGACGAGTCTCTCGAACTATATGACGTCGCATCACGAAAAGCACAAAATTAGCCTAATAACGCTCCTTATTAGAGTACATTCAAGTCTTAGCAAGTGGTAATAAGGAACGAACCTTCGGAATTGAATTGATAGCAGAATAGTTTTAGCGCAATTACTTTTTGATATTGGAATTACTTTTCATACATTCGGAAGAAGCCGATATCACGATAACCCGCGCAAGCGAGATGTGATCGTGCTTCTCGCGACGGGATGTTCGTTAGCGGGATTCCCCTAGCTTTTCTCTCCCTCTTCCCTCTTCCTCCCTCCCTCGCTCACTCCTTCTCTCTTTCTCTGTAGCGCGCTCCATGACTTCCCGGCGCCGCGAGCGCAACTCCAAAGAATACCCGCTCATTGAGAAATTTCCCATTGTCGTTGCACACCAGGGGGTAGGAGTAGCACCGTTTATTTGGACGAGAACTCATTAGTATCGCCGAGTGATAATCTTGAAAATTCTTTTGTAGATCCACCAAGAGAGACTACTCCCTTTCTCCCAACACCCCTTTTTTCACTGTCTTTCACTCTCTTCCTTCTTTTCTTTATTCTT
Source organism: Theocolax elegans (assembly GCA_026168455.1). Lineage (NCBI taxonomy): Eukaryota > Metazoa > Arthropoda > Insecta > Hymenoptera > Cerocephalidae > Theocolax > Theocolax elegans. Next base: position 43,884,429 of record CM047430.1, read on the forward strand.
TCATCTCTACCTTTTTGCATCTCTTCCTCTTCCTCCCTCTATCCCTCTCTCTCTACTTCTGACGCCCAACTATTAAGCTCGGCCGGATCTCTTGACGCCTTTAAATTGTCGCTGATTATTCGAAAAAATGTGGGCCAACGTAGCCTGGAAAATTGTATTTTAATAATAAATATGTGAATTATTTTTATTTTTGCGTTTCACCCGGCTCTATATACACTCCCTCATATTTACAATTGGACGCTTTTCAAATAAATTTTAAAATATATTTAACGTTTTACTATAATTACGTATTTACTGTAATTAAAAGTATAAAATATAAATGGTGGATAACTTGATTCAACCGATTAAATAATTTCATAACTATATTTTATTAATTTCTCTCCAAATTTTAATAGAATCTATGTTTAACCTTCGTAATCAAAACTACTTATCATTGCATCTGCACTAAAGTATTGTTACTAGCATCTCACGTTATAATTTCTTAATTTTCCATTTTTCGTATGTTTTATTAAATGAGGTTATTCTTTTTCAGGCTCAATCCATGCTAGTTAATCATTGACATTAACTTCATCAGTCCGTAGGTAAGTAAAATATAGCCCATTTAAATACTTAAATAAATATAATTAGTATTATATTTTAATCATAACAATCTGTTACATACAATTTTTATCAAACCCTTAATAAGAAAACTATTTATAACATGAATTTTAAAGAATAAAAACATTACACGTTGTCGAAGAATTATCAGTAATAACAAGAATTCCTATATATCTATTGATTGCGTTTAAAACTCTCTATTTCGCTACAGCCGGTATTTTTAAACATCTTTATAAAAATATTTATTTTTTGCTACTAAAATATAGAGCACGTATTTTTTAAAAAATTTAATAATAACTAGTCGTATGCTGTACCGAGTTATTTGTTACTTTAATATTGAATTTTCTATTTCTTTGTAATTTAATAAAAAAAAATCTAAAACCACTGTCAAAAATAGTTATTTTACTTTCTCACAAACTTTCTCTCCCGTGGAATCAAAAATATTATAAAAATGTAAATACCGATAACGATTAATGCATCGCATAATATGTACTCGAAGAAAAAAAAACTTGAAACGTTGTAAACGCCCTTCAACGCATAATATTCCATCTGGTGAGGTAACGCAATAACATGAAAAAGTGTAAATGAAGTTTAATAATAAAGAGAAAAAGAAGAAATAGCACGAGGAAAATATTTTCCCAAGGAAACGTCAAATCGCTATCGGGAACGTACTCACTCACTCTCTCCCTCTCTCTCTCTCTCTCTCTCAAGAAAATCAAGTTCCTATTCGAAGGCACGTATCTACGTGTTCAAGAACGAGGAGAGCGTGTCGGTCGAACTCGTCAAAAGTCAGTTTATAATTCCGTGGGAAGTGAACGCGCGGGGCGATTAGAATACTTGAGCGAGATTGCCCGAGGAGACGCGTTTCGAGAAAAAGTCGAAACATAAACTATTTTAATTACCGCGAGATTTCATCTTGGGTCAGCTGATATGCCGTACAGGAATGTCAAAGTTACACGAGTTACCGAGATTCATAATCTCCTGTCGAGTCGCGCGGGTTTTTACTCCCACGCGGAAAATTCGATTATGACCCAGCTATCTCTTTTGTGGACGCGTCGTTTACTCCTCCTGTTTGCCTCCAATTATCGGATCGCCGTCGTTTCAGTGTACGCCCCATACCCTCTATAGGTCTATTTTACGTCGCTGGAGGAAGCTAAAAATATAAGCGTGTCGGTGTTGACAATATACAATTTACCTCCCGTAAAACGCAGGTTTCCACATTCGCGCGTATTAGGTGTATCCATATATACATATATATATATATATATATATACTTTTGTCACTTGTCACAATTTCCATTTTGAGTAATTTACTCCAATTAGCGAATGTTCCGCGATTCCCCCACAATAAGTACGGTATTCATCTATCCTTATGAATGGGAATATGAATGTTTATTGATTGTAGTGAAATCTCGCTAATGTATCTTTAGAAATTCACTGCGCCGTGTGGCATTTGATGGTAAATTTAGCACCATGAGAGTTCAAGTTTCCGCGCTCGGTGAAACTCGTATTAAATTTTAGTTTTGAATTTTCTCTGCGCGGCCTTTTCAAAACTGTTCGATTTTACCTTCAATTCGTTAGTGACATCATCACCACGAATTAAACCCCTTTCGTATACTCCGCTAGTTTCGCGATTAATATTATATGTGTTTACTACGAAGAAAAACGTGGAGTCGCGTCGACTATTACAATTCCCGATCTTATAATCTTCTTTAAGAAAAGGTGTATATAATATATATATATATATATAGTCGGTATTAGATTAAATAAATAATGATGGTTCGGTCGCAGTTTTGCGTCTTGGAACTCGAGGCGAGGGTTTCTTTGTAATATATCCTTGGAAGAATGGTCGGAGTAAAGTTAGTCCAAGTATAGACACAACCCAAGCACGAGAGATGTGAGAATTCGCTGGTGCGGCTTCTTTGGAGGCAAAAGCCGAATGCCGTCGCGTGGACTATCTCGACTCCGCGGTTCTCTCGAACTTTATCCCTCGGCGTATATATACCGAACGGGCGGGAGTTCGGCCGCGCATAAGCCGAAAATCGTAGCCGATATATATACCCACGAAACTTGGTATAATGGATTAGCACGTTTCCTCCATTGGATATATACATATATCCAATATATAAAGAGGGAGATCGATCACTCGAACCAACGGGACAAAACGCTGAGTTAATGTAAATACGATTCCGATCGGTAATAAGCCCTCTGACCTTTGATTTTAGATAACCTTTTCAATTATCGGTCATTTATTTTCCATTATTTAGGGAACTCGAGATTTTTCCTATACCTATATATATATCGATACGCTACACGTATATCTACGTTACACGTACGTATACGAATCGACGCTCAAAGCTCTGCTCCGACGAATTCAACACGTACGTCGTGTTTTATTTATTCAGACTATTTATTTTTCTGTAAATTGTTGTCGTGTATAAACAAACGTATATTCCATATACTGTGAATTTCTATATTAAATATTACCTATATCGTTAATCTATACAAAAAAAGAGAAGAGAAAAATAGAGGGAAAAAACGAAAAATCGAAGGCGTGTATCAGTAACCTATAATGTACACTTGCATCGTATAATCATATATATATGGGGTATTCCACGTGAAGTGGTCCGATCAAAATTTTAAAATGCACCAAATTTTGGGTACACATTGCAAATGTTTTTCAGAATACAGAAAAAAATTTTTAGGTACTGGAATCTATTTGCTCAAAAGTTATTCTAACCTCAAAAAGTGAATTTTTCCATATTTTTTTCAACACCAGCTGGGTTTACCGCTATATAACTCAAAATCTATCAACTTTTACTATAGAACATTATATGTAACATTCGTTGCTAATTGTATCTAGAATTTATTCTTCTGGGTTAGAATTTCTAATCTCAAGGTCAATGTTACATAAACTACATGTCAATATTCAACTTGAAAAAAGTGCAAGTGCGCCACCTTTGATTTTTTCATACAAAAGTCTAAAAGAAAGCTTGGAGCAATACCTTTCAAATGGTCTGTAGCATTTTTATGGCCTCCAATTCTATAAAAAGTTATGACAATTTAAAGAAAGACAAAAAATTCACAAAAATTAGCATGGTAATTTCCATTTAAATTTTTAAAAAAATTTCGTGTTTCTTTAAATTGTCATAACTTTTTACAGAATTGGAGGCCATAAAAATGCTACAGACCATTTGAAAGGTATTGCTCCAAGCTTTCTTTTAGACTTTTGGAGGAAAAAATCAAAGGTGGCGCACTTGCACTTTTTTCAAGTTGAATATTGACATGTAGTTTATGTAACATTGACCTTGAGATTAGAAATTCTAACCCAGAAGAATAAATTCTAGATATAATTAGCAACGAATGTTACATATAATGTTCTATAGTAAAAGTGGATAGATTTTGAGTTAAATAGCGGTAAACCCAGCTGGTGTTGAAAAAAATATGGAAAAATTCACTTTTTGAGGTTAGAATAACTTTTGAGCAAGTAGATTCCAGTACCTAAAAATTTTTTTCTGTATTCTGAAAAACATTTGCAAAGTGTACCCAAAATTTGGTGCATTTTAAAATTTTGATCGGACCACTTCACGTGGAATACCCCATATATATATATACACGTAAATATTTTGTAAGATTAAATTTACACGTCTATGAAAATTCCTGAGAAATGCCGATACAGTCGCCGCAGTGTTTCGAAAAATTCGAGTGAATACATCAATAACCAATAAATTACAGTATAGGGCAATAGCCTTATTTACCAGTTGACAAAATAATAATAAAGAAGAAAAAAAAATGTATTCGCGCTCGAGTGATCTCTACCTGTAACGTCGGACGGAGTGCACCTATAGATGTACGCGCGTATATATAGGTATATAGAATATCGGATCGAAAAAATTCCGACTTGGAGAATTTGAATAAAGAAATCGATTACCCAGGAAAATAGTCGATGCGTATAATAACATAAAGGAGGGTAGCGCGTGGTTCCGCGATAACGCGCGGGCGAATACGTATATAACAATAGGGTAAACGCACCGCGAGAGCCGCTTCGTCGTAAAGCCGCGTAATTTTATGCGCGAACGCTGGATAGTACAGAGCTCACCGTACATATATACCTATATGCAAGAGAGAAAGAGAGAGAGGAACGGATGGTGCGAGGGCGATGACGCCCGTTAAGATTCGCGCGGGGTCATGAGTTAACCGGTGTCGGCATAATTTTATGCCCCCCTACGGGCTTTTACTGGCCGCAAGAGTGGACGACAAGCCACGCACTTCTTCTGTTCTATCGTCCTTGGGTATACCGTATATACCCGTATACTACTCTACCGCCACGACCCCTTATTCTCTCCTTTTCCCTCTCATCTTCCTGCTTTATTGTTCTCTAAACTGTGCAGATGCGATTAATTTTATGCATCCCGCTTATGTATGCTTTCCATGTTTAAACCCTCTGCTTTTCAAGAAATTTAAGCTCTCTATTATATATTGTGAGCGCCCCTCCATTTTTCTGACCCTTCCTGCACCCTTCCACCCTTACCCGTCTCTCTTGCTCTTCTTTTATTTTCACTATGGAATTTCGCGCATCCTAAAAATACGCTTTAGATCTGTTGTACCAACTTGACTTAACGTATTTCATTTTCATTTGCTTTCGCATACACATACACACACACATCTCCACATGCACGTGCCTCGTCGACGTTAAACACATACTTATCGTTTTACGCTGCATTATTTTTCTACATACGTGTATACACGAAAACGAGTTAAGTAATAAAATAAAAAAAATGACTGGCTTTTTCTCTGGCGATGATATGTTTACATTAATGTGTAAATCATATACAGGAAAAATACTCTCTTAATTATGTGTCGCATAAAAATATGTTTTAATTACATTATTTATGAAGAAATAATCTAATTATTTGTAATTGACTAAATACCTTGATCTTACTATGCACAGTTAAATCAACAAATGAATTTGACAAGTTGCAACCAATTCTAACTATTGTCCAAAGAAATATCAGTATATTCTAAAAAAAAGAACAATTGATATATTTCTCTACTTAATTAAATTTAAATCATTTTTCGGATTTATTTTTTAAAGAAACATATTTTTAAATAAGATTTTTAGTATATTTCTCCGAAGCACATAGTAATTTTTATATTTTTGTAATATATTTTTGTTAACATTTATTATCAGAGCATTACTATCTAGCAATTTATCTTAAAATAATTAAACATAATTATGTTACAGAATTAGACATTCATTCGCTTACTTCATCTCGATGTAAGAAGAGTCTAGATAATTTAATTACACTTGCTGAATAATTAGATGACAGTCTGACAAAATGAAAGTAATTTCTGAACTATATCGTAAAATTTTCAGGACGTTGTATTAAATTTTACTGTTCTTCTGGGAAATTTTCGCATAAGTTAAAGCGATTTACTTCATTTTACCTACGTGTCTGCTAATTAATCTTCCTCTTCATAAATCGCTCGCATTGATCGACAAAACGTGCGTGAAACAACATTCACTATGAAAATTTCATCTTTCTTTGCGATAAAAATCAATTTTAAGCTAATAATTGGTTATTTGCTTCGAATTATTGTAAGTTTAAACTAAAGTGAAAGAATATTTTCTGTTCAATAATTTTTGGTAAATTATTATTTCACCTATACTTTTAAAACTCACGATATTTTTTTCTAACAGAAACAAGTAATAGTTTCGTGATGAAACTTTTTGAAATATTAGAATTTACTATCGAAAGAGAACGACATTACCAATAACCATAATGATAAATAATGCCTTTCGAAAAATCAGGTAGCATAACAGGTTTATTAACCTTCAAAACCTATCGAACCGAATGACCGCGTCTTTCTATCTCAGAGTTCGGAAAAAGGTGAATATCCGATCGGATTTTAGCAGTCCTTCGTGATCGCGCAAGAGCGAGAGGGAAAAAGGGATGTGCGCGAGTAAGACTGAGAACGCTTAGATTTATCTTAAGAACCGTCCTATACGCCGAGGTAACGCCACACACCCAAGAAATTTATTCGTCGTAGGTTAAAAAAAGACGAGAACGAGAGAGGGTCACGTATTCTCTTCTTTCGTCTTCTATCCCTATTCGTTCGAAGGTTTCCTTACTTTTTCTCCTCTTCCTTCCTCTTTCTCCATTCGCATGACGAGGGAATAAAAAACACGAATGGCCGAATACCACCGACTCAGCAGCGGTTCTCGCGCGACCTTTCCCTTCTCCTTCTCGGTCCTCCTCTCTTTTATGCATCGAAGAAGAAGAATGGTCACAGCTTGCCCGAACGATTCAATTTTTTCACATGGCCCTAAGGGAGGATACGTCTGACCAAACCTGGAGCTCACCTACTGACGGTACCTTACGCCACTCCGCAAAAGCGAAAATTGAAAAGTGATGTACATACTGCTCGTATAAGTGTCCTATATCAGATCACGTACAAAACTGCACGTGTTGGTGCATAAATTCGTAATACCGAATCCTATATTTTTATGCCGGGAAACTTTTTAATAAGAAAATAAAAGATATCTTATTTATTTTCCTGTTCGTACGAGATACGATAGCGTTCATCAAATATTGTTTTAGAACCTTATTTACAAACAACGTGCGGTCGTTCGTGGATGCAGTGCAAATGAAGTAACCGATCCGTATATAATTTAATTAATAATTAAATATTGGTATTTAAAAAAATTATGTGTATGTATAAAACGACGGAAATCGAGAAATAATAATTTAACGTTTTCTCCAAATAATTTCAAGGAAGTAACTTTAATGACATGTATTTTACGAATTTCCGCTTGGGTGATATGCATTTATCCGTTATCGAATACTGTTATGGAATAGAAAGTTTTAATTATAATATAACGTTTATTACACTATTTAATTAATAATCAAATATTTGGTAAAATAATAATGAAGCAAAGTTGTGGATATCATGATTTTTCCCCATTATTAAAGTGGTTCTTGCCTTATATATAGACGTTTTTAAAACTAATTATTAATTTTAATTTTACCAATATTATATATCAAATAGAGGTACATATGAAAAAATCAAGAGTATTAAAAGGCGTAATAATTTTTTATAAATATCGCGGTTGCCCTGATATCGCTACCGTATTGAAAATTTATGACAAAGTACTGAAATCTTTTTTGTTTCTTAACCAAATCAAACGTATTTGGGCTCATTTTCTTCCTTAATTGCCGATACGACCTGAGTAATTGGAACACTGATAAAGCGTAAATCATAATTGTTTATTGAAAAAAAAATTTACAAAATGTGCTATTCAAATTATTTTAGTAAACAATTGTAATTTACGCTTCATCAGTAACTCTAATTACTTAAGTGGTATATCGGCAACTCCCCATTGAGGAAGAAAATGAGCCCAAATACGTTCGATTTGGTTAAGAAACAAAAACGATTCCAGTACTTTGTCATGAACTTTCGATACGGTAGCGATATCAGTGCAACCGCGATAGGAATATATTTATAAAAAATTATTACTCCTTCTTAAACTCTTGATTCTTCCATTTATACCTCTATTTGATATATAATGTTGATGGAACTAAAAATAATAATTACTTTAATAATTACCGTGACCGATTGATACAAGCACCACTGGGGAATGTATTTTCAACTAGAGCTTTCTTAACAAAGACATCGTATGACCTCCGTCGCTGATTACCACCGGTTTGGGAGCATGAAAAGAGCGACGTTAGAGTATTAAAAAAAAATAATTACTTTTAAAAACGTCTATATATAAGGCAAGAAGCACCTTAAGAGCTTTCTCGATTAGAGAGTATGCAAAAGAAATAAGCGTAAAATCGTCTAGAAAATAGTGTACGTAGCGTAGAAACATACACAGATTCAGAAGAGCGCTCGAGCAAGACCGTGTACATACGAGGAGCGGAAGCGGTTTCCTGGGTGTCTTCCTTCGTCTCGAGTTCTCTCTCTTTCTCGGATGGCATACGGTCCCTTTGGAATTCTGCAATATGCGTATTCCTCGCGCACGCATTCCACTCGCAGAGATTCTAGATTTTCGCTCTTCCAGATCTGTTGCGCGCGGTCTCGCGCTTAGGATGAAATGTTGCCGCTCGCAAATATACGCCACGGAGAGAAACTGGCGCGCTGAAAGGATAGAAAGGAGGAAACGAGGTGAGGGGAGGGAAAGAGAGAATACCTTGGGCCATGCCTAATGAGCTTCCTGCGCTGCGCAACGTGGCCCGTAGAGTGCATTCACGATTATTCAAATCCTGGGCTCGCGGAAGCCAGATAAAAAGGAGCAGCTGCGCCGTGAGCGAAACACCCGCGTTAAGAATGACGAGGGAGCGAGAGACCTAGTGAGTAAATGCAGGTGGTTACCAGCTAAGCCCGCGAGAAGAACTTGCCCGTTCAACAATCGGCACTGCATTGTCTCGAGTCTCTCTCTCACTCTCACTCACCGGGAAGAAATAGAGAAAGAGGGAGGAGGAGCTACCTCACCTTTTATATCGCGCCGTCTAGCTCGAGTGGTGGGACGCGACTGTTTTAATAACGTGGGCGACCCCCCTCGCGGACGACAATTTAACTTTCTGGGGGAAAAGCACCGGGAAACACTGCGGGAGCGCGGAAAAAAGGCTGCCGGGCGGAAAACCGACGGATCTCGATGCGTATAATCTGCGCCCCAGGCACATCCAACTCCGCCGTCTGCCGTCTCCTTCTCCGTTTTGCATCGTTATTCTCGCCCAACCTGCTAAGAGAGAGAGAGAAGAAGAGCTTATCGTTTCCGAAAAAGTAGCGCGCGAAAACCGCCTCGCCTCGATTGGAAGCTCCGGCGTATATACCCTGACACTCTGCATATATATAAGAAAATGGGCGAAATTGGGACTCGTTCTGCTTTCTGATATTTCTCCCTTTCCTCTTTTCTCATCTATTTTTTTCCTTTTGTTGCCACTTATTTATTCCCGCGTTACAAACCACGGGGAATTACCATTGGGAATTTTCTTACCGATTCCATTTTTTTTCTTTTTCATTTTTTTTTCTTTTCACCTTTGTTCAATCTTCTTTTTCGTTATACGCCGTGAAAAATGAAACGTGTAATATGGCAAAATTTCCTGTGTCACATTTCGTTACGAGCGTGAAATATTCCGTTCGATGGCAATTTGCGTACCTGCGATATTTACATAGAACCTTGCGTTTCCATACGAATTTTACAACGATGCTCGAAATCAAATCATTTGTTTGCTTTGATATTTTATTTCGTAATTTGTGGTTTATCAGCATTTACAAATACACCGTAATATGTGATTTTATTACATTGTTTTATTATGCGAGCATCGGAATATTGTTTCGTTTAATGTCACTAATAATTAAAATCTAATTATAACTTTTCACTTCTCATTCCCAAAAATGTATGACTAAAAATATGAGGTACCAACTGGTTTGTAATATATTTACGTGCGTATTCGTTTCGTGCATAAACGCGAGTAAACTTTGTTTCAATAAAATAAAATACTAAAATTACATTTAATTAAGTAACATTATTACTTGAATTATAGCATTCCAACATTAATTATATTCAAATAAGGTTATATCAACGCAATAACAATACTTATAATAGATATTACTATAAGCGTTAAAGAAGCGCGATTGCACATTTTTAATTCAAATACTACTATATATTCAAAACAAAGGAAGTAATGAAATAATGAAAAAGGTAAAAGAGTTAAATCTAGATGATACAGGTTCATATCCAATTATCGGAAAATTTATTTCGTAGTCCAACTTTCCGTATATTTGTAATCAATTGTATACTAATTAACAAACATACAAACATATATATATATATATATTGTTTTCGAAAGTAATGAAACAAATACTTAAAAAAATGCTTTAACGAAATGGAAGTTTGTATCGTAAAAAACTGGAAATATAGAGCTATCAATAGTATCAATGGGGTGATAAAAGTGAGGCCCTTTACTCTTCTACCCGTAGGTATATATACAGAATTTTATTTTCATGTCATTACAGATCAGCGCATTCGCATTTGGTCGCATGATTTCGCATGACAAGCGACGATCGAAGTTTCGATGGCCTCCGCCTCCTCCTCCTCCCCCCCCCCCTCTCCTCGATAATGAGAGTTTAATGAAAATCCTTTTCCCGGTGTATATGGAGTTTTAAAACGCGGGACGCACACGTACACAGGGAGTTGTTGGGACCCTGACGCGAAGGTTCACCGATCAAAGCGGATGAAACGACCCGTACAAATTTGTTCAAGAGCCATGGAGGCTGGTCGGCCAATAATTTCAGAAATCGGGCAAAAATTCCATTCACCGATCGATCGGGTGTTCTCGGTGATTCAGTTATTCTTCACTGGGCAATTTAATGACCGGTACGCTACCCTCGTCTCTGTCTCCCTCTCTTTCTCTTTCTTTCGACATGTTTTTTTTCTTTACTTTAACATTCTTCCATGCTGGTTCGTTTTTCATCATTGTTCTTCTTTAGGGCAATGGCTCGTCGGAATTTCTTCTGTGCACTGGATTTATGCTTCGTAATAATGCAACCCATACCTACGTTATTAAACTCCTTTTGCTTTTATTTATATTAAATATTATTATTATTATTATCATTATTATTATTTCTGTGCGTCCGCGATATTAAGTGAATATCGCTATTTTTCATCGTTTGCAGGAAATAAATTGGCAGACGCCAGTTTCACCTTGGAATCCGAAGACACAAATGGAAAAAAAGAGAGAGCTTTATTACCTTTTATTTAATGAGCTAATATCTTTCGTACATTAAAATTTACTCGGCGCTCTCAATCGATTACTCTTTATTATCTCGTTAATTTGAAAAGATTCCTATAATGCAAATAATTTTAATTATCTATTCCGTTTATGTGCAGCATGCGTATCGGTATGTGTGTATATATATATATATATATATATATATATGCACACACAGACGTATGTATGGCTCAAGTGGAAATTAATACCTCAAGTCAACCTCAAGAGGTATTACGATGTCGATTAATACTTAATAAATCAAGAGAGGTATTATTACGATAACGATTTTATTTACGCAGTTATGTGTTTGATCGGGAAGAAATAAAGCAAATATTTAAACAGCTTATACTCTAAGAAAATAAAATGCACTGCACATTGGAGTAAAGAAACATATGCAAATACTGTTATGTTGATTTGTAAAGAGGTTTTATATTCAAAACAAATTCGTGCGATGTCAGAAAGAAAATAATAAAGTTTAATAAATTAATTGAGTAAATTATTATGTGTATTCTATTTTCTTATAATTTATCCAAACATTTTAAATTGAATATTCGCACCCACTCTGACACTCTATCACACCGTCCATCCGTCAGTATCGTCAATCATCCGAGAATCTTCGATGACTTGAAATTATTGAAACTTGAAGAGTCTTTGTTTCTTTAAAGCAACCGGAAATTCTCGTTAATTTGAGGTGTCTTGCTTATATATTTAAGGTTGGACGCACGTTTGTCCGGATGTCCTAGCATTACGTAATTTCGATTTTGAGGAGTCTGGTCATTTCCTTTTGGTAGCTAAAGATAGAAAGAACTTTTATAACAAATCGAACCAAGATACATCGATTATAAAAAAAAATATTACCGCTTCCTCTCAACTTTCATCGTCTTGCTTGGTTGATTCTGTAAATATGGAAATCGACTCCGAAATCATAAAGTACATTACAGTATGCATTTTACCAAAAGGTTTTAAATGTCATGAATATTTATAATTTCTAAAATAGAAGAAAATAAAAATAGTTTTTTCGCGATGTTTACAGTATAATTGATAACAATTCATTCACTGTTCTATGCATATTACATTCCAAGAAGTTACAAATATACATTATTAAGGGGTATTAAAAAAATTGAGAAATATAATTTCGTGCATCGACCAATAATAACATAAATATCGTTGTCGATAAGATTTTTTATTCGGTGCTTGATTGATTAACTGGTTTTTGTCGCTTTACAGTTTAAAACTAAAATAACAAAAGCTCGGATGAAAACCGTAAAAACGTAGACAGCAATGTTTATCGGTTCATTAAGTCATCGTGAATAGAATAAAAGTAAAACAAATATAATAACATTAAAGAGGATAAAAACGAGGGGGTTTTTATCTTAGGGCAAAATTTTCCATATTTAGTCTGGGGAGTTACATCGTCATTACGGTCGACACCCAGCTCCGGCGAAACCAATGAAATTTCCTCAATGCGCGACACGTAAACCGGGACATCGCGCGCTATAGAGGTACTCGCAATAAGTACGGAAGAACCTGGAGACAAAGTGGAAAGCCTGATAGAAAAAGGGTGAAGAGTGGCGAAGAAGAAGAGAGAAATGCGCGAATTTTCGCGTGCACTCACTTTGGCACGCGTAGAAGAGGAGAGAGACGGGGGAAGAGAGAGAGAGAGAGACGAGCTTTTATCCACGTCTCTCTTCCATTTTCCATGTGTCTCTTATACCCTATCTCTTGGTGCACAACGCGTCCCACATCCCTTCCCACACTCTCTTTCGGGGCTGAGCATTACTGCGCATTCACATCGTTTGCATTTCCATGTGCTTAGCGGACGAAATCCGCTTTATGTTACGATTGTACGAGGACGGATGGGAGGCGGCGGTATATGGCGACGACGGGAGCTGCGCCCTCGTATATACGTATATAATACATGATTGCGAGAGACCTCGCGGATTTTACACTGAGCCCTGGTACTTCCTCTCGCACCTCCAATCTTCTCTTCAGTTTTTATGCCTATATATGTATATTTTGTATTCTTCGTTTCTACTACTTTGTTTTTTATTTCACTCGGACATATAAAGTACCGTTCGCCACCGGCGGTCCAATGATTCGCACGTTGGTCCGAATGTACGTGTACCTCTGTTAAGGGGTGGACGGTTTTGCGGATTAACTCGAGTCGTATACACCGAGCATCAAGAGTCTTGACGCGCACCGCTGCTCTTTTATCGCGCACTACCCCCTCCCGCTTTTTTGCTCCCTCGCTCTACCTCGATCGTGGTACGGGAGTTTCCCTGTGCGCACCCCTAATCGAGATAAATTCGTTGCCGTTTAAGTGGAGCTTAACTGGATACGTACACTCGGGAACATTTTATTAAATTCAAAGGGTATATATCTTTTTTAAGCCACCTAGTGTACATCCAACTGATACTTCTATATTGTATATATATATGTGTGTGTGTGTCTGCAGTATATATCTATATTTATACCATTTTGCGATATTAACAGTTATAGTATTAAAATAAATATATCTTTTATTTATCTTTTGTATTTCGAGGAAATAAATATTCGAAGAACTTCATCCATTAAAAGCTTATGTTTAAGCTCGTATTTATCGATCTGATGTAAAAATGCAAACATTTTCAAGTGTAATGTGAAAAAATGATTCTATATTAGGTTCATGTAAATACTGTAATACATGTAATACATGTACGCTACATATATTCAGGTACATGTAATCCACACCGACCGATGTGATCCGATATGACCGATTTTTGTATCACTGTAAATGTACTTTTGATCCAATGTTAATGAAATGTATAGAACAATTCATGTACCTCTATGACATCTAATAATAATAAAATAAAGATTCATAAATGCAGCTTACATAAATCTTCATAATTTTGTGCGCTTTTTTTTAACTCGAGTAAATCTGTGTTTTAATAAGTCATAAAAACCGAGTCGTTTATGTACATCTTTTGAATTTGTCCTGTAATATGGAAGTATGTAAAAAATAATTCACGTACTTCTTAGACTTACATTGAATACGAAATTCATTAACTACTTATTAGAGAATTAGAGAACTTTAAATTTTACTGAAAAACCTTGAATCTATGTAAAGTAGTTGTACAAACGTTAGGAGAACCGCAATGAAGATTAATTAAATTTAAAATCGCCTCTAGAAGACACCCGAACATTTAAACCTCATAATAACGCTTAAAATAGCTAAGTGGCTTTCTAGTACTGTAAGAGACGCTCCTTCGTACAGTGGCTCATGCGCATTTTGAAATAAATCCTTCTCAATTCTTTCTTGATCTTCATTTTGAGAACTGCTATCGGTCGATTCAGAATTCGTTTCATCGCTATCACTAAAGATAAATGTATCGTTGATGAACTCGTCAGTGTCTGTATCGATTTCTGTAGATGTTTCTTTACCTGATGGTGGATCATTCACTTGCAAATCGATTACCTTTAGTAAATCTCGCATTGTATACTGTACATAAAATGTATATAAAAATTGACAAATACTTATTACATTAATAAATTCTATTATGTTCTACTTTAATTTTAGATTGTATCATATGTAAAAAATGTATATAGTTTTTTGCAAATTTGATTCGCGTTTTCTGTAAATAGTAATCAGTATTCATATTTCTAAATTAATAAAACAATATAGGTTAATTATGATATACAATAAATGTCAACAACAAATTATAAGTATTATAATAACAAGTATAAAATATTAATTTTATTTATTTTAATACTATATATGTTTCTCAATATTTTCAAAAATATAAACCACTGTCTTAAACATATGTAATCTATATTTTGGCAAATTAAATCATTATACTAAAATTAAACTGTAATAATATGTGGATTAAGGAGGTGGCATACCCGGTAGGTTACCGACTGAGCAAAAAAAGATAATTATTCTATTTATTTAAATAAATACGCACTTTTATGCAACAACTGAATACAGAAGCATTAGATAATTAAATAATAACTCATTCTACAAAGTTTCAAGTCAATACAACAGAGACAACCTTTTTGGCTCGGTCGGTAATCCACCGGGTAAGCCACCCCCTTAACGGGATGTCGGACCCAAACTACAGGGATCTACATCTTTCAACATAAACATTATGTTGGAATTATTGAATTAAAAGTCTGAAAAAATTCATATGGGTAATATAACACAAAAGCGAGGGCATGACGTTTTGATTTTTTTAGAGAAAATCAATTTGTTAATAACAATTTAATATACAATTTACGGACGGTAAATATTGGTCTAAAAAGACATGAATTTTCAACACAAAAATTAGAATTAAATTACAGTTTTAAAAAATCGGAAAAATTTGAATATACTGTTTGAAACATGCCTATGGACATGGTGTTCAGGATTTTTTTTAAAAATATTATTCTTTTGTTTATAAAAAAATATTAAAAATGACCATTTTCTGAGTCCGACATCCCCTTAAATAGAACTTTATATAACCGACGCGGTGGCGGAGTGGTGGAAACGCACCTCGGCCGATCGTGAAATTTAAAATAATTAATTTAAAATGAATTATATCAAAATAACCATTTTTGGTCGGTAATATATAGCTAAAAACAAAGCTGCACGGCTGCTCAAAAATCTCGTTGATTTATTGATAAAAAAATTTGAAAAAATTCATAGACTATCTTTAATGTAAATACGACAGCGTTACAGAGCGTTTTTTTCGATAAAGTATACTGTTCGCTTAAGAAAAAATAAATAGTGATTCTGTTTTAATGGGTTTACATCTCCTTAATATAAGAATAATCATGAAGAGATTTGTTATATTAGTAAGGAATTCTCAAGAAAAAAAGAAAAATTTATCGTAACAAAGAATACAAAAGAAAATGTTTTGCTTTCTGAAAAATTCAGCAAAAAACCAAGACGAAAAAATGAAATGGTGATTCAATCAGTCAAGAACGTATTATAATTAGAGAAAGATCTATTGAAAAAAACGATAAAAAAGAAAAAGTTGTTGAAAAAGAAAAAAAAATAGAAAATGTTCAAGAGAAAGAGATGACAAGAGAAAAAATGATTTTTACATAGGAAAGTATATAAATCACAAAAATTACCAATGTTATAAGAAAGAAATTAAGAAAACCAATGAGAACAGGAAAGAACATAGGATGTTTTCATACAGCAGTGAAAAAGAAAACGCTAAACGGAATCGAGAAGCAGATAGAAGAAAAAAGCAACGTTTAAAAAGCTACGATAGAAAAGATAGATATTGTAAAAGATTACGTTACTAGTTGCGTAAAATGTTTGAATAAGTTTATTATAATTATTTAAATATAAAAATCTTAAGTTTTGTTCATTTTAAGAAATATGTTTATATAATCGAATATAAATAAATAAATATTTTTTTCAAGAATTAAATTATTATCGTATAATTTATAATTTATTATTTTATATGAACATATATTTTTATTAACTCGCACAAACACATATGCGCGCACATATATGTCTATACACCCGGATACACGTATATTACACGTAAAATGTACATATAGAGCATTTTTATGTAATTTACATCAACGCAGATGCAATTTCGAATTGCATATTAAAAATGACCATTTTCTGAGTCCGACATCCCCTTAAATAGAACTTTATATAACCGACGCGGTGGCGGAGTGGTGGAAACGCACCTCGGCCGATCGTGAAATTTAAGCAGCACTGAGCGTGGTTAGTACTTGGATGGGAGACCATTCTCGTGCGGCTTTCGTGATGGGTTAGGTGTTTTTCACAATCCACAACGCGAGCGGGAGGTGTGGACATACTGTTTCGGTGTCATGGCCTACGCAGTGTGACAGACACCCAAACAGAATATTTCGAAGACACCGGGCCATCACAGGTGAGGTTTTCCCTGCATCACAGATTTCCCTCTCCCATGGGTAGAACCCCGGGCAAATGTGAGATGGTTGGGGATTGAAACGGAAGTGCCAGAAAAATGGCACAAAAACCAGTAAATAAAAAAAATAGAACTTCATCTCTAAAAACAAAAACAATATATATATATATATATATATACCGTTACAGAGCGATTTTTTCAAAATAATTAATTTAAAATGAATTATATAGAAATAACCATTTTTTGGTCGGTAATATATAGCTAAAAACAAAGCTGCACGGCTGCTCAAAAATCTCGTTGATTTATTGATAAAAAAATTTGAAAAAATTCATAGACTATCTTTAATGTAAATACGACAGCGTTACAGAGCGTTTTTTTCGATAAAGTATACTGTTCGCTTAAGAAAAAATAAATAGTGATTCTGTTTTAATGGGTTTACATCTCCTTAATATAAAAATAATCATGAAGAGATTTGTTACATTAGTAGAATAAGAAAGAATACAAAAGAAAATGTTTTGCTTTCTGAAAAATTCAGCAAAAAACCAAGACGAAAAAATGAAATGGTGATTCAATCAGTCAAGAACGTATTATAATTAGAGAAAGATCTATTGAAAAAGACGATAAAAAAGAAAAAGTTGTTGAAAAAGAAAAAAAATAGAAAATGTTCAAGAGAAAGAGATGACAAGAGAAAAAATGATTTTTACATAGGAAAGTATATAAATCACAAAAATTACCAATGTTATAAGAAAGAAATTAAGAAAACCAATGAGAAAGGAAAGAACATAGGATGTTTTCATACAGCAGTGAAAAAGAAAACGCTAAACGGAATCGAGATAGCAGATAGAAGAAAAAAGCAACGTTTAAAAAGCTACGATAGAAAAGATAGATATTGTAAAGATTACGTTACTAGTTGCGTAAAATGTTTGAATAAGTTTATTATAATTATTTAAATATAAAAATCTTAAGTTTTGTTCATTTTAAGAAATATGTTTATATAATCGAATATAAATAAATAAATATTTTTTTCAAGAATTAAATTATTATCGTATAATTTATAATTTATTATTTTATATGAACATATATTTTTATTAACTCGCACAAACACATATGCGCGCACATATATGTCTATACACCCGGATACACGTATATTACACGTAAAATGTACATATAGAGCATTTTTATGTAATTTACATCAACGCAGATGCAATTTTCGAATTGCATTGCTGTTTGTAACATGTACATGTCGCGCAGATGTAATAGAAGTATATGAATTGTTCTATACATTTCATTAACATCTGATTTACAGTTGTGCATGGTCATTACATCAAAGCAACATTTGGAGTGATAAACTTAAGATGCAAAAATCGGTCATAAAATACATGTGGATTACATATGCCTGACTATATGTAGCGTACATATTTTTTACATGAACCTAACATACAACCATTTTTTCATGGGATTATAAATCATTTATATAGCTTAGCTATTGTCTTCGAATCTTAAAAATTTTTCTCTTATTTATAAGCCCATGAAATAAATATGCCTATGCATATATGATGCTACGCTTATTCTTATTAAAAATTGAGAAGGCAAACCAACGCGTGGTGCAAGTATTATTTTATTTAAAAACAATGAATAGAGAAATTTCTATTTTATTAACTTTTTTTTTAAATTTAGCTGTTGTACTATGTATTATATAAGATTGCAGATTATACTAACATAAACAAAAAAGTAAGCCAAACAAGATAGGCTACTTTGCTGAAAAAATGCTTTATTTTTTTAACTAAAATACTTGCTTATAAATCGATTTTGATTTCAGTACTTTCTAATGTAATAACTTTTTTTAAAGTAAAATAACAATTGCAAAAGTATGCTTGGCATTACTCCACACTTGTAAAGTTTTACACTTCCGTAGGTGTTTTTTGATATTTAACTGTTGGATTATGCGTTACATAAGATTGGTTAGAATAAAATAAACAAATGTGGCAAGGTAAATATGTAGGGCAAAAGTATTATTTTATACTGTAGCTGGAAATTTTGATACCTTTTTGTAAAGTGTTTTTTAAAATGTTTCCTAGAACATAGTCTGACATACAGAAAGTTAACGTTATACATTTAATAATGATAAAACAAATTATTGACGTGAAGTCTAATATTAATTTAAAATATACTTGATAAACGTAAAGCCCTAATCTTAAGAGATGTTAATTAAATAGTAACAAGATTATTAACATTTGTTAATAAAATAATAACAAGAAAATTCTGATCATCCCAAACCCATACTTAATATACACCTTTTTGAAGATGTTTAAAATAGATTTTTTAAGTCGAAAATAACTATTTTTCAAATATATTTTATATAGTAATAAATGTATTGAAAATACTTGACGATTTTTTATGACTTCAGCACTTATATTGATGTATAAGCAAATATGATTTAAAAGTAATAATCATTTTTAATAAATAAACCAAAAGAGAGGAGAAATGTAAAAAGTATATTTATAAGTATCAATTCAATTTTTTTGTGTATTCGTTCTTTAAGATTTTCCTTGTGAAAAAATTTATATATTAAAATTATTATTATTATTGTAAAAAGTTTAATTAAGGGAAAGTCGAACCCAAAAGTTATTGCACAATTTTAGGGATATAAAACAATAATTTATACGCTTAATTGTTTTTTTTCTTAAATTATTTAATTCAATGTGACTATCGAGGAATCATGTGGCTCAGAGTTGGAATAAAAATAATTATATACGTGTTAAAATTTATAAAGTTTTCAAATGAATTTCACAACCATCAGAAAGCTGCCACATTAATTTTATGTAGAAATGATAAATAGGTATTTAAATGACTACAAGGATAGATACCGATTACTTATCCACTTAATAAAGATTTGTTTTTTTAAATTATTTGAATCGTTGCAACTATCAAATTCATGTCACACAGCACTGGAATAAAATCATCGAATACATGTAAAAGTTTACTATGTTTACTTAGTTACTAAATGAATATTACTATAGTAATATTAGTATCATAGAAAACAAAAAATGAATTTACAATAACTATAAAAATGAAGAACGATAGAGGATTTTACTTAAATAATATTATATTCTCTTTAAAAAGAACTTTACTTGGAAGGAGAGGCCACACCCTTTGGAAAATGGATTCTTACCAAATTCTATAGGATATGATTTCTACTATAAAATTATGAAGAAAGCCGGAGTTACAGAATCTAACGCCCTTTCTTGCCATAGATATAAACAAATAACGAAAAATCTCGTTAAAAAAAGCCTTTAACTTTGATTGCTTATATCTCGAAAACAATTAAAGATGTATATTAATAAAAATTAATTTTAGCCAAATGAGTAAAAAATTGACTGAATTTTTCGATTAACTTATTTACATACATGGTACATACATACAAACATACATTTTTTTTTTATTATTTTAACGTCGCTCTTTTTATGCTCCCAAACCGGTGCTAATCAGCGACGGAGGTCATACGATGTCTTGGTGAAGAAAGCACTTGTTGAAAATACATTCGCTAGTGGTGCTTGTATCAATCGGCCGGGGCTGGGAATCGAACCTGGGACCTCCAGATTACGAGCCCGACGCCCTACCGATCGAGCCATCGCAGGCCTCGCAGAAACATACATATATTTTCAAAAACAATTAAAAGATAAACAAAAGTTTTCTTCTGTGATAAACATTTCTTACCTTTAAAATTTGTACGTATATAATCGATATTTATTTAAATAAGGTCTAAAACCGTCTTTTTTTGTACATTTTACGCTTTTTCAACTGTTTTTTTTCTTAAATTATTTAATTCAATGTGACTATCGAGGAATCATGTGGCTCAGAGTTGGAATAAAAATAATTATATACGTGTTAAAATTTATAAAGTTTTCAAATGAATTTCACAACCATCAGAAAGCTGCCACATTAATTTTATGTAGAAATGATAAATAGGTATTTAAATGACTACAAGGATAGATACCGATTACTTATCCACTTAATAAAGATTTGTTTTTTTAAATTATTTGAATCGTTGCAACTATCAAATTCATGTCACACAGCACTGGAATAAAATCATCGAATACATGTAAAAGTTTACTATGTTTACTTAGTTACTAAATGAATATTACTATAGTAATATTAGTATCATAGAAAACAAAAAATGAATTTACAATAACTATAAAAATGAAGAACGATAGAGGATTTTACTTAAATAATATTATATTCTCTTTAAAAAACTTTACTTGGAAGGAGAGGCCACACCCTTTGGAAAATGGATTCTTACCAAATTCTAGGATATGATTTCTACTATAAAATTATGAAGAAAGCCGGAGTTACAGAATCTAACGCCCTTTCTTGCCATAAACAAATAACGAAATATCTTGTTAAAAAAAAAGCCTTTAACTTTGATTGCTTATATCTCGAAAACAATTAAAGATGTATATTTAAACGCAATTTTTCAAGTAGATACATATTGAAAAAAAGGAAGCTCAAATATCTTTATTTGGTCAAAAGTTAAAAAAAAAAAAGAATTAGTCGAAATTTTGGCCCAAATAAATCATCAAATTGTAATGCTAAATTTTCAATAAAAGTTCTTTTTTTTTCAAAACGTATCTACTCAATCTCAACTTCTTTTAAAACTTGGTTTGAATGTACATCTTTAATTGTTTCGGAGTTATAAGCAATCGAAGTTAAGGGTTTCTTCAGCGAGATTTTTTGTTACTTGTTCATATCTATCGTAAAAAGGACATTGGACATTAAAACTCCGACTTTACTCATATTTTTATAGTAGAAATATATCCTAGAATTTGGTAGAATCTGATTCCAGAGGGTGTGGCCTCTTCTTGTTAGTCATAAGATTACAGGTTATAATAAAATTAACAATCTACATTTCTGGCACGATCGTTAAGTGCTATAAAAAGTAAACGATTATAATATTTAGAAGTTACTATAAAATTAATTTTAGCCAAATGAGTAAAAATTAACTGAATTTTTCGATTGACTTGTTTACATACATAGTATACATACATACAAACATACATATATTTTCAAAAACAATTAAAAGGTAAACAAAAGTTTTCTTCTTGTGATAAACATTTCTTACCTTTAAAATTTGTACGTATATAATCGATATTTATTTAAATAAGGTCTAAAACCGTCTTTTTTTGTACATTTTACGCTTTTTCAACTGTTTTATTGTACTTAACTTTAAAAATATTCATCTAAGCAAAAAGTTTTTGACACTTTTATGCGTTTAACTTGCCAGTATTTAGAAAAATTTCAGCCAAATCAGTTCAAAATTTGCTGAGTTATTCGATTAACTTGACTACATACATACATACACACATACATTCTTTTTCAATAACGTTTAAAAGTACTTATTTTCGGGACGAAAAATGTTTTTATGTAGAATAATGGTGTTACATTTTTCGCGATGGTGAAAATACACGGCACTCTCGTGCAACGATCGTGCCTAAAAATGTAATCCAAATAAGGTAGGGCACTTTACTGAAAAAAGAGGAGTTATTCTTCAACTGAAATACTTGTCAATTGAATTTTGCTTGAATATTCTTCACGAATAATTATTTTATCGTTGTGTACTTAAAGGAATATTTAATTGCTCCAAAAATTAGTGCATCAGTTATTGTTGATCACGCATGTGCTCGTTAATTTACGTTCTTCGCCATATATATTTCTTCCGTATTATTTTATACTTGTTAATTATTGAGATATTAATAGATTGTACATATTTTTAAATTAAAATTTAAATAACAACATTTTCATACTTAAGTCATGAGCTCGTGATTAAATATGTATTAACTATAATTAATACAAAATGTATAATTCCCGTAAGAAAAACTGTTTTTTTCTTAAATAAGAATTTAAGTGGATATATCTCCAAATCACAGTAACTTATATATTCTAATACGTTCTCCGCGTAAAAATCCGAAAGTTTGGGCCAAATTTCGCCCAAGTTTATGTTTGTATAAACTTGGGGCAAATTTAGGCAATGAGACTGTGCCAAACTTGACAACTAACGCATTCCAAGTTTGGGCGAAGTTTGCAAAAGTTATGCTAAACTTCCTACAAAGTTCTTATAAATTATTTTGTTATTGGCTGAAATATGGGACAAATTTGTCCAAAGTATGGCGCAAGTGTAGGATTACTTTTGCTACACTTTATTTTTAGGTTATATTAATTGTAAAATTTGAAAAGAAAAGAAATTAAAAATAATTTACTATTACCCGATTTACACGTGAAAGAAATTCATACATATTTTTCCAATTATTCCAAGGTCCTCGTGAATTTCATCCTCTTCATCTAAGTCGTCGCAGCACTTCATTTCAGAGTCGACGTTGAGGTTAGACTGATGCACGGCGTCAAGAAAAATTTCTTAGTGACCCAATAAGTCATTTGTTTCCTGATCGTCAAGCAAATTTTACAAACGTCCCTTAGTAACCAGCATCAAAATGACTTCTTGTTTACTGGTCACTAAGAAATTTTTCTTGACGCCGATGCATCAGTCCTAACCCTCACGTCGACTTGAATGAGTGCTGCGACGACATTAGATGAAGAGGATGAAATTCACCGAGGACCTTGGAATAATTTGGAAAAATATGTATGAATTTTCTTTCACGTGAAAATCGGGTAATAGTAAATTATTTTTATTTTTACAGTCGTTGTTGTCATTCGGTTTGTAGTATATCTTGGTTGGTACTGTCTACGTGTATAACGATTTTTTGACTGTTTTATGTAGGTTATTTAGTATTGTTAGTATTAGATTATCTGTAACAGTTTCTTGTTAATCAATTTGGGGAATTTTAAAAGAATTTTTTCCCCATTTGGTAAATTTGCTGCTGCTCCTATCGAAGTTCTATCACTGGTTACTTTGGTTGTTATTTTTTCGTATTCTTTAAATTGATTTTGTAGTTCCAGGTAATTGGTTTTACCTTTGTTAATGATGTAGCTGCGTGAGTTTGTTGCGTGACTTATTGGTTTAAGGTACATCTTTTTGTTGTTAAATGGATTATCAATTTTAAGTTCCTGTAAATATTGATGTATTCTAATGTTGAATGGTGTATGTTTATTTTTATTTAGGTATTGTTTTAATTTATCTGTATTAATTTCTTTTCTTTTCAAATTTTATAATTAATATAACCTAAAAATAAAGTGTAGCAAAAGTAATCCTACACTTGCGCCATACTTTGGACAAATTTGTCCCATATTTCAGCCAATAACAAAATAATTTATAAGAACTTTGTAGGAAGTTTAGCATAACTTTTGCAAACTTCGCCCAAACTTGGAATGCGTGAGTTGTCAAGTTTGGCACAGTCTCATTGCCTAAATTTGCCCCAAGTTTATACAAACATAAACTTGGGCAAAGTTTGGCCCAAACTTTCGGATTTTTGCGATCACCAGTAACAGAAAAAAATCTGAAAAGAAAAGAAATTAAAAATAATTTACTATTACCCGATTTACACGTGAAAGAAAATTCATACATATTTTTCCAAATTATTCCAAGGTCCTCGGTGAATTTCATCCTCTTCATCTAAGTCGTCGCAGCACTTCATTTCAAGTCGACGTTGAGGGTTAGACTGATGCATCGGCGTCAAGAAAAATTTCTTAGTGACCCAAGAAGTCATTTGTTTCCTGATCGTCAAGCAAATTTTACAAACGTCCCTTAGTAACCAGCAATCAAATGACTTCTTGTTACTGGTCACTAAGAAATTTTTCTTGACGCCGATGCATCAGTCCTAACCCTCAACGTCGACTTGAAATGTAGTGCTGCGACGACTTAGATGAAGAGGATGAAATTCACCGAGGACCTTGGAATAATTTGGAAAAATATGTATGAATTTTCTTTCACGTGAAAATCGGGTAATAGTAAATTATTTTTAATTTCATTTCTTTTCAAATTTTATAATTAATATAACCTAAAAATAAAGTGTAGCAAAAGTAATCCTACACTTGCGCCATACTTTGGACAAATTTGTCCCATATTTCAGCCAATAACAAAATAATTTATAAGAACTTTGTAGGAAGTTTAGCATAACTTTTGCAAACTTCGCCCAAACTTGGAATGCGTGAGTTGTCAAGTTTGGCACAGTCTCATTGCCTAAATTTGCCCCAAGTTTATACAAACATAAACTTGGGCAAAGTTTGGCCCAAACTTTCGGATTTTTGCGATCACCAGTAACAGAAAAAAATCTGAAAAAACGATTTAGAATTTGAATGAAATTTGAATGAAATAATTTTTTGTAAAGGAAAAATACATATTATGGTGTAATATATTATCTATAGATAGCAATAAATCCATTTTGGTCGCAAATATGCGTTTTTTTCAGAATATGCTTCGAGTAACAATATCAAGAGTAATAATATCAAGGTTCGAGTAATACAGATAGATTAGACATTTTTTTGAATACATTATTTTATTATCAAATCCATATTTTCAATTAATAAGAGTTTAAAAATTTGGTATATATTTTCAACTACTTCGCGATTACATATATCGTACACGAATAATAATATATAAGTAACCATTCGTGAATCAACATTCGTTTGTCAAGATTATATAATATAAAAAACAATTGTGGATAGTAGAGTGAAGAATATTCGTAACGTCAAAGTAATTAAAAGGTAGAGATAAAACAAACCTCGAACCATAAAATTCGCAGGCAATTTAAACGGTCATAAATCTCAGTGGACAAAATGCAAAGCAAGCGTAAGGTTGGTTGCAAAATTTCCCGAGAGCATGGGATCTCGTAGGGGTCTGTTTGACCGATTAAACCGTCGTACCTAGTCTCGCATCTTTTGGTGTTTTCTCGACGCTCGTAAAGCTAAGGCCCTGGTCGGCTCTGCACAAGGCAACTCCTTCCATCTCTCTCCCTCTCCTCCTCTCTCATTCTGTTTAACCCACACGAGGTTCCAACGTAATGAGTTTACTTCCGACAATGCGGACGAACCGAGATAGAAGATCCAATTCTCTGTGTCTTCGTTCCCCCCACCCCCACCCCCTCTCTCACTCGCTCTCTGTCTTTCCCTCCAGCCTTTCACATAGAAGGCCCTCTATATCCAAGTCACAGGAGGGGGGGTAAGGCGAACAGCTAACTCTCCGGGAAGCCTGGAGAGACTCTATCGAAACGCGACGTATGTAGCAACTTGTACCAAACTGTCTTTCTACCTTCCGCGTTATAGTGCGTAACTCTCCGGGTGTGCGCATTGATAAAGGCTTTTACTCTGATCCTTACGACGAATATTGGAAACTTATGTTTGGAATGCATTATGTCGACTCGATTGAATTTGTTTAAACTTTCTCGTCTCTACGCGTAAGATTGGCTCTTTGATAAACTCCAGTTATTTTAGAGCCAGCACGCTAGTTGATTTTAGTACCGTTACACGTTAATCAATAGCACCGTTGCAAAAATAATATATGTTATTTATTACTTTTATGGATATTCCTTCTCGATCACTACAGTTTGCCATTTGCTTTGCGCTGCTATTTTTGAACTTCTGAATCCTATTAAAGGTAACTTATCGAAGTTATTGGCAATTTACCTTATATTTATCTTGCTTTGAATCCTTATATACATACTGTCGTCTCATTTTGATAATGTGACAAAAATAAAATGTTTGGATTTTGTTATCGATATTCATTATGTCCACTGAAACAGGTAGTATTCACTTAAATTAAGTCAATTATAATGAAAATAAGTTTATCGTCGAGTACATAACGTTGTTAAATATTTAATATATATATATATAGGTATCTAACATTAGAATTGCACAACGTCAATCAATGTGATTACCGTTGTAAATAATTCCACCTGGTGGATCATTTCGTCATGTACTCAAATTAATGTACAGTCAATATCTAATATCTAACATAATGTCCTTTAATTCACTAAATAAATTACGATTTCTCAATGCGCATATAAACAGCTTTGGATATACATTTTCAGATTCTATGGAGTGTCTATTAATCCACAGTGCGTTTAATTAATTTCATGGAAAATTTAGGTATATATTCAGAAACCGAACGTTACTTCTTTATCCTTTGGTTATCGTTAATTACATAAGCAATTACAAACGAAAGAAAAACGATTAGCATTTGCAAAAATCAATTTATCTACCACTGTTTATCATTCAAACAAAATTAATAAAAATTATTCTTACTCGGAGGAAGAAGTTGCAGTATAAATAACTATTTTATTAAGTAATCGAAAGACAAACTTTAGAAATAAAAAAAATTACTATTTTTACAAGAAAATTGATCACATATACGTAGTAAATATAATTAACTATAGATATACACAGTAAATAAATCTGTAGTTAAATTTTTGCCTGTAAAAAACAGTAATTATTGTAATATACTCAATAATGGTAATTATTTATCCCAGAAACTTCTTCTCGGCGTAAAAAAAATTACATCGCTAATAAAAATAATGTGTATAGAATATTCGTGGAATAACAAAGAGTGAAACAGTAATAAATATGTAGATTGGAAGATGCAATTGTCTTGATTGATAAGGAAGTAATTATTCAGAAGGGTGTCTCGCAACGTAACATGCGCGCAGCGTCAAAACAAGGCGTACGCGTGCATATACCTATATACATGTATATAAATATATAGGTAGGAAAAGCACAGAATGAGCGCAGGAGAGAAGAAGGTAGACGCGTGAGAGTATTGGAACCCGAAGAGAAAATCGTGCGGTACAGCGTGTCTTAGAGTTTGTGCCCGCGAGTCAACAAACGCAGCTCAGGAGCGCAGTCAAGAGTCAACCCCGAGACGTTCTAGCGCGCTTTCCTTATATACGTGCACTATATATACGTATGTGTGCGTGTGTGTGTGTATCGAGCCACAATCAGCCGTACGGTACGTTGCATTCGGATCTGCGCTATACTCCTTTATATATAGGAAGAAGAAGAGGTACGTATAGTGAAGGAGACTCGCGGCAATCCCACGAACTTTGCAGACAGTTTCGAACGTTGGTTTCGCAGTAGGAGAACAGCTCTTGGTACGCCATTGCAGAGGATCTTTATATAAGTACACCAGACACAGTCAGTTGGAATAGTAAGAGATACCGTTAACGCCACTGGCCTCGTTATACCTATACCTATACCTTTCTGAAGAATCTATATATATATACCGCCCTCTCGTCGTCATGGGGGTCACTCGCTAAACTTTGATATTTACTTCGACTGTGCGAACCACCGCCAAACGAGCGTCTTCATTTTTCTTTATTACTGTTATTTTATCATCGAGTTTCGCCGGTGCTTTTTTCACAATGGACAAATTATGCAACCTGCGTTGATAAATATTTACGCTGATGCGGACGGTGAAGGTGCCGTACAGGTGACAAATATATTAAGAGATCATTACTTTCACCCAACTATTAGGCACTTGGCTATTTTGCTTAGTGTCACGTGTGAATAATTCATTAAAAAATTGGATTCTTGTTCTTAGAAGAATTCTTCTTAAATATGATTTAAACGGAGAATCTGTTTGCTCTAAAATGATTTTTTTATAATCAAGTGGATGGATTCTTCTATAATTAAATGGAATCTACTTTAAAAAAAAAAAATTAGGAAATTTAACTGAAAAAGACTAACATCCTAAGATTAAGTATAATCCTCTTGATTATAGAGCAATTATTTTAGAGCAACCAGAGTTTCTGTTTAAGTCGTATATAAGAATTTTTTTCCATTTTTTCAGTGCATATATACGGCAATGCATATAGGCACACATCGACACGTGATTTACGAAGTAACATTGATGAAATTGTGTTACGTGTATACATTTTTCTTTGACGATGATGAGTATTGGTTTCCAAAGTGGACTTTGAATCATCCTAACGTAAAAGACCGTTGTATCATTCCGTGTGCAATGTGTAGTTCTAAATAAATATAACTTGTTGTAGATCACGTATAAATAATAAATTTTTAATTACATATTAAATTTAATTATTAATCACACAATGTCGTACGTACTAATATTAATAGTAATTATATTGTTAAATTCATGATGAGTGTATATATACATGGAATTAAAATATTTATTTGAAATTTAAAATCCAGTATAACACATCGCCATGTAATCGAGCAGTTGTAATACCGCGATAAACAATCCTAACGCACCGATTATTATCATAAAAATTCTTCTAGTAATTTCGATAAAAGTAGCTTTAGAAGACTCCTTCTTCAGTATGTTTGTCCAGCGAGAAGAACTGTAATCACCGAAGGACATACATATATACACATTCATATACTGTATCCCCTTGTGTAGTAGAATATAGAGTGCAGCTGCGAACAAAACAGCGAAGCGCCGCGCGCGAGAGAAAGAGAAAGGTTCTTAATAGAGCTTCGGCAAGGCCATCCACAAAATGCGAGGAGCGCTTACGGTCTCCAAGGGGATGGAAATCTGCTCGGTCGCTTTGTTGTAAGCGGTCGCGGTGCCACTGTGTTGTACATTTCCGAAAGTTCGGCAGCATATGGAAACTGTTGTTCGAGCAAAGTTTGCGGATTTTATACGAGAGGAAAGAGAAAGAGAGTGGGAGGACACGGGTCTAGGGGGAAAGGAGAAAGGTGAAACGCATGCTTTGGGAATGGGCTCGCGAGTACCAAGGCGAGTGCCGCTTTTTCCTAAAAAAAACGAACGAGGCTGTTGTTGATACTTGTTTAACTTGCCCGCTACTCCATACAAATGAAAATAAAAATTCACCCAGTTACGAAAGTGTGGCGAGTACCCTTTTTTTCTCGCACTTGACGAACAAGTGTATCTACTATACTTTCTACGTTATCTTCTTCATCTTTTAATTCCATAAGTTTTTTTTTAGGAAAAGTTTTTACATTCGATCGAAATAAGTTTTACTCTTCAAAATTATTATTATACGCAAAGACGGTGGCATTTCTACGTTTGTTCTTCGTTGTATAATAAATAACGTTATCTCTCTGCATAATGCATCTGTAGCGGTTAAAAATAATGTTATCTAAATAATTAAAGTGTAAAATAATATAAAGCAATTCGGGTAAGAAAATGCAATATTTAATCGGATATAAACGTACACCGAAAGTTGGTAGTAGTACTATCCGAGTACGGTCAGACAATTTAAATAATAGCTACCATTAGTCGTTGCTTCGGTGAAAAAGTTTTACATCAAGCTCGCTCGGGTTCCTTAATTACTCTAACACCGGAATGCCACACTAAACACAAAAGATCGCATCTATGCCCTAATTTAGTAACTTACTTTTTATTGTAAAAGGAAAATTTCTCCGACTCTCTCTCTTTCTCTCTCTCTTTCTCTCTCTCTCTCTCTCTCTCTCTCTCTCTCTGTAAAGATAAAATGAAACCAGAAATTGTCGGAATATTCACCGTATGTACATAAACGAGTTGAAATGAGAGAAAAAAAAGAGAGATGAAGATAAAAAGGTAAAAGAGTAGGGCCATTTCGTTCTGCCAAGCCGAAACAGAAACCCCTAACGAACTTTCAAGTTCTTTCATAGAAAGTTAAGAAAGAAGAGGGTACGCAGTATGGCTAATGCCGAGGCAATCGGAACTCTCGACTAAAAGAAGGAGAGGACAAGGGAGTAAAAGCTCGACCTCGTCGTTTAGAACCGTTTACAATTACTTTGTCTCTGAATAAACGCGCATTGAGATGCGTAACGCGAACGTGTACATACATACATAGATTGCGGGCAGAAATTAAATTTTGTTTAAAAATAAATACTTAAATATTTCATTTGCAACATTCGGTAAACAGTAAATTACAATAAAGGATGAACATATTTAATAAATTGTGTTATAAATACTTAATATGTACAAAACAATATATATTTCGTATTATAACTATGTATAATTACTTGATTTACGGGCAATCTATTAGTTACAAGTACGATTATAGATTTGTAATGAGTAATGTGTATATGTAACAATTGTGAATCCTAATTTCAATATCGTCCCCACTTTTTCGTATCTGGTATATCAGAAAGCCGAGTTTTATTTGAATCTATAATCCTTTGTACACCCAAGAATTAAACACATAATGTTTGTGCACAAAAATAGTGTATATTACTTTTGTGCACGGTCCACAAAAATATTTTACAAAGTAATTTAAATTAATATAAATAATCGTTTATTTTGTATACATAAAAATTGTACACATAGAAATTTTTTACACATAAATATTTTTAACTTATTTTATTGTGCACTTTTTTGTGCACAAACATTATGTGTTTAATTCTTGGGTGTACAAATCTACTCATATCCTGAGTTCGAAGTCACTCATATTGGTTAATTAAAAAAGTATCATCCGATTCAACAGAGAGAAAAATGTTTTAATGAAACAAATTGAATTCTTTGTAAAATTTTTTTCGTATATATATATATCATACAGTATCCGCGACAAAGTCAAGCGTTTATAATTTATTGAAAATAATAACGATTAATTCGCAAGTTCGTGTTCAATATATTACACATTTATACTTTATTTTAAACAAATGTAAAATGTGTAATATAGTTAATATCACTCTGCCGTGAAAATTATTTGTCAAATATTTATTATTTAACAAACATTCTTTTCCGATGTAATTTAAACATATATTTTATTTTATAAAATTAAAAAATACATCGCTTTAGCAGATTAGTTGTTTAACACGTGCTACAAGTACATTTTTAGGCGGAACATTAAACATTTAATGATATTTATTTAGATTGTATTTAGTAACCATATATGAAAATTGAAACCATTTTTATCGGTTGTCAAAGTTTTATTTAATATTTTCAAAATTCTGTTAGGTACCAATAAATAACCAGTCAAGAATTCATTTTTAAAACTTATATAGGAAAAACAAGCAGGCTTCATATATAGGCCGAAGAATCCAGGTGTTTATACCATATCGATTATACAGATAATTTTTAAACTTTATCCTTGAAATAAAATACAATTAGGAACATGAGATGCAATACATATACAAAAGAGAAAATATATTTGCCCAAATACTTAAATATGTTTTTGTAATTATCGATTCAATTTTAAGTCCGTCAGTCGTAAATGAAACTCCTTTATCTTGTTTTACAAGATAATTAAGATAAACAATCTTTTTCAAATTTTAAGTTTTACACCTTCAAAACCATTATGAGGATAATCTCATTTAACGTTGATTACAAAGTTTTCATCAACTTTGAGGTAAGTATGTCAATTACCGTACCTCTTAAAAAGACAACGTGACTTAGTTATTGACAGAGCTTTAAGTAATTATCCGGAAACGAAAAACTGTGCATAATTGTTACACTGAGATAATTTTTAACACAAACTTTTAGATTTTATGAATAAACGTTATTTCAATAATAAAACATTTCAGAAAATTAGAGGGGAATAAAAAATAAAAGTGTTAACTTGGAGAAGGACTAGTAGGAGTGTGAAAAGATTATACTTTTTTGAAGAATGTAATTAATTAACGTCCGTGATTAAAAAATTTAATATCAAATAATTCTTTTTCTCCTCATTTTTACCATAAATATATTACATTTTATTATTAAAAAATTTCAAGCATTTCACTGTGATGCACAAAAATTAGCATTGCATAAATCGTGTGCATGGTGTTTAAACAATTCACCGAAACCACATGATTCATTTTCTCTATTTTAAATAAAAAACGTAAAAGAATCAGTAAGAGACGGAAAAAGACATAAAGGTTATTGTTATTTTACAATGCATCGAGTTCTAACGTTTGATTGCCGTGTTTTTTTTTCTTGAGTATATTATAGTTTGAATTTATTGTAGTTATATTTATATTACGTGGTCTTAAATATATTTAAAGTACAACTTTAAATGCAAAATTTGAATAACTATTAAAATAAAAAATTAATTCCTACAAAATATTAAATTAAATTAAATTGCATAATAACCCTATTCTTAAATTAGATAAACCGAAAATCTCGTACACCAACGTATACTTAAAAATTAAATCCAACGATCAGAGAAGAAACCGGAAAGTCTGTTCGAGTATTCGAATCCCGCAGAGGTCGGGAACCGAACGAGGGTCATTTTCAAAAGAGCTTTGCAGTGAGAGGGATAGAGGGATAGAGAGAGAGAAAGGGAGAGAGAGAGAGAGAGAGAGAGGAGGGGGCGGTAGGGGAAGAGGAAGAGAGAAAGCCATTGGATTTGGCTAACGCCACAGCTTGCAGTACCATCAGCAGGCGGTAGGGCTAATTAATCAAGCTCCGAAAACAGCTTGACAGCGCAGCATCCCAACTTACGAGGCGGTCCTTCCCCACTCGAAACTGCTATAAACGCCCTATAACCATAAATACGTGGTACGATGGAAGTGTAGGTTTTATACCTACACACATAGAAACACGTAGATTGGCCGGCCACTTTCGAACACACATCTACGTGTATTCGAAGAGAGAAGACACACACGTGGCGCCCGCGCCCGCTACCCGCGCGAAATAAACGCCCGTGCGCCGTCTATACAATGGCCATTACCGGCCCCACCCGGCCGCGCTGATTTCACCCTTTGCTTTCCGTCCGACGCGGGCGCCTCGCGTCACTCCGACAATTGCGCGCTCGCCGGGGAAAGGGACCGCGCTGCCACCACCGCGTGACGTTCATGCGACTTTTTTTTCTTCTTTTATTTTGTTATATCCGCTCGGCTTTTTTGTGCGGAGCGTCCGTTGCGTATCGCGGAGCCGCGCGTTCTTTTTTTTTTTACCCGCGGCTAAACAATCGAATGTCCGGACCAGACAGTTTTTTTGTCACCTTTGCTTTTTTACTGCCGCGTAATTGGAGAGGGTTAATTCCCGTGAATGCGAGAATCGGATTTTCCAAATTTTTTATTATTAATTTACGTTTATGATTTTTTCGAATTTTGAATTCCTATTTTACGGGGTCAAGACCATTTGAATCCAAAGAAGTTTATATACGCAATTTATTCGAATAATTACGATCAGCTTCTACTAAAAAAAAAGAAATTCATCTCTGCTACTTCTGCATCAAAAGATAGAGAGTTAAATAAATTGAATAAAGGGGGAGAGTTAAATAAATGTTATACCATTATAATTATTTTAAATAACACATTTGACTCAATATTTCAATAAAAATGCAAGTGAACGATCTATTCGGAAATAAAACATCGTGTGCCACTCATAGACATTCAAAATTCAGCGTGCACGAAAAGCAATTCATTTTAATACGCCACTTGAACACAACTGGAATATATTTCCAACCAAATAAATAATATATCAGCGCAACAAACGTGACGAGAGAGATAGGTACTTTGATGCTACATATATATATATATATATATATATATATATATACGTACACGCTGTAACGGTCAGGTAAACTCTAAAATTTTCTCTCTTACTCACACTTTACCATTCGCTTTTATTTTTATTTTTATATCTTCCTTTCTCTTGTTTTCTCAATGCTTATTAATGAATCGTATAGCCACTTGTTTAATAATGTTTGGATCAAATATCATATACAATTTGTCGAACGTCCATTTGTATTAATATCAAATGGTATATACATATATATACTACATTTTACGTAAATGCTCGTATTTTTTTGTGCATTCTCCCGTAATTGCAGGTAAAAGTATATACGGTATACGAGTAAAATAAATTAAATTTTATTGCTTCCTCGTGTTTAATTAATATATTTCATTTTCCTTCCTACTAAACCAAATGCATTTTTAAGCATGATATTTATTTATTTAAAGTTTTTTAATAATTTATCTCTTGTAATTATGTTCATGTAATTAAATACAATAACCCAATAGTGCGCTTCATTTATTACTACAAAATATTTATGTTTAACTCAACATTTTGTAAAATATAATCAAAGGTACACTTCATCGAATTCACCAATTTTTTCTTCATCGTAATAATTAAATTAACGACGAATAATTTCACTTATAAATTCCTATAAATTAACGCTTTTTATTTTTCCTGTACATTCTCATTAACTGAATAAAAATGGAGGAAACCGAATTTTAAAGAATTAGAGAAATAAAGGAACGACATCAAAGTAAAATTTAATTTCTTTTAAGTTGAATAAGTTTTTAATTAGCGATAGATTATTGAAAATAAATAAATTAATGCTTAACGAGTACATAGTATTCTCATCATCGCAATTTATACACTGCGTAGAGAATTCTACGTTGTTTTCATAATTGCATAGTTATAAGTATTATTTTTTTTTTAATTTTTGTACTTTTTGTAATATATTTAATATTTTACTATTAACAGAAAAAAATGTTAATTAACGACGGCCGAGCAGTTAAAATCTTCCCTCAATTTTTTAAAATATTAATGTATAATATTATAATTGTATTTTAAGCCCTGAATACCTGAATACCGCGAATAATTCGATCACATAGTTTTTTTACAAAAATTTGAATAATAACGATTTTAATCTTAAAGGATGATAGTTCGAAAGAAACGGCGAATAATGGGGTTAACAACAGTGTTTTATCGTATTAAATTACTAAAAATGGTAATTACAGCAAATCTTATCTTTCACCTTCCGTTGTTTATTTAAAAATTTAAAGGATAATGTATCATTTTCTTGAGGGCCAGGTAGATATTTTAAGTTATAAAATAAATAATGAAAACACAATAATACAAACAAAAATGGTAATATGTTATAACGTAATTTTTTGTTAATTAAGAATTTTGTATAGAACACGTATAGAAATTTAGCCCAAAACAAGGGGTTGATATCTTTTGAGAAAGTAGCATACAAGAGGAAAGAAAAAGGAAAGGAAGCCCTGAGCTCTGGTCCAGTGTGTGTATTTAAAGGTCAGTCGCGAAAGGACGAGAATCCGCGTCTGTAATGGGTCCCAGGGATATAGGAACGGGCGTAACTCAGCATCAGCCGCTGGCATCCCCAGCCACGAAGGAGAGAGACGAGAAGAGTGAGAGAGAGAGAGAGATCCTGACCCGTCGCCCGTATTTTCGTAATCCCAGGCAACACGCGCCTGCTCGGCCGATCCTAATAGATCTTCGACTATACGGCCGACGGCTAACCTCTCTCACTCTGTAGCTCTGTGTTTGTAAGCGTGTGTGTGTGTGTGTGTGTGTGTGTACGTATGGTAGCTCTGTCTTTATGGAGGCTACTAGACGCCGTCTTTGATCTTCTCTTTTTATCCTTTTCATTTTTATCCAGGGGGCCTGTGTCTTTAACCTCCCCGGGGATTTCCAACTCGTCGGTACTTCTTCGCTGATCTCTCCTTTTGTTTTATTCTTATTTCTTTTTGTGATTTCTCTTGAGAAGCGAAGATTTATTATTGTAAATTTCCTTGTTTGCAAACCCGAGGATTCTTTTTCATCTCCGCAGGGTTTCTGTTAACTTTGTCTTCTCATTATTAAGCACCAATTATTCGTATTCGTGTGTATAAATAAAAAAAATCATAAGGACTCGAATTATCGTGAAAATCATTTTCGTGACTATATATATATCGTACACTGTCGTATGAACGTCTATATACTGTCGCATTATTCGTAAGACGCATAAGACGATAGAGCGCGGTAAAGCTGTGTAATACCGCGTTAATCTCGAAACTAAATATTTGACGTGATAAATTATTGTTATCAACCAGATTGTCACCTATTACTCGATGCGAATCGGTCTGACTTTCGATCAACGAGCAGCAATATGGAAAATCAATTACTAGCTTAAACGCATTCATTATGTTTTATTATTTTCTCAAAAATACGATATACACCCTTAAAATAAAATTCACGAATCTAAACATTAATTAATTATTAAGGGAATGAGCGTATTTTCCCTAAGTATATCGTGCACGTATTACAAAGTTTAAGAAAGATATGGGAAAGAAAAATATAAAGTATATACGAAATAACGTGAGATGACCGATGGGAGAACGAATGAATTATTATACCTTCCATCAGTCATCTTGTTTCTCACTTGGGAAATCAGAGAGGTGATGTGCATATTTAATATCGGGTACATAATATACATATATACGTCAAATTAAAAATTTTAAGATACGAAGTGGTAAAGGCGAGTGAATACATTTTTATTTTATGCCTATATGGAAATTAACGATGTAGATATAAGTAAAGGACAAGAATTTTATAAATATTATCGTATCAAGTGTTGTTTTCTTTAAGAAAAAGGAAGGAATTCCAAATCACGTCAAGCATTGTGATAAATTTATCTGTGTAAATATAATAAGTAAATGTATACACATTGTATTATGAAAATAAATTAAATTTCGTTGGGTAAAAGCAAGGTAGAACTATTCGTCGAGGTAGCAGTAGCGGCAGCATCACTCGCCGTGTAATGAAAGTCTCTTTTATATATGTACAAAAAGAAGGGTAAGATCGTCAATGTCATTGAAAAGGTAAGCTCGGCCAACGGAATCTTGTCTAGCTGAGTGAAAAGAAATCAAGAGGGTTTTCCGCATAAAATTGACTAGCTGAAGGTATACTGAAAAAAAAAGAAGAAGAAGAAGCAGAAGAATAAGAGGGAAAGAAGGAGAAGAAGAAGAAGGCGGCGCGTGAGAATAAGGTCCTCGGGGGTAATAGAAACGTCGCTTGGTCTCGCAAACTCGCGACGGCTACAAGGTAAAGGCGAGTGTGTATGTACCAGGTCTTATATAGCACCGAGGATTTCGGTGACGTCGCGGGAAAGGGCACGAGTGCCTTCGCCGGTAAAATGCCAGAAACAGTGACGTCGACCCGAATTAAGTTTTCTCTCTCCCGGTAGCACCTCGTTTATGTATACGTATATATACACGTGTATATATATATATAGGTATAGGTATATATATACGTATATACGTGGAGGGTGAGAAACGCCGGGCTATGCTATAACCTCACCCTCTCTCCCACCTCTGCGCTCGCTCGGGTTGCCTCGCGACTTTGCTCGCGTGCCTTAGCTGGCTCTTGCGCCAAAATGCTTCCCCAAATTCTCCGGAGGATTGCGCTAGGTGAATCGCTCGCGAAGTGTGTCGAATTACGACGGGGTCTAAACCCAGGTAACAAACTTTCCAAAATCCATATACCAAACAATTCAAAATTTTTGGCTTGTTCACCCCTGTTACAACTATGACGAGGGTTATCACAAGACAAACTACCCAAAATGAACGTTTCAATTATTTATACACGTCGAGATGTGTATACGATAAAAAGGAAACCGGCGGAGGGGAGATGAGGAATCTTACCTTGGGATATCTGGAGAATGAAATACCAGGAATGAGAAAACCGAGAAATGGAATTTCAATCCATATATATATATATAGCGAAGCCAGTCAATTTGAAAAAAATACGAGAAATCAAACTTTGACTTCGGTCATCGGTTTGAATATTACTTTATATAAATATTACCTTTGATAAAAAAAAACATATTATTTTTCGAAAATTCCTATTTTATAATGTTCAGTATCAGTTCAATTTATAATCTTCAATGTTGTACTATTCGAAGATTTCGGAGTTTTGCATTTTCTATATGCATGTGTATATATATATCTCAAATTCTCATTTTTGAAAATATATATTTCTCATATTTTCTCAGGAGTAAATTTATTCGATCCCTACTTTATTATTACAAATTATTTAACTTTCGCAATGTAATGATGTAAAAAAGAGCTTTAACGAATCGAAACTTCATCGTTGGTAATTCATAAATTGAAGAATACTTAACTCTCAAATATTAATACTTCGGCAATACAAACTTTTCTTTTAAAGGTCCTTTAAAATTTTACAATCAATTATTCAAGATTTTATAATTTTAAACTCCGTTACCATCTGCACTTTGTTGCTACTTTGAACTGATTTCGTTTCATACATCTGTAATTCAGACTTTACTAGATTGCAACAGTTTTATATCGATTCCACTTTGAAAATAATAAATACACTCTCAAAACATAAATATTTAGCAAAACACAATAATAATACAATTTTTTACAATTTTACTGCTCATATATCATATATTAAAATACATTTCTAACTTTAATTTTTCATTGTAGGTGAGTAACGTTGCTTATAATGATCAATTAATATAATAGAACATTAATAAGCATTAAGGAAATTGTAAAGTAAACTTAGTAAAAAGCAGATGTTGCTTCAATTCATAAGATACGTAAAATAATTGGTATTGATTTAATTCAGGTGGGAAAAATCATAATTTTTTCAATTTATTTAATAAGCAACAAACATTCGTTCAATATTTTTGTTTTTAACTAAATTCCTAGAGAATCGTCAAAGTTTTTAATGAAAATATTGTTAAAGCGCAGGAATTAAATGATAAATGCTTTAACTTCGAAGTTAAATATTTCGAAACGGGATGGCGAAGTCTCTTCAAATTTTGAATTCTTATGGGTAGTGTTATTACTAATATACCCCGAAATTTTCAAAGGAATTCCTACAATTCTATTTTTTTTACGAATAGATTTTATGAGCCTTGAACACTAATTAAAAAATCAATGTAGAAAATCGTAACAGATGATAAATTGATATAATAATTATTATTTGTGCCTAAAATTAAATTTAATATTTTTTTTTTAGTTTTGATGTATTAGAGGTAATTCTATTCTCATTGAACGAAATGTCAAAACATAAATGTTTGATAAAACAAAATACCTAGTTAGTTAACTTAACTGTAAAGAAACAGGATGTACAACAAACGGTTTTCACACATACACCTATAAGTATTTATACAACGCTTATATATACTAATAATCCCAAATCTACTTATCGGTACTATTAGTCGGTACTTATCGGTAATCAACAATAACAAACGTTTCAATTCTTAACCTTCGTCGATAAATGTCAATCGTAAAACAACAAAAGTTAAATCAAAATCTCAGTTATACACGTATAAAAGGAGGAGCTTTTCTTGAACTTGTGTATATATATATTTATACAACAAGAGAGGAGTAAGAGAGAAATTGTAGCCGCGCGCTCGAAGGATAATTCTCACGAGTCTCTAGCGGACGTGCGAAAACTTTCGTCACGCGTTTTATAGTGCGGTGGTACCAATGACAATTGGCCGACTAACGTTGTACTATATATACATACATACACACGCAGGAGGCTTGCGGTTTGCGCTGAGAGTTTACGCGCTTATACGTACCGCATTACGGATGTAAATCTCATTCCCGGACGTTATAACTGTGCAACTCGCGATAATTTGCATTTCCAGGGCAATACTCCTTTTACCTACCTTTCTTTCCTTCGCACTTTCGTTCCCTTTTTGTCACTTATTCCTCCGTTTATTTTTTTTTACATCTTGTTTTACACGCATGTATACTCACGAAAATTGGGGTGTCGTTTTGTTTCGACGAGTCAAGGATTTTCCATCGACATTGATTCGTCGGATTCTTTCACTCTTTCTCTGCGCGTATATACATCTATGTATATATACATCTATGTATATATACATCTATGTATATACGCTACACATATATACGAAGAAGATATTTCTGGAATTTGAGTGCGCGATATATAGTTTTTGAGATTAATTTGCCGTGGTATCCGGTTTATTAACTTCTCCGTTAAATTAAGTGAATAGGGAATTTATTTTTTTTATCTATAGGGCAACTGCGAAAGTGAATTAATTTTTCGATACAATTTTAAACATTTTTCAGTTCGTCCGCGAGATTCAGTATAGTATAGTTTTGATAAATGCAGTGCGTAAGTTTATACGATGATTTAAAGTGACGCGTGATACGCGTGAATAAAGAAGTCGATGCATAATGTGCTTTCGAATTAAAAATTATTTGCCTATATTGACGGGTCGACAATTGAATATTTCGCGAAATATTAATTGATTTGTTTGCGCGATACAACTTACGAACTGTACGATCCCGCGTTATTATTCTACGTCAACAACGAAGGTTTAACAATCTGTATTAAAAAATTAATTGAACTCTTCGAGTTGGATTAATAATGACGGTAGTTAGAGTTGAAAGCGCAACTCGATCATCAATTAAAAGGTAATTTCCCAAGTTGGCCCCTCGAAAGATTATATAAAAATCAAGGAGTGAAAAGGTGAAAGTTACGCGCCATCATCGAGGCTATTTCTTCACACATAAAGCCTGCCGAGAAAATTTTCAACTTATGAGGGGTTTTACGGTACCGCAAAGTGCCGTGGCTCAGAAATTACTCGGCCAATAAATCCGGCGAGGCTCGCGGTGCAGTGCAATTCCCACCTTTTCGCGAGAGCTCAATGGAAAAACAGCATAAATCGTCGTCGTTGTCGTCGTCGTCGTCGTTGGCGAGGAGGCAGAACGAATGACGATCAAGCAGCTAGTTCGTATGCGCTCGCGACTCGAGGATTAATAGCTGAAAGACGAGGTCTATCTCAACCGACGGAAAGAGAACGTAGGAATATTATGAAATATAGTTGGACTGCCCGGTATGGGCTGGTAGCTGGCTGGCTGGGTGGGTGGGTGGGCTCTTGGTCCATTTTCGCGAGATCGGCTGATAGGGGAAACGTGTTACGCGGCTTCGTACCGCGCATACAAAGTATCCGCTTTTCGCCCCGCGGTGCGCTCTACCCTCTGCTATACGCGATTCTCTTCCACTGTCACTTTTTGAACGACGCTATATATATACCTACCCCGCAGGGTGGTAAACCTGTATTGTTATATACGATGAAACGCCCCGTCGGTTTATACCTATGCCTCGAGATGTACGCGAGGTTAAATCAAAGGAACTGTATTGCGTGATCAAAATGTCTTGCGTGCGACCGACCGACCTAGCGCGACAAATTTTCTCTTTGCACCCGCGAGAGAATAGGACCGATATGCCGAACGTGCGTTGCCTTTACGAGTGCGATTATTCTTATACACTTCCCTTCTCTCTTGTTGTTCCTTCGATATTTCGACCTTTTTCTTACCTTTTTATACTCGGAGGGCAGAGTGCTATAAGAATTACGTTATCCTTATGAATATAGATATTTTGCAACGTCAATTTCGTTATCGATTGACAAGTGTGCTTTACTATAACGGAGTTGTCCCTTGGTTAATGAATTTCTTAGAACTTTTAGCATCGACGCAATGCATTATTGGTTCATTTTCAAAGTTTAACTTTATATTTAACTATTCCATCAGGTATAATCATTTACATGTCATAATTATTATCGTTTTACGTACCTTGTAAATAAATAATGCTTATCCGGCTGCATATTTAATTTGAATTAAAAATTATATATATAAACTCGTTACCAATCTGAATAAAATAAATAAATTCAACTCTCGCGATGAAATAAGAAAGGTAAAAAATGACCTAATTTTTATATCCTTTGCATAAAATATAATTTATCACCCTTCAATTTATAATATTTTCTTTACAAGTTCTTATTAATTAAGCGCGTTAATATACATATATATATATTAACTTTCTCAGCTAAAAATACCCATAGATCATTCGAACGAAATCAATTATAACTTACTTTAGAATAAAAATGTAGCGGGTATAATATCAGTAATAATGCAAAGGTATAATATAGGAGGGAAAAGATATGGTCACACGTACACGTACACGGGGAGTGGAAAAAGAGATAACCGCGGACTTTAATTACAACTTTCGAGTGAGCTAGCCGCACATTCGTAATTCCCATTCATTGGCTACATTATACATATTTTTTTGTCCTTACCGCATTTCGATGTAATTCCCAATGAAAAATGCAGGCAATGCATAACGAAATACTTTTCTCTCCCGCGTATATTCCTGGTGTTTGTGTGCGTGTGTGTGCGCGTAGGTGTATGTACCGCGGGCGCGTTGTTGGGAAAAGGGGGGGTGGGTCCACATCATCCACGACAAAAACTTCCCCGCGGCGATAAATATTATCCGACCTGCATTTTATCGTTTACATCACTTTGCCGCGGCTCGCGCACTTTAGAATTTATTCGCCAACTATCATACAAAACACCCGCAATAAAGGAGAGTTAATAAAGTCTGTATAACCAAGACAAATCTTGACTGTGAAATTATTGCACCCAACAGACATCTTGTACACGCGCACACGTTACCTCATATATGTATGTATATATGTATATATATATGTGTGTGTGTATGTGTGTGTGTGTGTGTGTATACAAGTATTGAGTTCAAAAAGAGAGGGGATACGAAAGTAATGGCCGGGTTATACATGTGTACATTAATTTTTTATAGCTTAAAGTTATTTTATACCTAATTTACACGCCCTTAGGGATATGTAAACTATCTA
The DNA here is from genome assembly GCA_026168455.1 of Theocolax elegans. Classification (NCBI taxonomy): domain Eukaryota; kingdom Metazoa; phylum Arthropoda; class Insecta; order Hymenoptera; family Cerocephalidae; genus Theocolax; species Theocolax elegans. The sequence continues at coordinate 43,927,889 of CM047430.1, forward strand.
CTACATTTAATTTCTTGTACAAGCGCTGTTTAAATAATTGAAATTAATTGCTTCAAACTGTCTTTAGTAGTAGTTTAAAACTAACAAATATTCTTTTACCTCTTGATAAAGACTTATTTTTAAAGTTTTCCCATTTATATAAAATATTATTGTACACCGAAAGAAGTGTTGCTTTTATTATAAATGAAGTCATTCGTTTATGCGGACTATCGACAGTGGACAGTAACTATATATAAATATGACGTAGTTACATAAGTTTAATAAGTATTAATTAACTACTGGGAGGAAGTATAATTGTGACTATAAATTTCTTTATAATAAAGATACTACGCAGTAAAACTAAATTAAAATGATGATACTAAACTAATAAATAATTAATGATTAAAATATATATATATATATAGTATAAATATTACAATGAAAAGTCAAATAAGTTGAATTCAGACCTCGTTGTGTAAAAATATTCTGTTGGTTACGTTATACATGTGTAATATACGAATGTCAAGGTAAAATGTCCAATTGTGAGGCAAAATAACACAGACGGTAGGTTCAAACAGTGTTTTTAAAGTTGCGTTGAAAAATTACAAAAAAATATATCACCGTTACACATGATTTACCTCAATTTTACTTACATATGTATAGGGAAATATATCTATATATAAAATTTATTGTTGAAACACCTATATTTAAGGATATACAATTTAAGAGGATGGGACACTCAATATTTACCGTCCGAGTCAATAGAGATGAAAAAAGTATTCTGGTTAAATGAATAAAGCAAATTGCACAAAATAAATACATCATTGTCCTTCCTTTTACAATTATCTATCACTATCACAAAAATAATGTTACGTTAAGAAATGGCACTGGAAGGAAATTTACCAGAAATGCAACTTGAAAGCAAACAAAGAGTTAAATTTTCTTCCAATGCCATTTTTTAATGCAACATTGTTTTTGTTTGAAATTTCACACTGTGATAGAAAATAGTCAATGGAAGGGCAATGATGTCTTCTTTTTGCATAATTTGTTTTATTTATTTAACCAGACTCGGTCGGTAAATATTGTAGCGAATACGCATTCATGTTTGCCGTATCGATGTCGATCTCACAGCTGATCGGTCCTCGCCTCGCGTTGCAAATATAAAAGCAATATTAGCACCGTATTTAGGCAGAATGCAAGGTATATTATGCTAGGGACGAAAGGGAACTCGCTCTCTTCACTCGGCGACCGTCAGATTGTCAAGATCCTCCCCAAATCGCTAACACCGTCAAGCTCAACACAGATCCAGAGGCAGCTGAATATTCGCATTACGGGGAGGGGACTACGATCCGTCTGAGTACGTGGCGATTGCGGGCCGAGTGAGCGAGCCGTTGTCTCTCACCTCATCATTGGAATACACCTAAGTTTTCGCTTCTTAGGCTGACTATTAAATAAACCGACCGACATTCAGACCGTACCTTAGATTATGTTTAATGTGTAAAAGAGCAGTTAATTAGATCATTTGATATGATGAGTTGCTATGTGAGATTGTGAGTAAATTATGTGCTTTCCTAATGAACTGTATTCTTTGTAAATTAACCGTCGATTAATCATAGAATTGTCTATATACTTCGTGATTTGTTTCCTATGCTCTCCCCTCTTCTTCCATATATTAATAACAGCAAGCAAAAGTATTTTACAATATTGAGTGTCGCATTTCCTTAACATAATGAATTTGTCCAATTTTAGACTTTATTGAACACCGATTTCGGTCCAAGCATAATCTTTAATAATTTCAACGTTATATTTTAACTGATAAACTTAATATCTATAATTATACTTTTTGATTAATAATTTACTTCGAAAAAGTTCTAAATTTACCATATTATTACTGTTACGTCTTCAATAAGCATATTCAACATTATCTACTCACATTTTTGCGTTATCCCGTAATCGGTTCTTTGCCTTATCCAATTTTTCAAATCAATATTAATATACCTGGCAATAATATATTAATATCAATAATTACATAGTATTATTTTGTTATTAATTATTGTATTTTGTAATGAATATTATTTTAAATTATACAAGGTATATTTGTAACAAACTAATAACAAATCTAATCTGCACATCAGTTCCAACCGCTTAAGAAGGCTAAAGCGTTTCTTTATAAAAACATAAATAGTGCTAAAAATTTAACAAAACATTAATAAAATGATTAATTTTTCATAGCTTTCAAGAACAAACAAAATCACCGACCAAAATTTTCAGAAAAAAATTATTTGAAAATTGTCTTTTCAAGAGGTGTTTATATATGCATGCACGAACTAATTAATCTTTAACTTTAATATAAATAAGTAAATATACAAAAATGTTATATAATTTTGAAGATAATTTTATGTTTTTCTGAACGCTGTTAAGAAAATTGTACGTTACCTACTATATTAATAATATTATATTAATAATAATTGCAATTAACCATTAAATATGCGTTTTGCGCATGTTCAGTACCATTTCGCAAAATTTATCTCAATCAAATGCAAAGGAAAGGGATAACTTTTTATGTTTATTTTGTCACTTGTATTTCTAAATGTAATTTAGATTATTATTTATGCAAATTAATATTATAAAGCAGTCAAATCATTTAAAAAACCCTTTAGCACCCTAGCTTGAGACGATATCATGCGCTAATAAGCCTCTTTAATTGGTAAAGCTATGGACTCGTCAATTCCCGGTCTGTGTCAATCAATAAGAAGTATCGCGGTAAAATTTATTTTAAAGAAATGCTTTATTGACAAACACTTATCGGATACCTCGTCGTTTTTAGCTTCAATGTGGATGTACAAAAGACGTTAAATAGTATGCAAAGAAGTAACAGTACGTTAATACAGATGAATGTTTCATATCTATAATAAAATATTCATTAATCAAATCGTATCAAATGTCCTCGAAAGTAAAATTCACTTGCTACAAAGACAGGCATGTTTATTCGCACTGGAAATCAGGATTCCCTATTGTTACTGCGCGTCAATTTAATAACTAATTACATTTTTCAGTGTACTATTGATTGTAACAAATTATATTACGTTACAACGTAGTTGTCGTAATCCTAAAAATAATAGATCTAAAAGTTAACTGAATTATTGCGTCAATGAGTACATACATTTTATCGGTTGATTACTTTACACGCAATCCCGCAAAATTAGAAAAAGACAAATGTTGCAAGGGATCGAGCAAATTGAGCTCAGATGTAAAAGTTAAATTTTTTCACTTTTCTAAAGGTAAAGAATACGACTCTTGGGAAATAGAATTTGTGGTCTCAAAAGGGAATCCATGAAGCTTATACATACTTTTTATAACGCACGTGCATATATATATACACAAGTGTGTATTTCTTACCGCACCCGATTTTTTTCTTTCAAAGTATATATTTAGGTTACTTCTGGTTGTGTGTTATCAGTCATAAAAGAAGGAAGTAAGAAAAATAGTTTTGTTCCAAAGTAAAAGCACTTATTTGATTACAGTGACAAAACTAGACGATTTTAATTGAGGGTGCACGATAACCCAGATACTAACTTTTTCTGTTCAAACAACTTAGAAGAACAAATTATCTACAAACTGCATTTAGAATATTTTTCAGCGGTTGCGATATAAAATTGTTTCGTAAAACAGACTTCATCAACTGTTCCTTCTTTTTTAAATACTTTACTTCACGAATTGTTTAAAAGCCTTAACCAGATCAAATTCTAAAATAAAAGACATGTATATTTTACGTAGGAAATCTCAACTTCCCGGAAGTATGGGAGTATCTAGGGATCAGACAGTTACTGAGCGGAATTATTTTAAGAAAATGTAAGAATCTTGTATACTTCATAACTTGAAAAATTTAAATAACACGAAGATTATTTTTATAAATCAAGTGCCAAAAATTGTCGATGATAGATCGAAATAAAAAAACTGAATCCGTTTAGAAAGTAACTTAACTTTCTATTACCATAATGTCCGTAGGGTAAACAGTAAAGTAGATGAGTGAGGAATAAATATACAGCTTTGTACACCTTCTCCTCACGTCATTATACTTACTGAAACTTGGCTGCAGAAACCTGCAATTAATGTTGACACAAGACGGGACCACTATACTATTTTTTATAGAGATAGGTCTAAAACCAACAGTAATCATAATATAAGTGATGGTGTTCGTATTGCAATAAGATGTTAATGTCCAGTTGTTTTGATGATGTTAGTATTTTAAAATTTACTATATTTTATAAGAACGTAGGAATATATACATTGTAACGTGATATTCGCGAACCCGGATTAATTTAAATAATAACAATTATTATTAATTTTAATGGTAATCGTTGGGACGGGTTTCCCCATACTACATGCAAAATTTATTTATTTTCGCGAAGATGCCGGCAAGTTATCTCCAGGAACAAGTTCGCTGGGACGAGATTTAAATTGAATACAGATACGTCGGCTGGTGCGGGGAGACACAATAAGAACGCGTGATTAAAATAGAAAAAATATAAACATCTATTTTATTTTATTAAATTTCAAGATAGCCATCCATGTCTTGTGTCGCGATAATATATTCTGTCGCGCTGGCGGAAGTCCCGGGATGTCTACCGGATCGAGATCCTCGCCTGCGGCAGACTGTATTTCCCAGGATCTGCCGTTCGGGTGCCGGCGTACGGAAGGGGAAGAGGGGTCACGGTAGTATAAAACTTTACTCACCGTTAGACGCCCCGTGGATGGCCCAGCCGATCCTTTGATCTTCGACGACCTCCTGGGCGACGGCTGTTGACAAGACGGCCCAATGCCGTGGCGAACGTTCCCGCGATTCGCGTCTACACACGACCCCGTCCTTAATTACACAACACTCAATCACTCGCACACACATGAGAACGACCCGTGCACGCCCGGACCCGCGTACTCGACCCTGCTTCGTCAAAACCGTGCACATGATCTCGTAATATCCTCGTCTCACCGAGCAGTGCCTCCAAATATTAGATCCTGATCCGCCTCGATCGAGAGACATTTATACACTAATTAGGCGATTGCCTAATTTTCTAAAAAAGGAAAGAGAGTGGAGAAACACACAGACACTCTCTCGCGCTGGTAATTGTACACTCGTAATGAAATAAACAAGTGTCGTCGGTTGGCATTGACATACCAAAAGCTCCGACGGCTTACAATTATCGTGATTTTAGATACTCTATTCGTCGTGAATAGACTATGTGTTGATTTCCATCACAACATGAATTATCACAATATTTACCATATTATATAGTAATTTGTTGTTATAAATTCAACAATATAAAAATACGACATTCATGCTAATATTCGCTCTAAAATAGAGTTAACATCATGATAATACAAGTATATCCCTACGTTAATTACTATCACAAAATAGTAATTTTTAATATACTACTTTTTTCAGTGTGGTTGTCAAATCTTGTATTTTTGATTGATGCTACATATATTTCTCCTGAAGAATTTCAACAACATATTCAACAACTAATACAATTATGGACTCTTACCCTTCTTGTATTTTGGCGATTATAACCTTATTGATATTGTTTAAGGTGAGGGTATTATGCTGAATTTTGATAATATTTCTTATCCTCGTAATCGAAGAATTGAAGCAGTTCGTTTACTAAGATACTGTGGTACAGGATTTGTGTTTGGCAGATGTTGACATGAAGATTGTTAAATCAACGGATTACTATGTTGACTTTGATTATCAACATCCTCTAGCATTTTTTAAATTGATTTAGGATCTGATATCCAAGTATTAAAATATAATTGTGATTAATATAACTTTAAGAATGTGGACTATGATGCAATCAATCATGATCTTAGTCTTATTTATAGGAATACCTACTTATCCGGGAATAATATCAATGATAATGTTTGTTTATTTTATAATTGTATACATATATTCTATTATTGATCGTTATGTTCCGAAAATTCGATATCGATATATTACCGATTTGGTCTGAACAGAAAAATTTAATTTACAAGAGAAAGAATATGTACCGTGTAGAATCCATATTTGAAAAATTGCGGACGCAATGTATTAAATTGAATAAAATTTGTTTTGCTAAATATGTTAACAATGTGGAGAGTAAGTTATCTAAAAATTCTAAGGCTTTCTGGTCCTATGTAAACATTACTTTTAATAATGATAATGTACCTCTTGCAAATAAAAATGATGATTGTTGTTATGTCTTTGATTGTTAACAATTTTCAAAACGTGAGATTTATAAGTTGCTTGTATGAAAGATAATTTAATTACTAATTTGTTAGTTATTTTCCTGATTTTTAAATAGAAAAGGTAAATCATAATAGACTTAAGTAAATTATATAATCGTAGGATTCGTGGTTCTTTAGAACGGTGCTATACTAAATTTATTATCGATCCATCTGGTGTCTTCAAGGTTAACACATTAGTCCACTATTCTTTTTAGCATTTGCCATTAGATAAGATAATATTCTCCAAGCAAAATCGTCTTTCTTTTAAGTTATATTTTCAAAATTAAGAAGAATGAGAAAAATATTACAACAAAATTTTGGGCACCACCCAGACTAATACTCACCCCCATAGACTAATATAGCTGGCTTGAAAGTCTGTTAAATTATAAGATAAAAATTTATCTTCTGAAAAAATCTTAATTTCTTTTCAGTTGAGTAAAATGAAGTATAATACTTATTGCATTTTGTCAATGCTTTAGCTAGTAGATCTTGGTGTTAATTATTATAATAATCTTGTATTTGGAAAACATTGATTATGTAATTTTCAAAACATATAATATTTTTGCATTCATTTATCGCAGACCATGTTCTTTTACTGAATCCAAATCACTAATAACTTTTTATGAACTTTGGTTATTCCTAATCTTTCACGTGCTTCTATTATTCGGTCACCTTTGCACAGTAATAATAGTAACAGGATTCTATTTTTTTCTATATTATTATGCGCTACCTATTGTAATAATACTTTTGGCAATTGGCACAAATTCCCGTAAAAATAACGCCATGATATTTTTATGGTCGCTTTAAGAACAATCTACAGTTATCAGGGTTTAATATAAATTGTTTAATACGTAGTGCACATATGTTTTCACAGAAAAGGAAAAAAGCATATTATCTTTTGACGTAAAATGTACGAAAATTATGTACACGATAATTTTTTTCTTTAAATTAACGTATATTATTGATCTCACTCGGGAAATTCGGATTACGGAGAGTTAAATATAAAGAAACGTTCGTCGGTGTATATACGTATACGTACAATCGAGGAAAAGAGTAAATCTCCGTAGATTCCAATATTTCCATTACACTGTAAATTTCACTCAAAGAAACTGCAGGTCTCAGCTCTTATGTTATACGTGACTCCAGTAGAGCAGCGGAAGGCGAAAAATCCCCCCCGAGAAGGGAAGGTAGAGAAAGTAAATTGAAAGGAATCGCGCGTCGATCGTATACGATTATAAAACCCTATACACGGTTCCGCGAATCGCGATTAAATGATGAAATGCGCTCGCGCTTGGACTCTGAAAAGTCTCTCTCTCTCTCTCTCTCTCTCTCTCTATCTTTCTCTCGCGAGCGGCTCCTTATCGCCTGGTGCGTCCAATGCATAAAGCATAAAGTTCGTATCTCATGCATAAATTCATACGGCGGGAGTCATAAGTTATGGCGCGGCCTCTCTTCCCCTCTCCTCCTCTTTTCTCCCGCGCTCTTGTTCGCCGCAGTATCGAAATCGCCGACGGTTGACTGAGGCACGTATGACGAAAGGGAAACGCCGAGAGAGAGAGAGAGAGAGAGAGAGAGAGAGAAAGAGATGAGGTATACTTTCCGATAGGACGAATGTGGAAATTCCATTCTACCCCGCGGAACGAGGGAGTACATACACGAGAGCGTGTTGGTGTATATACACACCCACCCACACACACACACACGCAAAAATGTATAGTTGCGTGCAGGAGAAATCCATTTTGGTGGCGATCATACAGCTCCACTGAAAAATCGTCCAATTATACGAACGGCGCGCGATCGCTTTTCCTTCCATTTATCCGTCGCTCGATAATTTATATATTTTTCAATCTTTTATAAAGGATAGAGGCGTATCAAACTAAGATACAGTTCCATTGCGGCTCGTGACGTTTATGGTGCGTAGAGCAAAGCCGCACCGCGCGTACAGAGCGCAACGACGAGATGATCGATCGCCGAGTTTTGATAAATTACGGGCAGTCACACTGAATTTCTAAACAACATTAATGGGCTAGAACTTGTTATTTATGATTTTTTTATATCCACTCTCCTCGCCAGATTTATGATTTCACTGACCGAAGTCTTGTGCTCTTGTGCGCGCCCCCGCAACCGTCAACGTATAATTGTGCTTTACGAGAAAGCGCACGACGACGCTTTTGTGCCTCGTATATATACATATATGTACGCTATATTACTGTACTCTACGGTGTTAATAGAAAAAATGCGTACCTCTTGCTCACCCGTGCGAAACCGACATTATTTCAAAATTATTATCAACCTTCTAATTATTTCGGATACAATGAAATTTTCGTTTATTTTACGCGACATAATCACATTTTCGTATATATATACGAACGGGAATTAATTAATTGATACGTATCAATCTACGCGTGGTAAGTAGAACGAGATGATGAACTATTTTCTTGGGTAAAGATAATACTTAAATTGAATTTTAGTCTATTTGCACACGAAAGCACTCGGCATATGCCGTGTATATATATGGGGTATTCCACGTGAAGTGGTCCGACCAAAATTTTAAAATGCACCATATTTTGGGTACATTTTGCAAATGTTTTTCAGAATACAGAAAAAAATTTTTAGGTACTGGAATCTATTTGCTCAAAAGTTATTCTAACCTCAAAAAGTGAATTTTTCCATATTTTTTTCAACACCAGCTGGGTTTACCGCTATATAACTCAAAATCTATCAACTTTTACTATAGAACATTATATGTAACATTCGTTGCTAATTATATCTAGAATTTATTCTTCTGGGTTAGAATTTCTAATCTCAAGGTCAATGTTACATAAACTACATGTCAATATTCAACTTGAAAAAAGTGCAAGTGCGCCACCTTTTATTTTTTCATCCAAAAGTCTAAAAGAAAGCTTGGAGCAATACCTTTCAAATGGTCTGTAGCATTTTTATGGCCTCCAATTCTGTAAAAAGTTATGACAATTTAAAGAAAGACAAAAAATTCACAAAAATTAACATGGTAATTCCCATTTAAATTTTTAAAAAAATTTCGTGTTTCTTTAAATTGTCATAACTTTTTACAGAATTGGAGGCCATAAAAATGCTACAGACCATTTGAAAGGTATTGCTCCAAGCTTTCTTTTAGACTTCTGGATGAAAAAATCAAAGGTGGCGCACTTGCACTTTTTTCAAGTTGAATATTGACATGTAGTTTATGTAACATTGACCTTGAGATTAGAAATTCTAACCCAGAAGAATAAATTCTAGATATAATTAGCAACGAATGTTACATATAATGTTCTATAGTAAAAGTTGATAGATTTTGAGTTATATAGCGGTAAACCCAGCTGGTGTTGAAAAAAATATGGAAAAATTCACTTTTTGAGGTTAGAATAACTTTTGAGCAAATAGATTCCAGTACCTAAAAATTTTTTTCTGTATTCTGAAAAACATTTGCAAAGTGTACCCAAAATTTGGTGCATTTTAAAATTTTGATCGGACCACTTCACGTGGAACACCCCATATATATGTACGTGTACACTTGTATGCCTCTACGAGTTTAACGTTGAATGACATATTCACTTACCGGAAAGCTCCGACTCAACCACTGAAACAATTCTATGGACCCAGAGTTCAAATTGTTTATATTTATAAGTAGAAATCCAAAGTTTGAAATGCGCCAACGTCAACTACTACAACTATACGCGTGTATCGTTATTCCATTACGCTGCGTACGTATACTATTTTATTTTATTTTATTTTACATTGTTGAAAATCGCTTGTACATATCCAAGTTTGGACAGTCTTAATTCTTCGCGTGCAATACTAATTTTAAACTAACCGAGGTATTTTTTTTCCGTTAACTCGTTCACCCGAATTTACTAGCTGTCGAGCGTTTAAAAATTTACGAAAACGAAACTGCAATTATCGGTAGATTACACGATAATCGAGCTCGATCTCAATAACAAGCCCCGAAGTAATACGTAACTGTCTACAACATCCCTGAGCGAATCTATACCGAGGTTTCCGTTAAACCAGATAAATCACATAACGATTTGACAATTAAATAAAAGTGTAATCGATTGGACCGATGCTCGAAAAGAGCCTTCAATTTTCCCGATGCGGTACAACAATCGCGGGAGGAAAGGAAAAGAAAAAAGAGGAAAAGAGAAGGTAAAAGGTCGGAGTTACAGATGGGTGGGGGGGTGGGGGGTCTTAATATTTCAATAACAATTACTCGTAGTAATTCACGCACGAAAGCGCAGGCAGGCAGGCAGTCACTCAATAAAGCCGAGAGCCAGCTACCCCGCATTCCGCAGACTCACTTACGATATATAGCTTCAGGTAATAAGTAAAACGGTGGTGGCGTACCTCAAAGGAGGTTTCTCTACCACTCTCTCCCTCTCTCGGTCTCTCGGTCTCTCCCTCCGTCTTGCTCACTCCCGTGATTTACTTAACATCTCGGCAACTCAAGACTCGAGAGAAGAAGCGGAGAATGCTAGCCCCGTATCTCGCTTGCGGAGGGAGAGAAATGTACCGCGCCCTCTCGTGTACATACATACATATATATATACATATATACACACATAGACATATACACACGTAACCGAAGCCAACGGTACTTAAGCAAGATTTCTGTTTCAGATTGCTGACTGGAAGTTCGCGCTCCACACCTATAGACGGAGAAAACGTACAAACGAGTCTCATGGCAACGCTCGGCGTGGTTCTCGTGACAGTGCTTCTCCAGATTTGCCTGTGTAAGTCTGCACCCCCTCTTGTCTATACCCATCTCTCCCTCTCTCTCTCTCTCTCTATTTCTTCCTCGTCCTCCCTCGCGTATAAAGTGTACCCAGACTTGTGTATTCACGACTATCGCTTTCATTAAGCCGTTGGGTACCTCTACGCGCCAACGGGGTACTCCTCTCGCGACTCCGCGTATGTTTACGTGCGCGCGTACAAATATGTGTTTGCGTGCACCTATACACCTCCACCTTACCCCCCACACGTATACGTATAGACCGTGCGAGTTTGAGAAGGAGACGTCAAAGCTATTGCGATTCCAAGCCGACCTGTTGCCGGAGCCCCTCTCTCTCTATATATATATATCCCAAAGTATATATATTTGTATAATTGCGTCGGCGACGTCTCTGCTTTTCTACACCTCTATACTTCCTCGAACCATCGTCATCTTTCCCTTTTTTTCATTTACGTTTACATCTATCTGTCATTTTTTTATTTACGACTATATCAATCATTCACGTAGAATAATTTATCATCGCGCTCACAAAAATTTAGATCACTTCGAGTGTTTACATATATATATATTTTTAATTTTTATGCTACTGTTTAATTTAATATCGAAAAATGTACATATGTATTTTTCCACGTGTTTTTAATAGTTATACGAATGTGATTAAAAAATTAGAATACCTTTTGCCGCGAAGCAACTATTGTGTATATGCGAAATTTGCATTAGTTACTTTTATATAAAAGATTAGATATTCACGAGTTGTCACAGACATTTCCAATGATTCTTTACTAAGTGACTCGACCATTGTGACTATAACATTTAATTTTAAGCAATTTATACCAAAGGTATTTGTAAAAATGTTGAACGATTAACCTGTTTTATATTTGTACAGTAAATGTGTACGCGCACACTATGTTGAACAGTACGTAACAATACGGACGCATATTCTAAACCGCTTCATCAAATGTAAAATTTCTCGAAAAAATTTGTTGCATTTTTTGTAATGGTCTCTTCTTAGAACAAAATTGTAATTTTACATACAAAAAAAAATATATTTGGAAAGTTTTTCGAATTCAGATTGGTTGTTCGTTTGTTACTGTTGTCAAACATTTCTTCGATGGGTTGCGTTTTCGCAAAGTTATTTCTTCGAAAATGCTTTCCTTTACTAGAACACTTCTTGGAATTTATTATGGGGTTTACGATATATATAGTATTTTACTCATTTATATCAAACGAGTGTTATTTTTATTTCGTTATTTCTTCTTCGAAAACGATTGTTCGAATAATGTTGTCGACAATTAATTTTTCAAAATTCAATTTTTCGAAAAACGCAATTCCAATATAGTTACGGAAATATGAAGAAAAATTACTAAGGATTCCTTCAAGATAATGTATTTTTGAAGAAGTGACTTATTTGAAAACTGCTTTTTTCGAAGAAGTATTTTTTTAAAGTAAAGTATTTTCGAAGAAGTGAATTCGAAGAATTATTCGGTAAACATAAGAACAATACGTTAACTTATATCGAAGAATGTGTTTTTTATTATTTCGTTGTAACAATTAAAATTAATCGTATACTCGGTAAATTAAAAAATGTACCTCCATGTCTATAATGAATAATATATATTGGTCGAGCGAAGTAGACGTTAACAGGTTCAAAAGGGTTACGTTTGTCGGATGAAGATCGTTATCTATAAGTATATAGCGAATGCGCCCACGCGGCACAGTACGCGCATATGTATGTACGTACATCTACGGGTACGTGCGCGTGTTTGCAGTGTGTGTGTGTATCCATACATGCGTTGGAAATGCCTCGAATTAGTATTTGCGAACGGATAGTATTACGAAAAGGAAGATAAACTGAGTGAGAGCGAGAGAGAGAGAGAGAGAGAGAGAGAGAGAGAGAGAGGTATATAGGAGGAGTAGAGGAAAAGTGGGAAGAGGATAGAAAAATGGCAAATAGACCGAATGGGGAGACATATTTTATTAAAATCCGTTTTAATGCCATTAGATTCGGATGAATTATTGTTATTATCCGAAATGATGCAGTTAATACGGGTGACGTACATTTTCCATGCTGCAACCGAGTGGAAAGCGCGCGCAGCTGAACTTCTCGCGGTGAAAATAAAAATTCTTCGTTTTAACGGGAGTGCGATGCGGCTGTTACACCCGACGGATACGTATTTATCGTTATGTTATACGGCTGTTTGTCGCCCGATAAACGCAACAATCGCCAAGGTTTGCTCTCGCGATTTCATCTTGGATACTCTCTTTATCTCTCTCTCCCTCTCTCTCTCTCTCTTCCTTCCTCCCTCTCTCTCTCTTAAATTACGGCGATGCATCGATGACGATAAATTATGAAAAATTAAAACTAATCTACTTTTTCTCTGCGAGAACGTTATGAATTGTTTACGATGTCGAGGAAGATAAATATTCGGACCTTTTTTTTACCCCAATTACATTTTGCATTTGGTGTACGTGTGTACGGTAACATGCCCGCACGCCTTCGTGTGTGCGCGTTCGTATAGTAAAATATGTTTAATACAATTTTAATATTATACATATTACAAATTATAATATTATAAAACGAGAGAATGTTTAAATAATTTCATCAAAATCAAAATAGTTAATTAAAATTGATAAGGAAATATGTTAATAAACATTATATTATATGTATTATATTAATGTTGTGAGTTCATTTGAAAGGTATATGTATATATATACAAACGAATAATTCGCATTGGTAACATTGATAACACGAAAATTATAATTTATTGTCCGTGTTTGTCGAGCCTCTATATCCTTCAAAATGTAAAATTACAGAATCAACGCACTTTTTCGCCTTGAGTATAATCAATTTTCGAATTATTTCATTGACAACAGACATATGCAATAATCCAAATTTTATACAATAAAATGTATAATATCGTATCGCATCGTATCGTGCTAATTAAATATAGGTATATATCTACAATTATTAATAACGCGTGCATTACTCGGATAATTACATACATAGGCGGTGCATAGTGGAAAAATAAAGTAATATTCAAAAGATATAGATACAGGAGTTTAATAAAAGAAAATATCGGTGTGTATAGATCAGCCGAAAAGTAGAGAAAAGACAATGTGGTCTAATTAGTCCGGGCGCTGAGGGGGGTTTCGTGGCCACTTTTTGTCCCCTCGGGAACTTTTCATATTTGTATGTTTTTTGGGTCGTAGAAACAGAATTTTGAGGTTCCCAGGCCCAAATTTGGTCCCATTTTGAGATATGGCCCATTTTTAATGAAAATACCGAATTTTTCAAGCTTTTCGTAAAATTGACCTTATTTAATGCAAGAATGACTTTTTATATTGTATAAGTATATATTTTTTGTAATAATTACGTACATAAATAGTTATTTTACTGTGAAATAACCCAATAAAAAACGAAACTCAAATAAAAAGGCTTAGCATGCTCGCTCTTTTCTTATGCAGTAGGCCTAATCCGCACTTTTTAAATGTAATATAAGCACACTTATATATATATAACATATATATATGTGTGTGTGTGTGTGTGTGTGTGTATATGGAGTATTCCACGTGAAGTGGTCCGATCAAAATTTTAAAATGCATCAAATTTTGGGTATACATTGCAAATGTTTTTCAGAAGACAGAAAAAAATTTTCAGGTGCCGGACTCAATTTGCTCAAAAGTTATTCTAATCTCAAAAAGTGAAATTTTCAAGTTTTTTTTAACACCAGCTGGGTTCACCGCTATTTAACTCAAAATCTATCAACAAAATCTATCAATTTTACTATAGAACATTATATGTAACATTCGTTGCTAATTATGTCTAGAATTTATCCTTCTGCGTTAGAATTTCTAATCTCAAAGTCAATGTTACATATACTACATGTCAATATTTAACTTAAAAAAGTGTAAGTGCGCCACAATGGATTTTTTTATCCAAAAGTCTAAAAGAAAGCTTGGAGCAATACCTTTCAAATAGTTTGTAGCATTTTTATGGCCTTTAGTTCTGTAAAAAGTTATGATAATTTAAAGAAATACAAAAAATTCACAAAAATTAACATGGTAATTCCCATTTAAATTTTAAAAAAAATTTCGTGTTTCTTTAAATTACTATAACTTTTTACAGAATTGAAGGCCATGAAAATGCTACAGACCATTTGAAAGGTATTGCTCCAAGCTTTCTTTTAGACTTTTAGATAAAAAAATCAATTGTGGCGCACTTACACCTTTTTTATGTTAAATATTGACATGTAGTATATGTAACATTGACTTTGAGATTAGAAATTCTAACCTACAAGAATAAATTCCAGACACAATTAGCAACGAATGTTACATATAATGTTCTATAGTAAAAGTTGATAGATTTTGAGTTAAATAGCGGTAAACCCAGCTGGTGTTAAAAAAACTTGGAAATTTTACTTTTTGAGATTAGAATAACTTTTGAGCAAATTGAGTCCGGCACCTAAAAATTTTTTTCTATATTCTGAAAAACATTAGCAATGTATACCCAAAATTTAATGCATTTTAAAATTTTGATCGGACCACTTCACGTGGAATACCCCATACACACACACACACACACACACACACACACACACACACACACACACATATATATTACATTTAAAATATATATATTACATGCTTATATTACATTTAAAAAGTGCGGATTAGGCCTACTGCATAAGAAAAGAGCGAGCATGCTAAGCCTTTTTATTTGAGTTTCGTTTTTTATTGAGTTGTTTCACGGTAAAATAACTATTTATGTACGTAATTATTACAAAAAATATATACTTATACAATATAAAAAGTCATTCTTGCATTAAATAAGGTCAATTTTACGAAAAGCTTGAAAAATTCGGTATTTTCACTAAAAATGGGCCATATCTCAAAATGGGACCAAATTTGGGCCTGGGAACCTCAAAATTCTGTTTCTACGACCCAAAAAACATACAAATATAAAAAGTTCCCGAGGGGACAAAAAGTGGCCACGAAACCCCCCTCAGCGCCCGGACTAAATATGCTTCTGAACACAGGTATATATAGCGCAATGAATACTATCTCGCACCTCCTTGCCTTCTATACACGGTTCTATCGTTATAACGTGACCAATTATAAAGGATACTCGGAGTCTGGTAAAGAGAGGTTCCAACCGTATATACATATATATATATATATACACCAGCTATACAGATACTTTGGATAAAAGAGAAAGGGGTATATACCGGTTACCCTTTGTTCACTTGGTCAACTCTATACATATACGAATATAAGCAAATCCGTGTTGCTCTTAATCCCTGTATATAGTTCTCCAATTTTCCCGTGTATAAATAACCTTTATATATAACTATATATTTATGTTACTTTATTAGCAATTGTGCTGCAAAGACCAAAGGTATAATCTAAAACTACTCGTTTATTACGAAAAAGGATAGTTTTAATTCGAATTTACATTGTGTATACCTCGTGATTTATAATGTATACATATATTCTATATACGTTCATTATTTTTTCTTGTTCGCAATTGGTAAAGAAGGAACACTGGGGGCTATTTCAGTGATGATATTACGAACCATTTAGTGCATTACGCTGCGCATATTTTCCGCAAATGTTATATATAGGATAAGTAACTCGGAATTCTCAACTCATTAACGTGATTCCGTGGGTCTTGCATTTCGTTATAAAGGTATCACAAAACACCGTCCTCACAATCTTGTTTTAATGCAAACAAAATGTAATGTTGATCTTGCCTTACACCGGTGTATAATACTAGTATTATTAAACAAAATAAATTAATTTACATATTACAAGTGTACAAAATTAATTGAAAAAAGTTAAAAAATTTACCTGTTTCTCACGTGACTATATTGAAATTAACTTTTTAATGTACTTAGGAATTTAATCGATATTTCCGAAGTACGGCAATTTTTGTATTTTTGTATGTCGACGCGGCATCTCTTTTCGCGACAACATTCTGATATACGTTCAACAATAACAGTAGAAAAAATTCCTAAAACGAAAAGAACTCGGTGTTTCGATGAAAAAAATAGTCTCGACCCGGATATGAAAATAAATATTTATCGCAAATATACGATAAATCCGTATATATAAATAGCTAAGACACGTCAATGGATAAAAGTTTAATTCGAACGAATAAGATTTTATATATCTCCTGTATACAGCAACGATATATTAATAAAACATGTATAGTAACAAGTATTTTTTGTGCGGCATTTTTCACGATAAAACGTTAAAAGCTCCAAGGACTTACATTTATACTATACCGGCTCCTGACTCAAAATTGATCGTACACGCCGTCCTGTGGCGCACATCCTGGAGAAAGTAAAAAGTATCTGCGCGTCTTCGTCCCGTATAAGGTGTGTATATATTGGGAAAAAGAAGGGCGAGCTTCGATGACAGGGAAGTACGAGGTCTAAGTAAAAAGTAAAACCTTTGATGAATTTGGTTTCTTTCTCGTCGAGGCACTTTATTGTTGTCCAACTTAACGAGGAGAATAAACTTCGTATCGAACACGACCAATCGATTGATTTCACTTCTGATTGAATTTTACTTTTTGATTTCTAAGATTTCCTCCAATTTTGTTTTCTATCGATCGCTATTCACTGGCCATACATATAGTTGTACGTATTTATTAGTGGTTCGCATCAAAATCGTAAACAATTTTTCCCTCTTTCGTTTCATTCCAAACTATCTTTTGCGCAATACAAATCTATACATTGCGCGCATACACCACTGCTTAAACGACATTTTGATTGGTTGAATGCGCGCGTGTGTGTGCATAAAATAGCTATTCATTCAACCATTGACAATAAAATCGTGTACTCAGTCGCGTAAGAATCCAAATAAAAGCCAAAGAAAGATTTAAATCTTACTTTAACGCGCGTGCAATGAAATTGATACCCCGTTTCAAAACAGATGAAATAAATTAACGAATGATTTATATATATTGACCGTTACGCGATTACTCGCCTTTCTCGAAATCTGTACATAGCGTATAAAAAAAAACAATTTTACACATACTGAATATTATTAACAATATTAACGGGTGTCTATTCTAGTAGAATTCAGAATAATTAATAAATGGACAGCGAAAATGGTTAGGTATTGACTCCCGATGAAACGCTTTTTCGCCCATTTCTGCACATTTATTGGAATGAGCATAACCACCAAATATAAAGTATTCATTTCTGGGTAATGTTCTAAACAAAATGCGAAGCATGTCGTGAAATTTGATCCTTTTACCATTTCGATCGAGTCCGACGATTGTTTGCGTCGTACAAACACTCATGTCAAGATATTTTAACTTTTATAAATTAATCACCAAATTGATCCGAAACATTTTTGCAGCCTAGTTCATAGCCTATAATGCGCCAGGTATCCTGCTTACGGAAACCAGTTTACAAACTTCAAAATACTTAGTTCAATCCTAACATTTATAGATTATTCTATAAAATAGCTAGGAAAGGTTAAAAAAGCGTTTCATCGCAACCCCAAAATATACCTAGTTTCGAACATTGATCCTCCCTATCTTACCGACAAACGCGATAATTGGCAATTAATCTCCAAATAAAACTGTATGTAAATAAAATAAGAGAATAGGTGTCTTCATTTATCGATAATCTAAACGTGTGCTCAATTTGAAAGTAAATATTATTGCGTTTTCGAGAAAAAGTCTTACAAACAAATATGAACTTAATTTCAACTGGATACAAGGCTTGACATTTTTCGTAAAATTTTTTCACAAACGAAATAATGGAAACAAATTGAATATAAACCAAAGAAAGATTTAAATCTTACTTTAACGCGCGTGCAATGAAATTGATACCCCGTTTCAAAACAGATGAAATAAATTAACGAATGATTTATATATATTGACCGTTACGCGATTACTCGCCTTTCTCGAAATCTGTACATAGCGTATAAAAAAAAACAAGAATTTTACACATACTGAATATTATTAACAATATTAACGGGTGTCTATTCTAGTAGAATTCAGAATAATTAATAAATGGACAGCGAAAATGGTTAGGTATTGACTCCCGATGAAACGCTTTTTCGCCCATTTCTCGCACATTTATTGGAATGAGCATAACCACCAAATATAAAGTATTCATTTCTGGGTAATGTTCTAAACAAAATGCGAAGCATGTCGTGAAATTTGATCCTTTTACCATTTCGATCGAGTCCGACGATTGTTTGCGTCGTACAAACACTCATTGTCAAGATATTTTAACTTTTATAAATTAATCACCAAATTGATCCTCCCTATCTTACCGACAAACGCGATAATTGGCAATTAATCTCCAAATAAAACTGTATGTAAATAAAATAAGAGAATAGGTGTCTTCATTTATCGATAATCTAAACGTGTGCTCAATTTGAAAGTAAAATATTATTGCGTTTTCGAGAAAAAAGTCTTACAAACAAATATGAACTTAATTTCAACTGGATACAAGGCTTGACATTTTTCGTAAAATTTTTTCACAAACGAAATAATAATAACACACAGTTAGATTATTGATAAACGAATATACTTCTACTCTTATTATTTCACATATTGTTTTATTTGATTATTAATTACTTAATAAAAATTAAACATAGAACCCCCTTAAGTTTATGCGTGATCACGAGCCCATTAATTGTACGTAATCAGTTGCCACGATACTCCGTAGGAAAATGAAAAATTCGCACGACACAGTGGAAACAAATTGAATATAAACCAAAGAAAGATTTATATAGTCGGTATAGCTACGTGAAAAATTGATAGCTTTTTAGTAAACTAAACAGGAAACAAGTGTAAGGCATTTACATGTATTCGAAGAAAAGAAGAAACGTTGAAAACAAAGACTATGACGCGATTTCAAGGTATATAAAGGACGCAAATATTCTCGGTGCAGCACGCATCATCCCCTCGTCCAAGAAGTCTGACAGCGAAGTATAAAGAAAGTTCGAACGGAATCGCGTGCTCTTCGTCTCATTTCAATCGACTCGTGATGCGTGCGCAAAAAACAACAGAAGATGCATCGATAAATACGTAGACGTAGATACGCGCACACGCGCATTGTCAGAAAAAAAAATTGAATTTTTGATGTACGAATATGCACAACTCGACAAACTATATTGGTCCGAAAATTAAACGAAGCACAAATCATTTATTTACCTCTTTTTCCTATATGTGACTCGAAAGAGAATGTGTGAGAGAGAAAGAGAAAGAGATAGAAGTATGCACAAAGCGTGGTGGTTTACCGTGCTTAGCTCACGGAAAATAAAGCGAAAGACGAAATAAGAAGTTCCGTCGCGAAAAAGGGGAAAGAGCGCAAGGTCTTTAAATAAAGCGAAATACGAGCCGCGCACAATTACCTTAAAATGAAATTGCACGCGGTTCCACGTTTTAGAAGGTGAACAAAAGTTGCCCGAGCGAAGTAAGAAAGTTACTCGAGGTTTATAAACTTATCGATTATGATTTACGAAACTTTCATATACGTATGTCAAATATTAATTGCACGAATTAAAATTCTCTCTTTCCCCTTTTTTTTTTAATAAAGACTAAACAAAACTATTGTTCAAAAAGTTTCAAATAAATTATATTAATAATTAGTTTAATAATTAGGAAAGTAGCGTGGTTGAACAGAACAAATGTAGATATATGAATAGTTAGAGTATAAAACTAATAATTAGTCGACAAATACATCGACAAATAGTTCTTATCTATATTTTCGTTCAGCAATCAAATAGTAACGAAGGATAAGAATAAAAAAAATATTGATTTCAAATTAAATTAAAAAACTAAAAGAATCCCTCGGTTCTTCTGCAATTCTACAATTTTCTCCCGACATATACTCTTTCGTATATCTGGGAACGTACGTACGAGCAAATGATAAGACGTGAAAAAAAAGGAGGAAGACGGGACAAAGAAAAAGGTAAAAAGAAAGAAAGAAATATCCATCGAGGAATCGAACTCTATGGATATAGAATCGAATCTTTAAATGGAGGT
This sequence comes from Theocolax elegans, assembly GCA_026168455.1. Lineage (NCBI taxonomy): Eukaryota > Metazoa > Arthropoda > Insecta > Hymenoptera > Cerocephalidae > Theocolax > Theocolax elegans. The sequence continues at coordinate 43,948,888 of CM047430.1, forward strand.
CAACGCGAGACGAAGTCTTAGAAGCGCGAATGCGATGTATATCCGGCATCGAATCGAATGCATATACATACACTGATCTATATTTATACATACATATATACCAAAAATGATCGGATTGTCGTAGTAGCTCGAGATTATGCTAACGAGAGAAACCCACTTCATCGAAACTTCACATCCTACCTGATGGTACATCCCCACCATCTTTCTACTATACCTTTTTTTTACTCTCGTTTACCCCCATAGTTCCTTCGTGAATCGAACTTTGACTAGGTACCTATATAACACACTGTACACATACCCTCTCGATCATTTTTTTCTTTCATAAGTTGACTAAAGACAAAGATGAGTACCTCTATCGGAAAAGTTTTTTGTTTACTGTAAACGTTTACCGTGAATTCGAAAAGTTCATTGGCTTTTGCATATATATCTCTGCATGTATGTGCGCGCGCGTACTCTATATAATGTGTAAGTTGACTGATTGCGCAAGTGCCTTTTTTTTCTTAAAGGATTCTTTGGTGATCCCTCTCGAAGCGAATCTCCTCTCTACCGTAAAATCAAAGAGTATAGAGCGAATATTCGACGCGATTACGTGGAAGTTTTTTTTGTGAGATGATGTTAGAAAGGAAATCGTATATGTGTGTATATATATATATACGCTCAATATCTGTAGATACAGGAGAACGTCTAGTTTCGAGGATTATGTTGTACGCTTTCAATTGGATTACATGTGCTGTAGTGGATAAGATTTTTTTTTTTTATTAAAAATACGAGTTTCTTCAAAGTGTCGTATTTTATTAGTATTTTACAACTTTCGAACGTTACTATGTGAACTGTATATAGAGAGTTAAATAAGAACGCGCAATGAACAAGACTCCATCATGGAATAAAACATGATTCGTAAATTTGGTTTCAATAATCATATGTAGGATACGTTGAAAATCAAATTTACATTAAAATCTAAGTAAATTATTGACATAAATAAAAATATTAGTCATCCTTCAAAATTTATCAATTATATAATTTATACAAACAAAAATTAATAAGTTTCATTATAATAAAGACAAACTTGCATACGGATATAAAAATATTGTAACATACAAGCTAATAAATCACTAGACTTTAATGTGTAGATTAATCAAGCAAACTTAATATAAAGTATTTTTCTCGTTCAAAATTAACGTAAGTAAAAATTAATTTATCAATTTATTTATCATTTAATCGGCATATTACCGAATTAGATATAAATTTTAGCAATTTAGCCGTGCAAATAATTAAATTAAAAACGAGAAACATTTTTCCACCATGTTATATACTACACCCATAATCATTAACGCGATAATTATATTTAAAGATGGTGTATAATATTTTTCATCCGTTTAAATCCTTTCGGAGTTAAACATTTCAAGGGAATCTGTTTTGCCGAAATAATTAAATTATTTTTTGCTTGTACTCTTCTTAACGTAATCCGTGTTGGCTATACGTAAGGTGTATAAACTCAACACATATAGGTATACACGGATATGAAAAAAAAAGGTTGTATAAAACTGAAACGAGTAAATCCACGCCATTACAAAACGTAGAAATAGAGAAAGAGAGATAATTTCCTTGCTGAAAAATGAATCATTTCAAGTAGACTCGAATTCCATCTCCTCGATCCCCCTTCAGTGGATTTAGCTCCTAAACTCATATAAAATTTAAAATCGCCCGTTAGGAGCGTAAGCGAATCCCTATCAAGAGGCGAGGAATCTCGGAAGAAAAACCTCTCAATTACGGGGTTATAAAGAGAAAAAAAAACGAGCGAGTTCGCGAAGACGCACACAAACGAATATATACGGTATGGTGTTCCTTTTTTCTCCCCCGTTTTCTCTCTACATAGCCATCATACGTGCCGTCGAGAAGAGGCGAGTGAGCGCGAGGGATTCGCGAACGCGACAGAGTAGCCCCGTCATCATCGCCGGCTATCTCGGCGCGGAATAAAATAAAAGACGTCGAGATGTTCTTAGCAGCTCAAAGTGGCTTACGGCCCGTTCGAATAAAGAATTAAATGCAAAATTAGAATTCCACCGAACGAGCTATATAAAGCCCTTCCGGATGCACCGGAGAGCGAGCGAGAACGCGTTATATCCTCCCGTTCACGCTGGATTACGATTGCGAGACTCTGGAATTTTTCCATTTATCGCTTTTCTTGCACGAGCGCGTGCGAGAAATTCGAGGGAGCGACGTTGGTTCGTGGGACTCCTCCCTCTCGTCCTCACCCTCCCTCACACTCTATCTCTCTTTCTCTCTGTTTCTCGCATATCCGAGCGCGTATATCTATCGACATCCCGAGATTGAACGGTAAGACAAGCAACCGCGCGCGCAAATATCCTTCCGCACACGTTTCAAAAAATATCGCGCGCAACCTCCTGAAGATGTATATATAGATATACATAGATGGTAGGTGCATCACTCGAAGAGTGAGGTAAGCCATTTGTTACCCGGCTGTCCGATTTTCGTGGATGTGTATAAACGCCTCGCGTGACTTTTCGATCCCAACTATTCAGTGGTATGTTACCTATATACCCTACATGCACCTGTATACCTTTTACCTTTTGTCTTGCAGGTCAAATCACGCCAGAGATTATGCCGGTATTCTTGTCTGCATTGGAGAACCACACGGTTATTCAGGGACGCGATGTCTCCTTTACCTGCGTCGTCAATCATTTACAATCGTACAGAGTAAGATTACGCATAGATTTTATAGTTTTATCTTAATTTGTACTCGTGTGGATATATTTTTCATTTAACGGGACTTCGGAGTCAGAAAATAGTAATTTGTTATATTTTGTTATAAACGAAAAAATGAGTTTTTGAAAAAAACGTGTTTTCCAGTCCCTTATTAGGTATGTATTAAGTAACATATCTAAAATTTTCCAAAATTTGAACACGATAATTTAATTACGATGTTTGAGTTAAGATATTATACGCCTATTTTGACTAAAAATTATCAAACATAAAATGTTTACTCAATTATTATTAACAAGAATTATTTTTACTTAAAAAATCAACACGTCAAATCCTTCTTTATTTTTAAGCTATCCGTGTGAATTTTGTTTAGTTTTTTTATTCAATATTTTCGATATAAATTTTTAGGTTTAAGTGTGCAGATCCATGTAATTTGGTTCCGACACCCCCCTGAAAATCAGTACATTTTAATAATATTTATACTTACACGCAATCGTTCATAATTTAATATTAACTACGCGTAAAAAAATAATATTTAATACGAAAAAATAATAATTACACTTAACTGTACAAAATAATAAAATAATTATTCAAAATCAGTTGGCCACGCATCAAAAAGTTAAATTTGTAGGTAGCGTGGATCAAGTCAGATTCCCGTGCCATTCTAGCGATACACACCCACCTGGTGGCACACAATCCGCGGCTGACCGTTACCCACAACGGTCACAATACGTGGAAACTCCACGTATCCAACGTGCAGAAAAACGATTCCGGTACTTACATGTGCCAAGTAAATACCGAACCGATGCTTAGCCAGGTTAGTACTAATATTTCTTCAAACTTTATATTATAAGTAATAACGAAATTTTAGCTTAAGGAAATCATTATATTTTAATGCTTAATTTTCGCTAAAATTTCGTCTAATTTTTATTTCTTCCATATCTTTTGACCAAATTGAAATATTTGAGCTTTTTTTTAAATGTTTCTACTCGATCTTAGGTTTCTTTTGAACATAGGTTTGGATGTACATCTTTAATTGTTTCCGAGTTATAAGCAATCGAAGTGAAGAGTATTTTTTGCGAAATTTTTCGTTTTTTGCTTATATCGTAAAAAATAGTGTTAGAATCTGTAGCTCCGGGTTTCTTCATATTCTTATAGTAGAAAAAATATCCTAGAGTTTGGTAAAGATCCGTTACCCGCAGGTGTGACAATATCCTAGTGAGAGAAAGTAAAAGTTGTAGTTACTACGTGAATTTATTTATTTTTATGTGATCTTTATTACAATTAAAATATTCTTAGTGACTAATACCGACATCTGTTCGAAAATGTGAAAAAGACAAACTAAGAACATCGCAGTCAATTTTGACTATTGCTGAGTATGGAAAAGGTGATAGGAAAGGACCGAATAAAAAATTGTTCAGTCGCCGGGACTCGGACCGAGGATCCGCGAGTTTTCAGTTACGAGGCCTAACCACAAGGCTACCGTCCGCGATTTCTTGCTGTACTTGCATTCGTCTTGATATTTCGCATTTTCGGTTAAACTACACCGTTCTCACACACGTACCGATCCGCGCGTCGATGTTACGTACGTAACACTATACAAACAAAAAAATTTTGGCATTGGGAGATCCCAACTTAACTGGGAATACCGATTCCCAAATAATAGTATTTATGAAATCAGAAATAAGGGATCTGTAAGTTCAATAAATATACGGAATAAGGGGTTTTCGACATGGGACCTCTACATGCCCAAAATGTAAACACAATTGTACTTCTTTAATATAATATGTTGGGTCTCCCATACACCCAACTCTAGCATAAAGTGTTACGATCGAGGGACTGAGGGAACTGAATAATTCTTGGTATTTATTTATGACCAGCTTGGATCTATTTTATTCCTATTTTGATAATGTTTTAAGGTATGTATTATTTGAACTACTGTATTCCCATTTTAGTATTTATACAATACGATTTACGTAATACATAGTTCAAATTAATATTGGGAATTATGTATTCCTTTTAGTTGGGAATTCCCAAAGCCCAAATTTCTTTGTGTGTACTACGATTGTATAAGACTTCGGAAAAGTATAAAATATAAAGCGATTGATATATATTTTCTATTAATGTATATATAAATATAAACATCACTATAAAGTACTTATTAATGGAGTATTAAAGTACGTTGAGGAAAAAAGTTACATTTGCGGGAGAGTCAAAATATACTTTACTTTGAGTTGAATACTCTCTGAAAACGTACAAAGTTCCGTGAACTTAACTATACTCAAGTAATTTTCACTTGACTATACGATGTTTAAAAAATATCGATTGCCCTTATGCCGAATGATTCTATTTTTTTTTATTAAGACACATTCTAGGGTTGCTCCACGGAAAGAGAGAATTTTACAAAAATGGTTGTCCAAATTAACCTGATTTTTCAATATCGTTACCCTATAGTTGGATACGTGTTCTAACATAGCTCTATTATTGGGTTCAACTGATATCCAAGTATTACGGGGGTTCCAAAGTCAATTTTTATCCTCCCTACCTTATCGACTGAGTAAATCAAATAATCGATTATAATTAGATAATTATATTATTATACCGAGAAATAAGAGTTCATTGCCCTTCGTATATGGATTATTTAAGTGTGTGCAAAATTTGGGACAGCAAAATTATCACGTTTTTGTTTAAACCCTTACCAAATATTTTGAGTATGCTGCGCCCGTCTCACATTTTTGGTAAGGGATTAAATACAAACGAAATAATATTTTTGTCTCAAACTTTGTACATAGTTAACTTATTCATATACGAAGGGAAGTGTACTCATAAATATATTCAGAACATTAAAAAAAATAGTAGACTTTGATACCGCAACAGTAACAAAATAAAATCTTACGCCATAAATTACCGTTCGGTGGCGCTAGCGGTAAAAAGATACGAAGGTTACGCGAGCGCAGCAGCCGCCATCTTAGACTGTCAGCTGCTTGGCAAACAGTCAACTTTTTTCAAAGTTGTCGATTGGACGTGCAAACATATTGATATGCACACACAGGGATCATGAAACAAAACTTTTATGTTTATAGGTTAAACATTTAAGCAAATTAAATAACAGGCGCACTTTAGTACGAAGAGAATAACCAGAATACTGAATGTCTATTATTAGTTGGAGAGTGGGGACTTCGTGGTGCGTGCGCTCCGTCGATCGCCTGCGTACACGCACCACGAAGTCATTTTTACCGCTCGATTCAACCCGTTTGATTATTATAAAAAAAATCTTTCAGTATTCAATGTCGTCTTATTATTCTGAATAAGTTAAACATTTAAGTAAATTATTAACAGGCGCACTTTAGTACGAAGAGAATAACCAGAATTCTGAATGTCTATTATTAGTTGGAGAGTATGGACTTCGTGGTGCGTGCGCTGCGTCGATCGCCTGCGTGCACGCACCACGAAGTCATTTTTACCGCTCGATTCAACCCGTTTGATTATTATAAAAAAAATCTTTCGGTATTCAATGTCGTCTTATTTTCTGATTACATTAAATATTAAAGTAAATTAATTAACAGGCGCATTTTAGAACGCAGGAATAACCAAAATACTGAATGTCTATTATTAGTTGGAGAGTGGGGACTTCGTGGTGCGTGCGCTCCGTCGATCGCCTGCGTGCACGCACCACGAAGTCATTTTTACCGCTCGATTCAACCCGTTTGATTATTATAAAAAAAATCTTTCAGTATTCAATGTCGTCTTATTATTCTGAATAAGTTAAACATTTAAGTAAATTAATTAACAGGCGCACTTTAGTACGAAGAGAATAACCAGAATACTAAATGTCTATTATTAGTTGGAGAGTGGGGACTTCGTGGTGCGTGCGCTCCGTCGATCGCCTGCGTGCACGCACCACGAAGTCATTTTTACCGCTCGATTCAACCCGTTTGATTATTATAAAAAAATCTTTCAGTATTCAATGTCGTCTTATTATTCTGAATAAGTTAAACATTTAAGTAAATTAATTAACAGGCGAATTTTAGTACGCAGGAATAACCAAAATAATGAATGTCTATTATTAGTTGGAGAGTGGGGACTTCGTGGTGCGTGCGCTCCGTCGATCGCCGGCGTACACGCACCACGAAGTCATTTTTACCGCTCGATTCAACCCGTTTGATTATTATAAAAAAAATCTTTCAGTATTCAATGTCGTCTTATTATTCTGAATAAGTTAAACATTTAAGTAAATTAATTAACAGGCGCATTTTAGTACGCAGGAATAACCAAAATACTGAATGTCTATTATTAGTTGGAGAGTGGGGACTTCGTGGTGCGTGCGCTCCGTCGATCGCCGGCGTACACGCACCACGAAGTCATTTTTACCGCTCGATTCAACCCGTTTGATTATTATAAAAAAATCTTTCAGTATTCAATGTCGTCTTATTATTCTGAATAAGTTAAACATTTAAGTAAATTAATTAACAGGCGAATTTTAGTACGCAGGAATAACCAAAATACTGAATGTCTATTATTAGTTGGAGAGTGGGGACTTCGTGGTGCGTGCGCTCCGTCGATCGCCGGCGTACACGCACCACGAAGTCATTTTTACCGCTCGATTCAACCCGTTTTATTATTAAAAAAAAATCTTTCGGTATTCAATGTCGTCTTATTATTCTGAATAAGTTAAACATTTAAGTAAATTAATTAACAGGCGAATTTTAGTACGCAGGAATAACCAGAATACTAAATGTCTATTATTAGTTGGAGAGTGGGGACTTCGTGGTGCGTGCGCTCCGTCGATCGCCTGCGTACACGCACCACGAAGTCATTTTTACCGCTCGATTCAACCCGTTTGATTATTATAAAAAAAATCTTTCGGTATTCAATGTCGTCTTATTTTCTGATTACGTTAAATATTAAAGTAAATTAATTAACAGGCGCATTTTAGTACGCAGGAATAACCAAAATACTGAATGTCTATTATTAGTTGGAGAGTGGGGACTTCGTGGTGCGTGCGCTCCGTCGATCGCCGGCGTACACGCACCACGAAGTCATTTTTACCGCTCGATTCAACCCGTTTGATTATTATAAAAAAAATCTTTCAGTATTCAATGTCGTCTTATTATTCTGAATAAGTTAAACATTTAAGTAAATTAATTAACAGGCGAATTTTAGTACGCAGGAATAACCAAAATAATGAATGTCTATTATTAGTTGGAGAGTGGGGACTTCGTGGTGCGTGCGCTCCGTCGATCGCCTGCGTACACGCACCACGAAGTCATTTTTACCGCTCGATTCAACCCGTTTTATTATTATAAAAAAAAATCTTTCGGTATTCAATGTCGTCTTATTTTCTGATTACGTTAAATATTAAAGTAAATTAATTAACAGGCGCATTTTAGTACGCAGGAATAACCAAAATACTGAATGTCTATTATTAGTTGGAGAGTGGGGACTTCGTGGTGCGTGCGCTCCGTCGATCGCCGGCGTACACGCACCACGAAGTCATTTTTACCGCTCGATTCAACCCGTTTGATTATTATAAAAAAAATCTTTCGGTATTCAATGTCGTCTTATTATTCTGAATAAGTTAAACATTTAAGTAAATTAATTAACAGGCGAATTTTAGTACGCAGGAATAACCAGAATACTAAATGTCTATTATTAGTTGGAGAGTGGGGACTTCGTGGTGCGTGCGCTCCGTCGATCGCCTGCGTACACGCACCACGAAGTCATTTTTACCGCTCGATTCAACCCGTTTGATTATTATAAAAAAAATCTTTCGGTATTCAATGTCGTCTTATTTTCTGATTACGTTAAATATTAAAGTAAATTAATTAACAGGCGCATTTAGTACGCAGGAATAACCAGAATACTGAATGTCTATTATTAGTTGGAGAGTGGGGACTTCGTGGTGCGTGCGCTCCGTCGATCGCCTGCGTACACGCACCACGAAGTCATTTTTACCGCTCGATTCAACCCGTTTGATTATTATAAAAAAATCTTTCAGGTATTCAATGTCGTCTTATTATTCTGATAAGTTAAACATTTAAGTAAATTAATTAACAGGCGCATTTTAGTACGCAGGAATAACCAAATACTGAATGTCTATTATTAGTTGGAGAGTGGGGACTTCGTGGTGCGTGCGCTCCGTCGATCGCCTGCGTACACGCACCACGAAGTCATTTTTACCGCTCGATTCAACCCGTTTGATTATTATAAAAAAAATCTTTCAGGTATTCAATGTCGTCTTATTTTCTGATTACGTTAACATATTAAGTAAATTAATTAACAGGCGCATTTTAGTACGCAGGAATAACCAAAATACTGAATGTCTATTATTAGTTGGAGAGTGGGGACTTCGTGGTGCGTGCGCTCCGTCGATCGCCTGCGTACACGCACCACGAAGTCATTTTTACCGCTCGATTCAACCCGTTTGATTATTATAAAAAAAATCTTTCAGGTATTCAATGTCGTCTTATTATTCTGAATAAGTTAAACATTTAAGTAAATTAATTAACAGGCGCACTTTAGTACGAAGAGAATAACCAGAATACTGAATGTCTATTATTAGTTGGAGAGTGGGGACTTCGTGGTGCGTGCGCTCCGTCGATCGCCTGCGTACACGCACCACGAAGTCATTTTTACCGCTCGATTCAACCCGTTTGATTATTATAAAAAAAATCTTTCAGGTATTCAATGTCGTCTTATTATTCTGATTAAGTTAAATATTAAAGTAAATTAATTAACAGGCGCATTTTAGTACGAAGAGAATAACCAGAATACTGAATGTCTATTATTAGTTGGAGAGTGGGGACTTCGTGGTGCGTGCGCTCCGTCGATCGCCTGCGTACACGCACCACGAAGTCATTTTTACCGCTCGATTCAACCCGTTTGATTATTATAAAAAAAATCTTTCAGTATTCAATGTCGTCTTATTATTCTGAATAAGTTAAACATTTAAGTAAATTAATTAACAGGCGCATTTAGTACGCAGGAATAACCAGAATACTGAATGTCTATTATTAGTTGGAGAGTGGGGACTTCGTGGTGCGTGCGCTCCGTCGATCGCCTGCGTACATGCACCACGAAGTCATTTTTACTGCTCGATTCAACCCGTTTGATTATTATAAAAAAAATCTTTCAATGTTCAATGTCGTCTTATTATTCTGAATAAGTTAACATTTAAGTAAATTAATTAACAGGCGCATTTTAGTACGCAGGAATAACCAAAATACTGAATGTCTATTATTAGTTGGAGAGTGGGGACTTCGTGGTGCGTGCGCTCCGTCGATCGCCTGCGTACACGCACCACGAAGTCATTTTTACCGCTCGATTCAACCCGTTTGATTATTATAAAAAAATCTTTCAGTATTCAATGTCGTCTTATTATTCTGAATAAGTTAAACATTTAAGTAAATTAATTAACAGGCGCATTTTAGTACGCAGGAATAACCAGAATACTGAATGTCTATTGTTAGTTGGAGAGTGGGGACTTCGTGGTGCGTGCGCTCCGTCGATCGCCGGCGTACACGCACCACGAAGTCATTTTTACCGCTCGATTCAACCCGTTTGATTATTATAAAAAAATCTTTCAGGTATTCAATGTCGTCTTATTATTCTGAATAAGTTAAACATTTAAGTAAATTAATTAACAGGCGCATTTTAGTACGCAGGAATAACCAAATACTGAATGTCTATTATTAGTTGGAGAGTGGGGACTTCGTGGTGCGTGCGCTCCGTCGATCGCCTGCGTACACGCACCACGAAGTCATTTTTACCGCTCGATTCAACCCGTTTGATTATTATAAAAAAATCTTTCGGTATTCAATGTCGTCTTATTATTCTGAATAAGTTAAACATTTAAGTAAATTAATTAACAGGCGCATTTTAGTACGCAGGAATAACCAAAATACTGAATGTCTATTATTAGTTGGAGAGTGGGGACTTCGTGGTGCGTGCGCTCCGTCGATCGCCTGCGTACACGCACCACGAAGTCATTTTTACCGCTCGATTCAACCCGTTTGATTATTATAAAAAAATCTTTCAGGTATTCAATGTCGTCTTATTATTCTGAATAAGTTAAACATTTAAGTAAATTAATTAACAGGCGCATTTTAGTACGCAGGAATAACCAAAATACTGAATGTCTATTATTAGTTGGAGAGTGGGGACTTCGTGGTGCGTGCGCTCCGTCGATCGCCTGCGTACACGCACCACGAAGTCATTTTTACCGCTCGATTCAACCCGTTTGATTATTATAAAAAAAATCTTTCAGTATTCAATGTCGTCTTATTATTCTGAATACGTTAAACTATTAAGTAAATTAATTAACAGGCGCATTTTAGTACGCAGGAATAACCAAAATACTGAATGTCTATTATTAGTTGGAGAGTGGGGACTTCGTGGTGCGTGCGCTCCGTCGATCGCCTGCGTACACGCACCACGAAGTCATTTTTACCGCTCGATTCAACCCGTTTGATTATTATAAAAAAAATCTTTCGGTATTCAATGTCGTCTTATTATTCTGAATAAGTTAAACATTTAAGTAAATTAATTAACAGGCGCATTTTAGTACGCAGGAATAACCAAATACTGAATGTCTATTATTAGTTGGAGAGTGGGGACTTCGTGGTGCGTGCGCTCCGTCGATCGCCTGCGTACACGCACCACGAAGTCATTTTTACCGCTCGATTCAACCCGTTTGATTATTATAAAAAAATCTTTCGGTATTCAATGTCGTCTTATTTTCTGATTACGTTAAATATTAAGTAAATTAATTAACAGGCGCATTTTAGTACGCAGGAATAACCAAATACTGAATGTCTATTATTAGTTGGAGAGTGGGGACTTCGTGGTGCGTGCGCTCCGTCGATCGCCTGCGTACACGCACCACGAAGTCATTTTTACCGCTCGATTCAACCCGTTTGATTATTATAAAAAAATCTTTCAGTATTCAATGTCGTCTTATTATTCTGAATAAGTTAAACATTTAAGTAAATTAATTAACAGGCGCATTTTAGTACGCAGGAATAACCAAAATACTGAATGTCTATTATTAGTTGGAGAGTGGGGACTTCGTGGTGCGTGCGCTCCGTCGATCGCCTGCGTACACGCACCACGAAGTCATTTTTACCGCTCGATTCAACCCGTTTGATTATTATAAAAAAATCTTTCGGTATTCAATGTCGTCTTATTATTCTGATACGTTAAATATTAAGTAAATTAATTAACAGGCGCATTTTAGTACGCAGGAATAACCAAAATACTGAATGTCTATTATTAGTTGGAGAGTGGGGACTTCGTGGTGCGTGCGCTCCGTCGATCGCCTGCGTACACGCACCACGAAGTCATTTTTACCGCTCGATTCAACCCGTTTGATTATTATAAAAAAAATCTTTCAGTATTCAATGTCGTCTTATTATTCTGAATAAGTTAAACATTTAAGTAAATTAATTAACAGGCGCATTTTAGTACGCAGGAATAACCAAAATACTGAATGTCTATTATTAGTTGGAGAGTGGGGACTTCGTGGTGCGTGCGCTCCGTCGATCGCCTGCGTACACGCACCACGAAGTCATTTTTACCGCTCGATTCAACCCGTTTGATTATTATAAAAAAAATCTTTCAGTATTCAATGTCGTCTTATTATTCTGAATAAGTTAAACATTAAGTAAATTAATTAACAGGCGCATTTTAGTACGCAGGAATAACCAGAATACTGAATGTCTATTATTAGTTGGAGAGTGGGGACTTCGTGGTGCGTGCGCTCCGTCGATCGCCTGCGTACACGCACCACGAAGTCATTTTTACCGCTCGATTCAACCCGTTTGATTATTATAAAAAAATCTTTCAGTATTCAATGTCGTCTTATTATTCTGAATAAGTTAAACATTTAAGTAAATTAATTAACAGGCGCATTTTAGTACGCAGGAATAACCAAATACTGAATGTCTATTATTAGTTGGAGAGTGGGGACTTCGTGGTGCGTGCGCTCCGTCGATCGCCTGCGTACACGCACCACGAAGTCATTTTTACCGCTCGATTCAACCCGTTTGATTATTATAAAAAAATCTTTCAGTATTCAATGTCGTCTTATTATTCTGAATAAGTTAAACATTTAAGTAAATTAATTAACAGGCGCATTTTAGTACGCAGAGAATAACCAGAATACTGAATGTCTATTATTAGTTGGAGAGTGGGGACTTCGTGGTGCGTGCGCTCCGTCGATCGCCTGCGTACACGCACCACGAAGTCATTTTTACCGCTCGATTCAACCCGTTTGATTATTATAAAAAAATCTTTCAGTATTCAATGTCGTCTTATTATTCTGAATAAGTTAAACATTAAGTAAATTAATTAACAGGCGCATTTTAGTACGCAGGAATAACCAAATACTGAATGTCTATTATTAGTTGGAGAGTGGGGACTTCGTGGTGCGTGCGCTCCGTCGATCGCCTGCGTACACGCACCACGAAGTCATTTTTACCGCTCGATTCAACCCGTTTGATTATTATAAAAAAAATCTTTCGGTATTCAATGTCGTCTTATTATTCTGATTACGTTAAATATTAAAGTAAATTAATTAACAGGCGCATTTTAGTACGCAGGAATAACCAAAATACTGAATGTCTATTATTAGTTGGAGAGTGGGGACTTCGTGGTGCGTGCGCTCCGTCGATCGCCTGCGTACACGCACCACGAAGTCATTTTTACCGCTCGATTCAACCCGTTTGATTATTATAAAAAAAATCTTTCAGTATTCAATGTCGTCTTATTATTCTGAATAAGTTAAACATTTAAGTAAATTAATTAACAGGCGCATTTTAGTACGCAGGAATAACCAAAATACTGAATGTCTATTATTAGTTGGAGAGTGGGGACTTCGTGGTGCGTGCGCTCCGTCGATCGCCTGCGTACACGCACCACGAAGTCATTTTTACCGCTCGATTCAACCCGTTTGATTATTATAAAAAAATCTTTCAGTATTCAATGTCGTCTTATTATTCTGAATAAGTTAAACATTTAAGTAAATTAATTAACAGGCGCATTTTAGTACGCAGGAATAACCAAAATACTGAATGTCTATTATTAGTTGGAGAGTGGGGACTTCGTGGTGCGTGCGCTCCGTCGATCGCCTGCGTACACGCACCACGAAGTCATTTTTACCGCTCGATTCAACCCGTTTGATTATTATAAAAAAATCTTTCAGTATTCAATGTCGTCTTATTATTCTGAATAAGTTAAACATTTAAGTAAATTAATTAACAGGCGCATTTTAGTACGCAGGAATAACCAAAATACTGAATGTCTATTATTAGTTGGAGAGTGGGGACTTCGTGGTGCGTGCGCTCCGTCGATCGCCTGCGTACACGCACCACGAAGTCATTTTTACCGCTCGATTCAACCCGTTTGATTATTATAAAAAAATCTTTCGGTATTCAATGTCGTCTTATTTTCTGATTACGTTAAATATTAAAGTAAATTAATTAACAGGCGCATTTTAGTACGCAGAGAATAACCAAATACTGAATGTCTATTATTAGTTGGAGAGTGGGGACTTCGTGGTGCGTGCGCTCCGTCGATCGCCTGCGTACACGCACCACGAAGTCATTTTTACCGCTCGATTCAACCCGTTTGATTATTATAAAAAAATCTTTCAGTATTCAATGTCGTCTTATTATTCTGAATAAGTTAAACATTTAAGTAAATTAATTAACAGGCGCACTTTAGTACGCAGAGAATAACCAAATACTGAATGTCTATTATTAGTTGGAGAGTGGGGACTTCGTGGTGCGTGCGCTCCGTCGATCGCCTGCGTACACGCACCACGAAGTCATTTTTACCGCTCGATTCAACCCGTTTGATTATTATAAAAAAAATCTTTCGGTATTCAATGTCGTCTTATTTTCTGATTACGTTAAATATTAAGTAAATTAATTAACAGGCGCACTTTTAGTACGCAGAGAATAACCAAATACTGAATGTCTATTATTAGTTGGAGAGTGGGGACTTCGTGGTGCGTGCGCTCCGTCGATCGCCTGCGTACACGCACCACGAAGTCATTTTTACCGCTCGATTCAACCCGTTTGATTATTATAAAAAAATCTTTCAGTATTCAATGTCGTCTTATTATTCTGAATAAGTTAAACATTTAAGTAAATTAATTAACAGGCGCACTTTAGTACGAAGAGAATAACCAGAATACTGAATGTCTATTATTAGTTGGAGAGTGGGGACTTCGTGGTGCGTGCGCTCCGTCGATCGCCTGCGTACACGCACCACGAAGTCATTTTTACCGCTCGATTCAACCCGTTTGATTATTATAAAAAAATCTTTCAGTATTCAATGTCGTCTTATTATTCTGAATAAGTTAAACATTTAAGTAAATTAATTAACAGGCGCATTTTAGTACGCAGGAATAACCAAAATACTGAATGTCTATTATTAGTTGGAGAGTGGGGACTTCGTGGTGCGTGCGCTCCGTCGATCGCCTGCGTACACGCACCACGAAGTCATTTTTACCGCTCGATTCAACCCGTTTGATTATTATAAAAAAATCTTTCAGTATTCAATGTCGTCTTATTATTCTGAATACGTTAAACATTAAGTAAATTAATTAACAGGCGCATTTTAGTACGCAGGAATAACCAAAATACTGAATGTCTATTATTAGTTGGAGAGTGGGGACTTCGTGGTGCGTGCGCTCCGTCGATCGCCTGCGTACACGCACCACGAAGTCATTTTTACCGCTCGATTCAACCCGTTTATTATTATAAAAAAAATCTTTCAGGTATTCAATGTCGTCTTATTATTCTGATACGTTAAACTATTAAGTAAATTAATTAACAGGCGCATTTTAGTACGCAGGAATAACCAAAATACTGAATGTCTATTATTAGTTGGAGAGTGGGGACTTCGTGGTGCGTGCGCTCCGTCGATCGCCGGCGTACACGCACCACGAAGTCATTTTTACCGCTCGATTCAACCCGTTTGATTATTATAAAAAAAATCTTTCAGTATTCAATGTCGTCTTATTATTCTGAATAAGTTAAACATTTAAGTAAATTAATTAACAGGCGAATTTTAGTACGCAGGAATAACCAAAATAATGAATGTCTATTATTAGTTGGAGAGTGGGGACTTCGTGGTGCGTGCGCTCCGTCGATCGCCTGCGTGCACGCACCACGAAGTCATTTTTACCGCTCGATTCAACCCGTTTGATTATTATAACAAAAATCTTTCAGTATTCATTGTCGTCTTATTATTCTGAATAAGTTAAACATTTAAGTAAATTAATTAACAGGCGCACTTTAGTACAAAGAGAATAACCAGAATACTAAATGTCTATTATTAGTTGGAGAGTGGGGACTTCGTGGTGCGTGCGCTCCGTCGATCGCCTGCGTGCACGCACCACGAAGTCATTTTTACCGCTCGATTCAACCCGTTTGATTATTATAACAAAAATCTTTCAGTATTCAATGTAGTCTTATTATTCTGAATAAGTTAAACATTTAAGTAAATTAATTAACAGGCGCACTTTAGTACGAAGAGAATAACCAGAATACTAAATGTCTATTATTAGTTGGAGAGTGGGGACTTCGTGGTGCGTGCGCTCCGTCGATCGCCTGCGTACACGCACCACGAAGTCATTTTTACCGCTCGATTCAACCCGTTTGATTATTATAAAAAAATCTTTCGGTATTCAATGTCGTCTTATTTTCTGATTACGTTAAATATTAAAGTAAATTAATTAACAGGCGCATTTTAGTACGCAGGAATAACCAAAATACTGAATGTCTATTATTAGTTGGAGAGTGGGGACTTCGTGGTGCGTGCGCCCCGTCGATCGCCTGCGTGCACGCACCACGAAGTCATTTTTACCGCTCGATTCAACCCGTTTGATTATTATAAAAAAAATCTTTCGGTATTCAATGTCGTCTTATTTTCTGATTACGTTAAATATTAAAGTAAATTAATTAACAGGCGAATTTTAGTACGCAGGAATAACCAAAATACTCAATGTCTATTATTAGTTGGAGAGTGGGGACTTCGTGGTGCGTGCGCTCCGTCGATCGCCTGCGTGCACGCACCACGAAGTCATTTTTACCGCTCGATTCAACCCGTTTGATTATTATAACAAAAATCTTTCAGTATTCAATGTCGTCTTATTATTCTGCATAAGTTAAACATTTAAGTAAATTAATTACCAGGCGCACTTTAGTACGAAGAGAATAACCAGAATACTAAATGTCTATTATTAGTTGGAGAGTGGGGACTTCGTGGTGCGTGCGCTCCGTCGATCGCCTGCGTACACGCACCACGAAGTCATTTTTACCGCTTGATTCAACCCGTTTGATTATTATAAAAAAAATCTTTCGGTATTCAATGTCGTCTTATTTTCTGATTACGTTAAATATTAAAGTAAATTAATTAACAGGCGCATTTTAGTACGCAGGAATAACCAAAATACTGAATGTCTATTATTAGTTGGAGAGTGGGGACTTCGTGGTGCGTGCGCTCCGTCGATCGCCTGCGTACACGCACCACGAACTCGCATTTGTTGCTCAATTTGCGTGTGTCACGTCAATCTAGAAAAATTAAAAATATTGCTGCTACGTTTATAAGATTTGAAATAAACAAATTTTTTCGTTATAAACTAACAATATATATAATGATAAAAGGTTTCTGAACGAAGTCCACGAGTGTCTCATCTCGGTCGTGATCCGACCCGTCTAGTCCGTGCGCGCATGCGCATTGCGTTGGAATCGACATGATGCGCGCGTACGACGTACGCCCGTGCGGTCATCTATCGATATACGCGTACATTCGCGCTTCTTGCCGATCTGACAACGGGTTCTACATTGTATTGTTGATGACATAGTGCTTTTTATTCAACACCGGCTCGCTATATGATTAAAGTGGAGTTGTGGATTTTGTTTAGAGGTAAGTTGTTTAGCCGTAGAGGTACTTTGTCATTTATATAGTTATATTACAAGTGAAAAGTTTGGTGTTCCCTTAACCTCTCAATTGATATCAAAAGGCAATTGTATACCTTTTTATGCATCCTTTCTTCCTGTTTCCCAGTATACCATTATTTAGTAGTTTGCTTTGTCTGATTTTTTAATATATTCTCAGAAAACCCTGCACTGGGCGTCAACAGTCATCGGAGCCAATCTGTGTACGTGTTGCTGTTCCTCAGACTTGGACGTGGTGCGACGGGCAGATTCTTCATTGTATTGCTTTTTCTTCAATACCGGCTCGCTATAGGATTAACGTGTAGTTCCGGGTTTAATTTACAGGTAAGTTGCTTATCCGTAGGAGCACTTCGTTATTTTTATAGTTATATTACAGAGGAGAAGGTTGGTGTTCTCCTAACCTCTCAGTTGATATCAACAGGCCATTGTATACCTTTTTATGCGTCCTTTCTTCCTGTTTCCCATTATACCATTATTTAGTAGTTTGCTTTGTCTGATTTTTTAATATATTCACAGAAAATCCTGCACTGGGCGTCAACAATCATCGGAGCCTATCTGAGTACGTGTTGCTGTTCCTCAGAATTGGACGTGGTGCAACGGGCGGATTCTTCATTGTGTTGCTTTTGCTTCAATACCGGCTCGCTATAGGATTAACGTGTAGTTCCGGGTTTTATTTACAGGTAAGTTCTTATCCGTAGGAGCACTTCGTTATTTATATAGTTATATTACAGAGGAGAAGGTTGGTGTTCTCCTAACCTCTCAATTGATATCATCAGCCCATTGTATACCTTTTTATGCGTCCTTTCTTCCTGTTTCCCATTATACCATTATTTAGTAGTTTGCTTTGTCTGATTTTTTAATATATTCACAGAAAATGCTGCACTGGGCGTCAACAACCATCGGAGCCTATCTGAGTACGTGTTGCTGTTCCGTCAACAATCATCGGAGCCAATCTGAGTATGTGCTGTTGTTCCTAAGACTTGGACGCGGTGCAGCTCCTAGAAGATATACTACCCTTCAGCTACTGAGTGAGCTAACGATGGTGCTCATCCTGGTTCCTTGCACTCGTTCCTAGTCAAAGAGTCTAATCATATGTGCTTTTTTCCTTACTAGGAACGCTTGAATGCTGGATTCTGGAACTGGTCGTAATTATTATATTTAATTTTAGTTATTAAAAAATTGAACAATTCATTAAACCTGTTGTCACTCCATAGTGAGTAAAAGTGTCAATTATTTGTAACTATGCAAGTGCAGAACTGTAAGCCTAATTGCCCACTCTATAATGAGTAATCAATCCTGAATTTATCGGATTAAGGCATTAAAAATATTTCAGTACGTAACTGAATTTATAAAAAAGTTTTATGATTATAAAAAAAATGATGAAAAGGAAAATGTTTCAAATGATTTAATTATAAATAGCAGTACACAATTATTATTTATAAATATCTTACACGTTATAAAAAAACATTTATTGAATTAAGATATTCTATATTTTGAGTTATATAATAGGATTTTTCACTCAAGCCCAATGATGGCTAATAACTGTTCATAGTTATTATATTTAATTTAAGTTATTAAAAAATTGAACAGTTTATTAAAATTGTTGTCGCTCCATAGTGAGTAAGCCTAATTGCCCACTCTATAATGAGTAATCAATCCTAAATTTATGGGATTAAGGCATTAAAAATATTTCAGTACGTAACTGAATTTATAAAAAAGGTTTATGATTATAAAAAAAATGATGAAAAGAAAAATGTTTTAAATGATTTAATTATAAATAGCAGTATACAATTATTATTTATAAATATCTTACACGCTATTAAAAAACATTTATTGGATTAAGATATTCTATAATTTGAGTTATAGAATAGGATTTTTCACGCAAGCCCAATGATTGCTAATAACTGTTCGTAATTATTATATTTAATTTTAGTTATTAAAAAATTGAACAATTCATTAAAATTGTTGTCACTCCATAGTGAGTAAAAGTATCAATTGCTTGTAATTGTGCAAGTACAGAACTGTAAGTCTGATTGCCCACTCTATAATGAGTAATCAATCCTGAATTTATCATACACGCTAAAAAGACATTCTCAAAGTTAGAGAAAAAAAAAATTTTTTTGGCTCTTGATCAATAAAGAATAAATTTCAAGCTTAGGTTATGTTATCTCCACAAAATCAAATCACAGTGTTAGTATAACTACGCCATCTAGCGACATCATTTGAATCGTACGCTAGATGGCGTAGTATACTGATAATGCAACCTACTATATCGACGGCAGGTCGATAATTCAGTCATAAAATTGACTTTGGAACCCCCTTACATCCACGTTTTAGACGATGTACACCTACAGTAATCTTGTACGTCGATGTTTAAACATACTTATTTCATACATCTTATGTTGTTAATGTATTTAAGTAAATTACATATCCGATTAATAGTTACTAAAACTTTGAAGATTTCTGTTCTCTGATTCAAAAAATACTATTCATTCATTAACTTTCTTAATTCTTTCAGTCACGCAACTCAAGTAAATTTTGTCCAAAAATGTATATATAGATTTCCGGCGTATTTTTGCGCAAACTTAATGGTCATCCTGTAACACTATTTAGTAATATCATCTTTTTAAAAAAAGTTAGAATATTTCAAAAACGTGACCTAAAAAAGCAAGAAATTTGAAAATCCTGAATAAATTTTAAAAAATATGAAAAGAAGAAGGAAATAAATGCGACTGAAAGGGTTTAAAACTGTTAGTTTACCTTTTTGGTTTTGACAAACAGATGTTGGTTATTAATCAAGTAATTTTTCATCAATCTGCGGCTAATCGTTCCTTTTCGCAAAGTCAAGTAAAAATAACTAATTATAACTAATAATAACTTCTATCTATACAATTTTGGTTACTTTCTTATCTCTAAATCAATAATTTTCTTGACTCTCCCGTAAATCCCGACTTATTCGAAGAGGGCAATATCGATTATAAAAACGTTAATTATATTTAATTTTCAATTAGAATAAAAAATTTAAATCAATGTTAAAATATATATATATATATATATATATATATATATATAGCTCAAAGTATTAATTTTTCTTTATATTAAATAAAAATGATTCAAAAATAACTACGCTTGAGAATAAAGATTTTTTTTTTTTTTTTTTTTTTTTTTTTTATGTTATTTAACGTCGCTCTATTTATGCTGCCAGGGCTAATCAGCGACGGAGGTGAACGGTGTGTCTGTAAACAAAGCACATGTAGTTGAAACAGTGGTGCTTGTGTCCATCGGAAGATATCATCGGTCACTGTAATTAGTCTAATAATTACAGTTTCCTGTCCTCCCGATGGAACCACCGCGATCCTCTTTACATCTTCGCGTCCTAACGATCCCTATAGTTCAGATGCCCGTGCCTCTCTTGCACTGACAAGTGCACGAAACGCACGCGCACCTGAACTGGCGTCACATTATAGTGACACGCCGAGCCACTGAGTCACGGTGTTCGAAAAATGCACATGAAAAAATTTTCAGAGGTACACGTCTGGGATCGAACCCACGACCCTCGGTGTGAGAGTCGGGAGCTCTACCCATGAGCCACCGCGGCTCTTAGAATAAAGATTTGTTTTCATGGGATAAATATAAATATAAAAGAATTAAATTCAGTTGGTCTTTAATTGTTTAATCGATATGTAATTTTCATTTCAAAATATTTTCTCCTACGGTATTAATATTCATGTATGAGAACGTTAATGCAAATAATCCGTTTCTCAAAATAATGTTAAATGCACGTAAGAGACTTGTGCAATTATAGAATATTCTGTAACACTAAATTTAAGATATACTCTACATAGCTTTTGTTAAAGCCTGTACATTTTTAATATTAAAAAAATAAATACATAGTTATATACATGCATACTCGGGTAGTATATCTTCTTTTATAAATCTTATTCTAAACTATACGATTCTATAGAATAAGAAAATGTATATAACTTGTAAAACTATCATCTTGATACAACATACCACAAGTTTGCAAAAGGTTTTGTTTCTCATTTTACACGAGGAACTTTACCTTTGATGTGTGTACACGCTTACGTATGCCATAAAGCTTCCTGCAAAGAAAAAAAAGGGTATATACCCTAGATGTATAAAAAAACGAAGGAATGAAAAGATATATTGTTAAGGTGAAGGTATATGTAAGTAAGAGAATACACGTATATTTTTCTTTTATTTTACTTTTTCATAACGGCACCAAATGCAGATGGGTTACATGACTGTCGTCATTCCACCCGATATCCTGGACGATACGTCAGAAGGTCTGGTGGCACGGGAAGGAGGTAACATCAAGTTACGGTGCGTGGCAACGGGATTACCAGAACCAAATGTCACGTGGAAACGCGAAGACGGGCGCAAGATAGTGCTCAGAGAGAACGGC
This sequence comes from Theocolax elegans, assembly GCA_026168455.1. Taxonomy (NCBI): domain Eukaryota; kingdom Metazoa; phylum Arthropoda; class Insecta; order Hymenoptera; family Cerocephalidae; genus Theocolax; species Theocolax elegans. Next base: position 43,971,004 of record CM047430.1, read on the forward strand.
CAAAAGAATCGTAATGTCACATTTATCACGTTCAATTTTTTTTTTTTTACTTTTTCCTACCCTGTCGAATACATATCCGTTAAAAAGCATTTACTCGAATTTTCATTACTAAATATACGTATACATACGCATAATTCTATAAAATCTATAGTTATTTAAATATGCATTTCCATTATATTTTGAAACACAACGGCGCTCAACGTACAGTCATATATACTTCGAAAATTTAAATACACATCCTAAACAGTCAACAATAGAATTCGTATCAAACGGTTATCATTGCGAAATTCGATAAAGATTATACTCGTGATGTTTACGTGTATATACCTATATATAGACAAGAGATGTAAGCCGCGTCATGTCTCACGAAATAAATACGTATATATTGGTACGTATGTATGAGCGCGATAGTCCAACATTTGACTTTGAAAGGAAAGTCGGAGAAAGGTGGAGTTTAACCGGGCAGGGGAATAAAGTTTACCGCGTGTTCGGCAACGCCTCCATAAATGATTACGATGTTGCAGTCCTCGAGAAGTACGAGGGTGAGACACTCGAGCTCAGCGGCGTCCTACGACAAGAAATGGGCACTTATCTCTGCATAGCTAGCAATGGCGTACCACCAACCGTTAGCAAGCGTTACTCCGTGAACGTACAATGTGAGTTTACCTTACACTACTACATATATATTCTCGCAATTTAATAATAAATTGCGATATCAAATCTATCAATGGATAAGCCTTTTAAGACACTATTATAAATTTATAATATTTCGTTTGGAATTATTACAGATATTATAATTTAAATTTTTTTATCGCAAACTTGAAGATTGGTAATTTTCTTACAATTTACGAGAACAAAGAAAAATTACGTATCAAAAATTAATTTCACTTGCATTTGAATTCGTACAACATAAAAATGTGCATGTAAAATATTAAATTATTTGTATGAGCTAAAATTTTAAGCTTTCTCTTCTTGTTCTGGATAAAAGTAAAAAAGGTGGTTTTGTATACGAAATTAACAACACAAAAAATTATACTGAAACTTATGATTTATTAACTATATAATACAAATATAAAATTGCAAAATACGAGGAAAAAGCTACAATTAACGTAATCAATTAAATACATAAAAATATATAAAAACTATTAACTTAACTATGTTAAAGAAAATAATATACATATATATTCTCTAAGATCAAGAATATTTTATTAGGCATACCTTCCGGACCTCACTTTCCGTCATCTATACTGTGTATAATATGTGAAATAGTGTTTTAAAATAGTCTATTAACAATATAGTAATTTCATTGTTTATCATCAGATCCTATGAATTATACAAATTAAATGATATTACGTATAATTGATATATTCGAAGTATTTCACCGTAATAAAGATGTACATATAAAACCATAATTTTAAAGTACAATATTGGATTGTTGTGATCTATGATAATTGATATTCTGAAGTAATTGTTCAAACTGAAAGACAATTAAAAAATTAATTTTTTTAACCATAATAGAAAACACTTTTCTTGGCCAAAAAAACTCTGATATTCCGAGTTCAAATCGTATTCGACACTCAAGTGGAATAAAATTGATCCGCCGTATAAAAATACGAAAAAAATATATATTTAGGATAATTGACGAAACTTATAATTATAACTTATATTACATAAATATCAATCAAATAGTTGTATTTGTATAGTGATTAAGCATTTTTTTCATTACTATTGAAAACATTTCTTATTTTTTTTAACAAATTATATTATTATTAAATTTTATTTACACATTTTTTGGCTAATTTATATGTCACATAACTATTTTAAAAGGGGATGTCGGACTCAGAAAATGGTCATTTTTAATATTTTTTTGTAAACAAAAGAATTAATTTTTGAAACAATCCTGAACGCCATGGTCTTAGACTTGTTTTGAACAGTAAATTTTTTCAGAATTTTAGATCCGTAATTATTATTTCTGATCCGTAATTATTTATTTCTGATCCGTAATTATTTATTTCTGATTTTTGCGTTGAAAATTCATGCTTTTTTAGATCAATAATTACCGACCGTCAATTGTTTATAAAATTATTATTAACAAATTTAAAAAATCAAAACGTCATACCCCCACTTTTGTTTAAAACTACCCATATGAATTTTTTCAGATTTTTAAATCGACATATCCAACATAATTCTTATGTTGAAATGAGACTCGGTATACTCTGATTTTATTTCATAATGGACTTACCGTAGGATATCTCAAGAACCACTTCATTGAATAGGCTGAAATTTTAACAGTAACTTTTTAATATAATTTTAATCCACTTGAGCGTAACAGAATGTATTAACATTGTAATAAAAAAATTATTATTACCAAATTAATTAAAAAAATTAAAAAATTATAAAAAAGCTTATTTATTTTTTTTTGTACAAACATTTAGACTTTTATTGAAATTCTATTACGCTTAAGTGAATTTAAAACATATTTAAAAATTACTGTTTAAATTTGAGCCTATTCGATAAATGATTCCTGAGATATCCTGCGGTAATTCCATTATGGAATAAAATCAAAGTATACGGAGTCTCATAATTAATTAATATAGTTATGTGACATATAAATTGGCTTATAAATTTTAAATAAAAGCTAATAATAATATTATTTGTTTAAAATATTAAGAAATGTTTTCAATGATTATGCAAAAAATTATTAATTGTTAATATATTAAATAGCTTTTTTTCAATTTTGACATTGGCTGATTCCCTTAATACATAATGATATATAACAATTTATACAATCATATTTATATATTATCAATTTAAAGATATTAATGTAATCTATTTAATCAATAAAATCAATTACCATCGCAGTATATATACTACATATATTTCATTTGTTGTATCTTTATAATATCTAACGATCTCTAGTTTTTTTATTATTACTTTAGATGTATACGTCTACCACCAGGAAGATTTTTCTTTCGTTCTCAAAACAAATCCATTTACAATTTAACAAAAATACTCGAATGTAGTACAAAGTAAAAGATTCCGAATGAAAGAATTTTGATTAGTATAAAAGAATCCTTGTAGAATTTCTATTGCTTGTTGGTATAAATATTTCGTGAATTTGTTTCATTTCTCCACTTTATATTTTAAATTTTATTTATACTTACTCTACTTTTGCATGGCTTAGAAAGTATAAAATTGCTTTTTACCTTTAAATTTATAAATGCAGTTTCAGTTGTTTCTTTGCAATTATCCGATGGTCAAATATATAATGTTTAATTAAACCATTATTATGTATTTAATAACACGGAAAGCTATAAATATGAAAAAAAGAATAATTTAATCAAACCTTCATCCACAGTTCAACCATTGATAAAAGCCACAAATCATGTGGTCGTAGCACCAGTCGGCAAAGATGTTGTTTTGCAATGCACCGTGGAAGCTTCACCGCAAGCTATGAATACATGGTTCACGGAAAAAGGTATCGCATCATTTATTTATTGCTTTTACCTATGTAAATTCTATTCTAAAAACAAACTAACCGGTAATATGGGAATGTAAGAAAAAGTAATCGAAAAATATGTATATATATATATATACACGGTTCTATATTAAACTTATTTAAAAATAAAACAAAATTGTGACGTTTATTTAAGTTTGTTAAATTATACGAAAGCGTAGATATAATTCCAATAAAAATTTCAATAAATACTGATTACATTATCGTGTAATACAATTACTTCATAATTTCGGCATTTTTGCAAATCGAGTAATTACAACAGTTGTGCTTTATTAAAAGTTCGATAAATTAATGAAATAAAAAGAAATTGATTAAAGCTATAATAAACTGAACTTAGTGAGATAAATTGTGAATTACTTATAAGGTAGTAACTATATATATATATATACAAAAATATAAATACGGATTGTTATTAACCGATTCGTTTGCACGGTACGATATATATCGAACTTAAAACAAAAATCAATGGGACGCAGTTGTTGAACGCTGAAAAATGCTCGCGGGCTTTGTTGGAGTTGGGGTGATAAAAGCAGGTGAATAAAAATCGGCGTACAAAGGCCCCGTACCGGCAGTCACGCGCGTTTTAGATTAGTTTTCAAGTGCCGTACGTACGCGCGCGCGTGCACGAGGACCCGGTAAAATTAACGTATTGTGTATATTACACGCGAGAGAAATTTTACAGGATAAAAATATTGAACGTTTATTATTTTTTTTTCTTTTTTTTTCACTTGTACTCGAAACACAGTTCATTTTATCTCTCGGTATATACGCGACTCGCGTTTTAAAATTGACGGAAAAATGCCACACCGCTTTTACGATACATTTCGACAGGTGAAAAACTGTTGCCGAACGACAAGTACTCGATGACGGATCGCCAGACAAACGACTACTCTTGGGAAATGAATCTGACGATACGCTCGCTTGAGAAAACTGATGTTGGCAGTTACATCTGCTCTTCGGAAAATGCACTTGGTAAAGCTGAGGGAGCTGTAAGTTTACAAGGTAATTATCTCTCTCTCTCTCTTTTGAATATGCTAACTATTTAATCGACAGCTCGAATTCTCCATTTTCTTTTAATATTAATATTATATTAGATTATACGCAATCGAACTGGCATATCTATTTTCGAGATTTCGTGTTCCTAATTCTGCATATTAATCGTTCTTATAAAAATAACGTTCATTATTATATAATTTAAATATTTTTATAGGAATTCAATTTTTCTCTAATAACTAGGACTATTCAAACAATTAATTATCGATTTCTCGTTTTACGTTTAAAATGAGAAGGATTTTATCGGGCATCAAAATTAAAAATATTGTTTAATGCTCACAACATTCATTAATGTTTAAAAACTATTTTACATTAGATTACGCTACGAATTTTCTAACTAAATTTCGAATCAATAATTCACTAATATTCATGTAAAGGGGTACCTTATTTTACTGCAATATATCGCAGCCGCAACCTCGAAGCAATAATTACCGATAATTTTCCTACACCATTTTTCAACTTTTTGATCACATTTTTCTCTCCGACGAAGCGATACGAAAATATATTATTTTACAAAAAGTATTATTAATTAAATATATATGAATATATCATTAATTAAAATAATTATATTAATTAGTATAAATAATCATGTCTTCATGTTAACAACGAAATAATTAAATAGTTCTACATAAAGTGATGAATTATACGTCTGACTACGCACACACCTTTACTACTCGTAAGACCCTATCGATACTAAAATTGAAAAAATATTTCACAAATTCCTTTCAATATTGTACTTTATACGATTAAACTGAAAATATTATTTTTAATTACCCCTTATTTGTTAAATTGCTAATGTTATTTTTGAATGACAATTAATTTTAAGAATTAATATTAAGAATAAAAGAAATAAAGCAAACGTTTATATATAATTTTAATGAATACCATATATTAGAAAATTATTAAATTAAAATTATGCTTATTATATTTTCATTAAAGTGTGCTCAATATAAACTTTAAAAATTATTGAACTGCATTCAGGATTCCCTTTCATTTATTTCGAATGAGTTCTAATCTTACATCTGGCAATGTTTATCATTACTAGAACGAAGACGGCGTTCCTCGTTTACAACACGTGTTCGTTAATTTAACACTCAATTTATTCGCAAATTTAGGCAATAATACATTTATCTTCGCGAATACGTAAGAATCTAAGGGAAATAATAAATATATTGAAAAAATTGCAGAATTGCGAGACCTGATACCAACGACGACGCCAGTGGCGCAAGCACGTCCAAACGACTTGAGGCCGGGTCGAAAGAAGCCGAGTAAACCGGGCCGTAATCGTAAGTACGAGCACCGAAATTCAGAGGAGCTGGACTCCTCGAGCGCGTACGGTAACAATCACGACAACGAATACGGCTCGGCCCAAGGTAATGGGGTTGCGGCGAGCCACGGGATAACCACTCAAACGATGAACGGGCAAGCGACGCGTGGCCACCAACGAACCGAGCGTCCACACATGTCACCTTCGTCTCCACCGGACTGGATTCCATTCAACTCTGCGGCACGAGACACGTTCACCGGGAATCTCGTATTATCTATCGTTATATCCATTCGATTGGTTATTACCTTCGCGAGGTGGAACGCCCATTGAACTCGACTGAATTATTCGCTCCTCTCGTGAAAATGTGAAAAGTCAGTTTTCAGGAATTACGGCACGCACTGTGGGTTTATAATTCGATACTTCGGGAATATCCAAAAGTTATATTTGAAAGTCCTGTATTACATGTTTTCGAAGGAAATAATGCACTCTTAGAATTTGATACTAGAATGTGGGAACAAAATATATCACTATCTTGTATACCTTTTATGTATATGCTTAAAGTAGTTAGATTGCATTCATCACGATAAGAAGTTTCTTAATCCTCGTTGTTACAATTTCGCGATACTTTGATTCACTCGTCTCTATTACCTTATTACCGCCTTAATTACGTATATGTAACGGATACCAACATAGTAAAAATGTACAATATATACCATACCTATATCTATAAGCGAATATACATAAACGTATACAAGATTTTTAAATTTCCCAAATATATTTTTGTACACTTGCTTTATCGTTGAATTGATATTGTTATTTGATAAATTAATTCAAATTCGCGTTCGAACCGCTTTACATTTCATCATCTTTCAAATCGTTACGTTGATTAATACTCATTTAACTTAGAGTATCGTGCACCTTCTGCCTTTGAATATTTTCACGAGGATGAGGATTAGGGAATCGTGACAATATCCCTCGTTAAAATACGAAGGAGTGTATAACCGACAAGGAGTGTAAATATTTCATTAGAAACCAGTTGAGGGTTGTATCAAGGGGTCTTAGAATCAAGAATACCTGAGAGCGATTATTACATATGGTTGAGCTACAGTCACTACTAAGCTTCTTTGCAAAAAACCGAGAAACGATTTGTCGCAGGTTTAAATAACGCGTCGAGCATAATACACTTTACTTCTATATCAAACATATATTATCGACTTTTGGACCATATCGTAACGTGTAGCATTATTTTTTATCTTTAACGCGTATAGATAATTTATTATAGTTCAAATATTGATACAGTATTGACCATTCGTTCCATACAGTGACGTAAAATTTATCGTCAATTTCTATAATATTATTTATAAAAATTTCACTTGTAATAAGTAACTAGCGTAAAAAGTATTAATCAATAATATACGTTATTTAAATTCGCCAGTAACACAAGTTCAAAATAATAAAAAGAAAAATATTCTTTCTCTTATCGATAAAACGAGTGGCTGGCTGGTGCATATTGGATCGTTATAGTAACGTAAATTAAACAAAAAAGTAAATTAAAATCACTTACCGTTAAACATTTATAATGGAATTTTACAATTATGCCCAATACATTGAAAAATTAATTTTCATCGCTCGGTATAAATGAAATGCAGAGTTAATCTCGCGCCTCTACGTACAATCCTCGTTTGTCACTTTGCGCGAAAAGTGGCGATACGTGCATCATACATACTTAAACTAAAATTATACTATTATTCATCGCGAGTGGGTCTTCCTTTATACATATGTGTATGTAAATAAAACGATACGAGGACAAGCACGAGAGACGAAATATTGGTTGGTAAATGAAACACCGCTCGGTACAAGAGCTTTAAATATATGCCCATTCTATATATATATGTTATATTCGTATGCATAAAATTGATTGTTCGTTTCTTTCGATTTTATTATATTGATTGAACGTGTAAATATATAGATTTATCGACCAACTCGTGCGTATAGAGATGATAATACCAGTGATATGTATGTGTAATTAAAGAAATATATATATGAGTCAGGCCAGTTAAATTCAGACAAATCCTGTGCGGCCATGTCACCGAATTTAACGCCAATTTTTTTCTAAAAGAACTTTCAAAAAAACTGCCTGAGCCAAATTTGTAGACCCCTAGAGGTCTCTGTCTTCGAGTTAGAATTTTTCAAAGTTTCAAAAATCTTTAAAATTAGGCTGTTACGTTACTTTTATTAGAGGGCAAGACGAAGGAGGGGGGGGGGAGATTGGTAAATTTACAGATATATAATTTTGAATAAAATAATTATTAATAAATATAAAACAAATTATTATTGCAAATTATTAATATTAAGAAATATATAATATTTTATGTATAATTATGCGATTTTTAGCTATATAAATAACGCAAATATCCAGGTAGAAATATTGTTTTTAAAGACATTTAAAGTTTAATAAGTAGAGTCTTATCAACGGGCTTCTTTTTATCTTGGTTTAAAGAGTATTTTCTGTAAACTACAACCCATTAAATCCATCGAGTTTTTTTGTAGTGGTGCAAACTTGTCGATTTTTAAAAAAAAGAACTTCTAAGAACTATATCTCAAAACCTAATTAATCGATTTGAAAAACCTATCGATATATCAAAACCTCTTGACAAGAGGAAATTTTTCGCGCCTATAAAGTCTTAAAATCTCCAAACCAAAAGAAATGGTGAATGTTCAAAAACACCTGTGAAAAAGCAAAATTTTGAATTTATATTTAGGTTTACAGATTGGTCTATATGATATCTATACTAATCTGAACCACGCTTCTTGATATATGGTGAAAAAACAAAGCGATCTAAGTTGAGTTTATTAAAAATATTAAAAAACAAACTTAGGAGAGCTTTGTAAAAATAGCCTAATTTTAGTTATTTATGAAACTTTGAAAAATTCTAACTCGAAGCCAGAGGCCTCTAGGGGTCTACAAATTTGGTTCTGGCAGTTTTTCTGAAAGTTCTTTTAGAAAAAAAAACAAAATTGGCGATTAAATCGGTGACATGGCCACGTAGGGTTTGTCCGAATTAAACTGGCCTGCCTCATATATATTATTAATCACATTTATTTATACAAAATACTTTATATCGTTTTATGCGGTTAAATCCAATGAGCTGCAAGGCACATCGTTAATGCACCCAGTATATAATTATTTAATTGATTTGCATTAAATAATCAAAATTTGTTAAATTACTATGCTAAAGGATTCTAAAGTTAACACGATGTCAAGTGTACTATATCGAATTTAAACTGTTTCAACATAATTGAGATACGCAATATTCTTACTATATATGCATCTCAACGTATGCAAAGGTTTGCGTTATCTTGTGTCACGGATAGGAAAAATGTATATTATCATAGTTATTGTTATTACTATTATTATTATTATTATTATTATTATTATTATTATTATCATTGTTATTATTATTTATGTAAAATAAGTAGCGCAGTATGAGAGATGCAGGGTACGGTATAAGAAGGATTTCTTATCGCAATACTGCTCGTGTTTTTAATTTATCGAACACTATAGCAGTTACTTTTTAGCACCATATCTTTTTATCATAGAACTAAATGAAATGTAATATTAGTCCAATGCACTGAAATTAATCATTTTATCACGTTGTTCTTGGATGTGCACACGTTATTCGTAAAAAAAGAAGAAGAACGTGCTTGTTTAATTGTGAGAAATTTTCAAACGCAAACATTTATATAGAGATATTGTGATATTTTAAATATCGATGAATAAAATGTTTCGGTGCGAGCGAAGCGAAGACAAATGGTATAACGATACATTTAAGGACGCAAGAGAAGTTAAAAGAAGTAACTAAAATAGAACAAACGTTTGGTCCAAAATCGACGAGAGTAGTTTTCAAAAGAAATTCATCGAGTTTGCCGGTCCATCGAGCGTGAAAAAAAATAATAAATGAATACAAAAAAGTTGTACATACTATACATATTATATATATATATATATATATATATATAGTACACATATATACACCTACATATATAGGTACTATACAGATTACGAAGGTGCGAGTTGAACGAAGTTTGCGAATTTGCTTTAGAGAATGAAAATACTTTAGCGCTGTTACAGTCGTGTTATAAATGGCTAGGATGTTGAGTGAGCTGTGCCAATATGGGCGAAGCAATGATCTGTACGTATAGTTAGTTGTACGTGGATCATTCGACGATGTAGATAAACGGAAACGGCTGCATCATGCACGATATCGATTTTTTAAAGACGAACCAGTGTTACAAGCTAATGTACAATAGGTTTAATTAAGAATATAAGTATAACGAATCATTATATATACGAGCGAACATCGATAGAGCCTCTTAAATAAACACCAAAAATACTTTCTTTTAGGCGAGTCGTTTATTCTATGTGCACTACTTACTATATAGTTTCGCTTAATCTTATTCTCTATATCAATATTGTTTTTCCTAGATTTTAAAATTTTTGAATCTTGGCGGTCTAATTTGTCGAGTGACAATTATGCGACACTTGTTTCTGCAATACGATTTTTAAAAATTTGATTACGGTATTCAATATTAAATTTTTCATTGTAATTGCATTAATTGCAAAATTATATCTTGCAGCTATAAATGGGTTTAAATTTAAAAGGCATTGGATCAATCCACATTTAAATTAATTATTCATTATAACTTTCAAAATAAATCGTATAAAGTTTTACGTGTAAATGCATTTTTATATTATTGTATGTGTAACGTATAATAATATATGTTATTGTATAACAAAATAAGATTTTGTCAAATATTACGACATTCGAATTGGCTTCTAATTTGCATATACATACTAAAATTATTGATCGACAAACCGAAATAAATCTAAACGAAAAATTTCGCGAAGTTTCGCATATACGCTACAAATTTTGTGATAAATATAATTGTTGACATCAGACGTGAGATTCGGTAATTGGTTGTACTTTTGCACAAATTCACCACAATATTCGCAAAATATTAAAAAAAAATGACGATCTTCAGATAGCCTCAATGTAGTATATATTTTCACCCTCGTATTCGCGTGATACCGCGATGCAAAGTCTCGTACTACCTACACGAAGATAATTACATTATAGCAACACGTAATACCGCACATCAAACCACATATATATATATATATATACAGAAACACATATAAATATTATAATTAAAGTAAGTGAAGAAAAAGGGAGAAAAGAGAAAAAAAGGTAATGTTCATTAACGTTGTAGAGGTTCATTAACAACCATAACACTCGGGCGTTCAATAAACTTTTCGTTTCCCAGGGAACTTTACTCCTCTCAGCCTCGTGTCGCGCGATATTTCACCGGCACGGAAATTTATAAGGGTGGATCTCGCGGCCGAGCCGGGTTTTTCGCTCGGTTTAAGTATACACCAACCCCATACCCACTCAGCCTGTACACACATATATATATATATATATATATAATAGAAAGGGGGGTGGATTTGCGCTTTGCGCGTACACTGCAGTGCACCGGATTACCGCGCGCGCAATGTTAATTAAGCCGACGGTGGTCAGTACGACGAGCGTATATATATATATATGCAACTACCGTCCAGACTGTATGCAGAGAGTAAGAGAGGCTCCGAAAGCGCATCCCTGTTACAACGTCTCCCCGGGAACTTTGCATTTTCTTTTCTACTCTATCTTCCTGATGTAATACGCGGACTTGCTCTGTATTTTAATATTACGTCGTTAACAGCTCCACCCCCAGAGTATTCGAGGACGTATACGTTTATTTTCCTAGACACAGATTAATCATGATCAAACGAATATACGTAATCAACATTTTACATTTCACCTTTCATTCGTTTCAACAGATCGCACGTGTATAATATAAGAACGTTCGGTGAGAAATACATATCATTTGTTTAATTTTGAAAGGAAAACAAAAATTAAAATAAACAAGGATTTAAATTAAAAGGGAATAAATTTTTCTTTCGGGTAAAGTAAAATTAGTTTAGAAAAACTTTGTTTAAGTTGATTAAGTGCCTACGAGTACTGTTTACATTGTTGATAAAATCTATATAGTAAATGGAGTAAAGTTTCCTTCGCGTATATATATATATAAAACTTGAGTCTTCCAAATGCTGCAAATAAAAAAGCCTCTGAAAAAAAAATCCACTGTACAATAAAACTTTACGTGTACGCTGTGTACATTATCATCAGATTTAGTTAAATAAGACTATGCCGTAAATGTGACCGTATAATTTAGTATATTTGTAAACTGTACTTTCATCGAAATCGATAAAGAGTAATAAATGCGCATCAATATTGCACTTTCACATTATTAAATAGTTGAATACCGTAATTAATTTAATATAGATCAATAATATATATATATAGCTTTTTATAAAAGTGTAAGTATACGATACTCGGAATTATTTTTCAAACCACGAATAAAACAAAGTAAAGTCTACACAGCACTGCCATATATTTTAAAACGTTTGTTTACATTGACTTCTCACCATAAGGGAAAACAAAAATTGAATGTTAAACATTTTGCAAAATTACTGATGTATAGTATGCACCATTGTATAATTTACCAATTCCTAAATAATATAATGTATCCTTTCTTCAATATATTTTTATCTGGTACATAGAGAATAATTTTATAGTGATACTATGTGTATATAATATATATATATATATCTACAAAAAATTATAATTTTTAATCGTTTATTCTTGTTACATATTAAATCATGTAACGACGATTCGAAATGACCGTCAATACTTGTAAGAATGTAAAAAAATTCAATTAATTACGGTATAATATATAAATATAAATATATAAATCAGTACCGTGCGAAATGAAAAATAAATCACAAGGTGCTTTATATCTTAATTCGCGTATCACGAGATAATTTACGCCTGCAAGAGCGATAAAATCACGACAATAAATACTTGTATCGTAGGAAACTCGATCATTATACACCTCTTTGTTATTACTTTCGTCCCAGCAAGATAAGTAACATATGCCCCGCGAATAAGAATAATTTTCGATCACACGCACTAACAAGGAAAAAGAATTTAATTTTTTTTTGCGTCTGGTACTATACGGATTATTATATGTTGAGCGCAATAAAATTGTAACAAAGCAATAGAAATTTTGTAAATTAACAAAAAAAATTGATAAATTGAAAACAAGGTTCGGCATATAAGCTTTTCATATTTTTCCACGTGAAATGAAGTGTACGTGTCAATGTACAATGGATCGTAACGTACGAGAATTAATTTATAAAAAAAGAAAAAGTGAGCTAGAAAATGTTAAATTTTTATTTTTTGTATAGTTGTAACTCATCGATACAATAGCAGCAGAATCAATAAATTAGAATATTTGTCGTTTACGTGTACACAAATTTTGTAAATATGCATATATTGACTTTCAGTTTGAATGGTATACATATATAGGTACAATACCGATGTAATAAAATATAAAATTGTTTAAAATTTATGTTTAACAGTGTTATTCATTATTCTTGGCGAGTCAACACAATCATCAAAATAAATAATGTGCGCGAGTACATACGTATATGTACAGAATATTGACAATTGTTCGATAAACTCGTATATAACATTTCATGCATATAATGAATAAAAAAAAAAGAGAGGTAACGTACTTCGTGAAGTTTTATTTTATTAATAAATTTTGTAAAATCTAAAAAATGCGACACGATCATCTAATGTAAAATTAATGATGAGTATTTATATTTATAACGCATTTAGTCACATTAGGTATACAAATATTAAGTTTCAGAAGAACAATTAGTTTAGTTAAAAATGTATACGTTTACTATGTTAATATAGATCGATATAATCATATAGATTGGGCGTAGAAAAATTTTAGTTGAATTTTCGAGCAATCGCGCTTGTATCGATTCATGTTGTTTGTACTATGAATTTGTAAATAAACCATAATAATTAAAAATGAATGCTTTTTTCGTAAATCTTTATTCTTTCAAGAATAAATTGTATTATATAAGTAAATTGATAATAGTATATAATTTTTACAATTAACGTAGTTTTAGAAATAAAAATGTTCAGTGGGATAAATAAAAGAGATTGTGAATAGCGATGTTAGATTTCAATTACCAATCTGCGTTTTCTATCTGTAACCAAATATGTATCTGTATAAAAATCTATTATTTGCATGCGTGTATTAAAATTTTAGATTAGAAAATCTAATTTTCAATATTCAAATTGTAGGTGTATAATTTGTTCCGTTCAGCGATGAGTGGTTATATTTAAACTGAAAGTCAACATAATTTTAAGTTTAATGTTTATAGTTAAATGCATTTTAAAGGAAATATTTATTAAAGATTAATTATGTACTATTGATTAAACCAAATAATTTGGTGTTTGTAAATAACTATTAATAAGAAAAAAGCAAAAAAAGCCTAAAATGCAAAGTCAAAATTTTTAAATGATTCTGCAGCTTCGTGAAAATTGTAAGCCTATAAAAAAGATGCTACGCTATGTGTTTACAAAAATACTCTTCCTAAACAAAAACTGCATAGTTTGTACATTTCTAGCTGCTTAATAATTTTGTAAAATATATCGTAAAAATGAAAAGTGCTTTCTTGTAGTCAAATACTGCTGATGTTTATTCAAAGGAAAAGAAAATACTTGAAACAAATGTGAAGTAAATTAGATTTAAACTGATTCCGTAAAGCAAATTATTTCAATCGTCAAAATAATATTAAACGCAGTGCACAGTAAGAATAGGATTGTTCGCGATAATAAACAAAAATAAAAAGAAAAGAAACGAGATGTTTTCACCTAATCAATGTTAATCTTTTGTATGTTAAATAAGTTATATGAATCATTGCCTTGGTCGAGATAAGTGTGATTGAAGCGATACAAGAGTTATTAGAATTTGCTGAAAATACAATTTTAAGAGAGAATTGTCTCTCTTGACGAATGATGCGGTACATATTTACAAAAGAAAATATACTATGTATAATACTATTAACTTCAGACAATAAAATGTTATTATCGATGTTATTCAACAAAATTGTACAATTTAATTACCTTACAAAACTAAGTTATTAACATTTGTAATAAAATTACTACTTAATAACACGTTTAATGGATTTTTGTCGACGGTGATTTTCGTCTTCCTCAGCAATCATCTTATAATGTAAATCTTTTAAATGACTTTCATAATCTACAGATTCTGCAAGCGATTCTACATTTTTTTCTTCCACTTCAGCTACTTTTCTCCCAACTTTATTCATCATATCTTTGAACCGTGATATTTGCATTGGCAAAAGTATAGACACGGCTGTTCCAGGTATCCCAGCTCTACCAGTTCTTCCAGCTCTATGTATATAACCCTTTATAAATTTCGGAGGATCATAGCTTACAACAAGTTTGATTCCAGGTATATCCAGTCCTCTTGCTAAAGCATCAGAGCTGACCATTCTGATAATGTAAAATTAAAATAAATAATTAGTGTTATTACAAAATTTAATATGATTTAAATTTGAATAAACATACACTAACTAAGAATTTATATTATATTTAACTAAATAATTATAACTTATACACAAATGTTCCAATAAAAATAAATTAAACATCAAAATCATTATTTTGATATTTTAACATCAAAATTAACGAATAAGAATCTTACATTTGTATTTTTCCTTGTTTAAATTGTTCAAGAGTTTCTTCTCGTTTCTTTGATCCTAATTGAGCAGATAGTTCCCCAACAGTTACATTTTTACTTTTGAGTAAAGACTGTAAAAGATTAGCCAATCTATGTGCTGTATTAGAAGAATTTGTGAAAACTAATGTTTTTTCAGTAACTTTGTTTTCTATGAGCAAATTATATACTACAAGCGGTTTATATTTTGTTGTACATTGGATAAATCTTTCTTTTAATTCACTTGGATTTCCATAACGATTCGTAATGGTCTCATCAAGATTTATATCTTTATCCAAACTTTCAAAATCAGCAACCATTGATGTAAATAATATTGGTCGAAATAAACCTAATTTACTCAGTTTTTCTGGATCTTGAGATAGAGTAGCGCTTAAAAGAATTTTTTGAGCTGGCATGTTTGCACTAAATAAAAATTAAATATATAATTACAATTTTACATATAATACTTACATAAAAACAAATCTTTTTTATTACCTAGATTGAATAGTTTTGATAGAAAGAGGTGGTGCTTTATTGTGAGGGTATGGAATATATTGCAACCAATCTGTAGCCCGATCAGCTTCATCAATTACAAGAAACCTTAATGCAGATAATGAAAATCCATCAGTCTTTCTAATATGGTCAACTAATCGTCCAGGTGTAGCTATAACTATATCAACGCAACTAATATATTCTCTATTTTCACCTAGAAATTAGTTCAGTTATTTCAGAATAAATACATAAACTTTCAAAAAAAAGGCACTGAATACTTACTTTTTTGTACTAATCTTTGTTGCTCTTCTTTAAACGATGAAGCTCCAGTAATCAATGCTACTCTAAGACCTGTACCTATAGAGTATTTCAATACAACTTCATGTACTTGATTTGCAAGTTCTTGTACTGGTAAAACAATTAAACATCGCACTAACCTTACAAAACTATTTTCAAGTACTTGTACGATTGGAAGTACATAAGACAAAGTTTTACCTACAAAAAAGAATTATATTTAATTTACAAAGAGCATACATTATTATAATATGTAATAATATAAATATTATAAATATTACTATTATTAATTTCTAAAACATACCACTCCCTGTTGGCATAGATACACATGTATCCCGAACCCATTTTCCACTTCTATAGTCCTTATCACACTTTAAAAGCCAGCATAAAGTACGAGCTTGAATTGGAAATAATTTACTAAATCCATCAAGCTTTAATTTTGCTATCAGTTTAGGATTCAATGATTTATCCAGTTCATCCAATGACAAACCACTATTTAGATTCGAATCAACAATTTCTGGATGTGTAAGCCAATTAGGTAAAACTCTTTTTGCAGCTTTAGTTTTCAATTTTTTATGTGCTCCCAAAATGGTAAAATTTTCTTTGGCGGTCTCAATTGATTGATTCTCATTACTTGACTTTAAGCTATCTAATTTCATAGTCTCTTCATTTTGTACATCAATTGTTTTCTGGTCTATATTTGATTCTATTTTTCGTTTCTTCCCTTTCTTTTTCTTCTTACTTTTATGTTCTGTAATTTCCCCATTTTCTTCTTTTTCTACAACTTGGTCAGTCTGCGTTACATTAGTTTCTACTTTAGATTCCTTTAAAGCTTTCGATGCTGCTTCTCTCTCTTGCTTTCTTTCTGCTATTCGCTTTAATAAATCTGAAAGGTGATCCTGAGAATTATTGGTTTCTTGTTTCCAATCTTCGTCTTCATACCTAATAATTTTAACATAATAACATAGAAGTAGCATTTTGAGTTAATACGATAAAGTCAAATATTTAATAATATTATTTTATTAAGTATTATTAAAGCGTAAAGTATTATTAACGTTTTACCTATTTACAACGAATAAACTCATTATGAATTAAATTTGTGTTAAAAGTTTTGTCATAACTTTTAAAGTGTAAAAATTCTATTCTAACCTAAAATTTAAGCCCGCATGCGTTACACGTATATACACAACATGAAGTAAGAGCAACTTACTTCTTGATACACAAACACAACAGTCGAGTCCTGTCTCGACCACGTGTTGATAAAATCTTGACAAATCAAAACCATTTATTGACGGTTTTCATTTGTCGTATGTCCACCATACTGCGGTTATATGCGTCACAAATTTCAAATAGTATGTACATACCTTTTCTTTTGATTTAAAAAGATTTTACATAAGTAAATAGTGCGAAAATTAATATTGTTAATACAATATTTTACTCCTGTATAAATTTCATTATTTAATTTATAATAATTAACCCATCAGTGGTTTTTATTATATCGATCTTTAATTCATGGATATTTATTACAATAAATTTACAAATTGTATTAAGAATAAAATAAAAGGTCTATGAACCTTGCACCCATAATCAATATTTTGATATGAGTAGCATATCAATCGCATGCTCGTAAAAAATTACAAAATATTGATATGTAACATTTTTTTGCTCGTGGCTTTGTTTTTGCACAATATGCAAAAATCACTTGGGCGCTGCGCCCAATTTTCCACCCCTATTTTAAACGTAATAAAACGATTTTAAAATAATCTAGCCCGACCTATTAGATTGCTCGTAATCTGCTCGTCATGCACCCGATGCCTAAGTTTATAAATTAATTAATATAAATTAATAAAAAAATAAAATTATGAATTTTTGTTCACCGTTCTTTGCATCCGTTTGTCGCGCATAAACGAGCCAGAGCGCATGCGTAAAAGTGGCATCGCGCGAAATTAAAAAATTTTATACACTCGGGTACAGCCCTTCATAGTTAATTATTTTCTTCAATATAAAAAAACATTTTTGAACCCATAGTATGCACCCATAGTAAGAAATTCATAAAAAATTTTTATCAACAGACTTTTTTTTTTAAATTTTATAATAAATAACCTGGCATAAATTAATTGAAATACATCAACATAGAAACCATAGCAACAAAAATTCCAGATTTTCAATGCCAACTGCCAAGATTAAGTAATTATTTGAATATCGATATCTCTATGAAATATTTGTACTAACAAATAGCTCGTAAATACTTGAAGAACACTTTTCATTTATAAAAAAAATTCCTATTTTTTATGTATACAATCTTAAAGTAAACTTAAAGAATTCTATAAAAATTCTATAAGAATGAACATAAAAGAGAACTTTAAGAATAATTTATTCGGAAAAATGTGCTGATTGGGTATACACTGACAGGCGTTTTGTAATTACCAACCGTATTACCAACATAATCGAGTTGTTAATTTTAATTATTAAACATATATGAATTATCTGTCACTATAAAAAATTTAAGGTTAATATTTCATTGCCGACATAAAGAAAATTGCTCCGAAAGTGTAATAGTATTAATCTAAATTTACGGATTTTGATTTTGCTAATTTTGAGTTCATTTAATTATTGAAAATGAAGAACCACATTTTGTTGGTAACATAGATAATGAAATGATTGTAGGTTATGTGTCCTTACTAATAAAACGAATCTATTTTTCTTCATGCTTACTTTTCTTTCTACTGGCCCTGCTGAAAATATACACGTGATTAATCACGTGATTAATTACATGACAAATCACATGTATAATAATATGTTAAGTTACATGATTAAACACATGATATGTCATGTTATGTAGCACGTGATTTTTATACATGATAAAACACGTGTAATATCTGAAAAATAGTATAATATTATTTAATTAATTTACTGCATTATTATAATTATTTATAGTCATTATTTGAAATTATAATTAATCTATTAAAATATAGTTAATTCATTACTAGTTTTTGTACGAAGTTGCGGGTGGATAATATTTTATTACGGGAGGATCAAACAGCTGCCACTTTCGTACTTCATCCTGAATTAAAAATTATTAAAACAATAATGTGAAACATTTAATTAGATATTTATTTTTATCGTTTATTGAGCAATCGTTATTTTTTGTTACTAATTGAAATAAAAGTAAGGTCGGAGAATGAAAAAAGAAACAAGGTTTTCGTAGTACTTAATACTTTATTTTGATTATATAAAGTAGAAAATAGAATCTCTGGTTTAACAAGGTGAACAGTTAAATAAATATAATATATTTTAAAGTCATGATTAACACCAATAATGAAAACTTATAATAATAATAAAAATATTATCACATTTCGCATTTAAACTAAAAATTTCTTTTATAATGTATATTTGAAAAATTAAGTGGGTGGCATTACCAATGTATTACCGACTGAGCAAAAAAGTTAATTATTACACTTATTTAATAAATATGTAATTTCATGCAAAACCCGAATACAGAATCACTAGATAATTAAAGTCAATATATCGAGGACACCCTAAAAAATTTCTGCGCCGAAAAATCACAGAAAATCGTACATTTTCGGTACAGAAATTTTTTAGGCTAACCTCGATGTATTAACTTAAAAATTATTGAACGACTTATTATTTAATTGCATGAAATTGCATATTTTTTTAAAATAAATGTTATAATTAACCTTTTTTAGTCAGTCGTTAATACACTAGTTATGTCATTCCCTTAAAAAGGTTTCTTTAGTTATAATCAGCACTATTATAACAGAACTAAGAATTATGATATAAATATTATCACATGTGTTGTACTAAAATATAGGGAATATAAAATATAAAATATAAAATTTATATTTGAAACGATTGATAAAAAGAAAAATTTAGCTGTATCGTAACTTTCTGTTAACAGGAGTGGTGTTATTTCGCTTAGTAGCTTTCTTCCTTTCTTCGGTTCTCAAATCTCTTATTTTTTGTGATACTATGTGTCTTGCAGATTTTAAAAACTTTGCCTTCATATCTGCGGAATATTCCACCTGTTTTTGTAAATAATCATCGAAAAGACCTGTAGGAATAAAGAAATTAAGAAAAAATAAATATTTAAATAATTAGGTGGTAGAAGCTATGGAAATTAAAAATTACTTAGCGGACACAAATTTTATACCAGAAGCAAGAATAATAAACAAAAATTTTTATTCATAATATTGCAAAAAAATTAGTATTTAAAATAATGATCATATTAATTAAAAAATATTAAAGGCAGAAACAAATGTACATATATACGTTATTTTATAAAAATTAGTCAAAACGAACGCGTTAAAATTATTATTGTTTAAATTATGATTGTCGAAATTGAAATGTCAATAATAGACGTGTTTTAAAGCATAAAACTAGGTTAAGTTATTAAAAAATTTGCTGAGATGTATACGGTACAAATTTTCTACCAGAGGTACTATTGTAAAATATTTATTTCACAATTAATAAATGCAGTGATTTATAGAAATAATATTGAAAAAAATAAAGACATACTTATTAATAATCTCAAAAGTTTAAATTCAATTGTTTTAACTGGCGATCGATTTGGGATTGGTTTTGACACTTTTTTTTTGTCCAATGCTCGATTTGCTAAATCTTTAGGATCCCATAGTTTTAAAGTCAATTCTCGTAAAAAAATGTTTGGTTTTTCAGTTTGCATCATCCTTCAAACATCTGGCTTAATTTTTTTGCCTTCACCAAGATACAACTAAAATACAAAAGTGCATTTCGAAATTAAACATATTTAGTGAATTTATATTATGATTTGTAAAATATTATAAACATTTTAAAAGCAAAATGCAGAAAATGAAGCTCTGCCTTCTAAAGAAAATCCAATATTTTAACAAATAACGGCTGCATTGCTCTTTTAATGTAAATGAACCATTTAAAAAAAAACTCACATTGCCATCATCATCGACTGGCTTATATCGTTTTTTCCTTTCGATAGATCCATGGCCTTCTTTGGTTTTATAATAAATAACACAATCTATAGCAAATCGAGCAACAAAGACATTCGTAATTGTACTCTCATCTTCAAGTTCTACATTATTTTGCACAGAGGGGCTTCAAGAGCGTCTATCAGGCTCAGGTTCGTTTGCAAATGAATCTAGAGTAAAAATTTATAACAAAAATAAATTTTACATCTATTAATGTTATACTCAGGCGGAAAGAAAAATAATTAGAAATAATTAATAACTGTTCGTAAAAATTAAAAATCACCCACATCAAAGTTTGAGGATCCTTCCTAAATTTACTTTAATCCACTTAAAAGGATCGCATTCAATTGAAAATTGACTGCATGTAAGCATTATAAAAATTATTTGAAAAAATTTTGTTTAGCCCATTAAGTCCCAGGATGAAGAAATTTTACTGTTCCGTTCAAGCTTGAATAATTTGATGAAACGACAATAAATTTATTCGGGAATATTCGTTCCTACTATTTTCGAGTGTACTCTACACGGAGAGAAATGTATAAAAGTACAAGGCAGAGTGGTGGAAACGCACCTCGGCCGATCGCGAAAGTTAAGCAGCGCTGAGCGCGGTTAGTACTTGGATGGGAGACCATTCTCGTGTGGCTTTTGTGATCGGTTAGGTGTTTTTTCACATTCCATAACGTGAGCGGGAGGTTTGGACCGTTCTGTTTCGGTGGCATGGCCTACGCAATATGACTTTGAGACCCAAACAGAATATTTCGAAGATACCGGGCCGTCTCGGGTGGTTGGGGATTACAAAAGGTGGGGAAAATACAGAGGTGGTGGGTAAACGCCGTTAAAGTTCTCCAGGCGGGGACAAACGGCAGGAAGTGCCAGAAAAATGACACAAAAACTAGTAAATAAAAAAAAAATAAATATTAAGTGAAGTAGTGTGACTTGTGCTCTTTATATCGAGTTATATTTAAATATCAATAACATTATTAATTTTATAAAATTTAATATACAATATACATAATATTTAATATATGGTATAGTAAAATTTGATGATTCGAAAATTTACGATACCTTCGTACACTAAAATTTAGTATAAATTGAGTTTGTGTCTCGATTAAAATACAGTATAGCAATTTTTACTGAAGATTATAGGAATATTTAATCATACATTTCTCTCCGTGTACACAAGGCAATGATTTAAAATTTGGAAAATTTTTTTTTTTAATTAGTAATTAACAAATGAAAAAAAATTCGTTTTTTTATGAATTTTTTTTTCATCAAAAATTACAGAGAGAAGGGATTTTATTTTATTTGTCGTAAATAAGCATAAAAGTGCAGAAACTATCAGAACTTTTCAAATCCGTCGAGTTTTTTGTTCTACGATTTTTTTTCACAAAATGGCGGCCGAAAAACGGAAGTCAAATTTTGAATTTTCATTATACCGATTTTTTCGGTGCGTTTTTCACTTACGTTATATGAATATTAATTTATTTTTGTAAAATTGTATTTAAACAGTTTATGTTTATATGAAATAGTAACATTTAGTTTTAAATATGTAAAATATTAAGTTTAAGGTTATAAAAATTGATGTATTGCTATTTTTCGTAATTTTTAAACCAAATTTTTATCATTTTCATCTCTTAGCCGTCGTTTTATTCAAGAACAACGTTACCCGGCACATACCACGTGGAGGTAGATAAATGCAAGCGCCTTTCTTTTTTTTTGTCTTTTTTTATTTTTTTTTGTTTTTTAAGAATAAGGAAAAATCATGAGGTGTTTAGGCATGAAAAAATGAAAATCTATTCATTCTGTCCAATTAGAACATATATCTTCCGTAAAACTTGCGACTACTATATTTGCATTATAAAGTTTTTAAAGTGGAAAAATAGAAAAAAATTCTTAAAAAACAAAAAATATAAAAAAAAGACAAAAAAAAGACGCTTGCATTTATCTGGCTCCACGTGGTAAGTGCCGGGTAACATTGTGCTTGAATAAAACGACGGCTAAGAGATGAAAATGATAAAAATTTGGTGTAAAAATTACGAAAAATAGCAATAAATCAATTTTTATAACCTTTTAATATTTTACATATTTAACACTAAATATTACTATTTCATATAAACATAAACTACTTCAGTACAATTTTACAAAAATAATTTAATATTTATATGACGTAAGTGAAAAAAGCACCGAAAAAATCGGTATAATGAAAATTCAAAATTTGACTTCCGTTTTTCGGCCGCCATTTTGTGAAAAAAAATCATAGAACAAAATACTCGACGGATTTGAAAAGTTCTGATAGTTTGTGTTTATTTGCGATAAATAATATAAAATCCCTTCCGTCTGTAATTTTTGATTAAAAAAGTTCATAAAAGAACGCATTTTTTATTTTATATTGTTAATTACTAATTGGAAAACAAATTTTTCAAAATTTTAAATCATTGCATTGTGTAGAGCACACCCGAAAATAGTAGAAACGACTATTCCCGAATAAATTTATTGTCGTTTTCATCAAATTAGTCATGCTTAAACGTAACAGTAAAATTTCTTCATCCTGGGACGTAATGGGTGAAAATTAGGTAAATTAAATAAAAATTTGCGTTTGTTTGTTTTAGAATAATGTTCCATTCATCTATACTGGATGGCATTTTTAGGATCATCTTTTTAATCTCATAATCTGCATTCATGTAGGCTCGATTTTGTGTACTTTTAAACTTTTTATTTGATTTCATATTTGAAATTAACTTTAGATTTTCAGATTTTCTTTTATCTGGGTTATTAACCAAATCAGATAATGGATCTTAAATAATTTAATATATGATTATAATCAAGATATAAATAGAATATGAACAGAGAAAAATAAAATACATTATACCTATTAAATGATCAGGTTTACTTGGATTTGGAAGGTAAACAACGTTTGTTACATAACATGGTTTAATACTTTTTTCAAAACCTCAAAACAAAATACAATTATTATAGAGTATTATATAAGGTTCTTTCAAATATTTATAATATAAATATAATTAAAGAAATCAATTACAATTATAATTGAACAAACATAAAAAAGCAATAAAAAGAAAAAGCAGTTACGAGACCAAAATCAAACTTTTATGATAATTAATATATCTTGCAATGTACTGCCATTCACATAATTTCTATTCTACAAAGTATTGCACGCATCTTACTCACATTTTTGTCATATACTGTACTTTAGAAATATCGACTAATAATTAAATGTAATAAAACAATTAAATGTTACTTAATAAAATTGTTAAAAGCTACTCATGTAATTGACAGTTGGCTTTTTTAAGATTAAATCCGACAAATTTCAAAATATTAAATTATTGAATACCTTCTTTATCCATTGTTTGCAATTTATTTTGTAATTGCAGATCTGCACTTGTAGTATTGATGCTATTATTAGACTTTGACTGAAGCTCATTGTCAGATTCATCAGTACTATCGGTTATTTTTGGTACACCTTTGTGCTTATTTAATTTTTTGATAATGTTTAGTCCTCTTTCCTTTAAAACAAATTTCTTTTTCTCAGTTTGTTGTTGCTGTGAATAATTAAATAACATGTAATTATATATACATCAATCATTCAAATTAAACGTCCTTCTCAATTCAAATATAATTAACTTAATTTTAGGTGACTTAATTTTTCTTATGATGCACATAAAAGCAATATAGTTATAAAGACTAAAACTTCAAAGAGGTTAAACAAAGGTTTTGAGAAAGAAGTCCCTGTATATTTAAGTATATAGTTACTTGCGAATGTTGTATTTCTTTGTCATGGTTATCGGAGCCAGATGATTCATTCATGCTACTAGTGCCAGGAACATCACTTTCATTAATCCGAGAAAATTTTGGTCTTACATTTTGATCCAAGTGTTCCAAATGAGAAATTCCACCTTGTTACAAATATAAATAATATATATACGAATTGACATGATGTTCATTAAAATGTAGTATAAAAAGTAAATGTTTAATTATATATTGTCGCGTCCCGACGAAAATTATATTATTATTTTTCGTAAAAAGTACTGCGTAGTTTAGAATAAAAATACGGCGTAGAAGACGAACAAAATAAGGTTGATCAAGAATGATTCTAAGTAAATGCAGTAATATAAAATAGAACTAAGGAACAGATTATTTTACGAGTGTTTCAAACGAAACAGAGACTGATAAGTAGAGTTGAAGATATTATTCAAAGCCAATACGCATATAAGCGGGATCGCCGATAGTGAGATCGAAACGAAGGGTTACGCAAGAGTTTTTTGTACTGCACTATAAAATCAATGCTCGGAGAAGAACCGGCAATGGGAAACATCGACTAGAAAATTCGAGCATTAGAAGGAAGTAATAAATTAAGCCGTTCTTTGGATAACGTCGCGGTAATAAAAGGGGGACAGCAAATTCTCCGAATTAACTACGAAGCGATACAGAGAATGCATGGGATTCGATAATTTTTAACTACGCACATCTAACGGTCCAATCGGGTGCAAGCACAGAAAAATCGAGAACTACTTACACATCTCCATATAAGGCAAAGTGTAAGACAAGGCGAAGCGTAAGACAAGGACAGATGCATAGGATTTTAGGGTATTAAAGAGGACCCAGAAGAGACACAGGCACTCCTAAATTTTCATCTAAAGCTTTCGCAAGGCGAAGCTCTGCTGGACAACTCTTTGATTTTTATCCGAGGGCGTGGCTGTTGACGTTCTCGGGTCAACATTTGTTTTTTGATAGTTGCACCTTCGACGTTGCGTCAACGTTTTAACAACGTTCTCGGGTCAACATTTGTTTTTTGATAGTTGCACCTTCGACGTTGCGTCAACGTTTGAACAGCGTTCTCGGGTCAACGTTAGATTTTGATAGTTGCGCGGCCGACGTTGCGTCAACGTTTGAACAACGTTTTTCGGGTGAACGAGAGTTTTTGATAGTTGCGCCGTTGTCGTTGCGTCAACGTTTGAACAACCTTCTCGAGTGACGTAACAAGCAATTATCGATATAAATTGTGACGGGACTAAGAAATTAGAGACATAATTATATAAATATGTAAACTTATACACCGATCACTTACCGACGTTTTTATAAGAAATCTCAAAAGAAATAAGCATTAATGTGATAGCTAGACTTAGGTGTGGAAATGTGGATGGAACAAATAAATATTGGAGAAAATTAGGAGAAATGTTATTATGTAAATTTTGTAATAAACAAATAGATACACTTAAGCTTCCAGGTTAACTGCAAATAACTGCTAAGAACAGCTATCATTCGTTGTAATCTAATCAGTTAAAATTAGTTTTTTGTAGATCCATAATTTTTAAGTTTTTTTTTTAGGTCCAATTGCATGATATTGATAGTTTTCATGTAAAACAAAGAAGTGCTTGAAAATAAAAATTACGTCTTAAAAAAATTCGGATGAAAAATTCGTGTTTTTGAGATTTTTCAAAAATTTTAAACGGTGCCAAGCGAAAGAGCATACTCAAAAATATTTTATTTTTTTATTCCAAAATATTTTATTACTATAACAAAAAATATTTTATTTTTTTATTTTATTTTTATTTATATTATATTTTATTATTTTATTCCAATTTTTATTAACTGGAAGTTCATTGAACTTATAGTATATGAAAAATGCAACTGTAGGATTAAAGGGTTAGTGAACAAGAATACATTAATTTATTTATTAAGTACATTCATAACATAAATAATTATATAATTATCATTTGCTTATTACTTCTTCTTGCGAGCTTCCAGAAGTTCGTGCATACTATCGTCCTGTTTTTTCTAGAAAATATGGAATATAATTAATTACTTAATATGAAATATTTAGATGATGGACCATTAACAAAATACATGAAAACTAAAATTAGAAGATTGGATTAGAAGAAGAACCTGTAGCAATCGAGGTTAGTTTATTTATTTATTCACCAAATAATATTACACACAAAAACATGAAAATAAGATAATTAACATAAACATAAAAACTAATAGATAAAGCACCCTACTAGCACACAACGTTGTGGCAACGTTGAGAGAACGTTGCGGTAGCAACTTTACAACGTTGTTATTAAAGTTGTTGAAACGTCGAAGAAACGTTGCTCCAACGTAGTAAATGTCCGCTAATATTTTGTAAAGTTGCAGCGGTCAGTGAAGGCGAACGTTGCGTCAACGTTTGAACAACGTTTTCTGGTCAACGAGAGTTTTTGATAGTTGCGTCGACGACGTTGCTTCAACGTTTTACCAACGTTCTCCGGTAAACATTAGTTTTTTGATAGCTGCGTCGCCGACGTTGCGTCAACGTTTGAACAACGTTTTCGAGTCAACGTTAGTCTTTTGATAGTTGCACCGACGCCGTTGCGTCAACGTTTGAACAACGTTCTCGGGTCAACGTTAGTTATTTGATAGTTGCGTTGACGACGTTGCTTCAACGTTTTAACAACGTTTTCCGGTTAACATTAGTCTTTTGATAGCTGCGTCACCGACGTTGCGTCAACGTTTGAACAACGTTTGCGGGTCAACTTTAGTCTTTTGATAGTTGCGTCGGCGACGTTGCTTCAACGTTTTAACAACGTTCTCCGGTCAACGTTAGTCTTTTGATAGTTGCGTCGACGACGTTGCTTCAACGTTTTAACAACGTTCTCGGGTCAACATTTGTTTTTTGATAGTTGCACCTTCGACGTTGCGTCAACGTTTTAACAACGTTCTCGGGTCAACATTTGTTTTTTGATAGTTGCACCTTCGACGTTGCGTCAACGTTTGAACAGCGTTCTCGGGTCAACGTTAGATTTTGATAGTTGCGCGGCCGACGTTGCGTCAACGTTTGAACAACGTTTTCGGGTGAACGAGAGTTTTTGATAGTTGCGCCGTTGTCGTTGCGTCAACGTTTGAACAACCTTCTCGAGTGACGTAACAAGCAATTATCGATATAAATTGTGACGGGACTAAGAAATTAGAGACATAATTATATAAATATGTAAACTTATACACCGATCACTTACCGACGTTTTTATAAGAAATCTCAAAAGAAATAAGCATTAATGTGATAGCTAGACTTAGGTGTGGAAATGTGGATGGAACAAATAAATATTGGAGAAAATTAGGAGAAATGTTATTATGTAAATTTTGTAATAAACAAATAGATACACTTAAGCTTCCAGGTTAACTGCAAATAACTGCTAAGAACAGCTATCATTCGTTGTAATCTAATCAGTTAAAATTAGTTTTTTGTAGATCCATAATTTTTAAGTTTTTTTTTTAGGTCCAATTGCATGATATTGATAGTTTTCATGTAAAACAAAGAAGTGCTTGAAAATAAAAATTACGTCTTAAAAAAATTCGGATGAAAAATTCGTGTTTTTTGAGATTTTTCAAAATTTTAAACGGTGCCAAGCGAAAGAGCATACTCAAAAATATTTTATTTTTTTATTCCAAAATATTTTATTACTATAACAAAAATATTTTATTTTTTTATTTTATTTTTATTTATATTATATTTTATTATTTTATTCCAATTTTTATTAACTGGAAGTTCATTGAACTTATAGTATATGAAAAATGCAACTGTAGGATTAAAGGGTTAGTGAACAAGAATACATTAATTTATTTATTAAGTACATTCATAACATAAATAATTATATAATTATCATTTGCTTATTACTTCTTTCTTGCGAGCTTCCAGAAGTTCGTGCATACTATCGTCCTGTTTTTTCTAGAAAATATGGAATATAATTAATTACTTAATATGAAATATTTCTTAAGGAGATGTGATAGCCAAATTACAGGGATCTACCTTTGAAAACACGAAAATTTTTTGTAGTTATGGAATTAAAAATCAGAAAAAATTCATAGGTAACTTTTGAATGATATAGAAGAAGCTTACAGAGCGATTTTTCCAAAATAATTAATTGTACATTAATTAATAATTAATAATCACTTTTCATCGGTAATGATTAGGTGTGAAATTGATCCTTGCGGCTGCATGAAAATCTCGATCATTGATTGATAAAAACTTGTGAAATAAATCACGCTTAATCTTCAATACAAGTGGAAGAGCGTTACAGAGAGATTTTTTGAAGTCAACCAATTATTATTTAAAAAATAAATAGAGATGCCAAATTTTTACTCTCACATCTCCTTCATGGTCTAATATGTTTATGTACAAGCTGCGTAAACGTGCGATTTCATTACGATACGGTAAAGAGATATCTGAATGTTTTTATAAGTATTTCAACTTTTCATTAGTCCATTAGCGCCCGATTGCACTGAAACATTACATGAACTTTGAAGCTATGCAAAAGATATTGACCAATAGTGGATTCTAACCGATCTTTGACATTGTATGTATTGATTGATGTGTATATGTAAGAATGTAGTGTATGCAAGTATACTAGAGAGATTGCGGAAAGAACACGTATGTTACAAAAATATAAAAATTTGAATTAGGAAATGAGTTATTTGTCTATATTTACGTACTTTGTTATTAGTCTCTTTAATCATCGTCGTCCGAACTTTCAAAAGTGTCTAAGGCATTATTATTACTCCCTTCTTCACTGACGTCCACATTGCAAATCTTGCTCGATAATCTCGATATAAATCCTCTATGGAAGCACAAAACATTTAAGAATTAACAGTCGTGGTTTTATTTGGGTTCGGATCTGGACAAATCCACAGAACTTTCAGATTTGCAATTTCGCGTCTTTTATTCAACGTTATCTTTTGATGGTTACGATATTTTAACTATCATAAGTACATTTTTAGTGAAAGGTAAAATAAAAGAAAAGTTTTCCATGGGTTTTGTAACATTTGTAAGTTAAAGCTAGAAAGTCATTAAAATATTATCATATTCAAAATGGTTTTGTGATATAGATAATTTTTAAATACTTTAAACTAGTTATATGAGCGCCGCCAAATATTTTGACGTTGCAATAAGTGGAAAAGGTAGCATATATATACGCTTCTGAAAAAGGACTAAATTTCACATACGCAAAGACCCACAATCACACCCAGACCACACACACGCACACAACCGACGCACCCGCACGCAGATACACACACAAAGTAGGGGTAGCCGAATTAATTTAAAAGATATTTAATGCAAAAAGTAGAAAAAAATATACTTAGAAAATAAATTACTTATATCTTGTTCGTAAACATGGCAACATCGCATTATCCATTCGGTGGAAGCGAGTTTGACGCGAGTGTTTGAACGCGTTAGAACCAAAGCGGAACATTCTTAAATAACTTTAAAGGTAGTAATATTATAAAACGATTAATAAATAAATTATTAGAATTTACATACCTACTACAAAAGAGATTAGTACGTTTACTGAAAGAAAAATAAAACAAAATTTTTTATTTCTAAAAAGCTCTGTGGATTTGTTCAAATAACATTTTGAATGAATTATAAGAAAATTAAAACGACTAGATGCTTACTTTGATGGACTTTCTGATTCTGTTTTATTCTCGTCCGATATTCCCGATTCATTTGAAGACTCCTTTCGTCCCTTTTTGTTGATTCTGAGAATATATAAGAAATCAAATTAGGGTTTGAAAATCACTTCGTGCTCTCGCAGGTGTGTGTCTGTTTCTATGAGCGAGTAAAGACATGGATGAAATGACTATTGTGTATGTATCTGCATGTATTACTGTAGGAAAAAACTTAAGTTTTAGGATAAAGATTAATAAACTTTATAAAATTAGACAAAGATTTACAAAAATTTATAACTGATACTAACAGGTGATAAAATTTGAAAATTTTATAAAAATTTAAAATTGTAATAAATAATTATAAATTACTTTTAATTTTAATATCTTTTAATTTTAATAAATTGTCAATTAGTATAAAAAATAAATAATTAGTAATAATTTTTATGACTTTTGTAATCGAAAATAATCATAATTTATACTAGTGGCAAAGTGGGATGAAGCTTGAATTCGAAATACTGTTTGAAGAATAATGTGAGACTGATCTATCCGTTATTATTTGCTGTAATGGGTTAAGTTTGACAATAGTAATGTTGGAAATAAGTCTGCCGTCTTACACCTCCGCCACGTTATCTAAACCAGAAGAACTGTAATCACCTACGCTAGCAGACAATATTTTTTTTTGCATACATGCATTTTATTTTATAAATAACTAAATAAGTAGATAAATTGTCTGGAATAGCCCATATACGTTTTATCAAACTAAATTTTTTTACTCTACCGGACCATACCTTTAAGACACAAAAACTTGTTCTATTATAAGCAGTAGTTCCCATGAATAAAATTATTAAAAATAAGAACTATAAAAAAAAATTTTTTTCGACTGTCATATTAGAAGGCTTTCTTAAATAAATATATCGACTATACGAATGTATAATTTACTTTCTCTTTATTATTGCTGGTCTCTCCTTTAACCAGGTACTAGCCGTAATAACGGCTTCGCGCCTTTTGTAATCTTGTTTAGCTGTTACGCAAATATCTGAAATAGAATTATTCAATATTTTATATTGAAATAATAATAATAAGGTCTGAATAAAAGCGTAAATATAAAGCAAAGAATTAATATAAGGTAAAATTTGTATGAAATAATTTTTTCGTATTACTGTTCGTGAAATCCGATTTCTCGTTCATTCGATTGTTTCGTTTTATTCCTTGTTTATTTTAAAAATAATTGTTTTAAATAAAAATAAAGTTGCCCCCTAGCTATCATAACAAGCAACATTTCTGCCAAGGGAGAGTAAATAATATTGTTTCGTTTTTGTTAAAACTATGACCTACTAAAAAATGGTAAAATATAACCTCTTCGTATAGTAGGTCAAAGTTTACACAAAAACGAAACAATATTATTTACTCTCCCTTGGCAGAAATGTTGCTTGTTATGATAGCTAGGGGGCAACTTTATTTTCATTTAAAACAATTATTTTTACAATAAATAGAGAATAATCGATTTCATTTTTGGCGCGAAATTTGAATTTCTAAAGTGGCTTTGGTGTCGCCTTAATTTTGACGATAACACTTAATCCCTAATTAAAAGTTTTTAATAAGTATAATTATTGAAGTTTTTATTGTTTCTGACATAATTGATAATATAATTTTTAATTTATATGACGTAATATAAATTATTTTATATATTTTTTATATACAAAATAAAAAATAATCAAAAGGCGAAATAATAAAAATTACTTTCCTTATTGCTAACCCTCACTGTACAACAAGTTTTGTCCGAATTCATTCACGCATATTCAAGAAAATCGATGCCAAAGATATTGCTTGCTGAATATAATATAATAATGCGCTTTTTATACAGGTATAGTTAGTGTTCTAATACACATGACTATAGCTGTCTACCGTCTGTGATATTTTGTTTTAATCTTGTGACTGCTTTTGTTATTGCTATTTTTTCGTGTTATTATTCTTTTGTGTTGTCTTAATTATAATTTTTATTTCCACATCAATATTTTTAGTCTCCAGAATTAAAATTTCTATACTCATCGAACTTGGTGTAGAAGCTGCAAATTTGTAGCACACCATGGACTAATGATTAAGAATATTTATATATTCTGGCTCGTTACAGATCGTTAAAAATTTAACATAACATAAAATTCACGAGCGTATTTTTCTTTAAAATCTTATTAGGCGTGTGTGGTCATTTTTGCGCCCAGTTGAATAAGTTTGCAATTTATGTTTTAATCATGATCACACGCTAGCAGACAAATTTTTTTTTGCAATATGCATTTATTTTTAAATAACTAAATAGTAGATAAATTGTCTGGAATAGCCCATATACGTTTATCAATAAATTTTTACTCTACCGGACCTATTTAAGACACAAAAACTTGTCTATTATAAGCAGTAGTTCCCATGAATAAAATGTATTAAATAAGAACTATAAAAAAAAATTTTTTTTCGACTGTCATATAGAAGGCTTTCTTAAATAAATATATCGACTATACGAATGTATAATTTATTTTCTCTTTATTATTGCTGGTCTCTCCTTTAACCAGGTACTAGCCGTAATAACGGCTTCGCGCCTTTTGTAATCTTGTTTAGCTGTTACGCAAATATCTGAAATAGAATTATTCAATATTTTATATTGAAATAATAATAATAAGGTCTGAATAAAAGCGTAAATATAAAGCAAAGAATTAATATAAGGTAAAATTTGTATGAAATAATTTTTTCGTATTACTGTTCGTGAAATTCGATTTCTCGTTCATTCGTTTGTTTCGTTTTATTCCTTGTTTATTTTAAAAATAATTGTTTCAAATAAAAATAAAGTTGCCCCCTAGCTATCATAACAAGCAACATTTCTGCCAAGGGAGAGTAAATAATATTGTTTCGTTTTTGTTAAAACTATGACCTACTAAAAAATGGTAAAATATAACCTCTTCGTATAGTAGGTCAAAGTTTTCACAAAAACGAAACAATATTATTTACGCTCCCTTGGCAGAAATGTTGCTTGTTATGATAGCTAGGGGGCAACTTTATTTTCATTTAAAACAATTATTTTTACAATAAATAGAGAATAATCGATTTCATTTTTGGCGCGAAATTTGAATTTCTAAAGTGGCTTTGGTGTCGCCTTAATTTTGACGATAACACTTAATCCCTAATTAAAAGTTTTTAATAAGTATAATTATTGAAGTTTTTATTGTTTCTGACATAATTGATAATATAATTTTTAATTTATATTACGTAATATAAATTATTTTATATATATTTATATACAAAATAAAAAATAATCAAAAGGCGAAATAATAAAAATTACTTTCCTTATTGCTAACCCTCACTGTACAACAAGTTTTGTCCGAATTCATTCACGCATATTCAAGAAAATCGATGCCAAAGATATTGCTTGCTGAATATAATATAATAATGCGCTTTTTATACAGGTATAGTTAGTGTTCTAATACACATAACTATAGCTGTCTACCGTCTGTGATATTTTGTTTTAATCTTGTGACTGCTTTTGTTATTGCTATTTTTTCGTGTTATTATTCTTTTGTGTTGTCTTAATTTATTTATTTAAATTATTGAACAATGTTGATTTATAGAGCTGTTAAAGAAATCAAGGTAATCATCGTAAATATTCAACTTCTGTGCAAATAATATTGTTAATTTCATTGTTTTTAAATATCCATGTTTTCATTAATAGCCCGGCGACTCAGTGATGCTACAATCAAAATTGAAATAGTAAACGTTGGATATATTAGCAAGTAGTAAGTAAAATGTTATAAATCACTAGGTTTGAATACAAAACCTATAATTGTTTATTTATATTCAAATGTATTCGTTTTTATAATAAAGGTATAGCCTGAAGAGGATGACGAAAAGTTATCGAAACGCCATCTAATTAAATGTATGGTTTATTGACCAAGATCGAGCAAATTTCCCCTTGATTATTTTCATTTTTCATGAAAATATAGTCATGATAGATACAGATACTGTATACAAGAGAATTATGTTTGTAAGTTTTAGAGGGTACGTTTCTATATCTATAATTCTGATAAAACACAATCACGTCAAAAACTTTACAAAACCACCTGTTCAAAATATCCGTGCCATCAAAATAAGTTATGTAACTACTTAGTTTTGAGTTAAAAATTTTATCTTAAAAAAATATATTTAAAGATAAAATTTACTATATCTGATATTAAAAATTACCAAGAAGAATTAAAAAATTTACTATCTCTAAATGTAATAAATGTAAAACAGTTTTGAGTTTTTAATAAAGTAGTGAAAATGGAAATTTTAATACCGCAGATAGTAATTTATACTACTATACAAGTATGTCCTCATTTTATTATTAAAAAATGTAAATTTTACTATCACGTATAAGAATTAATACTATAGAATTTTATTGTATAGTTGGGTAATTAAGTAAATCGTGTCTTCTACTCTGCCATGTCTCATTTATTAAGTAATTGTTAAATAAAACCTTAAGAAAAGCTTACAGGGTAATTTATGCAAATATGCTTATGGATTTCTCTTTGACGGCCGCACCGACCACTTGCACTATTAATATTGACGGCCTTTGAAAATCATATACGTGCCCATACAATTGGGTGATGTATATAGCCTCGTGGCCATTAGCTTTACTATTGATATGAGTTAAAAAGTTATGAATTCCATTAAAAATTCAATGATTTATTAAATATTATTTGAATAAACTAAGTATTACAAGTAAAAGCTAATTATTAAGGAAATTCGGTGGGCTTAACTGGTTATTCCGGTAACACATTTATCGTGCGTGGACTTAACTGGTTAAGCAATCGGTTATAACGTCGCCTATACACAAATTCGGAACTTCGAACCTGGTCTACATGATAAATAGATACTGTAGGTGCCCGAAACTGGCCCTAACTCATTTTTCAAAAAATGGACTTAACTGGTTATTCAGGGAAGCCACAGATATATTTTTGATAACATTGCACCTTCTCGATTACTTTGCAGCATGGTTTCAGTTTGAAGGTTATATATTTTCGAATTGTATTTCGCCTGCCGCAATTTTGATATCAAGAAATTAAATCTGCACATACCTTCTATCAATTTATACAATTGCGTTTCACAGAACTTCTTTTTGTTTTTTCGACCTTGTCCGCTGTATAAAGAAGCTACCTCATCGGTAATACATTGACGCAACAGTTGTCGCATAATTGTGTGACCTGTATCACCTCCGAATTGTTGTAAATACCTGGTCTAAAAAGTAACATTTTCATCTATCACTATACAATATAATGATATTTCTGATCTATTTAATTGAATGCTATCAAAAGGCGCGATAGCGCCTGCACGCAAGTATGCAGGCGCGTAAGCCCTTATTATACAGCTAACTAACCCCTCAGATTTTTTATATTTTCGTACATTTAAAATTATACTATCTATTTATGCAATTACAAATCTCACATCTATTTTTTATATAAGTTTTCACTTTACAATAAATCCGGTTTGAATTCATAAGTGCATAGTGGAGAAATTCGATGTTATTAAAGTTGCTTGCTGAATTCCGATTCTCGAATTTTTGCTATTTCCACTTTCTTTTTCATTTGATGGCAACAAAAAGAGATAGCGTCATAGGAGAAGCGAAAGATAGAAAGAGACGAAATTTTTTCCATCCCGTGAGAGAACGCCTACAGAGGTAAAAACTGTTAGCAAGTTGTTTGAGAAGTGGCCGCAAAGAGATATATATATATCTCTATAATATATAAATATTTCGCCGCCGCCGCCGCCGCCGCCGTATCTAAGAATTCAGAATTCAACATATATATTGTGACGGAAATCGTCACACAATCTATTCACGACGAATAGAGTATTTAAATTGTCGAATTGTAAGTCGTCGGAGCCTTTCGTATGTCAAGGCCAACCGACGACACTTGTTTATTTTTCTACAAATGTACGATTACGCGCGCAATAGTACGTAGGGATGAGAGCGCAAGTGTGTGTGTGTTCCCCACTCTCATCCCTTTTTCGAAAATTAGGCGATTGCCTAATCAGTATGTCCCGATCCGCCGCTCGAGGCGGATAAACTTAACCGGTACCGATCGCGAGAGTTTTTCTGGCTAACAAGGCGCGTGAGGCGTAAGTAAAGCCATCGGTTACCCGGATCGTCCTCGCGAGGTGTACCGCGAGTGACCTGGTGTGTGTTAAGGACGGGAAGTGTTGGTGTGAGTGCGGACGCGGATCGCGAGGCACTCGCCGCGGCACAGGGCCGCCTTCCACCACCGCAGCCGACGTCGTCCTCCGTTGCCCAGGAGGACACAAAGGGACACGGATCGGCTGGGCCATCCACGGGGCGAATCCCGGTAAGTGTAGTTTATACTACCGCGTGTTCCCCCCTTACCCCGAGTGTATGTGCGTGTGTACATCGGGAGTGTGTTCGGGTACGCCGGTACCCGAATAGCGGATATCGGGGTAAAGTCAACCGCAGGCGAGGATCTCGATCCGGTTGGCTCCCGATACCTCCGGCCGCGTGAAAGAACATTGTCGCGGCACGAGGCCTGGATGGCCAATTGTTAATTAAAATTAAATAAATGGTTTAATTATTTTTATTTTAATTAATTGTGTTTATTGTGTTCTCCCCGCTCCCGCCGACATCCTTTAATTTTATAATTCGTGTCGAGGCAAGGAGGATCGCCCGAATCCTCCATACCGTACGTCCCAGCGAACTCGCGTTCCTGGCGACAGCCCGCAGTTCGGATAAATTAAATAATTGTGTGCGCGGTATTGGGCAACGCGGCCCAACGGTTAATATTAATTATATAAATTAATTAATTTAATCGGGTTCGCGAATACCACGTCACAATATATATGTCATATAAATGTTATATATATATGTTATATATATATGTCATTTATATGTTATATATATGTCATATGTATGATATATATATATGTATGTCATATATATAAGTGTGTGTGTGTGTGCGAGTGCGTGCGTGCGTGTGTGTGTGTGTGTGTGTGTGTGTGCATGTGTGTGTGTGCGTGTGTGTGTGTGCGTGTGTGTGTGTGTGTGTGTGTGCGCGCGCGCGCGCGCGTGTGTGTGTGTGTGTGTGTGTGTGTGTGTGTGTGTGTGTGTGTGTGTGTGTGTGTGTGTGTGTGTGTGTGTGTGTGTGTGTGTGTGTGTGTGTGAATGTGTGTGTGTGTGTGTGTGTGTGTGTGTGTGTGTGTGTGTGTGTGTGTGTGTGTGTGTTACTTGTTTTTTCAAGAATAGATAATATATGTATTTTTTCCGTGCGCAAGAAAAAGTTGTGAATATAACTTGAAAGAATGTGTATTAGTTTACTTATTCCTGATAAAACTCATAAAATAAAAACGGACCTAAAATTTAATGTAATGTTTTTAAATATATGCACAATTTTTCGAAGATAAAATAAATATTAATCAAGTATAACATACACTTTTCAAATATCTATATGTGAAATATACAATAAATTAAAAATTAAATACATTAATTATTGTATTTTTAAGATAATTCTATTATAAACAGTAATGGCAAAAGAAAATTCAAATTTTAACAGTGGCAATATAAAATACGAATTACATTTCAAAAGTTTTTCGAAAATTATTATTTTAGTAATAACAAGTATGTATTTATTAGAAACAAAAGGTTATTTAAGGAATGCCTTTGTTTATAATAATTGAGGAGCTGGATGCAAGAACACGCCGAGCGCGGCGAATGGATAGAGGAGGCGGAGAGAAATTAAGAAATTGACGTCACCGTGACCAAATTTTTTAATTTGCCGAATTTAATTTAAAAAAATACTGTCGTATGCAGAATTAAAAGACGCAACTTTTTTCTATTTAATGTTTTTCTGTACGATGTGCAGATCAGATGAAAAAAATTAAGAACTGGAAATTTAGAGAACGGATTTTTAATCCATTTTTCAAAATTGAATCGCTGTAACTTTGACAAATCTTAATGAAATTCCCTGATTTTTCGTACAGATACTTAATATAGTCTAACGATAAATATAAACCTGTAACAAATTCTACTTTAAACAAATTTTATACAACAATTGAACTTAATGTAAATAACAAGCTTTTAATACGGTTTCAGTATTTAGTACCCGAAAGTGTGTTGTAAATAGTGTTGCATCGTGTCCGTCACGGAATTTTATGTCGGACATATGTCGGTCACATGTCCGTCACGTGTCCGAAAGAAATTTCGTGACCCTTCCACTTTTGTGACCGTTCCGGTTAATTCTTCGAATCTTCGAATCTTCGTGCAAGTCGCAAGCGCATAGTCGCATTACGCATAAGTCAGCATTACGTTTACGCAGTCGATATCGCCATTTTAAAAGCGTTTAAATAAAAAACGACGCAGAGTACACGAAATTTGTATTATAATATACTTAAGGTAAGTTAATTATGGAAAAAACTTTACTGTAAGATATTTCTAGAAATACAGATTTACATTTTGCGTACTAACAAAGAGGTTAGTGTAACTAAAAATCACTTGATTCTTGCAGTTGTTTCATTGGGTTCAATTTTCGTAAACAATGAAATTGAAGAAATTAGTTTTGCAACATTTTCTCATTCAACCACGGCCACCAAATGCGAAAATGGACAAATATAAATGTAAATACTGCACCCAGCAATACGTTAAACATTCTACTCGTATGATTCAACATCTGATTATTTGCAAAGGATCGCCAAGCTATTTGAAAGCACAATTGAAAAACATGCTAAAAGATGGGACTCATGGGACAAGTAAACAAGATCTAAAAAAGAGAAAGCTTGACCTTTCTGCAAGTGACTCAAGTTCTAACGAAGAGGATGTTGAACAAAATTCAATATGTAATGAAACATGCAAAGAATCTTCAGCAAAATCTATTAAAAATTTCTTCGACAAGATGTCAACGACTGATCAACAAAAAGCAAAACTTTTGTTAGCTAAAGCTTTCTATACGGGAGGTTAGTAGTTAGTACCGCTACTACTATTATAATTTTTAAAATATATTTTCAAATCCGACATTTAACCTACATTAAAATAAACATAAAAATTTAAATAACAATGAACAATACGCATACGTAACATAGCTAAAACTTCTATTTACAGATTTTTTTGAAACTTAAAAACTCGAATATTATCTAAAAATAATCATATCTATTAATTATTATATTTACAAGTTTTTCATATTTAAATATAATTTCAGGAATACCTCATCGCTTTATTGAAAATAAGTATTTTCTTGAATTTTTATCCAATTTGAGGCCTACATTCCAACCACCGAGTCGCAATGATCTGGCAAATGAAATGTTGGAAACTATATACGCAGAAATTGCAGAAAAAGTGAATGAAAAAGTTGAAAAAGCAACGTCTGTCGCTGTGCAGTGTGATTCGTACTCCAATATCAAAGGTGAAGGCTTGATGAATGTAGTTGTTACAACTCCAGAACCGGTGTTTTATTCACATATAGCAACAAATTCAGACTCTCAAACCGGAGAGTATTTGGCTGAAAAAATTATTAATATTGTAGAAAAGATAGGCAAAGGCAAAGTTTTAGCTATATTAACAGACAATGCATCTTATTGCAAGAAAGCATGGAAAATTGTTGAAGAAAACTATAAAAATGATCAAATTTTTGCTTATGGTTGCATTGCACATATAATTAATTTAATATGCCAAGATATTTGCAAACAGTACTCAACAAATATAGTAATGCAAAATGCAATTATAGTTGTAAAAGAAATAAAACGATCTAACATTTTATTAGCAGCACTGAAAAAATCCAAAAAGAAAATTCTGAATGTAGAACAATATCTCTTAAATTACCGGCTAAAACCCGATGGGGCTCCTCACTCGATTGCCTTGATAGCCTGGACATCAACTCTCAAAATCTGAAGCTCTTAGCTATTTCTCAGCATGCACAACGGTTAAATGCATTAACTAAGAATCTTATTCTAGATGACGAGTTTTGGATAAAAATAAAAAAGCTGATCAATCTCCTCAGGCCTGTAGTAGTATTTTTAAAAGAAATGGAGGGAGACCGATCTCGAATCAGTGAAGTCGTTAATTTATTTATAGATATTAAAAAACATTTTGAGAGTGAATTAATTGATAATTCACTCGCAATTTTATCATTAAATGAGAGTCAAAATATTTTAAATTTATTAACAAAAAGGAGTAAGATGTCTTTAACTGCAGTACACTTTGCCGCTAATATTTTAGACCCGAAATTTCGGGGGAAAAAACTGAACTCTGATGACTTTTCTACTGGTACAGAATTAATAATTAGTTTATCTGCAAAATATAATATTTTCCGCGGTAAAGTAATGACGGAGTTAGTTGAATATTGCGCTGAATCAGGTTTTTGGGAAAAAACTTTCGTAAAGCAAACAGTTACAATTGTACCTTCGATCGATTGGTGGAAAGGGGTTTGCAGTTCCACTTCAATTAGTCCAATTGCCATTGCACTTTTAATTTTACCACCTACAACTGCTGCTACTGAACGGTCGTTTAGCACGTATGGATGGATTCATACATCGAAAAGGAATCGTTTGCATATTGAAAGAGCTAGCAAAATTACAAGTATCTGTCAAAATTTAAGATTGTTTGATCCAAATTGCAAACTTTCGAAAACAACGTGTGATTCGAATGACGACGACGACGATAATGATGATGATGAAGAAGAACAGGAGGATGAAGACGAAGCTGTTTTAGAAATGAACAAAAATAAAAGTATAGTGGAGAGTAGTGAAATAAACAATATCGAAAATGTTGCACCCAATGATCTACAAGTACTTAATTCTACTAACGATGTTTCATATGATACAGTAGCTCTAGATGCAGTTGGTATAATATCGGGTTTTTACCAAATTAGAAACGGTACATTAGTACTTGAACAAAATAATTAATGTTTATTTTATTATTAATTATTAATATTTTATTTGCAGAGTCATTTTACTTATGTTATAAAACATTTAATTGTCTAATTTAATTTGATCTCATTGATAGCTTTAGTTTAAGTAACTTATGATTGTAAAAAATTGTTACTCGATGACTATTTATAACGTAGATATATATGTATTATGTGGAAATATAATATAAAACATTCTGGTAATAAATATTATGTCTACTTTCTTTACAATTCTCAAAAAAATAAAATAGTTTCTAAAATAAAATAATTTGTAACCGCCATTTTTCCATTATATATTGGTCGGTAATTCATGTTTTTAAGTAAAAAATTGTTTTTAGATTTGAAACTTTAATTTTAATTGCAGTACTATTATTTTAAAAGTTAAATGTTATTTTTTTAAATAAAAGTTTGTTTCATGTCGTGTCCAAATCATTTGTGACCGACATTTTACCACTATATAGTGGATGCGGTATGTCATATGTCTGAAATTTGTATGTCAGTCATAAATGCAATGAGAATTTAAATTTTGATGTTGTGTCGACACATGTCGGACATATGTCGGTCACATTCTGCATGTCGTGACAAATCTAAAAATGACGGACATTTTGCAACACTAGTTGTAAAGTCTTAGACTTCGCAAACTTCCAGCGAGAGATTTGTTCGTTTATATTTGAAGATAATTTCTTAAAAATTTCAGCTTATTTGGATAAAAAATTTCGCAGATAGAGCAAGCGCCAAAATCAGAGAAATAAATTTTGTGTACACTCATCAATATAAACAACGAAATTGTAAACAAATGAACATCGACTTCGTCGCCGTAATGGTCATCTGCTTCGCGTCATAAATCAGTGGCCGTCTTTGTTATTTATTGAAAATCGCATTGTAATATTGTATCCAACTACAGCATAAAAATGGTTTAAATAATAACTGCTTTTTGATGCTATAAAATATCTTTATTTATCTTTATATTCTTAATTTTTTTCATCTGATCTGCACATCGTACAGAAAAACATAAAATAGAAAAAAGTTGCGTCTTTTAATTCTGCATACGACAGTATTTTTTTAAATTAAATTCGGCAAATTAAAAAATTTGGTCACGGTGACGTCAATTTCTTAATTTCTCTCCGCCTCTTCTGTCCATTCGCCGCGCTCGGCGTGTTCTTGCATCCAGCTCCTCAATTAAAATAAATATATGGGGTCTGTAACTAAAGGAAAAACTAATTGGATATAATTATGGATTAAAACGCAAATTTTGAAAGAGGGTGCAAATTACGAATTACGGGAGAAATGGAAGAAACTGGTTTTTATTTATATACCACTAAAATGTTACAAATAATTTTTTAAAACTAATACAAAAATTAATTTAATTAAGTAGAAAGTTTTATTACTCTAAAAGTACAAAATATTAATGACATATAGAACTCTTGGCGATGACTTAAATAAATTAATCTTAGGAGGTATAGTTCTATTTAGATCCGTTTAAAATAATCTAAAATTTTAATAGGTTTTTACTAAATGCTACAATTAAGTTTATGCACTTTACTATTTTTGGTAAGTTAATTGTTCATTACCACATATTTATATATATATTACACCTTTGGTGTAAGTTATGTCCTAAAATTCGTGAAAATTAGTGATTTTATGAGGTTTATGAGGCATAAGTTACA
This sequence comes from Theocolax elegans, assembly GCA_026168455.1. Lineage (NCBI taxonomy): Eukaryota > Metazoa > Arthropoda > Insecta > Hymenoptera > Cerocephalidae > Theocolax > Theocolax elegans. Next base: position 44,014,326 of record CM047430.1, read on the forward strand.
CCAGCGGTCTTGGCCAATAATCTAACCCAAGCCATTCGAAAGCTCGCGAAAAATGTGAACTTTTGAGAGGTGTTAGATTAAAATTGATTATGGTGCAGTAGCCTTTTTTTTATATTCAATATGTCCGGGTGTTCTATCTCTTCGAGATTTTAAAATTAAGAAATGTAACCAGGGATAGATAAGTTCTAAAGATTAATTTAAACAAAAGTTGTTTGTAATGTTTTTTTCAAAAAAATCAACTGATTTTGAGATAAATGGCTTTAAAAATAGAAATTTTTCTAAAAAATTGAAAACTTTCCACTTTTCATGGTCAAATAACTCTTAAGCAAATTATTTTTAACACTTAAATGTTATTTTTTTAAATAAAAGTTTGTTTCATGTCGTGTCCAAATCATTTGTGACCGACATTTTACCACTATATAGTGGATGCGGTATGTCATATGTCTGAAATTTGTATGTCAGTCATAAATGCAATGAGAATTTAAATTTTGATGTTGTGTCGACACATGTCGGACATATGTCGGTCACATTCTGCATGTCGTGACAAATCTAAAAATGACGGACATTTTGCAACACTAGTTGTAAAGTCTTAGACTTCGCAAACTTCCAGCGAGAGATTTGTTCGTTTATATTTGAAGATAATTTCTTAAAAATTTCAGCTTATTTGGATAAAAAATTTCGCAGATAGAGCAAGCGCCAAAATCAGAGAAATAAATTTTGTGTACACTCATCAATATAAACAACGAAATTGTAAACAAATGAACATCGACTTCGTCGCCCGTAATGGTCATCTGCTTCGCGTCATAAATCAGTGGCCGTCTTTGTTATTTATTGAAAATCGCATTGTAATATTGTATCCAACTACAGCATAAAAATGGTTTAAATAATAACTGCTTTTTGATGCTATAAAATATCTTTATTTATCTTTATATTCTTAATTTTTTTCATCTGATCTGCACATCGTACAGAAAACATAAAATAGAAAAAAGTTGCGTCTTTTAATTCTGCATACGACAGTATTTTTTTAAATTAAATTCGGCAAATTAAAAAATTTGGTCACGGTGACGTCAATTTCTTAATTTCTCTCCGCCTCTTCTGTCCATTCGCCGCGCTCGGCGTGTTCTTGCATCCAGCTCCTCAATTAAAATAAATATATGGGGTCTGTAACTAAAGGAAAAACTAATTGGATATAATTATGGATTAAAACGCAAATTTTGAAAGAGGGTGCAAATTACGAATTACGGGAGAAATGGAAGAAACTGGTTTTTATTTATATACCACTAAAATGTTACAAATAATTTTTTAAAACTAATACAAAAATTAATTTAATTAAGTAGAAAGTTTTATTACTCTAAAAGTACAAAATATAATGACATATAGAACTCTTGGCGATGACTTAAATAAATTAATCTTAGGAGGTATAGTTCTATTTAGATCCGTTTAAAATAATCTAAAATTTTAATAGGTTTTTACTAAATGCTACAATTAAGTTTATGCACTTTACTATTTTTGGTAAGTTAATTGTTCATTACCACATATTTATATATATATTACACCTTTGGTGTAAGTTATGTCCTAAAATTCGTGAAAATTAGTGATTTTATGAGGTTTATGAGGCATAAGTTACACCAGCGGTCTTGGCCAATAATCTAACCCAAGCCATTCGAAAGCTCGCGAAAAATGTGAACTTTTGAGAGGTGTTAGATTAAAATTGATTATGGTGCAGTAGCCTTTTTTTTATATTCAATATGTCCGGGTGTTCTATCTCTTCGAGATTTTAAAATTAAGAAATGTAACCAGGGATAGATAAGTTCTAAAGATTAATTTAAACAAAAGTTGTTTGTAATGTTTTTTTCAAAAAAATCAACTGATTTTGAGATAAATGGCTTTAAAAATAGAAATTTTTCTAAAAAATTGAAAACTTTCCACTTTTCATGGTCAAATAACTCTTAAGCAAATTATTTTTAACACTTAAATTTTTTTTGTATGTTCTAGAAGATGTTTCCAGCCTGTTCTCAAATTTTGGAGTGATTTAAAATTTTCATCGTACCACTTGACGTGAAATAGCCCATATATGTGTATATATATGTATGTATGTGGGTGTGTGTGCGTGCGGCGGAATATTTATATAATATATATATATTTTAAAATTGTTTTTTCAAGAATACATAATATATGTATTTTTTCCGTGCGCAAATAAAAAGTTGTGAACATAACATGAAAGAATGTGTATTTGTTTACTCATTCTTGATAAAACTCATAAAATTTTTAAACGTATACTCAATAATAATAACGGATCTAAAATTCAATGTAATGCTTTAAATACAGATGCAAAATTGTTTGAAGATGAATTTGTTATTTATTGAAAATCGCATTGTAATATTGTATCCAACTACAGCATAAAAATGGTTTAAATAATAACTGCTTTTTGATGCTATAAAATATCTTTATTTATCTTTATATTCTTAATTTTTTTCATCTGATCTGCACATCGTACAGAAAAACATAAAATAGAAAAAAGTTGCGTCTTTTAATTCTGCATACGACAGTATTTTTTTAAATTAAATTCGGCAAATTAAAAAATTTGGTCACGGTGACGTCAATTTCTTAATTTCTCTCCGCCTCTTCTGTCCATTCGCCGCGCTCGGCGTGTTCTTGCATCCAGCTCCTCAATTAAAATAAATATATGGGGTCTGTAACTAAAGGAAAAACTAATTGGATATAATTATGGATTAAAACGCAAATTTTGAAAGAGGGTGCAAATTACGAATTACGGGAGAAATGGAAGAAACTGGTTTTTATTTATATACCACTAAAATGTTACAAATAATTTTTTAAAACTAATACAAAAATTAATTTAATTAAGTAGAAAGTTTTATTACTCTAAAAGTACAAAATATTAATGACATATAGAACTCTTGGCGATGACTTAAATAAATTAATCTTAGGAGGTATAGTTCTATTTAGATCCGTTTAAAATAATCTAAAATTTTAATAGGTTTTTACTAAATGCTACAATTAAGTTTATGCACTTTACTATTTTTGGTAAGTTAATTGTTCATTACCACATATTTATATATATTACTTAAACTTCGTAAAAAGTTTCTGCAATTGAAAGAATTGAAATCAAACTGAAATCGACAAGTATTTTGAATCGTACCATAAATTTATATTTTATATAAACATTTTTATATATATTACTTAAACTTCGTAAAAAGTTTCTGCAATTGAAAGTATTCAATTCGAAAACACCTTCCAAGAAAGTGTCAAAACCCGCAAGTACATGTGTTATCTAATCAAACTTTGAAAATTGTTATCTGATAAATAAATAATTTTAATTTCTAACTACCTTAATCAAGTATAACATACACTTTTCCAAATATCCATATGATATATACAATGGGTTAAAATTAAATATATTAATTATTGCAAATTGTTATCTGATAAATAAATTCTGCAATTCAATCTGACATTGTTATCTGATAAATAAATAATTTTAATTTCTAACTACCTTATTTTATCTATTTCTTTCAATTTTAATGAAACATTTTTATAAATATTACGAAAATTTCGTATAAAAAATTTCTGCAATTGAAAGCACTGAAATCAAACTGTAATCGACAAGTATTTTGAATCGTACCATAAATTTATATTTTATATAAACATTTTTATATATTACTTAAACTTCGTAAAAAGTTTCTGCAATTGAAAGTACTCAAATCAAAAACACCTTTCAAAAAGGTGTCAAAACCCGCAAGTACATGTGTTATCTAATCAAACTTTGAAAATTGTTATCTGATAAATAAATTCTGCAATTCAATCTGACATTGTTATCTGATAAATAAATTCTGCAATTCAATCTGACATTGTTATCTGATAAATAAATTCTGCAATTCAATCTGACATTGTTATCTGATAAATAAATTCTGCTCTAATCAACTTGTAAAATTGTTATCTGATAAATAAAATTGTTATCTGTCTGATAAATTTTAAAGTATAAGATAAAAATATTTTTGATTCTAATTCCCATATTTTCTCTACTTATTATATTTTATTACACCTTTTCTATATCTAACTTACCTATATTCCATAATATTTTTCTGCAATTGAAAGTATTCAATTCGAAAACACCTTCCAAGAAAGTGTCAAAACCCGCAAGTATTGTGCTATTCTAATCAAACTTTGAAAATTGTTATCTGATAAATAAATTCTGCAATTCAATCTGACATTGTTATCTGATAAATAAATAATTTTAATTTCTAACTACCTTATTTTATCTATTTCTTTCAATTTTAATGAAACATTTTTATAAATATTACGAAAATTTCGTATAAAAAATTTCTGCAATTGAAAGAATTGAAATCAAACTGAAATCGACAAGTATTTTGAATCGTACCATAAATTTATATTTTATATAAACATTTTTATATATATTACTTAAACTTCGTAAAAAGTTTCTGCAATTGAAAGCACTGAAATCAAACTGTAATCGACAAGTATTTTGAACCATGCAAAAATTTCTACCAATCTGAATACAGATTTTTTTATATGAAAAGTATCTTACACTATTATTTTTCATTTCTGGCCCTCACATGTTTTACAGTAATAAATAAATAATATTCTAATGATATTAATTTGTGCAAAATTAATTTCTGCAATACTAATAAAATGGACATTTCTTTTTTATTCTTTTAAATAATAAAATAATACTTGCACCACCGTTGGTTAAACGCTTCATATATGTGTTAATTCTGACTATATTAACTGATGTTACATTTTATAAATAATTACATACATCTTAGCTTTTATCTTATTAATTAATTAATTAATTGGTAAAATCATGTAGATTGTATATTGACGAGTCCGTCGCCCTACCGACCAAGCCATCGCAGGCCACTTTTGGGAACTTTATTAGATATAAATAATGATGTCTATTTTATCATTGGTGATGTAGGATATTAAAATTGCCAGATAGTATTGCAATATTTATATATTATTACTCATTGCAGTTTCTTCACGGTATTATATACTTTCATAAATGTAAAGGAATACATCAGTAAGTCAGAATTAACACATATATGAAGCGTTTAACCAACGGTGGTGCAAGTATTATTTTATTATTTAAAAGAATAAAAAAGAAATGTCCATTTTATTAGTATTGCAGAAATTAATTTTGCACAAATTAATATCATTAGAATATTATTTATTTATTACTGTAAAACATGTGAGGGCCAGAAATGAAAAATAATAGTGTAAGATACTTTTCATATAAAAAAATCTGTATTCAGATTGGTAGAAATTTTTGCATGGTTCAAAATACTTGTCGATTACAGTTTGATTTCAGTGCTTTCAATTGCAGAAACTTTTTACGAAGTTTAAGTAATATATATAAAAATGTTTATATAAAATATAAATTTATGGTACGATTCAAAATACTTGTCGATTTCAGTTTGATTTCAATTCTTTCAATTGCAGAAATTTTTTATACGAAATTTTCGTAATATTTATAAAAATGTTTCATTAAAATTGAAAGAAATAGATAAAATAAGGTAGTTAGAAATTAAAATTATTTATTTATCAGATAACAATGTCAGATTGAATTGCAGAATTTATTTATCAGATAACAATTTTCAAAGTTTGATTAGAATAGCACAATACTTGCGGGTTTTGACACTTTCTTGGAAGGTGTTTTCGAATTGAATACTTTCAATTGCAGAAAAATATTATGGAATATAGGTAAGTTAGATATAGAAAAGGTGTAATAAAAATATAAATAAGTAGAGAAATTTTATATACGTTCATAATAATGAATCACATAATTCAATATGTTTCGTGTAGTGATCATTCTTTTAACTTTATAATGATACTTACAAGATCGTGTGTAAAGTTCTTGTTCTTTGTTAATTTTTCATTTAATAATATAAATTGCTCGTTAGTTTTTAAAGGGAATATTTGATTTATTTTTGCTAATTTATCGAGCGACGATTCTTGATGACTATAAAAAATTATATTATTTTATATACTATAACGGGTACGGATTTCGAGTGTCGGCGCAGGTTAGGTCCCTGAATTATCGGCGACGTTCGTCGATAGGACCAAGTCGACTAGCCGGGATAATTGCGAATGGTAGCGCAGTGGTGAGGCTTCTGCCTCGCGCTCCCGGGATCGTGGGTTCGCGCCCCGATACCTTCGTTGATTTTTTTATTCCTTATATTCAATCCGTACCCCGTTACAAATGGCGCCCAACTCAAAAACCCACTTGCCAGAAGAGACGAAGTAGTTTATCTTCGCCTGGCTCATCTTGGACCGAAGTCGGTCATAAACTCCCATCCCCACCACCACAGTCCCGGTGGATTTCCCCGCGAGAACGTCAAAAAGTGCGGAGGTACGACTGTAGGAGAAAAGCCTGTGTTCCCCCTTCCACAGTGTGTATACGTATACGCAGTACACCTCCAAGGTATGCACTAGACGTAGGGGAGCTTGAGTTTCTGGGATCTCAAGCGTGGTGGTGCAAACGCACGGCTATCCCTAACGAGGCTCCCGGTGCTCAGAAAACGGTCTTCTTGACACCGGTCGAGCAGGGACAACCTTCGCCTCTCTAGCCCAGGTGATCGAAGTGATCAAACGGCTCCCCGAGGGCGTAGGTCGCGTTTGGGTGGGGGATATAACGGGTACGGATTTCGAGTGTCGGCGCAGGTTAGGTCCCTGAATTATCGGCGACGTTCGTCGATAGGACCAAGTCGACTAGCCGGGATAATTGCGAATGGTAGCGCAGTGGTGAGGCTTCTGCCTCGCGCTCCCGGGATCGTGGGTTCGCGCCCCGATACCTTCGTTGATTTTTTTATTCCTTATATTCAATCCGTACCCCGTTACAATACTCACATTATAAATGCAGTAACTGGCTACAGAAAAATAGTAAAGTCTTTGGCAACAAAAAATTTGTACATATACATTGTTCAATTTTGAGCACAACTTTATAACGATCTATGCATGCACAGAATGTACTTTCAACGTTCCAAAGCAGTTCTCTTTAGATTTAAAAAGTATAAAGGAATTCGAATGTAATAAATAAATCTTCACAAAATTCATTAAGTTGCAAAAGTCTCAACTACAGTTACTACCTCTCATAGCCAGTCAATAAATTTACATTATTAAAATATATTACTTAATGGTTTCTGGAACATTTCGGCGGATGTCTTGTTGTACCATTGTTTTTAAAATTTTTTGGTTCAGAACTAAATGAATAAAGTATTAAATATTAACAATTTAAAATATATCTTGAATTTATTTATAATTAATTTCCAAAATAGATAGTTTTTATTCTACTTTTAATGGGGTATTGCCCCTAAAATTGGTAAAATGCATGTTTACTTCAAAATTTGTTGTAAATAAATATTATTTTGTTATTAAAGTTATATTTTCATACAGCATTTTCATATAGCAATTCATAAATGCATTTTTGCAGTATACGGAGGATGATAGCACGAAATGAATTATAACCTAAATAACAAAAAAAGATTTATAAATATAAGATTTAGTCGACATCTCCGAAGTACAGTAATTTCCGCATTTTTGTATGTCAATTCGACATTCCGTTTCGCGAAACATTCTAATACGTTCAATAACAACGTAAAAAATCTTAAAAGACTTTCGAAATTTCAATGAAAAAAACAGCCTCGGCCCGGGCTTGAACCGGGACTTGCAGCTTTTTTAGAGCTGGCGCGTCAACCGATTTCGCCACCGAGGACCTTAGCTATTCTCTTCATTGAAATTTCTATTAACACACGATTTTTCAGTCGCAAAAAAATATTTATTTATAACAAATTTTGATATATAAATTCGTTTTACCAATTTTTGGTGTAATAACCCCTTGACTTACGTATTAAATATCTAAATCGTTCTTCCATTGACATTTTTGAAATATCATTATTTGATAACATTTTCGTCGAATACGGACCTTGCTTCTCTAAAATTCAAATTGATATATTTATAATTGCAGTTGACCAGTATTCAGTAATGATTTAATTTTTAGTCTTTAACAATCAACCGTTATTTTGAAGATTTTCTGCTGAATGAAATTTTTTGGAAATATTCAGAGATCAATAACTGTTACCTGTTTATACAAGTTTCTATACCTAAAAAGTGCGTGGATAATAACGAAAACACACGAGTTATAATAGCCCAGTAAGTGCTAGATTTACATATAAACGTTTGGAAAAATTCAGGGATTATTGTCTACCTGCATACTTTTCTTTTACTTGAAAACAATGTAGATATAAACCTAAACCTAAAAGTTAAAATTGCCTCCAGGCTAACCTCGTCAGAAGACCGTCGACGTATAATTATAAATTTATTATTAAAAAACAATAAATATTTTATCGTTACCTTTTTGAGAGATCTGTGAATCATCCACACTATCATCAAGAGCTGCATTAGCAGCAGTAATATCGGTAGTAACTGTTGTAGTCATACATTTTTGTATCTTTCTGGGAGAATGAACGTATTTCTCCGATACAATTTTTGGTTTCGTGTTGTTATTTTTGTTTCCAGTCGTATCTGCTAGTTTTATCTTATGTTCTACTTTTACATTATCATTTCTACTTTCAACTACAATATAGAATTAATTGAGACATTTAAAATATATTTATACAGTTGTATATTTCTACCTGAGAGAAGATTCGGTAATTCATTTTTCCAAACATCGGCTTTTGTTCGCGTATTTATACGCTTTAAATTTGAAAAAAAGGCACGGTTAAGAGTAAATCTTTTTGCCATCCCTTTTGTCACGTATTTACGCGCGTTTTTCTTAATATATGAGCGTTTAGAAGCATACCATAAGAAAATACATATTTTGAGCGGCATGGCCAACACGTTGGAAGAACATATGACAAGGAAATTCCCAAATAGAACCATAGTTCATTGTTTCACGGGAATTTCAAAGGAGTTTTATGAGCGGTAGAGTAGGCAGCCGTCGTGTCCCCGTATATACCTAGCTCTAACCATATGTTTCTCGATTGTCGACTGCTAGTGAGTTGAAACAAACAGCGATATACCGAATGGTACGCTAAAGGGAACTACACATGGAATACATCCCCACCCTAACCCTGACCAAGACCCTGATTGACAGATCTTTGACGGACGAGCGACACTTCGAGTCTAGCCAGCAACCGGGCAACTTGTACCTTTTCACGGCATTGTGTGTTATTGATCATTTTGCGAGGTTGATTATAAACTATTGTGTGACGTGTATCTGGTGTTCGCGATTTCTGTGCGTGTGTGTGTGAATACCTGGGCAGTGCCTGCCCAATCTTTGGACATCTCAATATTAGCGTGATCGCTTGATATAACTGGACTAAACATCGCCGTTACATCCAGGTGGTCGACCGTGATCGTGTCGAATCCTGGATTGTGTTGGAACACACCGGATCGCGACGCCAGCGTACACGTAAGGGAAGGATCGCTAGTTGCGCGAGCGATTCCATTTTATGTATTCATAGTCCGTTATTATTACTATTATTATTGTTATTATTATTATTCCTAGTTTAGTAACAGTTTCCAATTGTAATAAGTTTAATGTAAGTTATTTAGTAATTATATCAGGATAAATTAGATACTTAGATATATATCAAGGCTTTTTCCCCACATCAACTGGGGTTTTTTAATGCCGATATATTTAATTTACGTTAAAATAAATTTAATTCTATTTTCACTTTAAATTGTGTATCTTTATTATCTGGCACGATCCTCCACCTATCCTAACCACCGAACTCACATGATAATTGCCTTTATATTAATTTACTTAATAATTTCTTTTCCTATTTAACGAGACTTATAAACATGGTGCCCCGGGTGAGGAAGGTGGAATTGTGCTAGATTTAATGATACGGTTCAATACTTGATATATAAAAGGAAACAAAAATCTAATATACTAAAATTTACATCTTATCAGTAGTTATTTGTATGTCGATTCGCTTCAGGTTATCAACTAATTTTTATAACGTGTTTGCTGATACGTCTTGTTTAAATTATCGAACTGCGCTGTGCTATTTTAAGTTTTTCGTTTAAGGTTATTGACTGTAACTTCCGTATGTATTAATTCTTCGTTTCAGATTAAATATTTAAGGTAGTTAATCTAGCAATACCTTGCGTTTGTGTGAATGTGCTCAAGTGTCGGTATTTGTGATTCTTATTTGCTATTGTGTGTTAAAACTTATTATCTGAGTTACAAAGAGAAATGGCTCCGTTAGCCTTAAAAAAGCTTGTATCTTTACAAAACGCGCGTGTATCAGAAATTGAACTGTTGAGCGCTCGACTAAAGGAGAAGGCGCGTGATAGTTTTAATTTAAATATCGTTAATTCCCGTATCGAAACGTTGAAGGAGGTATGGAGCGATGCGCGATCGACACACGAGGAGATCGTTGTACGCGATGAGGCCGCAATTGACTCTTATACTACCAGCGGAGTAATGACAAAACTACAAGTATTATATGAAGATACACTTGACTTTCTTTTAACATTAAAATCAGACTTGACACTGACAGAAACTGTTTTACCATCGGGATCACCAACTTACCGAATGACTGAATTCGAACCCCGCGCGGCTAAGCTCCCAAAACTAGACCTACCTTCATTCTCCGGTAGATATGAAGATTGGGAGAATTTTTGTGATTTGTTCACGACATTAGTTCATAATGCATCTCGATTATCCGACGCGACGAAATTGCAATATTTAAAAACTTGTTTAAGAGGTACCGCGGCCGACCTTGTAAAGAACGTTGCTACTACGAACGCAAACTATCTGACGACTTGGCAGGCATTGAAAGCGCGTTTTCACAATCCGCGACTCATTGTTAATAATCATTTGCGAGCACTTTTAGATATGCCCTATCTAAAGAAAGAATCTGCGGTGGAATTACGAAGTTTCGCGGACGAAGCTCAACGCATTATTCGCGCGCTAACAAATTTACAGATGCCTGTCGAATATTGGGATGTATGGTTTGTTTTTATTTTAGCTGCACGTTTAGACCCCGATTCGCGCAAAGCTTGGGAAGCCGATTTAAGCATAAAGGATCGCCGCACTCTTATTAATGCTACGCTTGATAATAATAACGCGAATTCACTCGAGCGGTTTCCAAAATTTAGTGAGTTAGCAGAATTTTTGGAACAAAGATCTCAAACTCTGAGCATGATCGCGTCTGAAGGTAGTACATCGGATAGAAGGTTAGTTCCGCCGACGAAACCTCTTTCAAGTGCGCGAAAAGTATATCACGCGTCTAGTTCACAGACTCGCACAGATCGAAAAGTAAAATGCCCGTTGTGCGATAACACGCACGCCCTTTACCAATGCTATCGGTTTAAAGCCAAAACGCCATATGAACGTCGTCGAGACGTACGTCGATTGCAGCTCTGTTTTAATTGCCTCGGGCCGCATAGAGTCTCCGAATGTGTCTCATTAAGTAAATGCGCGACCTGTAAAGAACGGCATCATACCATGATTCATCTCAGTTCATCGACTAGTAACGCTTCCTTTGATAACCGGGATAGTAAACCAATAAAAAATGATGACGAAGACGTTAATTCCGCAAGTAGCGTGAACGCTCTTACAACTAGCTTCTCTCCGCGAAGTTATCATGTTATTCTAGCTACCGCTCAACTAACACTCGTTGGACCAAACGGAAATCAAACACGCGTACGAGCCTTACTCGATCAAGGATCCGAAGCTTCCTTTGTTACAAACTCTGTCGCGAGTCTGGTCGGACTAACTAAACGTCGGGTAAACGTCCCATTAACTGGTCTAGGTACTAATACCGCGGGTACGGCACGATTTGCCACGCGATTTACAATAAAATCGTTGACTGAGGCTTCCATAGAAATTGAAACTGATGCTTTTATACTTCCGAAATTAACATCCCGTTTACCAGCGCGTCGCCCGATGGGTCTCGATTTGAGTATATTTTCAAACTTATCTCTCGCAGATCCACATTTTTATATACCGGACTCAATCGATGTTATATTAGGCGCGGATATATACAGTCAGCTGATTCGCTCAGAAGTTAAGAAATTTGCCGATTCAGGTTTGGTTGCACAAAATACAGTTCTCGGATGGATAGTCTCCGGTCCAGTTTGTACGATCGCGTCACGACGGGCGGCAACCCAAACGTTACATTGCGCGACGGAAAACAAATTAGATGAAATTATACAACGTTTTTGGAGCATTGATTAACAATACAATAAAGGAGCGATGAATCGAACAAAGCATTGTACGAACTAATCAATAGCTCTCTTATACGTAAATATTCGTCCGGTGGACGAAGGCGGGCGGTGTGTTCGCGTATTTATACGCTTTAAATTTGAAAAAAAGGCACGGTTAAGAGTAAATCTTTTTGCCATCCCTTTTGTCACGTATTTACGCGCGTTTTTCTTAATATATGAGCGTTTAGAAGCATACCATAAGAAAATACATATTTTGAGCGGCATGGCCAACACGTTGGAAGAACGTATGACAAGGAAATTCCCAAATAGAACCATAGTTCATTGTTTCACGGGAATTTCAAAGGAGTTTTATGAGCGGTAGAGTAGGCAGCCGTCGTGTCCCCGTATATACCTAGCTCTAACCATATGTTTCTCGATTGTCGACTGCTAGTGAGTTGAAACAAACAGCGATATACCGAATGGTACTCTAAAGGGAACTACACATGGAATACATCCCCACCCTAACCCTGACCAAGAACCTGATTGACAGATCTTTGACGGACGAGCGACACTTCGAGTCTAGCCAGCAACCGGGCAACTTGTACCTTTTCACGGCATTGTGTGTTATTGATCATTTTGCGAGGTTGATTATAAACTATTGTGTGACGTGTATCTGGTGTTCGCGATTTCTGTGCGTGTGTGTGTGAATACCTGGGCAGTGCCTGCCCAATCTTTGGACATCTCAATATTAGCGTGATCGCTTGATATAACTGGACTAAACATCGCCGTTACATCCAGGTGGTCGACCGTGATCGTGTCGAATCCTGGATTGTGTTGGAACACACCGGATCGCGACGCCAGCGTACACGTAAGGGAAGGATCGCTAGTTGCGCGAGCGATTCCATTTTATGTATTCATAGTCCGTTATTATTACTATTATTATTGTTATTATTATTATTCCTAGTTTAGTAACAGTTTCCAATTGTAATAAGTTTAATGTAAGTTATTTAGTAATTATATCAGGATAAATTAGATACTTAGATATATATCAAGGCTTTTTCCCCACATCAACTGGGGTTTTTTAATGCCGATATATTTAATTTACGTTAAAATAAATTTAATTCTATTTTCACTTTAAATTGTGTATCTTTATTATCTGGCACGATCCTCCACCTATCCTAACCACCGAACTCACATGATAATTGCCTTTATATTAATTTACTTAATAATTTCTTTTCCTATTTAACGAGACTTATAAACAGCTTTTAATGTTTTTTCTGTATTGTTGCATTCTTTGATCTCAGCAATAGCTTTTTAATGCATAAAAAAATAAATCCTAAATTAATAACTACAATAATATATTGTGTGTCTAGGGCGTAAAGTGGGCTTTTTTAAGCCGAGTGTGGTTTTGCAGAAACACACGAGGCATAAAAGCCCATTTAGCCCTTGGCGCACACCATATTTTTTGTGACAAGTGCACGAATGTTCGCGTTTGAAGGGCTCTAAAAATAGGGACACTATGCCAATATTGCGCTGTAATTAATAAATTTATATATATATATATATATATGGACAAGTATGTGTAAGTGTCCGTGTGCGTGTGTGTACATGTATGTGAGCGTGTGTGTGTTTGTATACGACTAAGTAAAAGTCTAAATCTACGCAGGGGACGCAAAAGGGGGTCTATAAAGAAAACGCCCGCTGCTGAAAAAAATCGCCCGCCTGAAAAAAAAACTGCCCGTTCCTCGAGGTTTAGCGGGCGTTTTCTTTATGGGCGCAAAAGGACTACTGTAGTCCCTATTTTTAGGGCACAAAAACGCGAACATTAACATATACATATATATATATATATATATATATATATATGCATATTCAATGATAATTACCATTTTGTTTTCTCTTTTTTAGAGTCAGTAAATTCTCGTCTGAGGAGGAAAGTTTCTTTTTTTTTCGCAAATGCCTCAGACTTTTATCATTTGCATTAATTCTTGCGTTTTCAAAATCCGAATTATTTTCTATTAAATTACATTTCTCTATCGACTCCTCATAAGACGTTGAAACTGTAATATAAATAATATCCTTATTTTTATATACAAAAAAGTAATGGCTGGTTGTTGTGAAAACTGAAATGGCTATCTGGTTTACCAACCAGCTTACGTTTTGCGTATGCGTCTAAAATATTGTAGGTTAGACTTGACAGCGCGGAAAAAAGTAAAGTTTTTCAAATATTAACGTGTTTTTATAATTAAATAAAATTTATTATCTATCTACAGGGTGTCCTATTTTAAATAACGGATGAGAATATCTCAAAAAATATTGGAAAACTTTCTATACAAAAGTTGTAGGGTTTTTAAGGGGCCAACTGACGGTGATATTAACCATAACCTGAGGTCAAGGGTTAAGGTCATTTGAAGGACAAAATGTTTTTTTCAAATAGGAATCACTACTTTTGACCTCGGAAATGGAAAGGGCGGGAAATTTTACGTTCAGTATGATCTTGGCCAAGGTTATGGTCAAGGTCATGGTCAGGACCAAAACAGTAAACGCGTACAGACCTTACGAAAAAAGCCAACCCTATAAAAATATTGAGATGCAGGAGCTGTAGGGTTGCAAGAAAGCCAACTGACGGTATCCTTGACCGTCACCTCAAAGACAAAGGTCAAGGTCATGTTAGGAATTTTAAGATCTCGACGATCACTCGCTCTCAGCCTTACCCAGGATTAACGACGTGGATGTGGCGAGTTTCTAATCCCTTTGTGTGTGTGTGTGTGTGTGTGTGTGTGTGTGTGTGTGTGTGTCATAAACCTCATAAATTAATAGATTTTGAGATAAATGGCTTTGAAAATAGAAAATTTTCTAAAAAATTGAAAAATTTCCTTTTTTCATGGTGGAATAACTCTTAGGCAAATTATTTTTAACACCTAAAATTTTTTTTCTATCTTGAAGATATTTCCAGCCTGTTTTTAAATTTTGGAGCGATTTAAAATTTTCATCGTACCACTTGACGTGAAATAGCCCATATATATATGCCCCGTCACTGCGTGATATAATGACTCCCTCTGCTTCGCCTCGAGGCCAACTTCACGCAGTGACTGAACTTCAACGTTCCTCTTTTGTACCATTTTAAATGTCAATTTTTTATTTTTAAAATTCGTTTATTTTTAATGTTACCGTTAAAATGACTATATATTTGTAAAATAGCGATTTGTAGAAAATAAATAAATTAATTTTTTTGTTTCAAGGTTTGTTCATTTATCTTATCATTTGTCTTTTTTAAAAAATTCATAGTTGGAAAAATTATTTTCGTTCAAATATTAGGTCATATTATCTTGGATGAGTTCTTTGGCTGGATGTAGAGCAAATAGCGTCCAAGATATTTGAGTTAGAAAAGTGTTGTACCTTTATTCATAGCGTAAAATCATCCGCTTTTCAGCTTCAACCTCTTATTTTGTTAATTTTTAGAGTAGTTTTTAGAGAAATATTAAGATTTAGTGTTTGTACAAATTTATTTAATTAATTAACGAGTTATCAATATAGAGGGAGGCATAATTTGATAAAATTGAATCTAAATGAGTTTTTTTAATTATATAATTAATATTTTAATGTTATAAGCATTGTTAATCAGCAATTGAGATACAAATAGGTGAAAAGAATTGATTAAATGTCGAAACAGCGTATCCAATTAACTCTCTAAATCCTGAAGAGTGATTTTTTCACTCTTCAAGAGTATGAGTACTCAAATCACTCGTTTTCGACTTATTTTGTCAGGAATTCACTCTTAAAAGAGTCAATTTAGTCACTCGTTAACAAAGAGTGATTTAAATGACTCGAAATAAAAGAGTGAAAATTCTTTTTTTTATTATGACTATTCAAAGATTTAAATCTTCAAACATTGTCGATTCTTCCGTTATTTTCGTATACATTTTTAATAAGATCTGAAGATATTTATTTAATGGCGCATAATGTCGTCAATTGCAATTAAATTACCTAAGGTAGGTAGAAAATAGAATTAATTTACTTAACTAATTGTAGGTTAATATGTAATATTATTTAATTATAATTTTTTATTTTATGCAGGAAACATTAGAAGACTATGAGGCGCTTGCACAATATCTATTGAAACAAAAAATTCATTCCCAAGCTGTAGAAATTTTAAAAGGTGTATTTTATTAAAAATACAATATATATATTAAAATTTTAATTGTAGCTAATAGTTACTTTATAAAAATCACATGTAAGTGAAGAATTATTAAACATTGCTCTTAAAAATCAAGTTTATGAAATAGAATAAAAGAGGTTTAAAGTTGTTACAATTGTTATATTATACATTTGTATAGTACATACATAAATATATTTTATATATATATTATTTATATAAGAACGCATAAAAATAGCTATAAATAATTTTCCAGGGAAAGCATCACTGACTATAACTTCTTAGGTGTACTTTCCATATATTTTTAAAAGAAACATAAACATGGATCAATTAAATGGCTGTAAATGCGATAGAAAAGTTAATAGCATAGAAGAATTAAAAATACATTATAAACATGATCACTTAATTTTATTAACCACAATTCAAAAATCAGGCTTTACGTGTAACAATGGCAATAAACTGCCAGACATTTTGTTCATTTTAAATCTTCAATACAACATATAAAACTATCTCATTTACCTAAAGAAAATAATATTGAAAATGAAAATAATTGTGAAGAAGCGAATGTTAGTTGCCAGGAACAAACTGAAGCACCAGAAGAAATTGGCCCAATGGATTTCGATGACAGTGTTACAATAGAAAATTTTGAACCCTTGGGGATTTTTTGTTCCGCAAGTAAAATGTATTATTATACAGGATTATTGATGCCTGTGATATTTTTATTGGAGATGTTTTAGACTATTTTTCTTTTAAAGTAACAAAGTTTAAAAAAAAATATATTGATTTAGAATTGCTAGAAACTAAAGAACTATTAAGTAAATATTAAGAGAATTGGTGAGCTAATATATACTCAAAATGTAAATATTGTGTTTAATTTTAATTATTAATAATTAATCAAATTTTAGATACTAAGATAATTTCAGTATCTCTACACGAACAAGGACAAGTTTTTAGGAAAATTTACCTCCTACTACGTACCTAGAATTTTAAAATATTGCAAAAAGTCAAACCTCAGTTTTTAACACAAGTTACTGACATTGCGTGGATGATAGTTTAAAAGCTTTGATTTTATTGCCTCTACTTTTACCATTGGAAGACTAATGTATTATATTTTTTATTTACAAATTATTAAAATACATTTTTTTATTTTATTGATATTTTACATTTATATAACGTTTTATAATAATAAAATTATTTAAATATTTTAGGATACAATTAATAAAATATTACTTATGTCGACTGTAGTATAACTAAATTAATTAATATTTTTATCGGTCTTACAGTCAATTATATGGGCAGTCAGATTGCCCCTACTTATAATCACCCCCGAAGAATCTATAAAAATAATAAAAATAAAAAAATAAATAATAAAAAATAAAAACACTAACTGAAAATAAAAACAAATTATTAATAAAGCAATCTGACTGCCCCCCTGCACCAAAAATCTACTAACCCCAAATATGCTGTGCCTGATGAGGAGCAGCAGCGAGCTCGAAACGTCGGACAGCATATTTGGGGTTAGTAGATTTTTGGTGCAGGGGGGCAGTCAGATTGCTTTATTAATAATTTGTTTTTATTTTCAGTTATAGTGTTTTATTTTTTATTTTTATTATTTTTATTATTTTTATTATTTTTAAAGATTCTTCGGGGGTGATTATAAGTAGGGGCAATCTGACTGCCCATATAATTGACTGTAAGACCGATAAAAATATTAATTAATTTTAGGATGCAAGCAAAAGCAGAGAATGTAGATTTTTCTACTAAGAAAATCCCAAACGAAAATCTTATAAGATTTATAGAGGTAATAAAAATATTATTATTATTATTAATATTATTATTTGTATAAGAAAATTATTTATATATATATATATAAAAATAAGGCTATCGCGCCTTTTGATATAATATATATATATATGGGTGGTTCTCTGTGACATCAAAGATGAAAAAAATAAATATTGCTATAACTGTGGGAATATGTTTTAGAAGTATCCAGTAGTTCTCCTGAATTTTTTCAGATTTTTTCTGGGCCATTATTTTAAGTTACAGAGAGTCAAAGTTGACATTTTAGCACTTTTTTGCATTATATGCCCATTTTCATGAATTTTTAGCTCCCAGGGGATGCATTTTTCACTAAAAATATAAGTATGACTTTTTTTGTAAAATTTTCCGAACTTTTCATTAAAAATACTTTTAAAGACATAAATGTATGCTGTCACACACAGTTATAGCAATATTTATTTTTTTCGTCTTCGATGTCACAGAGAACCACCCATATATATATATATATATACTAGGGGGGCTTCGCCCCCCTGCGCGCTTCGCGCGCCAACCCCCTATTTTTAATTTCGAAAAAGGTTTTCGTAATTAATTTATTTAAAATAATGTTTTAAATTGTATTATTTTTCACTACCATGGACACCTTAAAATTAACAGATTCACACAACACCTTGGAGGTATTGCTATAGTTATTATAATTTATAAATAAAAGTTTACCAAAATTTAGTGTAATGAAATCAGAATAAAATAATAAAAAAAAATAAGACATATTAAATGTCACTGTAAATTTTAAACTATATGAATTCTTATAAAACTTAAATTTATATTTTAATAATTATAAATGTTAATGAAAAATTAACTTACCAAAAATAGTAAAGTACATATACTTACTAAATTGTAGTATTTTAGTTAACAACTTATTAAAATTTGGATTATTTTAAACCGTTATAAATAGAAATTCACCTTCTAAAATTAATTTATTTAATGTTCTATGTCATTAATATTTTGTACTTTAATAGTAATCAACTTTCTTCTTAATTAAATTAATTTTTGTATTATTTTAAAGAATTATTTATAAAATTTTAGCGCTATATAAATAAAAACCTGTTTCTTCCATTTATCCCGTGATTCGTAATTTGCACTCTCTTTCAAAATTTGCGTTTTAATCCATAATTATATCCAATTTATTTTTACTATGCAGAGCCCAAATATTTATTTTGATTATTATAAACAAATTCATTTCTTAAATATCCTTCTATTTCTAATAAATACATACTTGTTTATTTAAAATATTGTGTTATATAAATATAAATTATCTACACACTTATATATCCATACAATTTTGAAATATTAATTTAAAAAATATTTAAATTAAACGGTCCTAAATTAATAGTTTTTGAGATAAATAGCTTTGAAAATAATAATTTCTCTAAAAAATTGTAAAATTTCCATTTTTCATGGTGGAATAACTCTTAGGCAAATTATTTTTAACACCTCAAATTTTTTTTCTATCTTCTGGAAGATATTTCCAGTCTGTTCACAAAATTTGGAGTGATTTCAAATTTTCATCGTACCACTGATGTGAAATAGCCCATATATATGGTAATGAACAATTAACTTACCAAAAATAGTAAAGTACATATACTTACTAAATTGTAGTATTTTAGTTAACAACTTATTAAAATTTTGGATTATTTTAAACCGTTATAAATAGAAATTCACCTTCTAAAATTAATTTATTTAATGTTCTATGTCATTAATATTTTGTACTTTAATAGTAATCAAACTTTCTTCTTAATTAAATTAATTTTTGTATTATTTTTAAAGAATTATTTATAAAATTTTAGCGCTATATAAATAAAAACCTGTTTCTTCCATTTATCCCGTGATTCGTAATTTGCACTCTCTTTCAAAATTTGCGTTTTAATCCATAATTATATCCAATTTATTTTTACTATGCAGAGCCCAAATATTTATTTTGATTATTATAAACAAATTCATTTCTTAAATATCCTTCTATTTCTAATAAATACATACTTGTTTATTTAAAATATTGTGTTATATAAAAATATTAATTTAAAAAATATTTAAATTAACGGTCCTAAATAATAGTTTTTTGAAAATCTATTCAAATGTAATTCGTATTTTATATTGCCACTGTTAAAATTTGAATTTTCTTTTGCTATACTGTTTATAATAGAATTATCTTAAAAATGCAATAATTAATATATTTAATTTTTAACCCATTGTATATATCTATGGATATTTGGAAAAGTGTATGTTATAATTGATTAATATTTATTAATCTTCAAACATTTGCATCTGTATTTAAAGCATTACATTGCATTTTAGATCCGTTATTATTATTGGGTATATGTTTAAAAATTTTATGAGTTTTATCAAGAATGAGTAGACAAATACACATTCTTTCAAGTTATGTTCACAACTTTTTTTTTGCGCACGGAAAAAATACGTATATTATGTATCTCTTGAAAAAACAATTTTAAAATATATATATATTATATAATTTTTAATAAAAGTTAATAATAATTGAATTTGTTAAAAAAAATAGAAAATATTTTAACTTGTTTTATAATAAATTATGAATTATTAATAATAAATTATTTTTCTAAATTTTAACGTAGGCTTGTCCCTTTAAAATAGATTAATGTTTATTATCCGTTAACTTATGGTTCTACAGTTTATTTAATGTCCATTTTATAAATAATTTTCATTATTTTCATTACTTTCGTTAATGAATACTATCATAGTACGCATTTATAAATCTCAATTTCGCACTATAAAGAGGGTATCGTTAACAGCCAATCGGGACGCGGAGTGAGAGAGAGAGCATCTACTCTTCGATATATTGCTTTCTCTGTCACACTGACCACGCTCTCACACTACTGCGTGCTGCCTCCAGTAGTATATGCTCTAAGGTAGTGCCTCTCCTTATCCACGAATCCGCCTGAAGGATACTACAAACTAGATACTACCTAACTACAAAGGGAACATTTGGAGTTTTGGATATTCCATTGGCCCAAAAGAAATTTTCCCAAAAAGTCTTCGCGTACCCTAATTTTTTCTGTCCCTCCAAGTTGAACCGTTCGTGTACGCTAACCTCAACTTTCGCGTACGCTAACCTAGCAGTTGTGCCACGTGCGTGATTAAAAATATCGTCGTGCCGGGACGTATTTTCGCTTTACGAGCACGGCGAGCCGCGAGGTGCTCGATGACGGCTTCGACATTTTTTTTGCGTTCATCATAGCACATCTATCCTTTTTTTTCAAGCAAGTTAGACTTTCCAAAAGTGACGGATTATATTATAAATACATTTGCTTGGACTTACAAAAAAAAATCTATCTCGAGTGTATGTAACTAGGCTATGATATAAAAATGTGTTACACTTACATACGAGTGCTACTTGAAAGTGTTAAAAACGATAATTAATTGTAATTTTGCTGATAATGAGTATATATGCTTACCCAAATCCCACTTCACATACTTCACATTATACACTCTCCAATTATCTTCTGGCGTTTTTCTTTTAATTATGGCCTTCGTTACTCTCAATTTGTCGTCATAAGGAGGCCAAGAAACAACTTTACCTTCGTTCATCAACCAAAAATCTGGCACAGGAGAAAGTTGCTCTGGATCTTCCTCGAAGGTAACAATATGCCATAAATCTTTCATTGTGTCTGGTAATTACAAAGTCAACTTATATTATCTTTCACAAGGTATATACAATAGTTCGACAATTGCAACTCTTAAACTGTTTAATCAGTTTTGGTTAATAAAACATGTTTTTCAATGTGTTGTCGTGGAAATAAACAAACAACATTCTCTTTATTTTCACATTCAACGCCTCGTTTCAAGCTGACTTCAGCCATAGTGATGAAATCAAAAACTGCCAGTTTTCTGTGTGTTCTCAATTATTGATTAAATACAGTTATTAGAGTATAGTCACAGAGACAATAAGATATTATAATCATCTTGATTTTCAATAACAGAGGACAAAGGAGAAAATTATCTTAGTAGTATATCATTAAATAATGCTTTCATCTAATTTGAGTCCTTCACCATTTACATGTAAGCAAAATTTTTTATAAAAATTCTTTTTCTTTTTATCGAAATTATAGATCATTGCACGTTTCAATAGTCAGCTATTCATAGTACCAAATTTGATTACTCTTTTGCAAGGTTCTGTGGACTAGCATATTGGACAAAGATATACAAAGCAATTTTATTAGTGATTCGTATTGGAATAGAATGTACTAGGAGTTGATACAAAATCCTACACAGCATTTTGTTGCAGTTTCATATAAAAGAATATAAAAGCAGCTACTCTGGCAGTGTATTTGCAGAGACAGTAAGTTTCCAATCATCTTGATTTCACATAACGGAGGTTGAATGTGGAAACATCAAGCCATTTAGTAATATTAAATAGTTTATATATCTAATGCAAGGTCTTTCTTCATTTACATGTAAGTAACATTTTTAGAAAAATACTATGGATGTACTTTTCCTGGAAATTATATAATTATTCCATCGCATTGTTCAATTATTAGGTCCTCAAGGTTGTACCAGGTCAGTGTACTCTTGTTCAGGGTTTTGTTAACTCTGGGCACAAATAATGTCAAAGGCATAAGGTAAATTGTCAGTTGTAAATCAAAAAGTTGAAAATTTCAGCCAATAGGCTGAAATTTTAATACTAACGATTAAATGTCAGTCTAATCGTACTTGAATGGAACAGAATTTAAAAATATTGTAATTTAAAAAATTAATTTGCAGTATTATTGCAAAAAATTGAATATTATGTAAAAATCAGATAAATTATTTTTTTAAATAAATATTTTGAGTGCTTTTAGTACTTAGTGTTAAACTTTCAGCCTATTCGATGAGAAACTGCTAGAGATATCCTGCGGTAAGTGCATTATGGTAAAAGATCGTAATAGTACACAGAACCGTAAATTGGCGTTATAACATAGTTATGTGGTAAATAAATTAGCTAAAAAAATTTTTAATAAAAGTTAATAATAATTGAATTTGTTAAAAAAAATAGAAAATATTTTAACTTGTTTTATAATAAATTATGAATTATTAATAATAAATTATTTTTTCTAAATTTTAACGTAGGCTTGTCCCTTTAAAATAGATTTAATGTTTATTATCCGTTAACTTATGGTTCTACAGTTTATTTAATGTCCATTTTATAAATAATTTTCATTATTTTCATTACTTTCGTTAATGAATACTATCATAGTACGCATTTATAAATCTCAATTTCGCACTATAAAGAGGGTATCGTTAACAGCCAATCGGGACGCGGAGTGAGAGAGAGAGCATCTACTCTTCGATATATTGCTTTCTCTGTCACACTGACCACGCTCTCACACTACTGCGTGCTGCCTCCAGTAGTATATGCTCTAAGGTAGTGCCTCTCCTTATCCACGAATCCGCCTGAAGGATACTACAAACTAGATACTACCTAACTACAAAGGGAACATTTGGAGTTTTGGATATTCCATTGGCCCAAAAGAAATTTTCCCAAAAAGTCTTCGCGTACCCTAATTTTTTCTGTCCCTCCAAGTTGAACCGTTCGTGTACGCTAACCTCAACTTTCGCGTACGCTAACCTAGCAGTTGTGCCACGTGCGTGATTAAAAATATCGTCGTGCCGGGACGTATTTTCGCTTTACGAGCACGGCGAGCCGCGAGGTGCTCGATGACGGCTTCGACATTTTTTTTGCGTTCATCATAGCACATCTATCCTTTTTTTTCAAGCAAGTTAGACTTTCCAAAAGTGACGGATTATATTATAAATACATTTGCTTGGACTTACAAAAAAAATCTATCTCGAGTGTATGTAACTAGGCTATGATATAAAAATGTGTTACACTTACATACGAGTGCTACTTGAAAGTGTTAAAAACGATAATTAATTGTAATTTTGCTGATAATGAGTATATATGCTTACCCAAATCCCACTTCACATACTTCACATTATACACTCTCCAATTATCTTCTGGCGTTTTTCTTTTAATTATGGCCTTCGTTACTCTCAATTTGTCGTCATAAGGAGGCCAAGAAACAACTTTACCTTCGTTCATCAACCAAAAATCTGGCACAGGAGAAAGTTGCTCTGGATCTTCCTCGAAGGTAACAATATGCCATAAATCTTTCATTGTGTCTGGTAATTACAAAGTCAACTTATATTATCTTTCACAAGGTATATACAATAGTTCGACAATTGCAACTCTTAAACTGTTTAATCAGTTTTGGTTAATAAAACATGTTTTTCAATGTGTTGTCGTGGAAATAAACAAACAACATTCTCTTTATTTTCACATTCAACGCCTCGTTTCAAGCTGACTTCAGCCATAGTGATGAAATCAAAAACTGCCAGTTTTCTGTGTGTTCTCAATTATTGATTAAATACAGTTATTAGAGTATAGTCACAGAGACAATAAGATATTATAATCATCTTGATTTTCAATAACAGAGGACAAAGGAGAAAATTATCTTAGTAGTATATCATTAAATAATGCTTTCATCTAATTTGAGTCCTTCACCATTTACATGTAAGCAAAATTTTTTATAAAAATTCTTTTTCTTTTTATCGAAATTATAGATCATTGCACGTTTCAATAGTCAGCTATTCATAGTACCAAATTTGATTACTCTTTTGCAAGGTTCTGTGGACTAGCATATTGGACAAAGATATACAAAGCAATTTTATTAGTGATTCGTATTGGAATAGAATGTACTAGGAGTTGATACAAAATCCTACACAGCATTTTGTTGCAGTTTCATATAAAAGAATATAAAAGCAGCTACTCTGGCAGTGTATTTGCAGAGACAGTAAGTTTCCAATCATCTTGATTTCACATAACGGAGGTTGAATGTGGAAACATCAAGCCATTTAGTAATATTAAATAGTTTATATATCTAATGCAAGGTCTTTCTTCATTTACATGTAAGTAACATTTTTAGAAAAATACTATGGATGTACTTTTCCTGGAAATTATATAATTATTCCATCGCATTGTTCAATTATTAGGTCCTCAAGGTTGTACCAGGTCAGTGTACTCTTGTTCAGGGTTTTGTTAACTCTGGGCACAAATAATGTCAAAGGCATAAGGTAAATTGTCAGTTGTAAATCAAAAAGTTGAAAATTTCAGCCAATACAATATTACATCTAATACTTTATTTTTAACACTTGTAGGAATAGTACATTGAAATGCACTAGGATACTGGACGAAGATTTATAAAGCAAATTTGCTGATTAGTATTAGAATAAAAAGTATTAGGAATTTGGACAAAAAAGTATATACCAATTTTCTTGCTGTTTCATTAAAAGAAAATAAAGCAGCTTGTATTCTGACAGTGGATTCACAGAGACAATAAGATTTTGATCATCTTGATTTCAAATAACGGAGGCTGAATTGGCAACATCAAGCCATTGTGTAAGATTAAATAGTATTTATACCTAATTCAAACGCTCTTCCTTTTCTTGTAAGTAAAATTTTTTGAAAAGTACTCTAGATGTATTTTAGTAAAGGTTATAAAAACATTCCATTTTATTGTTTAATTATTATAGGTCTTCAAGGTGGTACCAGCTGTGCATACTCTTGTTCAGGGTTTCATTAACTATAGGAACAAATAATGTCAAAGGCAAACGGATTTAATAGAACTTAACCTCCCTAAAATTAAATTATTTAACATCATCGCCCAAGAGTTCTATCGTCATTATAATTGTACTTTAGAGTATAAAACTTTCTTCTTAATTAAATTAATTTTTGTATTAGCTTTAAAGAATTATTTATAACATTTTAGCGGTATATAAATAAAAACCTGTTTCTTCCATTTCTCCCGTAATTCGCAATTTGCACCCTCTTTCAAAATTTGCGTTGTAATCCATAATTATATCCAATTTATTTTTCCCTTTAGTTACAGAGCCCATATATTTATTTTAACTATTATAAACAAAGGCATTCCTTAAATAACCTTTTGTTTCTAATAAATACATACTTGTTTATATAAAATATTGTTTTATATAAATATACGTAATCTACTTACTTATATATCCATACAATTTTTAAATTTTGATTTGAATAATATTTAAATTAAATACTACTAAAATAATAATTATCGAAAAATTTTTGAAATGTAATTCGTATTTTATATTGCCTCTGTTAAAATTTGAATTTTCTTTTGCCATTACTGTTTATAATAGAATTATCTTAAAAATGCAATAATTAATGTATTAATTTTTAATTTATTGTATATTTCACATATAGCTATTTGAAAAAGTGTATGTTATACTTGATTAATATTTATTTTATATTAATATTGAATTTTGTTGGTCTTGCTGAGCTAACGTCTAACGACTCTAAGAACTCCAAGTTGCTCGCTCGAAAAGGCACGACAATTCGCCGCGTATCAATCCCGAGGACAACATTATGAAGGCCACAAGCCGCCAGACATAAACCAAAAGAAGAAGCAAATAAATACTAAGTAATAAAATTGAAAATATTTTAATAAGAAAGAAAGAAATTTTAAGTCTATGTGTTTCGTCTTGGGACCGTCTGCCAGAACTCATCAGTGGGGCGCAGACGGTCCCTGCCCCAGACACACAAGACAGTATTATTGAATCAAAATAATGATAAACTTAAAATTTTGATATCGTAAAAACGAATGAACGGAGCCTATATAAGTACACATATGATGGAAAATCTGATTGTGGATGGAAAAGTGCCCCCTAACATCAGAGTATGTACTATGGACATAATCTTAAACCAAAGTCCTGTTATTATTAAAAATATAATTTTTTCTCGCCCAGGCAAAAGTTTTTAAATTAATATTGAATTTTGTTGGTCTTGCTGAGCTAACGTCTAACGACTCTAAGAACTCCAAGTTGCTCGCTCGAAAAGGCACGACAATTCGCCGCGTATCAATCCCGAGGACAACATTATGAAGGCCACAAGCCGCCAGACATAAACCAAAAAAAGAAGCAAATAAATACTAAGTAATAAAATTGAAAATATTTTAATAAGAAAGAAAGAAATTTTAAGTCTATGTGTTTCGTCTTGGGACTGTCTGCCAGAACTCATCAGTGGGGCGCAGACGGTCCCTGCCCCAGACACACAAGACAGTATTATTGAATCAAAATAATGATAAACTTAAAATTTTGATATCGTAAGAACGAATGAACGGAGCCTATATAAGTACACATAAGATGGAAAATCTGATTGTGAATGGACAATTCTTTCAAGTTATATTCACAACTTTTTTTTGCGCACGGAAAATCTATTCTTGAAAAAACAAATAACACGTACACACACATACGCACACACATACACACACACACACACTTCTGGGTTAGAATTTCTAATTTCAATGTAAATGTTATATAAAATACATGCCAATATTCAACTTAAAAAAAGTGTAAATACGCTACAATTGATTTTTTATCCAAAAGTTTGAAAGAAAGCTTGGAGCAATACCTTTCAAATAGTCTGTTGCATTTTTATGGCCTTCAGTTCTGTAAAAAGTTATGAATTATCTTAAAAATGCAATAATTAATGTATTTAATTTTTAACCCATTCTATATATCACATATGGATATTTGGAAAAGTGTGTGTACTCACACACACACTCGCACGCACACGCACACGCACACGCAAGCACACACACGCACGCACACACACAAACACACACACACACATACATACACACACACACATATATATATGACATATATATATAACATATATATATAACATATATATATGACATATATATATAACATATATATGACATATATATATAAAACATATATATATATATGTTGAATTCTGAATTCTTAGACACGGCGGCGGCGGCGGCGGCGGCGGCGAAATATTTATATATTATAGAGAGATATATATAAAAGGCGCGATAATGCCTGACGCAAGTATAGCGCGAGAGCCATTATAAGCTAATTTAACCCTTAAATTTAACTGTTATTTTAAAAATTCTAAAATTAGTCGGGGGGCCTTTGGATATATATATATATATATATAATATGACATTCCCGTATCTTCAAAAATATCACGTAACACATAGGTGCAGGGGATCACATTTACTTACACGGGAGAGAAAGAGAGAGTTTCGCGTACGCTAACCTAGCAGTTGTGCCACGTGCGTGATTAAAAATATCGTCGTGCCGGGACGTATTTTCGCTTTACGAGCACGGCGAGCCGCGAGGTGCTCGATGACGGCTTTGACATTTTTTTTGCGTTCATCATAGCACAGCTATCCTTTTTTTTCAAGCAAGTTAGACTTTCCAAAAGTGACGGATTATATTATAAATACATTTGCTTGGACTTACAAAAAAAATCTATCTCGAGTGTATGTAACTAGGCTATGATATAAAAATGTGTTACACTTACATACGAGTGCTACTTGAAAGTGTTTAAAACGATAATTAATTGTAATTTTGCTGATAATGAGTATATATGCTTACCCAAATCCCACTTCACATACTTCACATTATACACTCTCCAATTATCTTCTGGCGTTTTTCTTTTAATTATGGCCTTCGTTACTCTCAATTTGTCGTCATAAGGAGGCCAAGAAACAACTTTACCTTCGTTCATCAACCAAAAATCTGGCACAGGAGAAAGTTGCTCTGGATCTTCCTCGAAGGCAACAATATGCCATAAATCTTTCATTGTCTCTGGTAATTACAAAGTCAACTTATATTATCTTTCACAAGGTATATACAATAGTTCGACAATTGCAACTCTTAAACTGTTTAATCAGTTTTGGTTAATAAAACATGTTTTTCAATGTGTTGTCGTGGAAATAAACAAACAACATTCTCTTTATTTTCACATTCAACGCCTCGTTTCAAGCTGACTTCAGCCATAGTGATGAAATCAAAAACTGCCAGTTTTCTGTGTGTTCTCAATTATTGATTAAATACAGTTAGAGTATAGTCACAGAGACAATAAGATATTATAATCATCTTGATTTTCAATAACAGAGGACAAAGGAGAAAATTATCTTAGTAGTATATCATTAAATAATGCTTTCATCTAATTTGAGTCCTTCACCATTTACATGTAAGCAAAATTTTTTATAAAAATTCTTTTTCTTTTTATCGAAATTATAGATCATTGCACGTTTCAATAGTCAGCTAGTCATAGTACCAAATTTGATTACTCTTTTGCAAGGTTCTGTGGACTAGCACATTGGACAAAGATATACAAAGCAATTTTATTAGTGATTCGTATTGGAATAGAATGTACTAGGAGTTGATACAAAATCCTACGCAGCATTTTGTTGCAGTTTCATATAAAAGAATATAAAAGCAGCTACTCTGGCAGTGTATTTGCAGAGACAGTAAGTTTCCAATCATCTTGATTTCACATAACGGAGGTTGAATGTGGAAACATCAAGCCATTTAGTAATATTAAATAGTTTATATATCTAATGCAAGGTCTTTCTTCATTTACATGTAAGTAACATTTTTAGAAAAATACTATGGATGTACTTTTCCTGGAAATTATATAATTATTCCATCGCATTGTTCAATTATTAGGTCCTCAAGGTTGTACCAGGTCAGTGTACTCTTGTTCAGGGTTTTGTTAACTCTGGGCACAAATAATGTCAAAGGCATAAGGTAAATTGTCAGTTGTAAATCAAAAAGTTGAAAATTTCAGCCAATACAATATTACATCTAATACTTTATTTTTAACACTTGTAGGAATAGTACATTGAAATGCACTAGGATACTGGACGAAGATTTATAAAGCAAATTTGCTGATTAGTATTAGAATAAAAAGTATTAGGAATTTGGACAAAAAAGTATATACCAATTTTCTTGCTGTTTCATTAAAAGAAAATAAAGCAGCTTGTATTCTGACAGTGGATTCACAGAGACAATAAGATTTTGATCATCTTGATTTCAAATAACGGAGGCTGAATTGGCAACATCAAGCCATTGTGTAAGATTACATAGTATTTATACCTAATTCAAACGCTCTTCCTTTTCTTGTAAGTAAAATTTTTTGAAAAGTACTCTAGATGTATTTTTAGTAAAGGTTATAAAAACATTCCATTTTATTGTTTAATTATTATAGGTCTTCAAGGTGGTACCAGCTGTGCATACTCTTGTTCAGGGTTTCATTAACTGTAGGAACAAATAATGTCAAAGGCATAAGGTAGATTGTCAGATGTATATCAAAAAGTTGAAAATTTAAGCTAGTATTAGATTATATCTAAATCTTTATTTTTATCACCTGTTGGAATAGTATATCAGAATATACTAGGATTTTGGATTGGAATAGAATGTATTAGAATTTTGGACAAATAAGTACATAGGAATTTTCTTCCTGTTTCGTTAAAAGAAAATAAAGCAGCTTGTATTCTGACAGTGGATTCGCAGAGACAATAAGATTCTGATCATCTTGATTTCAAATAACGGAGGCTGAATTGGCAACATCAAGCCATTGTGTAAGATTAAATAGTATTTATACCTAATTCAAAGGCTCTTCCTTTTCTCGTAA
Organism: Theocolax elegans; assembly: GCA_026168455.1. Taxonomy (NCBI): domain Eukaryota; kingdom Metazoa; phylum Arthropoda; class Insecta; order Hymenoptera; family Cerocephalidae; genus Theocolax; species Theocolax elegans. The sequence goes on from CM047430.1 coordinate 44,045,003, forward strand.
GTAAAATGTTTTGAAAAGTACTCTAGATGTATTTTTAGTAAAGGTTATAAAAACAGTCCATTTTATTGTTTAATTATTATAGGTCTTCAAGGTGGTACCAGCTGTGCATACTCTTGTTCAGGGTTTCATTAACTGTAGGAACAAATAATGTCAAAGGCATAAGGTAGATTGTCAGTTGTATATCAAAAGGTTGAAAATTTAAGCTAGTATTAGATTATATCTAAATCTTTATTTTTATCACCTGTTGGAATAGTATATCGGAATATACTAGGATTTTGGATTGGAATAGAATGTATTAGAATTTTGGACAAAAAAGTACATAGGAATTTTCTTCCTGTTTCGTTAAAAGAAAATAAAGCAGCTTGTATTCTGAGTTCAGAGATTGGAATAGAATGTTCAGAGACGATAAGTTTCTGAACATCTTCAATTCAAATAATGGAGGATGAATTGGAAACATTAAGCCATTAAGTAATATTAAATAGGGTCTTTTATCTAATGCAAGGTCTTTCTTCATTTACATGTAAGCAATATGTATAAAAAAATACTCTGGATGTACTTCTTGTGATAATTATATAAATATTCCATTGCGTTATACAATTATTATAGGTCTTCAAGGTTGTAATTGGTCAGTGTACACTTGTTCAGGATTTCGTTAACTGTAGAAACAAATAATGTAAATATAAGGTGAATTGTCAGTTGTATATGAAAAAATTGAAAATTTCAGATGGTATTAGATGATATCTAATTCTTTATTTTTACCATCAATAGGATATTGTAAACTACTAGAATTTTGGTCAAGGAAGTGCAAATAAAAATTTTTGATGATTTTTATTGAAGAAAATCAATAATTCAAAAGAATTTTGAGAATTAATGATTTGAAAGCTTGACATATGCAAGTGTAGAGAAATAATACTGTATTTTCTTTTCTACATCTTCAAATAATCAAGGGTATGTATGAGAATCATTTTTTTAATTAAATAGGTTTGTTATTTATTTTTTAATAATATAGAGTCTAAACTTAAAGTGTTCATGTTAGTACGCCTGTTAGCATATGTGTGTGTTGGATCTGAGCATGTGCTGTGTGTGTGAATATATACCGCCGTACTTTTGCAACTTTGTGGTCATTATCGGTGGTTTCGAACGTGTAGTATTTATTTCTTTTTTTTGGATTCTGGAAGACAAATTATTTTTCGATGTGTTGTAATTTGTGCTACAATAAAATAGTCTTTGTTCTGTTTTCGGGTTTTAAAACTAAATTCATTTCCTGGTCGAGTGTAATAGTAACATGTGCAGCTTTATTAAAATTTGTCGGGGATACATGCGCAAGGGGAAATGGTAATGCTGTGAAAACTGCTTAAAACTTCCAAACGATGCTTAACGTTATTAATATTTTCCGGCAACTTTTAATTATGTTAAGCAAATTTTAGGTATTGATGAGACTTTTACATAATGAGTATGTAATACATTATTCTCATCTTTTTAATTAAAATTCATGCAGCAATCAATAAAGTTTTACAAAATTAATCATTGTTTGGTAGCATTGAGCAGCATTTAAGCATTATTACTTATTAAGCAGCGTTGTTAGACAATAATTTGCAACGTTTGCAGTGTCCAGCAACATTTATCCGAGTCAAGTACCTAGTAGAATGCAAATCCATTTAATGAATAGAATCAAGCTTGTTAACATGGAAATAGGCGAAAACTAGGTATATTTTTGGCCTTGCAATGAAACGCTTTTTTTAATTTTTCTTAGCTATTTTATAGAGTAATCTATATAAATATTAGAATTAAATTAAGTATTTTTAAGCTTTTAAAAAAAGTTTCCGCAATCAGGATACCCGTCGCATTATAGGCCATGAACAAGGCTACAAAAATGTTTTGAATTAATTTGGTTATTTATTTAAAAAAGTTAAAATCTCTTGATAGTTAAATAAAATGATATTTTGGCCTAAAAATGAATACATTTTTTACTTCAAAATATTCATCAAAATATCGTTAAATTCTTATTTCTTTCATAACTTTGGACTAAATCAAGATATTTGAGCTTCTTTTTTTCAAATCATATATACTCGATCTCAGCTTTCTTCTGAAATTAAGTTTGAGTGTATATTTCTATTTGTTTTTGAGTTATAAGTGACCAAAGTCAAGCGTATTTTTGGCGAAATTTTTCGTTTTTTATAGTAGAAAACATATTCTAGAGTTTGGTAAAGATCGGTTTTCCAAAGTTCTCTCCAAAACACTCTCCTTGTAAGTTTTATTCTTTGGGGTGCAAAATTTTGTTCAATATCGCTGAATAGCACAATTATTTGGAAAAAACATGCATTGTCGAAATTTTCCTGTTAGATAAATTCAAGACAAGTCGATAAAAATATGATTTTATTGTAAATAATCGTCTGAAATCGATAAAATGAATCAATGTGAATCGATGTGAATCGATTTGTATGCAAAATCTTTCCATTTCAATCGATTAATTTTAATAAGGATTGTCAAAATTTTTAATTCTATATTTTCATTTCAAGATAAAAAATTATCATATTTAATTGTTTTTTTACATAAGTGTATAAAAATATAGTCGATTCTTATTGATTTTAATCAATTAAATCGGCGAGGTATATAAATCATGGAATTTTATCTGATTTCAATATCCATTTAAGGTAGATCTCCCCATAAGCATAACCCGAAAAAAGTATTAAAAAATAATTTTAAATAAATTCTTTTAGAATTGACAAATGTCCGAGGACAATCGCAGATATTTTAAGAACTCTTTGAAATCCCTTTTAGAATTCTTTTTTGGATTGCTGCTTGTAGGCTGTTAAGACTCGGAACTCAGTTGAGCACTAATATAAAACTCCAATTTGAATGTTTTTTACCAATGTTTATAAAATGAAAATTAAATTTTTTTAAAGGTATAATATAGTTTTCTAAACAGAATTATTCAATATTGCAACGTAACCTATTACTCCGTCTTATTTCTTTTATCTAAACATATATTATTTTTTTAATGATAAATATCTCAAGATATCGTTTGGTTTGCCACATTTTTCGACATACCAATTGAAAGCTTAATTCATAAACTTCAATTTTGTTGTATATTAATTTTTTAACAAAAAAACTTGCAGATAATTGAGCTGCAAGAATTACATTTGTGGTATGATAAAAAAATATACCCGCATCAGCAAAGCAGAGTGCATGGATAATGCAGAATAAAAATATTTAATTTATTCATTTATGGCCAACGGCTTCTTTTAGGTTTTGTTAAATACACACAAAAAATGTACATATACACATTTGGTAATATTTTTTAATTATTAATCGGTGCTTGACACCCGGTGGCTATATATTTAATTTAATTTACGCAGTCGTACCGTAACTCAATTATAAAATAAAAGCGCACTCTCAAAGTAAAAAAAGCATAATTCTGGAATTTCTAAAAATGTAACGTTTAAGCGAAAACGGAAAAAAAGATTGCTGAAATCGCGAAACGCAACAGACGCGGACGACACGATGTCCCTATAACATAAAGACGAAGATCGAACCAGTTCACTCAGATCTAGTCTCAAATATCAATCGTTCATAGGCTTTTGCAAGCCAAGAAGACCACGGACGGGAGAAGATAAACTTCTTTATATTTAATAAAAAAAGAAAAGTTTCCACAATTCCCGGGTGAACCCGGGCTACCCGGCTACTTAACAAAATCCACTGATGACATACTCTTGCGCAGAACGTCCAAAAACCAAGTAGCTCAATAGACGTAGTCGAAAAATATTCTTTAATGGAGTGATTATAATGCGTTGATTTATTATGCTGCCTAAAGTAGCCCTCTGCACGCAGTTTTAAGGACTATTTTAATAAGCATTAAGTAAAACATCAAGTTAATTGAGCCTAAATAATATATTATTATGTGCTCAGCGACCACTTCGTCGACTCCGTTGACTTAGTAATCTTATAAAATATAATATCTATTGTATATTGTTGAGAAATCGTTGTTAATTTTATGCCGGAAGGATAGGGGGTGAAAGAAACCACACAAAATCAATTTATCTTGCGTTTATTATCACAGCGTGAGCGCGTATGTACATGTGTATATATATATATATATATAGCACGCGGTAACCGCAGCGTGCGTGTTGAGAGGCCGGCTTTATACCCGCCACGATGAGCTGCAGCAATTAAAAACTGCCGGAGAGCGATGAGCCGTGAAGAAAAAGGACAAAGGTGAAGGAGCTCCGTGAAAGACGATGTTGATGCGTCCAAAATGGCGTAAGAGAGAGAGAGCGAGAAAGGGAGGTACGGCGTCGGTGTGGTCTGTACGCGCGAACCGCGAGACCGAAGTGCGCAAGCGCACCCTCTCTCGAGCGGCGCCTCGCGGCACGGAATTTTACTGCGTTCGAGCGCGCGAGATTTAAAATCGTAAATCCGCAACATATATGATAGACTACCTTGATTAATAATTAATTTTTTCTTTAGCTAATAAATTATTATTTAATTTAAAAATTTTTTTTTAATGAAATATAAATAATAAAAAAGTCTCATGTATATATTATAAATTAATCACTTTATAACGGAGTGAATCTTCGCTAGAGCCTTGCTCAGATTCCATGGTTCGGTCAGGAAGGAAATTGAAATAATTATACCGTAATCTTACTATTATATAAAGAGGAAGCGTTTGTTTGTATGTGCGCAAAAATCTCAAAAAGTACACAATCGATTGTAACGAAATTTTAACTATAGTTTCTTTATGTACTATGAAGTGTCATAGGCTATATTTTATATAAAAAATCGTTTTTCTTCATTGTTAAAAAAATAAAAGTTTTTACACTTACAGGATGCACGGTAGTTCAGGCGCTGGTCAATAGGTGGCTGACGGTCTGGCGTTGCACGCGACAAATTTATCGCTGCTTAGTACATATGTATCAGCCGGACTCGGTCGTTCGAGTCATCTGAGTTTTAGGATAAAAATTTATTTTTCGTAAACGTTAAGCTTCAACAATATTATTGAAGCGACTATTCTTACAGGCCCAGCGGCAGGAGAAATTGCTCTTATACCCCGCATACCAATGATCCCTACTGATTTACCTTTTCAATTTAAGCAACTTCAATTCCCAATTAAGGTATCGTTTGCTATTACAATTAATAAGGTTCAAGGTCAGACATTCCAATATGTTAGGATTGATTTGCGATCTGATTGTTTTTCACACGGTCAATTGTATGTTGCTTTGTCATTAACAGGTACATCAGAAAATCAATTTCTTTAATTACCAAACAGTTCACAAACAAAAAAGGTTGTCTACCGTGAAGTTCTTTAAAAACATTATTTAAAACCAATGAAAACTGAAATATGGTAAACATATCTTTATTTAATTATAAAGGACTATATATTTACTTAATGTAAACATAACTTACGTACAAACAATAAAAAAATAAATAAATGCCGTTTCCAGTTCTGGCTGGGATGCGAAACATAGTCAGAAAGCAAACAAATAAGCAATACTTAGAACTACGCGACTCATGAACTTTACAAATCTATCTTATAATTCGTTCCCTAATCAGACGCAACTAACGGTTACCGTGTTTGCTCGCACGGAAATACAATTGGGATAGTCCACGTATGCTCACGAGGATACGGTCAGGATACTCCACGTGTGCTCACCGAGGATATAGCCGGTAAAATCAACGTGTGCTCACAAGAATACGGTCAGTATAATCCATGTATGCTCACAAGGATACGGTCGTAATAATCCACGTGTGCTCACGAGAATACGGTCGCGATATTCCACGTGTCCTTAAAAGGATAAGGCCAGGATAAGCCACGTGTGCTCATGAGAATACGGTCGTGACAACCCACATGTACTCACAAGGATGCGGCCGTAAGAATCCACATGTGCCCGCAAGGATACGGCCGGGTGAATCCACGTGACCTAACGAGGATGTGGCGAGGATAATCCACGTGTGCTCACGAGAATACGGTCGTGACAATCCACGTGTACTCACAAGGATACGGTCGTAGTAATCCACGTGTGCTCACAAGGATACGGTCGGGATAATCCACGTGACCTCACGAGGATGTGGCCAGGATAATCCACGTGTGCGCATGAAAATACGGGCGTGATAATCCACGTTTGCCCACAAGCATATGGTCGGGATAATTCACGTGACCACTCGAGAATACGGTTGGGTTAAGCCCCGTGTGCTCATGAGAATACGATCAGGACAATCCACGTGTGCTCACGAGAATACGCCGGCGGTAATCCACGTGTCCTCAAAAGGATAAGGCCAGGATAAGCCACGTGTGCTCACGACAATACGGTCGTGACAACCCACGTGTACTCACAAGGATGCGGCCGTAATAATCCACGTGTGCCCGCAAGGAAACGGTCAGGTGAATCCACCTGTGTTCACAAGGATACGGACGGGATAATCCACGGGACCTCACGAGGATGTGGCCAGGATAATCCACGTGTGCTCAAGAGAATACGGTCGTGACAATCCACGTGCACTCACAAGGATACGGTCGTAATAATCCACGTGTGCACACAAGGATACGGTCGGGATAATCCACGTGACCTCACGAGGATGTGGCCATGATAATCCACGTGTGCTCATGAAAATACGGGCGTGATAATCCACGTTTGCCCACAAGCATACGGTCGGGATAATTCACGTGACCTCTCGAGAATACGGTTGGGTTAAGCCCCGTGTGCTCATAAGAATACGATCAGGACAATCCACGTGTGATCACGAGAATACGGTCGTTATAATTCACATCTGTTCACGAGGATACGGTCGGGATAATCCACGTGACCTCACGAGGATACGATTGGGTTAATCCACGTGTGCTCAGGAGAATGCGGTCGTGATAATCCACGTGTCCTCAAGAGGATATGGCCAGGATAATCCATGTATGCACACGAGAATACGGCCGTGACAACCTACGCGTACTCACAAGGATACGGTTGGGTTAATCCACCTGTGTTCACAAGGATACGGTCATGATATTCATCGTGTGTTTACGAAGATACGGTCGGGATAATCCTCGTGTCCTCAAGAGGATGTGGCCAGGATAATCCACGTGTGCTCACGAGAATACGGTCGTGACAATCCACGTGTACTCACAAGGATACGGTCGGGATAATCCACGTGCCCTCACACGGAGAGAGGAAAGTATGCATAAAAAAGGTACTGCACTATAGCATAAATAATGTGAATACTTGAGAATCAAAAAAGAAGGGATTGGAATCGAAAAATTTTACGTTAGTATTCAAATTTTATGTACTCGCATCGACATAAACATTGTGGCTACCGACGGCCCAACTTTTCGGTGCGTGGTACCTATTTTTCCAATCTAAGATTGGAAATTTAAACGCTGCTAATAGAAGCAAATATTTAACTACCTGATATTGAATTTTCATATACCTGGTACATGTATTTAATACAATAAATAATATATCAAATTTATTTTGTTAAATTATGTTGATAATGTAATTTTTACTAAAAATGGCTTATTTAAAATTACCAACCATACGGGATACTAAAAATTCCTACATTTGCATATAAAGGGTTTTGAAGGTCGCTGATTATAACTTGTTTGACACGAATTTTCAAAAATCCAAAACGGCCGCGAGACTCGCTAAATCTAATTTATAATTTGTTTTGATTTTAAACCTTTTTTATTAACTTACTTATTTAACATGTCATTATTTGCTTTACTTCAAACATAGTTATTAAAGTCTTGTCTTACACTAACTTTTAAGGTTAACCGACTACTAGTTACATTCATATTATGTAAATTTAATTATTGAGCTACTGTTAATGCACTAAATAATTAAGTTTAATATATATAATACATATTTTTCTCACACTTGAATAAGGAAATAAGATCCTTACTATTCCACTCCGTTAAAATGTTGACAACAAATGCATCCATTATTAGTCCATTATAGCATTCGACATCTAGATACTGTAGATTGGAAAAACAAGTACCACGGATGATACCCAAATTGCTCGTACTATAAGCACGTAATATATTGGTGGCGCCACTTGAAAAATGTGTACCCATCGTCAATAAAATAGATGGTAATACGTACACTAAAAAAATAAGTTCTAGGCATGGCGAAACAAAACGCTAGTACTTATTTTTAATGTTCCACAAAAAATTGGTACCTGTTTTATGGATGATTATCTCTTTCCGTGCACGAGGATGTGGCCATGATAATCCACGTGTGCTCATGAAAATACGGTCGTAATAATCCACGTGTGCCCCCAAGGATACGGTCGGGATAATCCACGTGACCTCACGAGGATGTGGCCAGGATAATCCACGTGTGCTCATGAAAATACGGGCGTGATAATCCACGTTTGCCCACAAGCATATGGTCGGGTTAATTCACGTGACCTCTCGAGAATACGGTTGGGTTAAGCCCCGTGTGCTCATGAGAATACGATCAGGCCAATCCACGTGTGCTCACGAGAATACGGTGGCGATAGTCCACGTGTCCTCAAAAGGATAAGGCCAGGATAAGCCACTTGTGCTCACGAGAATACGGTCGTGACAACCCACGTGTACTCACAAGGATGCGGCCGTAATAATCCACGTGTGCCCACAAGGATACGGTCGGGATAATCCACGTGACCTCACGAGGATGTGGCCAGGATAATCCACGTGCGCTCATGAAAATACGGGCGTGATAATCCACGTTTGCCCACAAGCATATGGTCGGGATAATTCACGTGACCTCACGAGAATACGGTTGGGTTAAGCCCCGTGTGCTCATGAGAATACGATCAGGATAATCCACGTGTGCTCACGAGAATACGGTCGTGATAATTCACATCTGTTCACGAGGATACGGTCGGGATAATCCACGTGACCTCACGAGGATACGATTGGGTTAATCCACGTGTGCTCAGGAGAATGCGGTCGTGATAATCCACGTGTCCTCAAGAGGATATGGCCAGGATAATCCATGTATGCACACGAGAATACGGCCGTGACAACCCACGCGTACTCACAAGGATACGGTTGGGTTAATCCACCTGTGTTCACAAGGATACGGTCATGATATTCATCGTGTGCTTACGAAGATACGGTCGGGATAATCCTCGTGTCTTCAAAAGGATATGGCCAGGATAATCCTCGTGACCTCACGAGGATACGGTCGTGACAACCCACGTGTACTCACAAGGATACGGTCGTAATAATCCACGTGTGCCCACATGGATACGGTCGGGTGAATCCACCTGTGTTCACAAGGATACGGTCATGATAATAAACGTGTGCTTACAAAGATACGGTCGGGATAATTCACGTGACCTCTCGAGGATACGGTTGGGTTAAACCACGTGTGCTCATGAGAATACGATCAGAACAATCCACGAGTGCTCACGAGAACACAGTCGCAATAATCCACGTGTCCTCAAAAGGATATGGCCAGGATAAGCCACGTGTGCTCGCGAGAATACGGTCGTGACAACCCACGTGTACTCACAAGGATGCGGCCGTAATAATCCACGTGTACTCACAAGGATACGGTCGTAATAATCCACCACACACACGCACGCAGACGCAAAAGCACACCCATACACACTCACACACACACGCACGCAGACGCAAAAGCACACCCATACACACTCACACACACACGCACACACACTCACACACAGACACACACGCACACACATACGTACGCGCAAACATACACAATGCAGTGGGTACTCGTCCACCTGGGTAATGATACTTGACCCTGTTCCGACACAATAGATTACAAGCTCTTGTTTCATATTGAAGTGGAAATTGCACTCTCGCAAATCGATTTATGCCCCTGGATAGGGGCTAAGTTTTGGGTATAATATATATAGAGAGGGAATACACTCACACACATACGTTCCCGTTCACTTGTATTTCTCGCGGATGCATTGTAAGATATAAAGAAGGTTGGCCTTCTCATATTAAAGGCTCCGATTACGTAGAACAATAAATTATATAATATTTTAGCCGTCTATAATTTTTGTCGGCCTCTTCATATACCATATTACTAATTTCATAAAAAATACATTGCTAGGTGTTTTCTTTTTGGGGAAGATTAATCTTTACAATCATAGCGACATTTGCACAGGGCACATAATTAGACTTATTAAAAATTTATTTATTGTAAACATTTCTTTTAAATACCTGTAAATTAATTAAATAGTCGCAAAATGCATATGCAAAAGCACAAAAATTCTAAATATACGTTTTTTCTTTTAATTTAATACATGAATGAATTTCATGATTTTACAGTTAAAAGATCGTAACTCCAAGTGTTAATTATTTTAATAGGATGTTTTTACAGTTTTATTATTGTTGCCTTTTGTCTTGAATATTTTTAAAACTGAAAATTTCATGTCTTATAAATAATAATTATATTTTGTATTCTTTATTTTTATGACTTTCAGATATCTCCAACAATTTCTAAAATGTCTAGATATCGTCCATACACTGAAAGACATAAACGCCGATTAGTTGCTCACAGGATTGCTAATTATATGGAAGAATTATATGATGAAAGTAATCTGAGTGATAGTTTGTCATTGGATGAAAATAATGATGAATCATTTGAAAAATTACTTAAAGAAACTTCTAATAATTGCTCGTCCATATTAAATTCATTAGGTTACGATAATGTCGAAGAAGAGGATCAACTAAGAATCCGTACCAGTAATTCTTTCGAGGATAATTCAAATTCTTGTGAAGATGAGAATGACCAGTATAATCCTGATTTTATTAATATGTTTTTTGTAAATTGTAATGACAACGATGACGACAATTCAGAACACTCTTTCAATAATGACAATTTTGCTGTCGAGAACGATTCACTTTCTGCAGAACAGATCGAAAATGAAGATTTTATCCAAGATATAAATGTTTGGTCAGCAAAGTATATTCATACAGTGCCACATACAGCTATAAATAATTTGATGCATATTTTAAGAAAAAATACCTCAGTTCCTTTCCCTAAAGACGCAAGGACACTGTTAAACACACCAAGAACAAGTCCAATTTATCCAATGGATAATGGTTTATATTGCCATGTTGGATTAAAAAACGCTCTTCTAAACTTTTTACGTGAATATAAAGAGAGAGGACTAGAAGTCGACACTTTAAAGATAATAATTAATGTTGATGGTGCACCATTGGCTGTATCTTCAGAGAAAGGACTGTGGATCATATTAATCTCTGAAACTATACTTGATCGTGTTGAAGTAGTAGGGATTCATCACGGCGAAGAAAAGCCTGCAAATGCAAATGTATTATTAACATATGTCGTTGGTGAATTAAATGTTTTAATAACTGATGGTATTCAGTACATAGATAAGATCTACGGTGTCCGTTTACACGCTTTAGTATGTGATACCCCTGCTAAGGCCTACGTTCTTAATGTCAAATATCACAACGGATATTATAGCTGCACGAAATGTCAAATTAAAGGAATATATGATAATAAAATGTCTTTTCCCGGTGAGTGTAAGATTATATGAACAGATGAGGGTTTTCGAAGGGGAGATTATAGTGACGACTATCAAAAAACTCCTAAAACAATATTAACCGAAATACCTCATTTCAATTTAGTTAAAGATGTACCCCTAGACTATATGCACTTAGTATGTTTAGGGGTTACGTTAAAACTAATAGTATTGTGGATTAGTGGTCCGAGATCAGTAAAATTAAGTACCGCGGAACGGGATAAAATTTCTAAAGCATTATTAAGTATGCGGAAATATATTCCCTCCGATTTCAGTCGAGCTCCAAGATCCTTTAAACACGTTCGCCGGGTATGGAAAGCTCATGAACTTAGGCAATTTTTACTATATACAGGACCTGTAGTTCTTCGTCATATCCTTAAAAAAGATATTTACGAACATTTTTTGCTTCTACACATTGCCATGTCCATTTTAACCAATCAGCTTCTATGTGTATACGATGTCTACTTGAACTGTGCAGAAAATTTACTAAAACACTTTGTTTTTAGCTTTGGTACAATATATGGAGATTGTAATGTATCATACAATGTACACAATCTGCTGCATATTGTAGATGACGTTCGCAGGTATGGTAACCTGGATAATTTTAGTACATTTAAGTTCGAAAACCAAATCGGTAAAATTAAACAGTTAGTCCGGATGGGAAATCATCCCCTGCAACAAATTCATAGAAGAGTTGCAGAATACCAGCAGAATAGTGATTTAAAGGTTAACAGGCAAGAAATAGATTATGTTCTAAATAAACCGCGATATGATGGACCAACTACTGCACAAACCATAAATATGCAGCAGTTTCAACGTTTGCGGAGTAAAACATACGAGCTAAATTCAAATGATCCCAAAAATAATTGTATCATTTTAAAAGATAATACAGTAATTGATTGTTGCAATTTCTTTAAAAAAAAAGACTCGATTTTCGTACTCGGAAAAAGATTAAAGACTATTACTAACTTCTACGACAAACCACTGGAATCATACAAATTAAACATTCAAGTAGTTAAAGGTGTTAGCAATAACGTAAAACTTTTCCCTTGCAATGAAATAATGGCAAAAGCTTGCAAAATTCCATACAAAGAAAATTTTGTCGTTATTCCTCTAATTCACACCTACAACTTGGGAGGTAAATACGTAATACGTACGAAAATAAAAGTACTCGTTTGATTTAAAATATTTATTCACTCCTCAACAAAATTAACGAAACATTTCATTACGATTTTAAATGACGTAAATTAGAAGATGGATATCTCAGTCAAAATTATCATAAGAGCATCGCAATCCCTACTTACTTAATGATTCTAACTTGAATCTACCTACTTCCCTTTTAATTTGAAAAAAAATGATCCATTACAATTTTTCTTAACAATTTTACGGTGTTTTTGCCAATTTTATACACACACACACACACACACACACACACTTACGAATTAGAATTCACACACAAGCGCACCTGCAGCCACACGCACACATATGTACACATGCACGCACACACGCACGCACGCACACATGCACACACACGCACGAACTCACACATGCAGACACACACACGCACCCACACACGAACTCACGCACGCACGCAAGCACGCATTCACGCACGCACGCAGACACGCACGTACACAAACACGCAGCACGCTCGCACGCACGCACACACGTACTCCCGCACGAACACACGCTTGAACTCACACACACGTACTCCCGCACGCACACACACACACACACGCGCACGCACGCACGTATAGACACACGCTCGTACGCATACACGCACGCCCGCATGTACGCACTCATGAACACACACACAAGCACACACAGACACACACACGCATGCACGTACACAGACTCGCACGCACACACATACACACACACACACACACACACACACACATACACACACACACACACACACACACACACACACACACACACACGCACGCACGCAGACACACATACGCACACTACCGCACGCACGTATAGACACACGCACGCCCGCATACACACACACACACACTTGTACAACACAAATGCACACCATTATATGTACACATACGCCCGAATAAGCAATCACGCGCATACAATGTTGTCCGCACGCATGCATACACAAACTTCAACATACGCACATGCACAAGCATTACACACCCCCACAGGCACGCGCACACACTCATATACCCTTGCAAGCGTGCATACATATGCACTAATGTTTGCAACATAACTTTGCACGCACGCACACACACACGAGCACAAAAGTCAAATAAAATTTTTATCATGGAATCAAAAAAAATACACACATATGCACATACACACGCACACACGAACTCACACACGCACGCTCGCAAGCATACACGCACGCACGCAGACACGCACGTAGACAAACACGCTGTACGCTCGCACACAGACACGCACGTAGACAAACACGCTGTACGCTCGCACGCACGCACACACGTACTCTCACACGCACACACGCTTGAACTCACACACACCCGCACGCACGCACGCAGACACACGTACGCCCACTAACGCCTGCACGCACTCACGCCCGCACACACGCATACACGCACGCACACAAACGCACGCACGTATAGATACACGCTCGTACGCATACACGCACGCCCGCATGTACGCACTCATGAATGCACACACAAGCACACACACGCTCACGCACACACACACACACGCATGCGTTTACACAGACTTGCACGCGCGCACACACACACACACACACACACACATGTATACGCATGCACGCATGCACGCGCGCAGACACACATAGGCACACTAACGCACGCATGTATAGACCACACGCACGCCCGCATGCACGCATACACGCTCGCACTTTCACTCCCACACACACACACACACACACACACGTAGAACACAAATGCACACCATTATATGTACACAAACGCCCGAATATGCAATCACGCACATACAATGTTGTACGCATTCATGCATACACAAACTGCAACATACGCACATGCACAAGCATTACACACACCCACAGGCACGCGCACACACTCATATACCCTTGCAAGCGTACATACATATGCACTAATGTTTGCAACACGACTTTGCACGTACGCACACACACACGAGTACAAAAGTCAAATTAAATTATTATGGAATCAAAAAAAATACACACATTTGTACATACACACGCACACACACACCAACGCACGCACGCGCAAACACTCAGGCACCCATGCTAACGCATACCTTGCATTCAAATACGCACACACACAAATTTTGTAGCAATGTCTAAGGTTAAATAAGCTTCTTAAATCCGTATTTTAGATCATTTTATCAAAAATTAAATATATTTTAATATGTTTATTAAAACATACTTGTATTAATAAAAAATTATTATTTTTTATGTTCTTCAATACATAACAATTTGTGGGTGTTATACTTTCTCGCTAGCAGATTATTTTGTTAATTGTAAACATGTTAAATAATAACTGTAAACGAATTTCTAGGCTCGGAAAATTAGGAGCTGTTTTTTCTAAAAATAAAAGCCATGTTCAAGAACCAATTAATTATCCAAGAAGGCCTGGGTTATGGATATGGCATAAAAACAAGAAGCATCATTTTATGAAGATTATACGCAAAACTAAATGCTTTTAATAAGCAATTTTTATCGTCCAGAAAATATGCAATTAATATATGCTGCGACAATAAAAGTAAACAAACAATTAATCTTCATTTAAAATGTTACCAAATCTTCAATATATTAACCTATTATTACATTTTCTTAGTGTATATACAGTATATAGATGTAAATATTTTAAAGTATTTAATTCCAAAAGTTATTGAGTTTATTATGTCTGATAAAGATAATTCAATTGGAAGTACTCTTTTTAAAAGTTAAATATACACAATAGGTAAATGCTACAATTAAATTTTAAATTTTAGTTTAAATTTTGTTACTAACTGAAGATAATTTTATTTTACAGGTATTGCAAAGCAGAAAATAAGATTTAAATATTGTGATATCTAACAAAAAAAACTTCAAAAGATGCACAGAACACCTAACAATTAAACTACATTAATGAAGGATATACCGATGAAATTATCAAAAGATATTCAACCAAAAATTTTCTAAAATTGTGTATATACAGGAATTGCTTAAATTATAAGAGGTCTTAGAGGACAGATATTTTCACTTGTAGATTTGAAAAACTTTTACCAAAACAAAACAACTATTTCTTTACAATTATTGCAAATCTTGATAGACTTTATTTTATTTTTGTCACACCGAGGAAAATTAGATTCTAAAAATGTATAGTAGAATACCAGTAAACAAAATTGAAAATATATTCTTCTATATTTTATATCAAGTTTAATTTTTTTGTTAAGACTTTGTAAACTACAAAAACGCGATGTTAAAGTGTTAAATTCTTTTTTCTTTGTTGTCTAGGGAAATACTAGGTAAAAAAAATTATTTGTTGTACGACATTGCAATTAAATAAAAAAACTTCAATTCTGAATATTCAATTCTTGTTATAACTCAACAATACTCGCAAATTATATTTTTAATACACTGAGTGCCAAACACGGCTCTTAAATTCAAAAAGAGACTTGTTTCGCTCAGATTATGTTAAAAAATAGTGTATGCTATACAGCTCAACTTTAATCTTAATTTAATGGAAAAACATGCTGTCATCAAATACTTTTATTTAAAAGGTCTTACACCAAAACAAATAAAAGAAGAGATGAATTCAACACCAGGAGACTCCTCCCCGTCATATTCAACTGTTAAACAGCGGGTTTCTGAATTAAAAATGAGCCGTGTAAGCACTTCTGGTGAGCCTCGCTCAGGACGGCCCGTTGAGGTCAGAACTTCAGAAATGATACAGAAAATCTATCAAATAGTGTTATACTCTATCAGATAATAATCTATCAAATAGTGGAAGACCGCAGGTTGAAAGTGCATGAGATAGCTGAGACCTGTGTGATGTCACCTGAACGTGTGCGAAATATTTTACACAACCATTTGAGCATGGAAATGCTGTGTGTAAGATGGGTGCCGCGTTTGCTAACGCTCGACCAAAAACTGGTTCGAAAAAACATTTCTACCGACAATTTGAGGCTGTATAGGCGTAATCCAAATAAATTTTTGCGTCGATTCATAACTATCGATGAGACTTGAGTCTACCACTACGCTGTTGAAAATAAAGAGCAATCAAAACAGTGGGTTGGAGAAGGGGAACCAACTCCAAAGAAAGCAAAAACAATTTTATCGGCAAACAAGGTTAAGGCTACTGTTTTTTGGAATGCAAAAGGAATTATATACATTGATTACCTTGAAAAGAGTAAGACTATCACTGGTTAGTACTACGCAGCCTTTTGCAATGTTTAAAGAACGATGTGCAAATTAAACGACCTCATTTGGCGAAGAAAAAATTTTTGTTCTATCACGATATAACGCACCAGCGCATTCGTCGACCGCTGCCATATCCAAAATCCACGAATTGAAGTTCGAATTGATGCCGCATGGTCTCTACTCTCCAGACTTAGCCCCCAGCGACTATTACCTGTTTCCTAACCTCAAAATATGGCTTGGCGGTAAAAAATTTAAGAGCAAAGAAGAAATTATAGAATCTGTAAATCAGTATTTTGAGGAGCTTAATGAATCTACCTTTCAAACTGCATCAGTGTTGACGGAGATTATGTTGAAAAATAAAGCAAAAAAGATTTTAAAACATCGCTCTTCTTGGTCAGGCCGGAAACTTTTCACCCCACCCTCGTATATACTCATTCATTTATTGTACGTTTATAAATTATATATAAATGCATATTTGCTTCAGAAATTTGTTAAAAAAAAATATTGTTATTTTACAATCAATATTTCAATGTAAAAAATAGCTTCTCAAAATCTATATGAGAATAAAAAATATTCCTTCATAAATAAGCAAGCATTTTTTAGTACTTTTTACTTATTAATATCACATTGGCTTTACCTAAAACTTTTCGTACAACATTATAATATGCTTAAATCAATCTGATTCAAGGTGTATACTGCCATAACATTGATATACTTCTACAATCACATTTTTTGCATCTACAATCTAAAATAATGTATTCTCGTTACAAAATATAGTACAAAAATATAAAAACTATTATTATTACAAATGTCCAAAATGTATCTATAACAAATGCAATAGTTTGCCTCCAGGTTGAGCTTCTCCATCATCGTCGCATACATGAATGTAATTGTTATAACTTCCATTAAATATTTTAATCACACGTATGTTGTTAATCACTTAATGAATTCTTCTATTTTCTTTTAATTTAGCCAAAACTTTACCAAAAACATAAATAAAAATGTATTAAATCTACTTAAAGATTTATTTTTAATTTTATTCAAATACGTATTCTACAACATTCATTTAATAAATTGTAACAGGGTGTCCTTGAATTTAATTTTTCTATACAGGAATGTTGCACAAATGTCACGACGCTAGCTATGCAACCAAAATGACTAATCAATTTGGAAATGTTTACTAAACATTGCCACAACCTTGGTATAAATTATCATAGTATTTTCCTAAATTCTTCTCGAACTACATTAAAATAACCTTATTCCGACGTTTGAACAACTAACCATCATCTTGCAAAACTGTGAAAGAAACGTTGCCGTAAGGTAGTGACAACGTCGTGTACATAAAAATTTTAATATGAAAAAAACGTTGATAAAACGTTATACCAACGTTCAGTAAGCGATTACTGAAATAAGCAACATCAGCCAGAAACGTTTGTTAAACGTTGACACAACGTTGCACTCAATCACCCTCAAATTTTATCAAACTGTTAGCGGACATTTTCCACGGTGATACAACGTTTCTCTAACGTTGCTTCAACTTTCAAAACAACGTTGTTACGTTGCCAAAACAACGTTGCCAAAACGTCGTCAAAACGTTGTATGCTAGTAGGTAAATTACTTCACAACGTTTAAGGAACGTTGCGCAAACGTCGATTTGAAAACCACTTGTAATTTTCATCACCCCTGTTACGTTGCTGCAATGTTGCCGGAACGTCGGTAAGTATTGTTTCCGCAAAAAGATAAGTGGACCAACAACGTTCAGGAAACGTATCGCACACGTTTTTTTAAAATTATATCGCCGTCCTTTAACGTTACTAAAACGTGCAGGAAACGTTGCTTCGGCACAACTTATAAACTACGGAAAATATTAGCGGACATTTCACACGTTTCATCTACGTGTCAACAACGTTTCAACAACTTTCAAACCAACGTTTGAACGTTGCTAAAATTACGTTGCCACAACGTCGCCACAACGTTGTGTATTTTTGATACCGGAAACAATTCTTTTGTAGCTTTTACACGAGATCGTAAGGTGAACTTTATTTTGACCTTAGACTTCCACGGTTATTTCAAGGTTAACAATTTATTAAACGGTTTATCTTTTATACTAACAATCATTATAGCGGAAAATTTTATCTACATTACATTTTAATGTAAATTTAATGTGCAGCATCGCCCACATATACATAATATGATACACAATTTATATCGATAATTACTTGTTACGTCACTCGAGAAGGTTGTTCAAACGTTGACGGAGCGACAACGGCGCAACTATCAGAAACTCTCGTTCACCCAAAAACGTTGTTTAAACGTCAACTCAACGTCGACCGCGCAACTATCAAAATCTAACGTTGACCCGAGAACGTTGTTAAAACGTTGAAGCAACGTCGAGGGCGAGGCTATCAAAAAACAAATGTTGACTGGAGAACGTTGTTCAAACGTTGACGCAACGCCGGCCGCTCAACTATCAAAATCTAACGTTGACCCGAGAACGTTGTTAAAACGTTGACGCAACGTCGACAACGCAACTATCAAAAAACAAATGTTGACCCGAGAACCTTGTTAAAACGTTGAAGCAACGTCGAGGGCGCAGCTATCAAAAAACAAATGTTGACCGGAGAACGTTATTAAAACGTTGAAGCAACGTCGTCGACGCAACTATCAAAAGACTAATGTTGACCGGAGAACGTTGTTAAAACGTTGAAGCAACGTAGTCGACGCATCTATCAAAAGACTAAAGTTGACCCGCAAACGTTGTTCAAACGTTGACGCAACGTCGTCGACACAGCTATCAAAAGACTAACGTTGACCTGCAAACGTTGTTCAAACGTTGACGCAACGTCGGCGACGCAGCTATCAAAATACTAATGTTGACCGGAGGACGTTGTTAAAACGTTGAAGCAACGTCGTCGATGCAACTATCAAATAACTAACGTTGACTCGAAAACGTTGTTAAAACGTTGACGCAACGTCGGCGACGCAACTATCAAAAAACTAATGTTTCCCGGAGAACGTTGGTAAATCGTTGAAGCAACGTCGTCGACGCAACTATCAAAAACTCTCGTTGACCAGAAAACGTTGTTCAAACGTTGACGCAACGTTCGCTTTCACTGACCGCTGCAACTTTACAAAATATTAGCGGACATTTACTACGTTGGAGCAACGTTTCTTCGACGTTTCAACAACTTTAATAACAACGTTGTAAAGTTGCTACCGCAACGTTCTCTCAACGTTGCCACAACGTTGTGTGCTAGTAGGGCAATTAAAATAATGCAGTAAAATTCCCAACTACCGCCCATTATAACTTGTATAATCTGCTGCCAATTTATTTACATTTACAATTTAAATTTAAATTTAAATTTTATTTACAATTATCTCATCAAAATATATTGTAGGAAGATAGTTTTTTAAAATTGTTTAATTTAACTGAGTTGTAAGTTCTATACTGCATAAATAATAAGTTGTGAGTGAAGAAATATTTCTTAATGTTGCTTAGAAGAATAGAGAAATTTAATTGAAATACTACTTCAACAGTAACTATAATATATTTTTGTATGCAGATTATTATTTTAATGAATATACAGAGTTTGCAATGACTGGTTTTGCTTGTACTCCTCTGTCAAAATAAGAAATTGCGATTTATTAGTAGCAATATAATTATTATTATTATAAAACATTCTAATGTTACGTATTTTGTAGTGATTTCTTTTGCATTATATATGCTATATTACTTTTTTCAATGCTTTCTTATACTAAATTATCTATTTACAATTTACAACCAAACTAGATATTCTAAACACTGGTACAACGCCAACATTCTGTAATAAACTTAGAGCAGAAGTATTGGACATCACGTTATGTACTGGAGAAATTACAAATAGGATCAAGAGGTGGAGGGTATCTGATGAACCGACACTATCTGATCATGCCAAAATTGTTTTCGAGTTAGTGGGACCTGGTACAAATCCTAGAACATGGACAAGGAAACCGAAGAAGACAAATTGGATAACCTACAAGGAAGAAATAAGCAGCTCACTAGCAAATTTTCCAGAACATATAAGAAACTGGAAGGAGCTTGAAGAAGCTGCTGATAAACTAAATAAAGGAATTATCTCAGCTTTTGAGAACAACTGTAGACCCACATTGGTGGGTAAGCGAGATAAAACCTACTGGTGGAACGAGAACCTAGAGTGTCTCAAGAAACAAGTAAGGAGAACCTATAAGCTGGCCCAAAAAAAAGGTACAGCAGACGAGTGGAATCATTACGCAAGTAAAAGAGACAGCTATCGAGCAGCAATTAGGAAGGCACAAGCAGAATCATGGGCCAACTTTTGCAGCGACATAGAAAAAGGCTCACAGGCAGCCCGGTTGGATAAGATCTTGTCAAAAAATCCGGAAGCTATATTGGGAGCACTTAAACTGCCAAATGGGAAATACACCATGACGGACGAAGAAACGTTGTACCGCCTGATCGAATCCTTCTACCCGGATTTCTCGAAAGAAGGGGAAGGGGCGATGGAAGTTCATGAGTCAAACGACTACGGAACGGGAAACCAGCATGCGGTGATACAAACCGGATCATGCAGTGTGCTGGGGACCGAAATTGCCTCAGAGGACAAAGTCAGGTGGGCCATCGGATCTTTTGGGCCATATAAGTCACCAGGACTGGATGGTATTTACCCCGCACTATTACAAAGGGCGGGGGAGTGCATTATCCGTCCAATGACCAATGCCATATTCCAGAAAGTTGGAAGGGAACGAGAGTGACGTTCATTCCGAAAGCAGGTGAGGGGAGCTATACTTCTCCTAAAGACTTCCGACCTATAAGTCTTACATCGTTTATGCTGAAGACAATGGAAAGGCTCATAGATAGACATATTAAAGATAAACCTTTAAAAGAACGACCACTTCATAGGGATCAGTATGCGTACAGAGCAGGACACTCTACTGAGACTGCTCTGTGCAAAATAGTGAACCTGATTGAAGAACAAATTGAAAACGGAGGCTTCGCTCTAGTGGTCTTTTTAGACATAGAAGGAGCTTTCAACCATACCTCCAAAAGAGTAATCAAGGAGGCAATGAGGAGACATGGAATAGCTCAGCCAGTTACTGACTGGGTCGAACTCATGTTATCAAACAGAAAGCTGGTAATGACCAAGGGTAACACCAAGGTAACTGGCTGGGTGAACACGGGATGCCCACAGGGGGGGGTTATTTCCCCATCCCTCTGGAATCTTGTAATGAACACACTATTATGCCTACTAACCAACACGGAATGTGAGGTTGTAGGATATGCAGATGATCTAGCAATAATAGTTAGAGGACCATTTTTAGAAACACTATTTGACATCATGCAAAATGCCTTGAATAAGGTATATAAGTGGTGCCAAGGAGGTGGACTATCGGTTAACCCGGAAAAAATGGAAGTTATGGTGTTTACACGTAAATATAAGTGGAAAACAAGCATAAAACACCTCGAATATGGAGGAAAACGGCTAGAAATAAAAGAAAAAGCTAAATATCTAGGTGTCATTCTTGACAGTAAGTTAAACTGGAAAGAGCACCTTGAGAATCAGTGTAATAAAGTTATAAGAGTACTATGGCAAACACGTAGAGCTCTGCACTTGAACTGGGGTCTTAAACCAGAAACCATGATGTGGATTTACACAGCAATTCTGAAACCAAAACTGACGTATTCGGCAGTGATTTGGTGGAAGCGAGCAGGTTTGAAAACTGCGAACCAAATGCTGGAAAGGGTACGAGGATTGGTCCTGCGCTGCATCACCAATTCTCTAAGAACCACGCCAGTACAAGCTATGGGGGTCATAACGAATATTGAGTCCTTTCAGCTCACTCTTAAGTCAGAAGCCATAAAAGGATACTTAAGAGTTAGAAATCTCTTAGATCGACGGGCGGACAGGGGACTCCTAAGTACGCTCCCGCGAAATCTAAGAGAGAACTTATACGAGGGAACTGATAGATGCAGCACTGAGTTCCTATTCGATAAGAGATACAGAGTCAGTCTGCCTAGCAAAGATGACTGGAGTCAAGGACGTGTTAGGGTGCCGGAGGGCAAAGAACTCTGGTATACTGATGGGTCCAAGAATATCCAGGGAGTCGGAGCAGGGGTATACTGCAGAAAAAATGGGAAGGGTAGGATATATTCCTTAAAGGAATACAATACCATTTCCCAAGCGGAAACATTTGCAATCCTGCAATGTGCTAAAGTGGCACAGGAGAATTGCAAAGACGAAGAGATATACATTTACTGAACTGAATATACATTTAGCAGAACTGTGTTACAGAGTCTGAATGGTCACACCACTAAGTCCAGACTAATTTGGGAATGTCATAAGACACTAAATAGACTGGCAGAGTTGAATAAGCGGCTAACGCTAACATGGATACCAAGTCATGTAGGTATACGTGGTAACGAGATAGCCGATGACCTAGCAAAGACAGGTACAAATGGAAAACATGCGGAACCAAGCATGATGGTGAAGATGCCACATAGCCACCTCATAGAATTATTAAAGGAATGGCTGGTGAAGGAACACCAAAGGGCTTGGGTAAAAACTGCAGGATGCAGACAAGCTAAAGCCACACTCGGAAACGCAATAAGCGGACACTGGGAAGAAGGGCTTAGGAAACTTAGCAGAAAGACAGCTCGCAAGCTAATGGACACACTTACTGGACATGGAGATTTGCGATACCATAGGTATAAAATGGGACTGGAAACAGATCCATTATGCCGAATGTGCAAGGAGGCAAACAAAACATCTCTACACATCTTATGTGAATGCCCCAGAATCATGACAAGAAGATGGCGCCTCACAGGTGAATTTCTAATTGATTCAGGAGATATCCCCAGTTGGGATGTCCAGAGAATACTTGCTGTTTGGCAGGGTCTCTGGGCGGTGCCCGATTGAAAAAACCAAGGACCCATAAGAAGGCTCACCCAGGTGTGGCAATATTGCTATACACTTCGGGGGGCTAAAGATGGGAAATGGAAAACAGGGCGCAAAGGGAATACCCAAGTGCCTGGCATAACCTAGTCAAATAGGAGGGTGCCAACTGAGTAACTTAATACTAATACGTATTTTGTAGTGATTTCTTTTGCATTATATATGCTATATTACTTTTTTCAATGCTTTCTTATACTAAATTATCTATTTTATTAAAATACATTTAATCTGAACCAACTTTTTAATTTAATTCTAATATTTTTGCTTACTTACATAGTTAAAACTTTGAATTTATTTGATAAATTATTAAATAATTTTACAGCTGCAATATATATTCAAATGTTTAAAAAAATATATATACATATAATTTTATATTTAATTTGATAGTAAACAATTCACCAAAATACGTGTTAATAACATATACAATTATGATATCCTTGAAGTATAGGATAGATTTTATAAGTGTACTACGCCTATTTCTATAAAATTCAAATACTTGCATGGACAATACGAACATTGCATGAACAAAAAATGTATTTTCGCTTGCCCAGGACATTTTTTACATTTTTATATGAAATACATTTTTAAAAGGCATTTTCAACGTTGTTCAAACGTTATCACAACGTTATTTCCACCTATCGCGACAACTTACATAAATCTTAGCGGACATATCTCACGTTGTAGCAACGTTGCTCGAACGTTTCTACATATTTTATAACAACGTTGTAACGTTGTCAAAACAACGTTGTCGCAACGTTGCTACAACGTTGTGTGCTAGTTGGGTCTTTATTCCAAAATCGTTATTTTTCTATTGTCATAATTTTATTTTTTGTATACAGTTTCGAATGTTTTCTGCCAATTATATCGGTTCAACTTTCTACATTTTAACATGGAAGAATCTCTAACAGTTACAAACAAATTGATCGATTAATTTTTTGAGATAACCTGAATTCACGATTACATACATACATCTATACATACATACATTGGTAAACATGCCCTTAATCAATTTATTTTGAGTTAAAATAATATTTTATAATGAATAATTCAATATTTTAAGAAGTACTATTTTTCGATACAAGACACTCTCATGTAGCGACTGTGCCTAAATGTCTACAATTTTACGCAAAATTACACCTTCAAAAATTCCTGTACAAAAATTCACGATTTTCTTCACCACTTTTTTTTAATCTACTCGTCAATTATTACAAAACTAAAAAGAATTTCCTATTTTTTAATTTATCATTTCTTTTAAATGAATGACAAAATGCATGGAATCCTTGTCATGTTATGTAGCAATTACTCCCTAGATATAATTTTTAACCTACGCTTTTTCTAAAACAAGCACACGCATTTCCTAGTGAGCTTATCTAATCTTGCTCGCCTACCCTATGCAAGCCAGCGTGTAAATTAGAACTTTTAATATACTTTTTTAAAATGCATTACACGATACACATTTTTATTAAATTTGCAGGAAGTATTGTTTAATGAAAATGTTTCTCCTCATACAAGTCATTGCGTTAATTTGGAATGTGATCGTTTAATTGATGAATCATCGCTTGATATGATGAATAATGCCTTACAAGGCAGTCTAGATGAAACTATATCAGAATCACCATCCGTTACATATGTCGAGTCATCAACGGTATGCAAATAGTATTTTTTTTTTTTTTTTGTTATTTAACGTCGCTCTATTTATGCTGCCAGGGCTAATCAGCGACGGAGGTGAACGGTGTGTCTGTTATAGTATTTAATGAAACGGCTCCATTTTTTTACATAATTTTTTATCATTCACACATAAATATAATTATTATTATTTTTAGTCTATTCAAGATTCAGTAAAGTCAGAGGCAATAATTGATGAATATAATAATTACGATTTGCTAGATCATTCATTAGAAGAAGTGTTCTTTAAATCATATGTAAGTAATTGTACAAATTTGCGTACATTTTATATTATATGGTAGCGAAAAATGAAACGCAAAATACTTGTTCTATATATTTATTTACAGGAAGAAAAAAACAATCATGAAAGTATTTTAATAGAGAGTTTATTCAGTGATGATGATGACGACGAAGCCATAAAAAGCTTAGAAAGAAGTATGAATAAATCGAAAAGTTTACATGCTATAAAGAGCGATGAAAGTTTTTTAAATTCCGTTGGTACTGTTGCCGACTTAAGCCCTGCAAAGTTATTGTTAATGGCAATGAAATTTTCGTTAAAAAATAATCATACCTTTACATCCCTCACTGAAATATGTAACATTGTTAATGCTATATGCGGCAAACGTATCCTTCCAGAAACACGTCACATGATCGATAAGTTATGCAATTCTGATGATAATACCGTTTTGCATAGTATCTGTACTACATGTTCTAAATATATTGGAACATTTGACAATGGACAAAAATTCGTTACACGCGACAATTGTAATAAGAACGTTGATGTATCTAATCCATCAAATGCTTGTTATTTCGCTGCATTAGATCATTCAAATGCAATTCGTGATTACTTACAATCAAACGAAGAATTTTATGATTATATAGTCAAGGAAAGAGTACACGAAAACGATGTAATTGAAGATATATATGATGGTAAAATGTATCGCAATTTCGTTAAAAAAGTTAAAAGTATTGATAACAACTACGTAAGTGTTACGTTCAATACTGATGGTGCTCCAGTGTTCAAATCATCATCATTTTCTATTTGGCCTATTTATATATGCATTCATGAAATACCTGCTCAATGTAGGCTAAATAGTGTAATTTTAACAGGATTGTGGTTTGGCAAAAATAAACCTGAAATGAGCATATTTTTAAAAATATTTACTGAAACTATAAATCGATTATCGAGTACCGGGATAGAGTGTATTATAAGAGAAGAAACTCGGATCATTAAATTGTTTGCTATACTTGCATGTGCAGATACTATTGCACGAGCTCCTATGCAAGGAACTTGTCAATTTAACGCCCACTATGGTTGCAATTGGTGTACACATCCAGGTGAATATTTTAGTGGTAGTATGAGATACCCATATCTAGATTCTCTGTCAAATAGTAGGCATGCAAGTACAACAATTACTTTTGCCAATCAAGCTCTTCAATCAGGAAAGTCAGTTTTTGGTGTTAAAACTGCATCTCCATTACTTCTGTTAAGTAGCTTTGATATAATTAAGAGTTTTACACCTGATTATATGCATTGTCTGCTGGATGGTGTTGCAAAACAATATACTGAATATATAATAAGTTCCATGTCTAAAAGTGAATTTGATACTATTAATAGTTTTCTAACAAAAGTGAAAGTTCCTTACCAAGTTGGACGTTTGGCAAGACCTTTAACTGATCGAGCTAATTGGAAATCAAAAGAATGGGAAAATTGGGTATTATATTATAGCGTACCAATGTTGACTACTGTGTTTGAAGATAAAAGAAAATTAGAACATTGGGCTTTATTGACCGAGTCTTTACACATCGCTCTTCAAACTAGAATAAAGTATGCGGAATTAAATCATTTAAATCAAATGTTACATGATTTTGTATCAAAAGC
This sequence comes from Theocolax elegans, assembly GCA_026168455.1. NCBI lineage: Eukaryota > Metazoa > Arthropoda > Insecta > Hymenoptera > Cerocephalidae > Theocolax > Theocolax elegans. Next base: position 44,072,346 of record CM047430.1, read on the forward strand.
CGAGGATCTGTATACTTTAACCGCTATGACGTATAATACTCATCAGTTGTTACATGTAGGAGAGTGCATAGCCAATTGGGGTCCACTATGGGCACATTCATCATTTTGTTTTGAGTCTGCAAATTACTATTTGCTTCGTGCAATTAAATCTGGAAAAGGTGTCATTCAACAAATTATAAGACATATTAATCTTGAACGAAGTAAGCAAATTTTGGAGAAAATTGTACATTCCGAATGCTTGTCAGATATAGAACTATCATATATGGATTTTAACGTACCACAAACAAAAAAAGTATATAAATTGTCAAATATTACATATCTAGGGAAAGAGCGAACAGTTGAGCAGCTGGAATGTGAAAAATTTAATGTTTCAAAAACAAGTAAATTGTTTTGCAGAATGATTATGGATCGAGTTTTATATATGTCATCAGCCAAAAACAATCTTCGATCATGCAATTTCTATGCGCAACTGGCTGACGGTCAATTTATAAAAATAATTAGTTTTGTGGTAGATATTGAAAAAAAAATGAATTAACTTTTTATCAATTACTAAACGTGAGAAATCATATGTACTTAAGTTACGTAAAAGAGATTATATCCATTGAAAATGAAGTCGCTTCAGTTGAAACTCGAAAAATAAAGTGCATTGCTGTTTACATAAAAGCTTTGAAAAAGGATTATATTATAGCAACTCCAAATTCATTATTCTATTAATTCATATTTACAATGTCTAAAATATTACGTTATAATTATGAATAAAGTGTGTTACTATTTATTTCCATGAAATATTATAATATATTTATAGTTTGTGAAAATGCATATTAAAGTTATGTATATATTATATTGAACTCATTTCACAGTAAATAATCTAAGTTTGTAAATAAATATTTTTGCAACTATACCATAAGTATAATTTACCTTATTTTACCCCGACCTAGTATTTTCATTCTTTAATGCCATGTAATGCAAACAAATGTAAAACTTTGTTCATAATACAGTCATAAAACCTGCGAAAAAGTTCCCTATTTTCTTTAGGAGATAAGTACCTTGCTTTCTTTTCTATTGTCCCACCTTATTTTTGCTTCAAATACATAAAAAACTAAGCTTGTCATGCACAAACTGATGGTTTTTACTTTTATATCTACATTGCTGCAGTTCCTTATTTTGCAAGAAATTAAAAGTATGCAAGAAGTATTGCAAGAAAGTAAAAATTATTTAATATGGTTTAAGAGTATATACTATTTTATGCTTGCAAATTCTTATATAAAAATTACTCAATAATCCGTATAAACATAAGAATACTTAGAAAAGATCAATTAAATATTCATAACAATCATTATATTAATATGTGTTTATTATGATATTTTTAAGTAAATGTTAAAAGTCTAATTATAATTATAAATTATGTATTGAGTAAAAGTTTAATTATAATCTTAATTAATAATTTTAAATAATAAAATAAACTTGCGGTAAATTAATTAAATAATATTATACTATTTTTCAGATATTACACGTGTTTTATCATGTATAAAAACACGTGATTTTTCACATGCCAAATTGAACCGAAATAATCACGCTATTTGGCATGTGAAAAATCACGTGCTACATAACATGACATATCATGTGTTTAATCATGTAACTTAACATATTATTATACATGTGATTTGTCATGTAATTAATCACGTGATTAATCACGTGTATATTTTCAGCAGGGGGTACTTTCAAAATGTTAAATTCCTTATATATACTAGATATGCATACATATTATTTACCGTTATGCTTTAATTGTATTATGCAAGAGGATGGGATACATAATATTTTTTATTTATTATTTTAACGTCACTCTTTTTATGTTCCCAATGTGGTGCCAATCAGCGACGGAGTTCATTCGATATCTGCCAAATTTACCAGAACTACAACATTGGAAGCAGAGTTAAATTTCCTTCCAATGCTATTTTTAACGCAACATATTTTTGTTTACAATTTCACACAGTGATAGATAATAGTCAAATGAAAAGCAATGATGCCTTCATTTGTTTTTTTTTTGCACACTTTGCTTTATTTATATTTAACACAGAACAATTTTTTGATATCTATATTGACTCGATTGGTAAATATTAAATATCCCATCATCCTGTTAGAAAATAAACCATCTACTATGGTCGGTTCAACATCTATTGACTATTTCTGGTGTTCAACTAGTAGACTAGCCATTTAACTCTTTAATTTCATAACCTCAAAAGTTGCTTTCAGATTTCGTCTGCAAAGCTAAATTTTTACTCTTTTGATATCAAAATATTAAAACTATTTAATATTTCCTTATTTATCATTAAATAAATACGCAGAAGTAATAGTTAAAACATCTATAAGTACAAAATCAATGACGACGGCGAAGAGGACCAACAGCGATGCCGACAATAACGACCAACGAGAATGACCAAAGTGAACAAAGACGACGAAGACGACTAAAAATGACGATGGTGAAGAAAAGGACCATGACATCTAGGACTAACGACCAATGACAAACGACAAGCACCATCGATGATTGCGAAAGGCCAAAGACGATAAACGACAAAGTAAATACAAACAACAGCGACGACGATGAAGACAAGGACGGAAACAAAAATGACCAACAAGAATGACCAAAAGCGGCGATGATAAAGACAAGAACTACGACAACAAGATGATGACCAAAGACTAGCGACGACAAACGACGAAGACGAAGACGAATAGCGATGACGGTGCAGATTAGCATGACGACAACAAGGACCAACGAGACCGCCCAAAGTCAACGGCGACAACGAAGTTGACCAATGACGAGGAAGACAAAGACAAGAACCACCACACAAGGATGAACGAACAACGACACGCGTTGGTCAACGACGACGACGACGACGACGATAACAACAATGACCAAAAACTAACGAGAATTAACGTCGACGACGACCAAAGACCAACGACCAACGACGTCCCAACGATATTTTTATTGCGCTTCAATTTAATTTTGTTTCACTTAATTTTTGTAACATTTGTTGACCTTTTCATACCTTTTCCTTAACCTTTATAGCGCCGGAAAACGTGTAGAGGCGTAAAAAAATTCTACTCATTATTTTTCATCTAAATTGAGTGAAAATTCACGTTTTGAGAGGAACTCAAATTTCGGGTGATGGCGCACTATATAATGTTTTCCAAGCAATACTGATATAAAGTGTCTTTATTTGGCCAAATAAAACATAAATAATGCTAAAAACAAAAAAATAGTGTAATCGAATGTTTTTATGCCTCTAGGCGTAAGGGGTCTGACTCGCCAACATCTTTACTTAGTTTGGCCCTAACTTAGGGACATTAGACCACATTTCTACAGAAAAATGCGATTTGCGATTTTTTAAATCCCCGTCGCTTAAAGGGTTAATAATCATTTGTATAACAATTTATGTTACCTTAGAGCTAAATAAAAGGTAGATAATAAAAAAGAAGTATTACTGTATATTTATTTTAACAATTCAGTGTCCTCAAGTCCTTCAATATTTTCATCATCGTCATCATGCAAATTATTATCACAAGTTACAGATTTATTATTTTTAGTTGTAGATTGATCAATGATTAAAGATAAATTAAGACGATTCGATGGCTTCTTTGAAACTGAAGCATTAGGTTTATCTGAAATATGTATCACAATTATTTTTTGATGAGGTTGCTTTCTCGTTATTCCTAACGTCACTTATAGTTTCATTTTCTTCAACTGTATTTTGTTCATCCTCATTCACCGATCTACCATGTACCTCTTTTGCCTTTGGGAGCGATTCTACAAAATCGTCGGGAAATGTTTTATCTGTTTCTCCTATTACGACTTTTTTCACATTTTCTATATCGCTAGGATCCGTGGCGTCTTCTAAACAGCGTATACTCATATCTTCTACAACTTTGTTGTAATCGTCTGAAACGTAAATTTATTTAGTATTCGAATTTACACTTCAGGGTATTTTAAAACAAATAATAATTCTTTTCTATATATACAGCCGCAGAACATCTTGCTGGCGTCGCGGTTCATCTTGCGACAGGCGTCTAAAGTAAGATCTCCAGTTCCTTACTAAGGAGTCCAAGCTGGAGATCAAGGACGAAACGCCTTTAATTGTTTTTAATAAAGGCCGTGCTCTGGGAAATTCCACCAACCATAGTGGACAAAGAGTACAATAGGCCTACTTTATTCTAAAAGTAAATTATTTAGTTCGCGGTGTGACCGATAATACATATACATATACAAATAATAATTGTTCCTTAGATTAATATTTTTTGTTAACCATTATACTTTATCACTTTAGATAATACTTTATGTTGTAGTACCACGTAGAATACTTAGTGATCGTGTGTATGGAATTGGGAACGACGGTTAGGAATAAACGAATAACCACGTAAGTTCAGCGTCATGCCCTTCGCAGGGTTCAACGTTGCCACTTTGTGGGGCTGTGGAATCACTAACGCCAACCAGTATGCAGCTGTAGAAGAGCAACATAACTACTACAGCTATATGTAAAAACTACAGCTGTACAAGAAGCAGTATAGGACAAAATGAGGTTAGGTTGCTATACATAAACAATGTGTATAGCAGACCTATTAAAATATACACTAAATGAATATGCATACTCGCATTATCCCTACAACTAGGCAATTACCTGGAGCTGTATGAGGAGCGTCCATCGGTCCTGGGTTCGACGTCGTCATGGAGAGAGAGTCGAGGCGGCTCCGGGCAGCGATGCGGCGTCGGGTGAGCTTCGTGTCTGTACTCACACCGTACTAATTAGTCGAAGCACAGAAATATGGAATGAGTAGTTGCTACCTGGAAGGAAATTATAAAATAACTAATGCAATTTTATTTATGATTTGCAAGGATTTGTTACCGTTATACACCGTCGAACAAGAATGATTTATTACACTAATGAAAACTGCAGCACCTCTCTATAAACCTCCATAAAAAAATACAGTAACAAGAAGATTTGAAACTCGGTATAGTATAATGAAACAAATAGTTAATGCAGAATTAGATAAATGCCACAATTATTGTCTAATTTGCGACAATTGGAGCGATTGCACCAATCAAAGTTATTTCGGTGCATTAGTATACTTTTTAAGTAAATCTTGTGTAATGAAAAGCAGATGTCTTGGTTTAATACCTCTACTACATGACAGACACACGGCGGAGTACTGAGCAAGTACTTTTAAAAAATTTTGGAGGAATTTTTAAAATGGAAAAAATATCTGTTGTCGTGTCTGACGGGGAGTCAGCAATTAAGAAAGCTTGTAAAACACTATTTGGTGCAGATAACTATATTATTTACGCCGCAAATATTGTTTCGCACCTTATCCAAGATGCACTGAAAAATTTTGAAAATTTCAATAAGATTATTGATAAAGTTAAGTCTATAGTAACTTTATAAAGCGAAGTATACCCGTATCAGATAAACTAAAAGACCTTCAGTTAAAATCTTGTAAAAGCGAAGGAAATATTTTATCATTAATTCAAGATGTGCGCACAAGGTTTACTACAAAAACTGATATGATAGAGAGATTTTTGGAACTTCAAGAATTCATTTACTTAGCAGTATCTCAATGCGAAAATACTATCGAATTTTTAAAAAGGGATGAAATAAAAGCGCTAGAAGACATCTTACCAATTTTACAAGCTATAAGGGAAGTTATCGAAGATTTAAGCGGTGGCTTGTATCCTACGAGCAGCATCGTAATCCCTATAGTAAATTGTTTAAAATATATATATATATATATATATATATATATATATATATATATACTAATTTTGGTAAACTATTTGAATCCAATATTCAAAATGCGATCGCTGATCGTTTTCGAAATATTGAAAAAACAGCAGTATTACCAGTTTCAACTTTACTTGATCCTAGGTTCAAAAAGATTCATTTTATTGAACCCTTAGCTATGAGCACTGCATTAAATAAAATTAATAGAAAACTTGAAGCTTTGATGCCTGAAAAAGTTGCAGTTAGATGCGACTCTCAACAAAAAGAAAACAATGGCACTTGGTCATATTATGATGCACTAAAAGAAGAATCCTCTAATAATGCAGAAGTATCTCTTTTATCAAGAAATGTTAAACTGAAATAGTATCTTAAATTAAAACGGGTAAATAGAAAAGATAATGTATTTACCTATTGGAACAATATGAAAGAGTCATTTCCATTTTTAAGTAAATTGGCTTTAAGACAATTGTCAATAATCGCTACAAAAATTCCCTCGGAAAGGCTATTTTCCAAAACAGAACATATTAAATGTGATAATTGCAAAAGACTTACTGGTACGCATTTAAATATGCTCCACTTTTTAAGTTCATGTTCAAAGGATGATTGAGGATTATCTTAGATATATATGTAGCATCTGGTCAAAAATTATTTATATATTTATTTTATTATATATTGAAAATATATATTTAATGTTACATTTAAAAGATTAAAGAGTTAAATTTAAATCTTGTTAAATATAAATAGTTTAGTTTTAACCAGACATATAGTTACATTTATGATTTTTGGTCTCTATTTCCATAGTTGCTATCAAAACGGCCGAAGCTTTCTATAATAATTTATTAGTTGTTAACCTTTAGAGGACGGGATGGCCTCTATACGACCCATTACATGTGTTAGTTTTGAGATGTGAGACATCTCAAAAACTCGATTTCTATAGAAAATTGAGAGAAAACAGTAAACCCAAATCCCCGTCCTCTAAAGGTTAAAAGTGATCCGATGTTTTTAGACATTAATTTTATTGAAAAAGAAGCTTTTTTGAACCAGAAAATTCCCGTCCTCTAAAAGTTAAGGAGTGGATGGGTAGTGAGAAAAATCAAAAACGAAACCAACTACGAATAACGAGTAATAATTAAACTTAATAATTCATTTGTTAGTGTAAAATAAATTCATATTAGTTATTTTCTAATAATTCAAAAATAAAATGTATTAAAACACACGCAAGGAAACTCACACACAAGCATATATATCGTCAAATACGTCTCCGGTACGAAGTCCCTTCGCAGGTCATTCTTCGCCTAATCCTAAACCTTTACACCAAAGCGGACATACGTCCCTCAATCGTTTGTATATTTCGGTATCCTTACTTCATAATTTGTATGCTCAGTTTTATAGTCATCCGCGCAATTCATTTCTTTGCACGATTTGGGATTTACCCGATCGATGTTTTTCTTAATTACCGCGAACATCTGGCTCGCACCTTTCGACGGGTTCAAACTTGCAAACCTTTTTATTACCCTTAGAAAACTAACTGTACCGATTACTGTCATCCCTTCCATTCCTTCTCGTAGGTGATCTGTAAAGCAAATTTTCACCGGAGAGGGATACACAGTCTAACACTCGGCCCGAGCGCCACTCCTCGGGAGACCCACAATCGACACTCGCGCTCACTCGTCGACATATTTCCATTTATTTAATGAACATATTTTTATTCTGTTGATTCAGTTACCTCGGAAAAACAAAATAGTAAGGAATAAGGGAACCGACACGGTGGCGGAGTGGCGGAGACGCACCTCGGCCGATCACGAAAGTTAAGCAGCACTGAGTGCGGTTCGCACTTGGATGGGTGACACCATTATTGTGTGGCTTTCGGGATCGGTTAGGTGTTTTTCCACACTTCACAACGTGAGCGGAAGGTGTGGAACATTCGGTGTTTGGGCCTACGCAAGGTGACCTGAACATCTAAACAGAATGTTTCAATACACCGGCCGTCTCGGGGAAGGTTTTCCTACTAGGTTTTCGCTTCCTCACGGGCATAACCCCGGGCAAATGCGAGACGGTGGGGACCGAAATGGGAAAAATTTTGAATGTTTTCACCCCCATACATAGGTGGTAGGGGTGTCCCTGTAAAAACCCGTTCAATGGGTATACGGGGTGATGAGCAATGAGAATAAAAAACAAATAGTAAGGAATAAGGGAAAAACCCGAGTAACTATTTGGAAAAACAGTGCAATAAAAAGATTTGTCCGGTCGTTTGGGAGTACGAGTGCGTGCAGGCAAGAGTTATAAAACTTCTTGTGCAGATTGAGACCGGCAAGACCCTTTTTCATGAGCGCTTTTGAGGGACCGATGTCTTCTGCAGGAAAAAATATCTGGAAAAGAGCGGTAATGAATAAGTGCGTGCGAGGAAACGTAGGAACGGGATTATGATGGTTTTATGTTTTGCTGGAGTTTGCCAGAGAGGTATGTAGGTGTAAATGTTTGTGTTGTGTTTGAGCATGCTTTTTAGATTTACAATAATTTACTTTTATCAAGTAAAATTTAGAAAATAATTTTAATTAGCGCGAGCGTATGTAGCGAGATGCCACAATTTAAATGGTATCAATGGTCAACATTGATATCAGTGGGCACAATACCGTAGCGGGGGACAATCTGTAACATGTAATTACATAGAGATAAGTCAAATAATGACTTATCTCCCGCAGGTGGCGCGTGAGAGACAGAAAAACGGGACAATAAGTAGGAAAGAGATGGATCACATTTAATTTTTCGGTTACGGGGGGGTGTTTTTCCGAAAAGATGTAGTCTTGTATCAGAATTGGTAAACAAACACGTTATTTAAAGTATTGTTGGGAGTAGCGATTAGAGCGTTGGTCAAACGTTATTGTATTACGGCATGATTAGTGGGGTACACGCAGTGTTTTATATATAATTGTAATAGCGTTACATTAAGTTTTCGCGAATTTGCAATTATTAGTGTTTTTCTCAAGTGTCTCTCGCATGATCCACATAGGAATCCGCTATTCAATTCAAGCGCTATTCATTAATCAATAAAACTATTTTTGTGGTAATTATTAGAACCCGGTTTACTTTTAATTCAACGGGATTCCCTCTGAGATAGTCGACCATGCAGGTGTTTCTTTTTGTGAAAAAGCATTATCACCGGGAAACGGAAATTCTTTATTCCGTTGGTAACGTCGCAAGTTTAAAAAATATGACGTTTCAGAAGGCCGCGTTCTGATACTGAGCTTAAAAAAGAAGTAAAATCCGCCGTATGCTTCCTAGTTTAAAAAATTTCCAAAGTTCCTATATTAATTCCGGAGATACCCCGAATTAATCTGTTCATTATGGAAAAATATCAGAATACGGAATCTTATACTTAATTAAAATAGTTATTTCACATATAAATTTGTCAAAAGATTTAAATAAAAGTTAATAATAATATAATTTGTTTAAAAAATTAAAGTGTTTTCAATTGTTATGATAAAGAATATTATTATGAATAGTTTATTTTCATTTTAACCCAGTCGGGGCTACTTCCCTGTTAATACGATCCACCTTACTGAATTGGAAGGAATAGTCTTTGGCTTGTAGAAATCAATAAATTCATTAATAATATAACTAATAATGTACACAAGTAATAATTTCTCGTATTTATTTGAAAAAATTCACTATTTTAAATAATTAAAATATGTCTAAAAATATTAATGAAGGTAATAATTGGATCTATAAATTTTTATGTAATTCATAATGTCTATATATTAAATAGTAGATGTAGAAACTCACATGGAATATAATAGTGCAAGACAAGTGGAAATTATAGAGATACATGGAATTAGCCTACTATGTTTTTTCTCTCTATAATATATTGATTTTTTATAAAATTAAAAGAATTATTTTTCAACTTTGTAAATTAACAATGGAAGGTAAAATACAAGTATTATCATGATAATAATATTTTGTATCTCTTGGCGCATTGACTAATTTTTGTTTTTAGTCAACTTTATGTAAGGTTTTTATAAAAAAAGCTTATTGTGATCGGATCTTGAAAATCCGTAAATTTTTCGCAAAGAAAACTGTACCCTTGCGAATCTCGTTTCGAGAACTTACGCTCTCCCGGCACGGTGTGGCATATTCTCAAAAATAACAATTTTCCGAAATCAGAAAATTTACTATTTTCCCGACACAGTACGGCATAATTTTCTCAGCAAGAGCTCGAAGTATTTTTTAAAATGTTTAAAGCATAATCAATGCATATAAAATAATCTTAATGTAACTTAACCATAAAACATTCTTATTTTACTCAAAAAAATCAATTAAATAAGTCGCTCTCTTAACACTCTTTACAATAATTCTAATTCAGATTTTTATTTCGGCCATATGCATTTTCAAATTTCAAATCAAATAAAATATAATAAATTTCGGTTAATATATTCAGTATTGATGTCACTTTCTGTAGAAGTGTTTTTCGATCGCGTTCTAAAACATCAACCAGCGTTGTATATAATAAAATACGATATATGTGGTGTTATCGTCAAAAATAGTTGGTAAAGCATAAATCGAATTATTTAACGTTTTATTCTAAGTAACTATTAATAAATTAAATGTAATGATAAATTATTAATTTTTTCTTTTTTAATTATGAATCGAATCGAGTACAGCACAATTGATTTTGATGTAATTAGTCTAAAAAAAAAGTTTCTTAAACAACTTGAAAATAAATGTAGGGAACTAAAATTTAAGACTCTTTTATTTTAATAACGTATATTTTAATATATATTAACTCGTAAATGATAGTAGAAATGATTGACAGAGAACTTGGTAATGTAAAGAATAAATAGGTTTTTCCCGTCTGCACTCTAGCAGGGCTCAGGACAATCTGCACGTTTGGGAAAAGGTTTTTTCTGGCTTTCCTCTACCAAGAGGAAAACTAACAAGCCCTCCATTATTTCTTCATATTTGTTCCTCAGGCAAAAAACAAGGACCGCAATAAGACCCTATTGGAAAATACGGCCCGGTTATATGGCGTTCGTACATCTGGTTGAACCGTCCTTTTCTCGTACAATACCGTTATAGTAATGTTTCCTACATTCGGCTTTAGTGACATTTAATCGTCCTCGACTTACATTAAGCATCGGCTAGAACAAGTAAAATGTAACGGTTTTGAAAAAAATATTAAATTTTTAAATCTGTAATGCCGAAAATGATTCAGCGATACACAGCAAAATACCGATATATAGAGTGATAAATAAATATGGCCAAACTATATGGATGCCAGCCTTGCCAGGGATCCTACCATCTTAGTTGCATAACTTGAGACAGCTTCGACCGGACTACCCTGACTGAGGCTATTTCTGGTCCCGCCTCCGCTCAGAGTTTCAGTTACCGCATGATTTTGACCAAGAACCTAATACTTAAAATAAATTTTTAAGTATTTACGTCGCGGAATCTGTTCCATTCTCAATATTATCTTCGTCAACTGACTGCAGAATTAATGTTCCATCTTTGTTAAATTTGGTTTTCGAAATCAATTACACCTCATTCTTTGCATGTAACCCTTGCTCCCTAAATTGCAAAATAAAATTGAAATAAAATATGCAACAAAATGTATATTTATTAAATATATATTTAATAAATTGACATTATATTGAAAATACTCACAACTTAGTTCCAATTCGCTGTCAGATTCGGAAAAAATTGATTTTTTGATATTTATTATTTTAGTGTTTTTGGACAAAACTATGTTTCTTTTCAAATTTTTTTTCTACCACCTTGATACTTCTTCTTTTTTGCAATTAGATGATCGGGCGCAACGCATGAAGACTTCAGTACTTTACCAAAAGTAGATACTTCTATATAATTTAACTTCTCGTTTTCTATTCAAATAAAAAGTTAAATAATAGATAACATTAAGAATAATAAAAAAAAAAACTACTGGTCATACCGCGATTCAGAAAAATTAATTAGGAAAAAAGGTTACTTTTTTATTTATAAAGAAAGTTTATTATATTAAATGATACATAAAAGATGACTCGTGTGCAAAGAGAATTAGTTATTGAAAAGTTGCGGTTATGTTATACATATCATAAATTATTTTTTAAGATGTTGACCAAATGTACTTCAAAAAGAATATTAAATTACCACTTTCTGCTATTAGCTCCGCATCGTACCAATGGGTTCCCCATTTTGCCTTAATTACTTTACCAACTTTTTTAACCGCATTGCTATCTACAACGCTGGTTGTGGGTGGCGTATACTATAGTTTTCCATAAAACTAAGCACTTCATATCTGACCAAATATTTACTTCGATTCTATAAACTAACCTTTTTAAAAGACATTCAAATTTAATCTTATTTCAGAAATGTTACACATTAAACATGATGTAAATAATATTAATAAGAAAGACGATATTAGATTTTTAAATAGTTCATATATATATATATATATGGGGTATTCCACGTGAAGTGGTCCGATCAAAATTTTAAAATGCCCCAAATTTTGGGTACACATTGCAAATGTTTTTCAGAATACAGAAAAAAATTTTTAGGTACTGGAATTTATTAGTTCAAAAGTTATTCTAACCTCAAAAAGTGAACTTTTTCCAGTTTTTTTCAACACCAGCTGGGTTCATCGCTATTTAACTCAAAATCTATCAACTTTTACTATAGAACATTATATGTAACATTCATTGCTAATTATGTCTAGAATTTATCCTTCTGGGTTAGAATTTCTAATTTCAAGGTAAATGTTAGATAAACTACATGTCAGTATTCAACTTGAAAAAAATCTAACTTCGCCACAATTGATTTTTTTATCCAAAAGTCCAAAAGAAAGCTTGGAGCAATACCTTTCAAATGATCTGTAGCATTTTTATGGCCTTAATTCTGTAAAAAGTTATGATAATTTAAAGAAAGACGAAATTTTTTTAAAAATTTAAATGGGAATTACCATGTTAATTTTTGTGAATTTTTTGTCTTTCTTTAAATTATCATAACTTTTTACAGAATTGAAGGCCATAAAAATGCTACAGATCATTTGAAAGGTATTGCTCCAAGCTTTCTTTTGGACTTTTGGATAAAAAAATCAATTGTGGCGAAGTTAGATTTTTTTCAAGTTGAATACTGACATGTAGTTTATCTAACATTTACCTTGAAATTAGAAATTCTAACCCAGAAGGATAAATTCTAGACATAATTAGCAACGAATGTTACATATAATGTTCTATAGTAAAAGTTGATAGATTTTGAGTTAAATAGCGATGAACCCAGCTGGTGTTGAAAAAAACTGGAAAAAGTTCACTTTTTGAGGTTAGAATAACTTTTGAACTAATAAATTCCAGTACCTAAAAATTTTTTTCTGTATTCTGAAAAACATTTGCAATGTGTACCCAAAATTTGGGGCATTTTAAAATTTTGATCGGACCACTTCACGTGGAATACCCCATATATATATATATGGGTGGTTCTCTGTGACATCGAAGATGAAAAAAATACATATTGCTATAACTGTGGGAATATGTTTTAGAGGTATCCAGTAGTTCTCCTGAATTTTTTCAGATTTTTTCTGGGCCATTATTTTAACTTACAGAGAGTCAAAGTTGACATTTTAGCACTTTTTTGCATTATATGCCCATTTTCATGAATTTTTAGCTCCCAGGGGATGCATTTTTCACTAAAAACATAAGTATGACTTTTTTTGTAAAATTTTCCGAACTTTTCATTAAAAATACTTTTAAAGACATAAATGTATGCTGTCACACTCTTGTAAGCCATTTAAACCTTAAATAGTGAAAATCAGCAATTCTGCTCCGGACTCTGGTAACCTAATACTGTCTAAAAGATGTCTTTTTATAGTCAGAAACTGCCTAAAAATTTCCAGAGTGGGTCTAAATAATTAAGATCACTTATGGTCAATATATCCGGGAAAAGTGCCCGAAATATTAATAGAAATGTATATTTGTTGCCTTATAACGATGAATCTAGTAGCATGATCATTGCAAAAAAATTTGTGCACTTACCTTGGAATGGTAGAAAAGTATCTCCACTTGTTTCAGTATCCATCTAATTCCCTGTAAGCTGCTAAAAATACAAATATTATTATATAAATGTAAAAAATTAATTTTGAAACATTTATAATGCTGAATTTTTAGTTTTACATCCCTTACAAGAATTATAATACTAATCTGAAGGATTACTATAAAAGTATCAACATTATTATTATTATTATTCAGCAATACATTGTTTAGATTTCACAAACTTGTCACTGTCACGTTATCATATTATTCATTATAATTATATATCCGATTTATTTATATATCTTTTGTATTAAATACGTATATTCAGTTATTGTAATAATGATGTTTATATATTTATAGTAATCCTTCAGATTAGTATCATAATTCTTGTAAGGGATGTAAAACTAAAAATTTAGCATTATAAATGTTTAAAAATTAATTTTTTACATTTATATAATAATATTTGTATTTTTAGCAGCTTACAGGGGATTAGATGGATACTGAAACAAGTGAAGATACTTTTCTACCACTCCAAGGTAAGTGCACAAATTTTTTTTGCAATGATCATGCTAATAGATTCATCGTTATAAGGCAACAAATATACATTTCTATTAATATTTCGGGCACTTTTCCCGGATATTTTGACCATAAGTGATCTTAATGATTTAGACCCACTCTGGAAATTTTAAGGCAGTTTCTGACTATAAAAAGACATCTTTTAGACAGTATTAGGTTACCAGAGTCCGGAGCAGAATTGCTGATTTTCACTATTTGAGGTTTAAATGGCTTCCAAGAGTGTGACAGCATACATTTATGTCTTTAAAAGTATTTTTAATGAAAAGTTCGGAAAATTTTACAAAAAAAGTCATACTTATGTTTTTAGTGAAAAATGCATCCCCTGGGAGCTAAAAATTCATGAAAATGGGCATATAATGCAAAAAAGTGCTAAAATGTCAACTTTGTCTCTCTGTAACTTAAAATAATGGCCCAGAAAAAATCTGAAAAAATTCAGGAGAACTACTGGTGTGACAATGTGCTTTGCACATGTCAAGAGCGAGTGACTGAACCCATGTCAAACACCTACCTACCCGGATAAGCTAAACGAGTCCCTAGCTATACTACCTACCCACATACTATTTCCTAATTACCTACCCGCACATTAACTACGTCCTACCTACCCTCACAGTCTAATAACCCCACCTCAAGCGCAACACACACATGTAGCCGAAGCACTAGGTGATCCTGGCGATGAGGATCTTGGGCGAGCTCAAATCATCAGGTGGGCTCCTCCGAGTCTGGCACAGCCAACAGGATAGTCAAGGGAGGCGATCACTACGAAGTCTCCAGGACCCTCCGAAGCCTCACAGCATAGCAGCCAAGGCGATGAGATGGTACCCAGGCAGGAAGCCGAAGAACCTCCAACGCCAAGCAAGATACAGCTGTAAAACAGATATTTATAAGAACAAATACGCATTAAAAGGGTAAGGAGCAAGGAAGAGGATCAACAGCAATCGGCAGAAGACAAAGACAAGGGAATACGTGTACAGCTGTATATAATCACTACAGCTGTACAAGGAAAGTATAGGACAAAGAGGTTAGGTTGCTGTACACAAACAACGTGTACAGCAGACCTTGCAAAATACTAAACACCTGAACACGCACACTAGCGTGACCCCAACACTGAAGGAATTACCTGGAGTAGTTGAAGACCTGGGACCGGTCGTTCTGGTACGTCGTCGTCGTGGAGAGATGATCGAGGCGGCGTCGGGCAGCAATGCAGCGGCGGGTGAGCTTCGTACCTGAAACTCACGCCGTACCAATTAGTTGAGATAAGCAAGACGGAACGACGTAATAATTACCCAGGAGGAAGTCCTACAGCATCGCCGAGAGGTACACTGCACCAGGTCAACAAACACCATACAGCCGATTCGTACCGATACAGCCTGAACACTGCGGCACTCGACACGCTCGCACGACGCGAGATCGAGGTGCCGCGCACGAGTACGTACTGCGCAGGCGCGCGGTACGAACACGGGACTCTTGAGCACGCCGAGAGTCAGAGCTCTACGGACAGTCGGCCCGACTTGACGACTTCGCAATTATCGTGCGTACGAGTGCTATAAAGAGTGAGAGAGAAAGAGAGAGAGAGAGATCGACACAGTCCTGGTTAAGCGTCCCGGATCCTTCATAAAGGTTGGTGATTGTTCTTCTCTCTGCTGACGGTACCGCCGTGTACCGTAATAAGTGCGTGCGAGCCTTCCGTGCTTTTCCCGTCCTTCCCCCTTCCCTCTTTACAGCGTATCCCGGAGCAGCAGAAACTCGGCTACGGTTCGACACGGCGAGTGTCTATCAATTGTCTGTTACGATTACCCGCGAGTAATCGGTAGTGTCGCGAATCAACGCGGCTGGCGCCCACCCCTCTAATTACTTATATTTTATAATAAATGCTTATTTGTTTATATTAATTGCTGACCCTCATTAACCTGCACCCTGATCCCCAGTGCAGCGTTACATTGGCGCCCAACGTGGCTTATTTTTTTTAAGGGATCTAGTTAATTAATAATTTTGCTTAAATTGGCGTAAATAATAGTTTTTTTTTCCTCTCTCAGTGTATTAAAAGCGTGCGAATAAAAATATTGTGAGCGTCGAAGCGCGACGCAAATAAGCGGCCATATTGCCCTTCCATTCCTTTTCCTCAGCAAGCTCGCACACACCGGAAGAACCGGTCGGCCATTTTGACGGCCATTTTGAATATTATATTAATTGAGCACGTGCACTGAAATAATAATTTTGTTTTTCCTTCTCTTAAAATATTATTTGCACTGCTTTACATATTTGGTTATGTATAGATGTTTTTTTTTGTGGGTACGCTGGTTAATAAAAAATATAATAATTCATTTTCCCTCTCCTTCTAACCCATACAGCAATATTAACCCATACAGCTATATTAACCGAGTATTCATGATTTTTTTTTGTAAGTGCTTCAATAAGGAAATAATATTTTATTAATTTTCTTTTAAAATTACATTTGCATTTTATAATTATAATAATAATTTAAGCTGCTTTGAGCAATATTAATATTTTTTTTTTAAGTATTATAATTTGCTTAGTGACACATATTAATATATTAATGCTATTTAATATCCCTACTGCTATTATCACGTTTGATTAAATTGGTTTTTCTGTTGTTTATATACAATTAATGCTTAGTGAATTAAATCACACATTTTGCTAGTTAGTTATTGTTAGCTGAATAAATAATAATAATTAAATTTGCTTGACCTGCTACACCATTGCAACAAAATTTAATTTCTCCCTCATTGCTTCCCATAATAATAGTTACAAAAATAATACTGAATAATTTTTGTTTATTATTATTTGCTGCTTGCCTAACCCAGTGTATAATTTATTTTTATAAGCACAATTTGCACGTCCCTTGCACATTTACCCCAATACTGATTGCTTGTAATATTATTAATATTAAATATTTAAGGAATATTTTAGTGTGTAGTAAAAGCTGTATATATTAATTTCCCTGAATAATAAGCTGTATAAGATACAAAATAATAATTGAACCCATATATTTATTTGCTATACTGCCCAGCCGATAATAAAACAAGCTTGTTTATATTTTTTTTTGCTGTTGTGGATGGCTTAGTGGAAGTGAATTTAATTTAATTAGCTTAGCGTGAAAATTATTTTTTCTTTCTTTCATTGGTATTTTATTTTTTTTTTTTTTGGACTTTTGCTTGGCATGTTTAATTTAAGTTAAGATAATTAAACAAGAGCTAAGATATTTTACGGCAATCGAGCTAAAGAGAGCTATAAATAAAATAATTATTTAAGTATTTAATACAAATAAGCTGCATAAATTAAGCAAAATGTCTCACAACGGTGATGACCTGGATTTGATTTTGGGAGAAGATTTATCGGTATTACAACCAGCAGTAGGTGCCGGTGTAATAAGACGCAGCATTAACAATACCAGTGATGGTAGAATCACGGTATATGCAAGCAAAGTCGGAATAAATATAGATTCGGACTGTAAAATTATTAGAGATAGGTTAGCTAGGTACGAAATTAGACGTAATTTCGGACCATCGTCTGCTGACTGGAATGCAGCAGTAGACGAGGCTAACCCGATTATTGATACAGATTTATCCCTTACGCAATCGGAAAGAGGAAATATCCCCACTATCACTATAGATACAGTCCCGGCAAGAAGTTGTAACTCAAGACGGATGCTGTACATTCAATTGCCAACCGGACAATCGAGAGGACAGTATCGAGATCCAATTTCCATAAGTAATGAGAATTTATTATCATTACCAGATATGGAAAATGGAACGGAAATACAATCGGCTGTAAGGGAAAACAGCGGGGCAAGAGAAAATTTACAGCAATTAAATAATGAAAATTTAAGAATAAGCAGCGCAGAAATACGTCCTCAAGCACAATCTACAGCATATAGATTGAGTCTACCGTCACCAGTATGCGATAATTCGATGATGGAATTAACGCATACAATCCCAAGCTTAACAACGACGCAGTTGAGCATAAATTCGACTTCCTATTACCCCATCCACACATTAGCCCCTTCATCTCCCACAAACCCAGACCTCATAGATAATCCATTTACCCAATATACAGCTCCAGTTACCACATACAGTACCAATATTTATACTGATACCCGACCTAGATCAACCCAAACTATCCAACCCTCAGCTTTCATCCAGTAAGCACAAGCCCTTTTTCCCCTATTGCACTCGTACCCAGACCGGTAAGCCCCGCAAATACGCCACTGCACAGCAATACAGAACCCGAAATAGCGACCCAAGGAAGAAGAGTCAGCCACGCACACGAAAATAGACATAACCCCAGAAGCAGCACACAGCTGAGCAATGTACATAGGAATGTACAGAGTGTCCATTGGGAAGACGATGGAGTTACTAGAACCCAACGTCCCAAAAGAAGACGCAAAATACCTGACAAAGAGCTCGAAAGCAAATATGATGAACAATTCAGGCGAATGGAGCAGCAAATACAGCAAATGCAGCAACTATACAGCAAATTAATAGAAATACACAGCAATCAGCAAAATAACGAGCAGCAAATTAGACAGCAAAGCAGATCGCCAGTGCACCAGGAAAGCAACGAAACGTACTCAATCCCAGCTAACCCACACATACAGCCACAGCAAAGTACGTTTAACCCAGCATTCAGATACAGCCGTTCGTACGAAACCTGCTTAGAAGATGCTACCTTTATACGGGAGAAAAGGACAGCACAGATATTCTCGCGTCACCATATCCAATTCAAAGGAGCTAAAAAGAATGACCCGGAGGCATTCTTATCGAATCTTGAGGAATGCAGAGAAAGTTATGGTCTCTCAACTCAGGATATATTTAAAGCGTTGCCATCAGTGCTAGATGATGACGCGTGGGAGTGGTTTAGACGTGAGAAAAGTAGCTGGAAAGATTATCTAGATTTTGTAGATGCGCTGAGACTACAATATGGGACTGAGGAAACGCAGAGCCAGCTGAAACAAGCTATTGAAAATCGGACACAGGGACCGAATGAGGATATCTCCACATACCTCACCAAGCTACGAGGTATGTTGGATCAAATCAAGCCGCAAATGCCTCAAACCGAGCAGCTGGATAGAGCATACCGCAACCTGCACCCTAGTTATAGAACTAGAATCGAAAGACATCATTTCGATAGTTTCACACAGCTGCAGAGACTAGGTAAAAAGGAGGAAGCAAGACGTTTAATGGACGAAACGTACAGACCTCCACCAGTAATCCAAAATTACGGCTTAGCGAAATATGCATATATCGACCCTATGCAAACAAAAAGCCGTAAACTAGCAGCAGTCTCCTCAGGTCAAACAGAAGATATTGTAGTACCCCCAAAGTCAATAGCGCCCATAGCCACCCACCCACAAAAGAAAATACAGCACCAATACCCTTTGAAGCAGAACAGCCCCCAAGAAACAAGAAAATATACAGTACCTCCCAAGCAAGAGTCGAAGCAGCAGTACAGCGAAGCAGTAAAGAATAACAAAAATAGCAGCTATTGGCAACGAGAGCAGGAAACTAAACAAAGGCCTGAATCACCAAAAAAGCAGGAATTCAAGCCAAATAAATTCAGCACGCCAAATAACGAAGAACAAAGACCTATAAATCCAAGGAAATTTAAAGAGCCTTGTTTTAGATGCGGAAAACTTGGACATTGGGTAGCAGAATGCCCAGTCCCTTTAAGCTGCGGAAGTTGCGGAAAACAAGGAATCAGCTACAAATATTGCAACTGTAATAAAAACAGAAACCAGGGAAACTACAGCCAGAGGAAATAGAGACCCGTATTTCCTCACCCAAACACCCAAAAGGGTCAATACCCTCCCACGTAGCAGCAAATAATTCCCTAATACAGCAGATACCCGGCATCGACCCACGCCATTTCTTTAACATAGAATTAAACGGACAGAAACTTACAGCTTTACTTGACGATGGGTCGGTACACTCATTCATTGGGCGAGGAATGAGTAGAATGTTACAGCATAAATTGAGACAATCCAGCAATTCAGCCGTTAAAGTAGCAGATGGTACAGCAGTACCAATACAAGGTATAATAGATGTAACCATGGAAATAGATGGCGAGACTATTATAATGCCGTTTCAGGTAGCAGACGGCTTGCATTACGACTGCATATTAGGTATCGACTTTAAACGTAAAGCGAACATGAATATATGCTATGAAAACGATACGTGGTGGACTGATAAAGGTATCATTCATCATTTTTATCCATATGGCAAAGATCCGAGTTGCTTACCTGCCTTAGCAAGCATAGGAGGATTGAAACGAGCTACAGCAGAACAAGAAAGGAGATTACAGCAGCTATTAAATGAGATGATTCCCCCAACACCAAAAACGCTAGGTGTAACTAACTTAGATTCCCACAAAATTGATGTGCAGGGTGCCGAACCTATTCGTCAACGAAACCGTCGTTATTCGCCAAGGATGCTGCAGGCTGGATACGAGGAAATTGACAGAATGCTAAAAGAAGGCATAATAGAACCTTCAGAAAGCCCGTGGTGCAGCTGCCCAATTATAGTCCCGAAAGCAAACGGAAAATACCGTTTTTGCATAGATTTTCGGCAGGTTAATGCTGTAACCAAGAAAATAGCATACCCTATGCGAAATATGGACGACATTCTCGATCAGCTGAGAGAGAGTCGTTACATTAGTAAGCTGGATTTGTCACAAGCTTACCACCAAGTCCCTCTAGCACCAGAAAGCCGCGAAATTACAGCCTTTTCACTTCCCGGTAAAGGATTATTTCAGTTTACCCGAGTCCCCTACGGCCTATCGAATGCACCTGCGATTTTCCAGAAAATGATGGACAAGCTTATAAAGCCAGAATGGG
This sequence comes from Theocolax elegans, assembly GCA_026168455.1. Lineage (NCBI taxonomy): Eukaryota > Metazoa > Arthropoda > Insecta > Hymenoptera > Cerocephalidae > Theocolax > Theocolax elegans. Next base: position 44,093,555 of record CM047430.1, read on the forward strand.
AACCAAACGTATTCGCATATCTGGACGATATTATAATTACAGCCAAAACCTTTGAGGAGCACCTAAAATGGTTAAGAATAGTGCTAACCGCCCTCAAAAAGGTAAACTTACAAATAAACAGAGACAAGTCCGAATTCTGCTGCGCGGAAGTAACTTATCTAGGATACATTGTTAATGAGGATGGCCTCAAAACAAATGTAGATAAGATACGACCGATACTAGAGTATCCAGCCCCAACCAATTTAAAGCAACTCAGACGCTTTACTGGCTTAATTGGTTGGTATTCAAGGTTTATTGGGAAATTAGCTGAATACAGAGCACCGTTAAACTATTTAACGCGAAAGGATGTCAGATGGCAATGGCATCAGGAACAGCAGGATGCATTCGAGAAAATGAAGCTAGCCCTTACCCAAGCCCCTGTTTTAGCCCGACCCGATTTTTCCCTCCCCTTTACCCTCCAAACCGATGCTAGCGACTACGCTATAGCCGGTGTGCTTACCCAGGAAATAGATGGTGAAGAACACCCTATATATTACGTTAGCCGTACACTGAGTAAAGCGGAACGTAATTATACGGTGACAGAGAAGGAGTGTTTGGCAGTATTGTGGTCGATTGAAAGACTAAAAGGTTACCTTCAAGGTGAAGAATTTACCGTGGTAACAGACCACCACAGCCTTCTCTGGCTTCACAACATCAAGGATCCGACAGGCAGATTGGCTCGATGGAACACAATCCTGCAAAATTATAAATTTAAATTTGTGCACAGGAAAGGAGCATACCATAAGGTACCTGACGCACTTTCAAGAGCATACGAAGATACAGCATTAGCAGCTACAGCCACAATTAATACAAGCGATCCTTGGTACCAAATGAAGATACAAGCAGTAATAAAATCTCCCCAAAAATACCCTGATTTATGTATAAAAGACAACCTTTTATACGCACACCGTCCCAATCCCCTGGTAGACCCATTAGTCCCCGACCTAGATGTTTGGAAGTTAATACTGCCAGCAGCTGATAGAGAGAAAGCTCTCTATGAAGCGCACTATACCCCGCAAGCCGGTCATTTGGGAAATGACAAAACCTATGCAAGGTTAGCCACCTACTACTACTGGCCAGGGATATACTATGATACCTGCAATTATGTGAGAGCTTGTCAAGAGTGTCAAGCTCACAAGAGCAATCAGCAGGCTCCAGCAGGAATAATGGAAGGTAGGAACATAGATGGACCTTGGACAGTAGTAGCAGTCGACATAATGGGACCGAAACCTCCATCAAAGCAAGGTTTCAGGTACATAATAGTCTTTGAGGACTTATTTACCCGTTATGTCGAAATGAAAGCATTGAGACGAGCCGACGCAAAAAGCGTACTCCAAGCGTTCGATGAGTTAGTCATTAACCGTTGGGGTTGTCCCAAATACCTAATTTCGGACAATGGGACAGAATTTGCAAATCGCCAAGTTGCAGAGAAATTACAGCAGTACGGAATTATACAGTCATTAATTCCGCCCTATTTCGCACAAGCTAACCCTGTAGAAAGGGTAAATAGAAACCTGAAACCGATGATAAACAGCTTCATTGAGGAAGATCATCGGGAGTGGGATCGACATTTAGGAGAGTTCTGCTTTGCTCTCAATACAGTCGTCCACTCTACAACTAAATACAGCCCAGCATTTTTAAATTTTGGCAGAAACCCTATCCCAACATCCCTTATACGAAAGCACCTAGAGTCCTCAGACCCCCCTCCAGCACCAAATACAGCAGCATGGATCGAAAGATTACATAGACTTCCAGCAATATATGATCTTGTTAGAAGACATATAGACACAGCAGTGGCTAGACAAGCTAGACACTACAATAAAGGACGCAGATTAGTACAATACCATGTTGGCGATCGAGTATGTCGACGCAATAGGGTATTGTCCTCAAAAGATAATCATTTTACAGCAAAAATGGCACCAATAAACATAGGCCCCGCAAGAGTAGTAGAAGTAGTTTCGGCAAACTATTATATTGTTGAAGACGAAGATACTAAGCGGAGGGTCAAAGTCTATGTAAATGATCTTAAGCGCTATATTCCTCCTAGAAACGTTATCCCACCTAAAATGCATTCTCCCCCTTCGCAGCGTCCAATAGCACAAAATATACAGCAAAATCACCCAAGTAGCAATAACCCACCTAGAAAGCGAGGTAGACCCCGGAAGATTAATTAAGGCAAATTTAAGAATAAATTTGAGTAGGAAAATTTTGGTAAATAAAAATAATCAAACCTGATAATAGCAACGGGTAAGTTTAAGCGAGATTAGAAAATAAGAATAAGTATTTCCCCGTAGAATGGAAAGAATGGGAAGAGGCGCGTCAGCGACGCAGAGAGCCCGTGGCCGTGGCCGCTTCACCGTACGGCCCACGGAGCTGAGGAGACCTGGGCAGGACCTGGAGGGGATCCTGGAAAGATTAGATTTAGCTGATGAACCAGCAAACACCCCTCCAGGAGCAGGCCAACGCACAACCTGCCCAGGCACCAGAGGATGCATCAGGGGAGGGCGCCACCTTTGCGCCAACCCTGACTTCCGCACAGCGGCATCAAGACCGGAGGTAGCAGCCCTCACCCCAATAGCCACCACCAGTACAGCTGTGACCCCATACAGCCCCCCTACAGCCACCCCCACACCGCCATCCCAACCACCTTCCCTTTATATCCCAGCGTTCCTTCCCCAACCAATTATTTCCCGCCCAGTCCTTGACCCGTCCACGGGCATGTATACTTATATACACGTGCCCGTGAACATGCCCCCTCCCTGCCCCGTGCCCAACCTACCCACACCCAGTACAGCTCCCTTGTCCCTACCTGCTCCCCCATCCACCACCTCCCCAAAACCCGTTTCCCTGATGTCCCTAGATATCCCTAACCCCACAAATGCCCAAACCCAACCAGCCACATCCCCAACCCTATCACCCTTAATGTCCCTACCCATACAGCCTCCCACAACCCGTCCCCCTCCCATTGAACCCCCCTGCAGATCTACGCCGTCTGCTGCAGTGGGGGCAGCAGCAACATCGAGCGGAGTCATCCCCGCAGACGCACGTATGTCCCGGCCCGACCCGAGCGAATGCCGCCCGGGATGTTGGAATTGCGGGGGGCTGGGACATAGCTGGAGGAACTGCCCCTCCCCAAACGCAGTTTTCTGCAGGAACTGCGGGAGGAGGGGAGTTTTCTCCAAGAACTGCCCCCGCTGCGCAGAGGGCTATTGGGAGATGCAGAGGAAAATGGGAGGGAGGAAATAAATCCCCTCCCATACAGCTCCCTATAAAACTTCACCCCACATACACTTCCCGATATTATAAAGATTAAAATTTTGTTAGTTTTATATGAATAAAATTATATATACAACATAATCCATGCAGTATAATTATTAAGACCCCAATCCAAAATGTCAAATTTTCCCAATCAATAAGGGTGGTGATTATAAAGCAGAGCAAATAAACAAATAATTTAGATTATATGTAATGATTAAATGAATCGGTAAAAGAAAGAGTTAAAACAAGGAACTCACAAGCAGCAGAAGGTAATAATTCACCACACCTTATTAATTTTCTGTTTATATTTTATATTATTTCATGTTCATTATTTTATTAATTTTGATTATTCCCAGAATTTATATATATATTAATTTGTATAACAGTATGAGTATGACTGCTATCATGTAAGTATGAGGTATGAGAATATCGCGAGTAGGGATAGAGCTCTCAAACAAATGCGAATATTATATATTATTATGTATATTTTATGTATTGGGGCCAGTCGTCGTTATATATTAAGTAATTTTAAATTATTTAAAAGCAGCTAAAAGTTATACACCATACAGCGCGTATACATACACAGATTTCCAGCCAAGCAGCTAGTCAAGGAGACTATACACTTATACCCCGTACCAATAGCACCGGCTATTTGGATATTTATTAAGTAAGCAAGCGTAATTACCCCCACCAACTTTAGCATCATATAAACATAGGAAATTTGAAGCAAAATAGTAATTAGCAGCATTTGTTATATATTTTTTTTTTTTTTATTAGCTTAGCGTTAATGTCTGCATTTTATTGAAATTACGACTTCCGCGTAATTTCGGTTTGGTGGGGGGGAGTTGTGACAATGTGCTTTGCACATGTCAAGAGCGAGCGACTGAACCCATGTCAAACACCTACCTACCCGGATAAGCTAAACGAGTCCCTAGCTATACTACCTACCCACATACTATTTCCTAATTACCTACCCGCACATTAACTACGTCCTACCTACCCTCACAGTCTAATAACCCCACCTCAAGCGCAACACACACATGTAGCCGAAGCACTAGGTGATCCTGGCGATGAGGATCTTGGGCGAGCTCAAATCATCAGGTGGGCTCCTCCGAGTCTGGCACAGCCAACAGGATAGTCAAGGGAGGCGATCACTACGAAGTCTCCAGGACCCTCCGAAGCCTCACAGCATAGCAGCCAAGGCGATGAGATGGTACCCAGGCAGGAAGCCGAAGAACCTCCAACGCCAAGCAAGATACAGCTGTAAAACAGATATTTATAAGAACAAATACGCATTAAAAGGGTAAGGAGCAAGGAAGAGGATCAACAGCAATCGGCAGAAGACAAAGACAAGGGAATACGTGTACAGCTGTATATAATCACTACAGCTGTACAAGGAAAGTATAGGACAAAGAGGTTAGGTTGCTGTACACAAACAACGTGTACAGCAGACCTTGCAAAATACTAAACACCTGAACACGCACACTAGCGTGACCCCAACACTGAAGGAATTACCTGGAGTAGTTGAAGACCTGGGACCGGTCGTTCTGGTACGTCGTCGTCGTGGAGAGATGATCGAGGCGGCGTCGGGCAGCAATGCAGCGGCGGGTGAGCTTCGTACCTGAAACTCACGCCGTACCAATTAGTTGAGATAAGCAAGACGGAACGACGTAATAATTACCCAGGAGGAAGTCCTACAGCATCGCCGAGAGGTACACTGCACCAGGTCAACAAACACCATACAGCCGATTCGTACCGATACAGCCTGAACACTGCGGCACTCGACACGCTCGCACGACGCGAGATCGAGGTGCCGCGCACGAGTACGTACTGCGCAGGCGCGCGGTACGAACACGGGACTCTTGAGCACGCCGAGAGTCAGAGCTCTACGGACAGTCGGCCCGACTTGACGACTTCGCAATTATCGTGCGTACGAGTGCTATAAAGAGTGAGAGAGAAAGAGAGAGAGAGAGATCGACACAGTCCTGGTTAAGCGTCCCGGATCCTTCATAAAGGTTGGTGATTGTTCTTCTCTCTGCTGACGGTACCGCCGTGTACCGTAATAAGTGCGTGCGAGCCTTCCGTGCTTTTCCCGTCCTTCCCCCTTCCCTCCTTACAGCGTATCCCGGAGCAGCAGAAACTCGGCTACGGTTCGACACGGCGAGTGTCTATCAATTGTCTGTTACGATTACCCGCGAGTAATCGGTAGTGTCGCGAATCAACGCGGCTGGCGCCCACCCCTCTAATTACTTATATTTTATAATAAATGCTTATTTGTTTATATTAATTGCTGACCCTCATTAACCTGCACCCTGATCCCCAGTGCAGCGTTACACTGGATACCTCTAAAACATATTCCCACAGTTATAGCAATATTTATTTTTTTCATCTTCGATGTCACAGAGAACGACCCATATATATATATATATATATATATATATGTCTCCCTATCTCTTCCTCTCACTGTCTCTCTGTGACAGTGAAGATCTTTGCGTAGTTCGAGTCTGGGGACTACCGCGCCTCATATTTTTGACGCGTGCGAAATACTTGTCCGCGGTATTCCGTCAAATATTGCTATTTCGGAGGGGGAAGCTCTGCAGAAAACTTTCGGAGCGCTTAAACTTCCCAGGGTTTCTTCCCAAATAATTGAAACTCGTCCCTGGCTTGTTCGGGACAGACTTAGTGAGATTAATTCGGACTCGGCTTCTTCGACCTCTGCCGCCAATAGTAATCTCAAGAATGGAATCGTCGTCCGATTTTCATCGCCCTCCACTAGAGACCTTATTCTCGAGAGAGCGCGTCTTCTAAAGGGAGTCACGGCGGATTCCCTTTTTGGTACGGGTGGATCAGGGGCGATTTATCTGCGTGCGTTATGGCCCAAACAGATCTTTGATCTTTTTTCTAAAGCGCTTCGCCGCTCCACAGAGTTAGGCTTCGCGAGGCCTCTAATAAAGAACTTTACGGTCTTTATGCGTATCACCAAGGGAGGGCAGCTCTTCCCGATTCACTCAGAGGCAGACATTGCTAAGATATCGTCTCAGAATCCTCCCTCTCCGAAATAGGATTTGTCTGGCCAGGCATCATCTTCAACTAACTCTTCATTCTCCATCTTTCATGCAAATATTAACAGACTAAAAACCCATTTTTCATCCATAGAATCATTAGTTTTACCTTCAAATCACGATATCATCGCTCTTTCTGAAACTTTCCTCACTGAATATGACTCCTCAGACATGCTGGGCCTTCCGAACTATACTCTACATAGGTTAGATCGTGTTGGTAAGGAGGGGGGAGGTGTCGCGGCCTACTTCAAGAGTAATCTTGAGGTTAGGCTCGTAGCTCACTCTAACCCTGTCTTTTCCAATTCCACGGAGTATATGATTTTTCAAGTACGCAGTCAGAGTAGCTCGTTACTTTTTTGTATAGTTTACAGGAGACCCTCAGCGACCTATCCTTCGAATTTCTTTGATTCAGTAGCGCATTTCTTACACACCTGTGATCAGGTTGTCATTACCGGGGATTTCAACATTAATATGTGCAGGAAAGATGGGTCGTCAACCATGTTGGAGTCATATCTCGATTCATTAAACCTTTCCCTTGTCAAATCCGATCCTACCCATCATACCCTTACCTCAACTACCTCATCTCACACATGGCTTGATTTGTTTATCGTACGCAATCCTCCGCCTCTTTTCAATTACTTTAAGTCTCCGGTGCCCTTTGCGGCAGGCCATGACTTCATTGTCCTAGAACTCAAATTTCCGAAACCACTTCCGGTTGTAAGGAGGATATGGTCCCGCAATATTACCCGGATCGACTTGACGGAGGCTGCTGCGATATTCTCGGCTGCTTTCAATCATGCTTCATCAATTCCTATCATGTCTACTGCCTCATCTTCCCCATCTTCACCTATCACGTCTTCCTTATCTGCATCCATCACGTCACCAAATTCGCCTGGCCACACTATCTCTTCCTCGTTTCACTCCGTTCTTTCGTCTTCACCTTCTCCTACTCCTTCCAGCAACCTTCTTTCCAGCCTTGTATCATCTATTTTACACACCTTTGATTCCCTTGCACCAGCAAGACTCATCACTATCAGAGACTCCACCAAACCTTGGATCACATCATCTATAAGACATTCTATTAAAACTCGAAATCTGGCTTTTAAGAGGTATTTGTCCACGGGCCTGAGCTCGGACTACCAGACCTATAAAGATCTTCGGAGGCTAGCTAAAAACTCCATAGACTCTTGTAAATTCTCTTATTTCAGCAGCAAAATCAACGCGGCTTCCGATGCTGCAGGTCTGTGGAAGGAGCTCAGGAACATGGGCCTTGCGACTAAACCATCTAGGTCACCTCTTACCATGTTTTCATTAGATCAGCTAAACACTCACTATGCATCCATCTCTCATTCATCTACTCGCTTTAATCTTGCTCATTTTCAATCGCTTATCTCATCCTCTAATGTCCTGCCTCCCTCTTACCCTTCCATTTCCTTTCATTTTGTTCCTATCACTCCTTTCAAGATCCTGTCAATCATCTCCAGAGCTTCATCTAAAGCCATAGGCTCTGATGGAGTCTCAGTCTCTATGCTGAAATGCTTAGCTCCTCAAATTGCACCCCACCTTGCCGAATTATTTAACTCCTCTCTATCAACCGGATCCTTTCCAGAGCCTTGGAAGAAATCTCTCCTTTTTCCATTGGCTAAGTCGAGCAGGATGAACTCGCCGTCTGATACTAGGCCCATCGCTAAGCTCTGTGAAATCTCCAAGATTCTTGAGAAAATTGTACACGAGCAACTAGTGGACACGGTGTAAGAAAGAGAGGTGGACCGACTTTCCCCCACTTCTTGTGATCTTATTGAAGCCCTTCGCCTTGTCTCCGCACGGCGGCGCCACAGAAACAATGTACTATTTAATCACACATACAGTCAGCCACCAAAGACGCGTCATTGTGTGCGTGTAGCACACGGACATTGCGTGTCCTTCGTAGTATGTGTGAGCTACTGTATTCATGCGCGGCAAAATTAATTTATTTGAATCTTTAAATGAGTTTCGCTCTAAGGTACTATGCCACGAAAAATCATGGAACTTGCTGAACATATACTTTTTTAACCCTGTAAATTACAGAGTGGACGAATAATTAGAATAGTTGCAAAAAAGTTGAGTAAATTGATATATTATTACGAGGGATTATTGACAGTTATTTAACTGTACTACAGTAATTATCAATTTTGTCAACAATATTTATATATATATATATATATATATATATATATATATAACACCTTGGAGCTAAACCACTTTTTCACAATTTTAATGATTTCTTTATAATGGTGAATATTTGTGGTACGCTCAATGATCTTGGACAATTTTTTTTCTTAAACTTCATGTAATTTACAGAAAAAAAGGTCTTTTATGTTTTTTTATATTGAATTAGATAATTTTGTGTTATAGTAGGTTGAGTGTTAAGAAAAAATTAGAGAAATGTCAAAATACCATTTTAACCTTCAGTATCTGTGAAACTATTAAGTTTTAGCCTCTAAAATTGTAGACCACTATCCAAAAAACATGTAGGAGAGAGTATTTACAAAGTTACAGAAAAAAATTTGTTCGTCTGGATAAGACAGAAAATATATATGGGAGATATACGATTTATTGTTAGTCACTGATACTTTTCAATCTCTAAGCTGCCTACAAACACAAAACAATAGGTGTATAAGCAGTTATACCTGTTATATAATTAGATACATGCCTGAAACTTTTTATATAATTACAATAAATCCAATTATATAACAGGTACCTACAGTTTTGTGTTTGTAAGCAGCTTAGAGATTGTAAAGTATCAGAGACTAACAATAAATAGTATATTTTAGTATTATTGAGGAATAATATAGTGCCATATTGTTTGAATGCAAGTATATGGTTACTCTGTTTTTTTCATAAAATGCATTCGCTCTCTTTTTTTAAGAAATTTGCCTAAAAACACCATAACTTTGTCTGAAATGCTCTGCCGCACACAAACTTTGCATCATTTTGAAGGTAATTAATCATCGATGAATTAGATTTTTGGATGGATAAAATATTTTTGATCATTGATCGTACAACCCTTTTTTTTACTATAAAGGTTTTTATTAATTATAACTATATTCAATGTTTTAAACTAATATAAATTAATTATTTCAACAGATTCTTCTTGAAATTTATAAACTTTTTCAAATTTAATATATATAAGAACAAATTATTTGATTTTTAGTTATTAAGTGATCAAAATGCCAAAAAAGTCATTTTTTTTTTAAAAAATTCCATATTTTGATTGGGTACAGCTCTGGTACTAATTGAAATTCAGGTCTAAAAATTTTGCTCCACTCAATTCAAGTAGTTTTTTACTTACTCCATACATTAAAACAAAATTCAATTTTTTAACTTAATCACTTCACATGGAATCTTCCATATTTATGTATAATATAAAAAAAGTGAAAGAAAAAATAGTTGCAATTAATTTTCTGTGTAAAATTTTTGGATATTTTATAAATATGTACATATATTTAATATTATAAAATATTTATACATATATACATATATGCATATATTTTTTATATATATGTTTTAAAACTTAATATCAATGAAATGTTATATATCTTGTAAACTAATTTACTATAAACATGTATGTGGTTATTCAATTTATTTTTCTGATTTTTTTGACATGCATTTTGATACAAATAAAGAAATTTTTTATATCTGTTTTGAATTAAATGCAAATATAGATATAATAATTTTAAACCACCTGTTTCCTAGATAACTTATAAATCTTCGATTTGCTTTAAATTTTTTACTGTGTTTTTATAGGCGTTTTTATTTTAAAAAGTTAATTTTGCTAGAAAAAATATTTATTTTTGGAAGTACATTGCAGAATTTCTTTCAATTTTACATTTCGTTTTATCAATAAAATTATTATTAAACATGTTAATACAGTATACATTTATGAAATTCTTATGTATACATATAAATTAATAATTATTAAGTTATTTATTTAATTAATAACTATCATTATGCAATTACATTGTTCATTTTTATTTCTTCACTTTTTGAGATTCATTGAAAAATATGATAGTTTTATTTAAACTTTTTGTAATTTTAAAATTGTTTCGAATAATTTTGATTTAATCAAACCAAATATGGTATGTTGATTCTAACCAATCATATGTTAAATCCAAGATATATAAAATCAAAGATAATGTAAAAATTAAAAATTGTAAAAATGACACAATTTTAGCACTTGAGTGCATATTTCATTCTATTTAATAGTTATATTCAACAAGTATTGCTCTGGTTGAAACTTTTTTTCACATAATTATTTGAATTATATTATGTTCAATTAATAACATTAGCTGATTGAACATGTATTAAACATACATGAACATATAACAGATAAACCTTGTTAATTGTGTTTTTATATCTTTTCCACCGAATAGTGCTTTTACTTTTTCCCATTTGATGTGTAATAGTTTATTTAAGATCCAAAATGGTGAAAAATTGAAAAAAGGAAAAATCTGTTTCCTGAACATGCATGACTGTGGTGCAAATTAATATTTTGACACTCATTATGTACTATCATTATTATTATATTTCTTTACACTTGACGTGAAATCGCCCATATATTATTGTATTATAATAAAATAATTATTGTATATTATATTATTAATATTAATAATTATATAAATGATTAATAATATATTGATAAAATAATAATGAAAAATAAAATGTAACAAATTTTTGTGGTACATTTCGAAACAAAAATACATATGTATGTGTATATATACGTATATACGTACACTGTAAATCTTATTTATTATATAAATAATTTATAATCATATTGGCGATATATGCGTAAAATATTCAAATAAATTACTCCAAGGTGTTATATATATATATATATATATATATATATTGTTGACAAAATTGATAATTACTGTAGTACAGTTGAATAACTGTCAATAATCCCTCGTAATAATATATCAATTTACTCAACTTTTTTGCAACTATTCTAATTATTCGTCCACTCTGTAATTTACAGGGTTAAAAAAGTATATGTTCAGCAAGTTCCATGATTTTTCGTGGCATAGTACCTTAGAGCGAAACTCATTTAAAGATTCAAATAAATTAATTTTGCCGCGCATGAATACAGTAGCTCACACATACTACGAAGGACACGCAATGTCCGTGTGCTACACGCACACAATGACGCGTCTTTGGTGGCTGACTGTATGTGTGATTAAATAGTACATTGTTTCTGTGGCGCCGCCGTGCGGAGACAAGGCGAAGGGCTTCAATAAGATCACAGCAGTTTTATGGTGGGGGAAAGGCAGTCGGTCCACCTCTGTTTCTTACACCGTGCTAGTGGAATACTTAAATAATAATGATTTGCTCATGGAGAGACAAGCGGGCTTTCGGCGGGGGCACAGTACCCAGACGGCCCTAATTGGCGTACTCGATGATGTTAGGAGAGCGATTGATAAGCGCATGATCACCATCCTCATCCTGTTCGACTTCTCTAAAGCGTTTGACTCGGTTCCTCACGATATCTTATTGCGCAAGCTGCGATCTCTGGGCTGTTCGGACACGGTCATGTCCTGGTTTTTCCACTACCTCGTGGGTCGCTCCCAGGCGGTGGTGGATGAACTAGGCTCTAGTTCGGCCTGGCTTGACACATCTAGGGGGGTACCTCAGGGAAGTGTCCTTGGCCCACTTCTTTTCTCCATTTTTATAAATGACCTTCCGAGGGTTTTGAAGCACTCAAATCACATGGTTTTCGCGGATGACACCCAAATCTATCACTCTTTCCCTCCTGCAGATCTTGCCCTGGGTATCCAGAGAATCTCAGAAGACGCAAATGCTGTTGAAAACTGGGCGAGATCTAACGGATTAAGTCTGAATGTAAGCAAAACGAAAGTGTTGATAATGGGTAGTCAGGCTTTCATCTCGCGCATTGATTTAGATTCGGCCCCTAAAATCAAAATCGGTGACAATTCTCTCGACTATGCTTTAGAGGTCAAATCACTGGGCGTTTGGATTACCCCCACCCTGGATTGGTCTCGCCAGGTTGCGTCGATTTCGCAGCGGGTTCATGGAGTCTTGCACTCTCTGAGATTCCTCAAACGTGCTCTCTCGCGTCAAAATAGGAAACATCTGGTTGAGTCGCTTGTTTTCCCACACTTTGACTACGCTTGTGCGGTCTTTCACGATCTTGACGCCACTAGAAATTTAAAACTCCAACGCTTATTGAACGCTTGCGTTCGCTTTGTGTGGGGAAACATACCCTGGAGAGAGCACGTAACGCCCTACCGCCTCAAGCTTGGTTGGTTATCGGTCGAGCTCAGAAGATCCCTCTTCATCGGCTGTAGTGCTTACAATATCATTTCCCATAGTTCCCCATCTTATATTGCTAGTCATTTTTCCCTTCGCGATTCTTCCTTTTCCTCCCGAACTTCCTCTCGTCACCCACCCCTTTCCCTATTTTACCTTCCTCCTAGAACCGAAGCCTTCAATAACTCCTATGTAATTACAGCCTCTCGCCTTATTAACAGTCTTCCCTTTACTAACTTCGATCCACTCCTCTTCCCTTCCTTTAAATCCTCACTGGCACTACATCTCTCTGAGCTGGATCGTCGGGCTTGGGAATCGAGAGTGGTTGATGAGGGTTTAGAGTGCCCTCCCTTGCCAGATCTTTAGGCATTATCTAGTCACGATCCACTGTACTGCGGCTTTTATGTATTTATTTATTCTTGTTTAATTGTTTATATATTTGTTTTTATCTCTGCGTGCGCTGTTTTTATACATTTTTTACAATTATAACTATTTATTTATTTATTTATTTGTACTCTTCGTTTTATCCTTCGACGACATATTTATTTTATTTATTTTATTTTATTATATCGACGTTTACTTTTTATTCTAACACTTTATCTTTATTATGTTATTTATATATCTTTTACTTTGTTATAACATATACTTTGTTTTATTTTATATTTTGTTTGCCAGTTATATTTTATTTTTGTTATATAGTTAGTTCGGTATTTTATTTTTGTTATTTTATTTTACTTATTGTTTTATTCTAATGCGTTATATTATTTATTTTATTCCGATTTCTTTACTACGATTTTATTGTTCTGTTATTTATTGCGAAATGTACCTATGTAACTGCTGTGTATACGGGGGTTTCCCCTAAAAATACCGAATAAATGTATCAATCAATCAATCTCTCACGCTAAGATAATGTTTGTCGGACGGACGGACATTATAATTTATCGGTTTTTTTTTATATCACTTAGTAATTATAATAATAATTTTTTTGTCAGTAATATGATGCATTAACTTATGTTACACATATTTATCATAAAATATATATGTTTTAAGTATTTTTCGCAAGAATAGGGGAGTTTTTACAAAATCGCTCAAAAAGATAACTTTAATATAATGTAGATTTCAAATAAAAAAAGTTTTACACGCGGTATTCGCTTTGTGTTAGACTTATTGTCTACATAAACATAGAGAGAGCCGTCACAAGTTTAAATCTCAAAAATCATGTGGTAATCAAAATATGAATTTTTCATTATTTTATTTAGATTACAATAATCACTTTCAATTATAACAATCATAACATTTTCAATTACTTCAATTGTAAGTAGTATATCAAAAATAATGTTTTTCTACTTATTCAAACAACCAAACCACTTAATTTACTCCAGAATAAAATAACTCTGCTAATTAATTGGCACATATAGCTTCCTCAAAATTAACGTATCACTCTTGTACACAATGTATTATTTATTTAACTATAAAGATAGTTTATACTTGTTTAGTAGTAAATTTATTTAGTAATAATTCAATATTATTCTAATTTGAAATTTAATTTAATGAAATTTAATTACATTTTTATCCATCGGTTTAAAATTATTTATGGTAAAGTAATTTACAGATATGAGTCAAAACATGTTTTTGACAAGGTCTAATAACAAAAATTGAAAAAAAACATTTGAATTTGATAATTTTGGTCTCAAACCCACTTTTGACGAAATATTCCTAAAATTTATAGAATAAAGCTCCTACTTGTTCTAATGTCATAAGTTTTTTCAATCATTTGGACTGATTAGTTTCAAATATATGATCAATTAAAGATTTTATTAAAAATATATATAATGCTCCAACTACTTTGCTAATTATAAATCTTCTTAGCTGAGAAAATGTAGGGACCATTGTTACTAAAGACTACCTTGTACAAAAACTTCAAGCGGATTAAAAGCTTTTTATGTTAAAAACGGTTGCCCTAAAAATTCAAACCAACATTAATTGAACTGTATTGTTTGCTCGAACCATCGACCTAACGTCCGCGCTGAACGAAGAATCAACGATACGCCGCACTTCTTACTTGACACTTGACTCCTCCTCACACACCTGAGTCGCGTCTGTGTACGTGACAATATACACCGATTTTTAAGAAAAGTATAAACACAATTGATTTTTTAATTTGAAAGCCCTGCCATGTCTTACTTGATTGTTCATATTTTTATGAAATCAAAATGACTCGAACTTAAACAATAATAATTTGATATTTGTTATTAAGAAGTAACTATAGCTAACTTCCATAAATAATAAAATAAAATCTGAGGGGTTAAAGTAGCTGTCTAAAAGACTTTCACACTATACCTACGTCAGGCGCTATCGCGCCTTTTAATTATTCTTACTTTATTTTTTCTATCACATTTGCTGGGTACTAATACTTGCAACATTAAAAAACCTCTTACATCAAATACATCTACAAAATGATATCACCCTGTACAGTCGAAAGTTATTAATTAATGGAACAGTTTTGTGTAAACATAAAATCTTAATATTTCTCTAAAAGCTACTAAAAATTAATAAAATGAGCGGTCGAAGCTTAAAATGGAATGATTTAATTGTCAGATATGAACACTTGAAAAAACGATATTAAACTCAAATATCTTGGCAACTATTTATCCCACATAGCCAGCCAAAGAACTCATCCAAGGTAATGCTGATGCCTACCTTTTCCCAAATTTTGGATTAACAAAATAAAAAATTGCGACCTAAAACGTGCAGGAAAAGAAAATCTTTTTTTTTACATTTTATTTTTTTACTCGAGAACAAAGTGTAATTAAGTCTTGAAAATTTTACAGTAGAAAGTACTTGATATTGCCAGTATTCACAATTTTTTCAACCCAAAATATCAAAAATATTTGAACTATAAATTTTTTAAAAACATTGACTATTTTTTGAATAACTCAAAAACAAATTTAGTTAACTGAACAAACTTTGAACAAGAAGATAGATAAATTTATGCTCTACCAATCGCCATTTCACAAACATAAGCTATTTTAGCAATAACATTTAAGAAAATCCAAAAAACCGATTTTTAAAAATTTAAATTTGACTCTAGCTTTAAACCGTTTAATATGGCTTAAATTTGCGTAAGTGCATCTTGAGACAATTTAAAAAACGCATCGATTAAGTCGAAACACACACACACGCACGCGAACACACACACACACACCACACACACATCTTTCAATAATTACACATTTGAGTCCCAAAGTGGCAAAAGTAGGTAGAAGTACTAACAGTTGGGATACGCAAGGAAGAGGGATATGTCGGACGTTTAACACCTCCGTAATTTTAATCATCTCCTTTTGTAACTCGTCTTAAGTATATAACAAGCGTTTTTTTCAGGATTCTTACTATTGAGCTGCTGAATTACTGTCACAAGCCTGAACTTCGGTGAACCTTGTGGCAGTTACTCTTCAAACACCCTTCATTAGTGAAAGCAACAGTGCAAAGGTAATATTTTAATTTGGAAATATGTTATGTGTGTGTTGATTTGTTGAATAATCTATTGCTCCGGTTTCAATGTATTAAGTTTCCCGATAGAGTACCTGGTAGAAAATTAACTAGTATGACTAGGCAGTAGACGAATTATTAGACAAATCTATTGGCTAATATTTAAAATGAAAACTTTCGAAGGACTACGGAAGAATTGGTCAAATGAAGTTTTGCGACGTATTATGGCAGGTCTTAGTGAGTTTGAATGTTTTACAAACAAAAGACTAAACTGAGGTTACGGTTGGGCTCCGCGCATACTGAGTATAAACAGCTTTATTTGCATTATTAGCACATCAAGCGTTAAGTGTGTTGTATATTAGTATTAGAAAGAAATTATTTATATCGGTCTTTTTCAAAATCGAACACTTCTTTGTTTCAGTAAAATTAAACTGCGACGCACGATAAAAATAGTACTTTTCGATACAAGTGCGAAAGTGTTGATTTTTGAACGAGTGTGAGTTTAACGCCCGAGCGAAGCGAGGGTGATAATCGCACGAGTCGAAAATCATCGTTCGCACGTGTATCGAACAATATTTTTTGATATCATGGGCGTAAATGCGATTTTCAAAAGCAGAGCAGTGCGTAAAATCGCATTTTACGCATACTGCATCAAAAAAATTTGTAGAAGGTTTTAATGAGAGGCGTGTTGTCGTCTACTGCGCGCATGTGTCTGCACGTTGCCGTTTACGTTATACATATATGTTGTAACAATGAGACTCATTTGCTACAAATTAAAAAAAAGGAACGGGCGTCAGGTCTTAAACCCGAGCCCCTTCGGATCCGAAGGCATTCACGCTACCACTGCGCTACGCCCGCAATTGGTCGTAGCTGTACTTTTCCATGTCTTCTGCCTACCGATACGCGCGCCATATGCCAAGTGCCGATTCTTGCGCTGGCCGCGTCGGTACTACAGAGCCCTAAGTGACGGGGATCTGTACTCATACAGGTCCACCACGTTACAATGTATAAATATATATATTTATGTGTTGGCCAATTCTTGCCGAATTTTTCACCCAAAAAGATAAAAATGTAGACTACTTTCTTGGCTAGAGATTTTCGATAAAACTAGCCAATGAGCCAATGGCAACAAAATTAGCGACGTACTCGGGAGTAACTTTCGAAGACTTCTACCAGGGGTTCTCCTAATATATTGCTTCCTCGTAGAGGAAGCTTCGTAATAGTAAAAATTTTTGATTTGCTAAAAACATGCTAGAAGCATGTTTTGACATGTTTAGAGTACAAATCTAGTGTTTTTAGAAAATGTCCGTATGGATGTGTGTGTGTGTGTGCAGTGTGTGTATGTTTGTACGTATACCTCCATATTTCTGAAACTACTCGGTCAATATCGCTGGGCCTGTGCGTGTAGTTTTCTTTTCGATTTCCGAATTCGGGAAAATAATTTATTTTTGGATCTGTAGATTCGCTTTTGTTTTATAGTCAATTTTCGATCTTTGAAAAATTTATCTTTAACTTTTACTTCCTCGTAGAGGAAGCATTGTGATAGTAAAAAAAATTTTTTTTCTCAATTCATCATATATCGATGTATTTACACTCAGGGAGTCGAAAAATGTGTTTTTTAAAAAATGTCTGTATGGATGTGTGTGTGTGTGTGTGTGTGTGTGTAAACATTTAATATCTTTGGTTCTATTAAACCGATTGGACTCTGTGATAGCTCAATCGACGTGTTTTTGAAGTCGTCATGAGATGTACGTATGTAAATTTAAGTCATTATAAATGCTTTTTAGTTAGTCAATTTTTTATTTTTAAAAATTGGGTTTTCCGACTTTTTTCAATGTTACCTTTAAAGTAGCTATATGTAACAAATGGTGTTTTGTAGAGGACAAATTTATCTATTTCTTGGACAGTTATCTTCATTTGTTTTTAAGTTATTTCAAAACTAGACAATTTTTTTCAACAATTCATAGTTCAAAAAATTATCAATATTTTTTATGGGAAAAAATAGTAAGCACTGGTATTATCAAATACTTTTAGCTGTGAAATTTTCAAATCTTAAGTGCGCTTTGTTCTGGAGTAAAAAAATAAAATGTAAAAAAAATGATTTTCCTTTCTCCGACGTTTAAGGTCGAAATTTTTTATTTTTTAACTTCAAAATCTGGGAAAAGGTAGATTTTAACATTACCTTGGATGAGTTCTTTGGCTGGCTATGTAGCATAAATAGTTTCCAAGATATGTGAGTTCGAAAATTTTTGTATTGTTTTTTCAAGTGCTGGTACCTTACCAGTAAATCATTCTATTTCAAGCTTTCACCTATCATTTTATTAATTTTTTCGAGTAGTTTTTAGAGAAATATTAAAATTTTGTGGTTACTCCAATTCTATCTATTAATTAGCAAGTTTATATTGTACAGGATGACATCATTTTGTAGACATTTGATTTAAACGGGTTCTTTTAATTATAATTAATTGTTTACGTTGCAAGTATTGTTAACCGACAAATAAGATATAAATGGGTGAATATAATTGATTAAACGACGAAACAGCGTAGAGTTGACAACAATTTCAAATATTGAAAAATTTTAGAAAATTTATAATGAAATGTTTTAATTGCAAGAAATAGGTATATTAAAATAAAAATTGGTTCATTGGTCATATATTTTTTTTCGTAGCATTTAATTCTGAAGGCCAATTAATCATACTTCTTTTTTCTTTTTTTTTAAAATTCAAAAAAACATAAATAAATTGTCTTGAAAACTTCAACATATACTGGTGAGACTATATGTTCAATGCAGATTCGAATTCAGCGTCAAAAAATTGGTGAACCAAAACGGTGCAGTTATGGAAAACTCCACCGTGTTGCTTATTTGTTTGTGTGTAAGAGTGTATGTGTGTACGTGTGTGTACATTTAAGAGTGGATGTGTTGGAGTGCATAAGTGTTTTTGTGCTTAAGAAAAATGCAGGAATCGCTTTATTTAAAAAATGTCGGAAGGCTAATTACGTATCTTACTTATTTAAGCGAATCGCTATGATTTGATGCGCATTGAGTTCCTACACGGAAAAAAATGTCTAACGTCTGAGGTACAGGACTTCTTCCTCCTACAGCGTAGACATTCTATTACTTTCACAGAACATCAATTTAAACCGTGCGCGTATGAAATCGTAACGTTAGAAGTATATTACATTTATTACTTTCAACGTTACGCATTTAAACCTTCACTGTATACAAACAGTACCGCGAATGTAATGCCGCCGCACGTCTAAGGTAAACAACAGTACTACCTTCATTTGTAAAGGACCTGTACTCCATAGGTCTATGGAGTATGCAATTCGAATAGACGGTTGAGACAGCATTTAAAATGAGTGTTATATTTATTTATAATAATACAAAAGATATATAAGTTGACAATAAACTATTGTAGTTTTGTATTGTCATTATTTAATTAACACTTTATAAGTAACTCATATTTTTTATTTAATTTAATACAATTATTATGATTGCGCGGAAAGCATAACTCTGTTAGGTGTACTCGCGTTTGTAAGCGCCATATACCGCAGAGGGGTATGAGCCTTACAACTGAAGGTGGTGCGAGCGTATACTCTCCGTCTATAGCGGCGCTACTACAAGAGTTCGGCATCTTTAGCTTATTTTTATAAAGGCGTTACTCTACTTCTATGTATAACAAACACTTGAAAAGTTAGTGTACAATCTGTAGCGGGATACGAAACGTTAACTGTATTAGTATGGAGCGCTTCGTACTCCAAAGGTTAGACATTTTTTTCCGTGTATATAGCTATAATGACATCCTTCTTTCAAGCTGCCTAAGTTCAAATGACTTAAATAATTATTAGAACAAATTAATTCATCGATTAAAAATATACCTTACAATACGGCTTATTTAATCAAATGCACTTTTACATTATACGGAGAATGATGTACATCAAATCTTTTAATTTTATAGTTCTATTACTATAATTGGAATGAAATGAAAAATAAAAAACTCTATTATAAATTATTATGTATGCTTCTTTCAAGTAATACTTAATTACTTTACAATCATATAACGATTACAATTCGTTCATTGTATAAATTGCATAATTTAAAACTATACACTACACATTATTTGCTTAAATTACAATTGTACAATAGCAGAAATAAGCATTGTGTGAGGAAGCTACGTGCTAATATCAATTAGCAGCGGTTTTTAAATGTTCCAAGTTGTATTTTTGAATCAGACCAAATGCGTGTCGTAGAGAATAAAAAAATCTTTGCTCTCGATCTTTTTTGAATTATCTTTGTTAGTTTTCAAGTTATTAAGAAAAAACGGATTTTTTCAGTTTGTTGTACCTCTGAAACTAATCGGTCAAATTAGTTGAAAAAAATCGTGGTAGTAGAACATAATAGCAACTATATGCTGTAGAAAGTTCGTGTTATTCTATAATTTAGCTTTTGATAAAAAAAATAAGAACTGAAAAAATTGAGCTTTCTATGTCAAACGCCTTCGGGCGTAAAAAGCTTCCAATCCACTTGAAATTTTGGGAAAAGGTAGTCTTTACGGTAACAACGGTCTGTATATTTTTTGAGATAAAAAGATTCGTAATTGACGAAGTAATTGAGCATTATATATTTTTTAATTAAATTTTTGATTGCTCATATCTCCGAAACTAATCAGCCAAATTGGTTGAAAAAAATCGTGTCGAAAGAACATAATAGAGGTTATATTCTGTGAAAATTTCAGAACATTTCATCAAGTGGTTTTTGAGAAAAAAAATTATAATATAAAATGAGGTTTTTTCGGAAATTTTTTTTTCGTGGGTAAAGTATGTTTTATAATACTAACATATGTAGCTATACTAAAACTTTTGAAATACTTGCAACATGTAATTCCTATATTTTTCTATACATAACTTTCGGAGAAATAAAAACGTCTCAAATTTGTTGTTTGATTCTGAATTTTATTTCATGGCAAAGTTAGTGTTTAAATGCTATATTTGTGGGTAAAAACGGTTTTCGTAGAGTTTTGAAAAAATAAATTAATATTCTTTTTGACTAGCAGGAACCAAATTTTGCATAGAAAAAATAACTGCCACGTATTTTTAGAACAGCTTTGTTTTTAAATTTAAAGTTATTTATTCATTTATCTATTAATTAAACGAGTTTCCCTTTTTAGGCACGACCGTAATATTGTCGCTAGTAATTATAAAAGTTATATAGTAGGTGGCACATGAGCATAATAAAATATAATAGTCCAACATTCCTCGATAAAATGTTTGAAAATTTATAAAACATAAACAAAGCTAAACAAACATCGTTGCTATTTGTATATGAATACTGCCTCTAACTAGTTCTTTGGATGAGGAGATACTTAAATAAAACCAATAAACATCGATTTCTAAATCATTCTTTTTAGTTATTAGTTGTGCTGTGTTACGTATGAAAAGGAGAGAAGTGAGAAATAAAAAGGCGGACGACGGGATTCAAACCGCGAGACCTCGGAGTACAAATCGCGTGCTCTAGCCATCAAGCTAACGTCCGCGCTGGACGAAGAATCAACGATACGCCGCACTTCTTAGTTGTCACTTGACTCCTCCTCACACACCTGAGTCGCGTCGTGTACATGACAGCTGTTAATCTCGAATATGTCCGCCGTTTCTTCCATTATGAGCTTGTAAAAAAATATACGTTATTAAAGTATCCATGTTTTAAATTATATTTATGTTTAAATTTCAGTTTTTCTCTTATGTCTTTGTTTTTTTTCAGTTACTCTAAAATGACAATGAAAAAGACTTTGATGTTAAATTCCATAGTTAAATTGCGATTTAACAATTTTATGTGTTGCTGTTGCAATGTGAATATAAATGGCATGAATAATGCAATCGACCATGTAGCAAGTAGCTGCAAACACAAAGACAAAATGGAACAATTCTTTGACCTAGAGGTTGCATTTAGCAACGACGAATTCGTCCAGTATTTTGATGCGGGTATCGCTCTCTCCTTACCAAGCCTGTGCGAATTGCGCAATGTTACAAATGTACAATACAAATCCCTCTACTACAAATGTTGCAGAGTTATAAAGAACTCCAAAATAGGCATTGATTTACACCTACAATCGAAAAAGCACGTTAAAGGTTCATCATTATTGAATATGCAGCAGCAGACATGTTCTGAATGTCAAACAGTGTTCGTAGATCAAGAGTCACACTATGTTAGCGAATTTCACAAAATGGTTCTGCACGACATGCAGGTTTACGGATATATGGTTATTCCTGCGACAGAGTCTGCGATTACCAAATGCAGCAACATAATCCTAAAAAATGTTCCATCGCATTTCTCTAACGCCTCCGATTATACAAAGATTTTTGATGCATTAATAAAAGAGGATCGAGTCACGAACTCAAAAGAATCTCGTAAAGTCTTTGTACATTGATAATTTGGCAGTGGAATGGATAGGTGAAGTTGGAGTGAACCACAAGCCGAAAGGTTATTTCGACATTCCAGGTACTGATCACAAGTTATTGCGGTTGAAACTAGGTGATTGCATGGATATATCCCGATCTAACTATAGTCCCTGGACTATGAGATCCGTAATTGTTGAAGAGGCCAATAAATTCGGAAAAAGGCATGCATTCAGCTAGAAAACGGAATGGGAGTCCGACCGGATATCCAATATCCATACAAAATTGTTCCAAAATGGCAAGACACATCATGGTGGAGGTGAGTCTCGTTTTTGTATTGCTCAATAAATATAAATATTCTACTAAACATGCTCTATTTATATAGACTGAATCCATTGCAAATTTAAAGACCAGTCTATGATCCTATCACTAACCTTTTTGAAATTTATGAATGATCTAAATTAACCCTTAGCAGCATGGTGGAAATACGTCTATTCAATTTTTTTCATACCATTTTTTGCGATTTCAAAGTACTTTTTAATGGATTTAATCAAAGTTTTCTGTAGTTTCATAATCACGCGATGTTATACTAATTTGTTTACAAAACAAATTTGTATTTATATACAAACTTTATGACGTAGCGTTTTCTATCGAAATGATAGAATTCTCGGAACGCTAGTCACTATTAATATTAATTATATTTGTTATTATAATATCTTTATCCTCCGCACCAATTATTCGTAAAATAATACAAACCTTATTCAGCTTCGATTTATTTTAATCCAGGTCTAAGAACCTAATTTCATAGTTAAATTTTCAAATGCCGGCGATAGGTAGAGCTAACACTCCTGTCTACACGTGGTTCGGTTCCGCCAACGAGAAAATGGCGGACTGCTGGTTGTATCTTGGATGGGGAAGTATCGATAAATATATGTACACGTATTAGGAGAAAAAAATATAATATTTATTGGATTTTACACTTTGCAATCTATACATATATATCCTCGCCGATCTAAATGCTTACAAAAATATCAAACTTATTTTCGTCACATAAAACTTTCCATCAATGCTATTTATCTTTCCCCCTTTTATATTATTAACGACTCAACCCGAGATTCACGTAACCTGTATAATTATTATGTGTATTACGATACACAGAGAAACTCACAATAATCATTATTTTATTTATCACGATTTAATCACGAGATTTCCATCATCGATTTATCAGAGTAGTCAAAAAAAAATAAAGAACCGAAAACCGCGCGAAAAGATCCGTGTGTCGACGCTCCACGCACTCCCGATTTAATAATTTTAATAGAATAATATAGAAAAAATATGGCCGGCGTACAGTCCACTTACCGCACGCGAGCTTCAACTCCTTCGTCTCGTCTCAGTAATCCCTTCTCTAATACTTCTCCAATAATTTTCCCAAAATCTCCTCAAAATCTCAATGACAATATTTCCTCAAAATACTGGTTGTTGTTCCTCCAATTTATAGACGATATTCGCAATCGTAATCAATACTTCTCGATAACTAATTCGGTAATATTCTATATCAATACTAGATCTCTAATATATATGTGCTTTACTTTTTACGGTTCGGCAGATACTAATTATTTCCGGCTTCTTGCCGGTTTCATCCCTTTAATTGCCGATTCGCGGCGCTAGTTTCCCTCATTTCCGTCATTTTAAACCATTTTTATATTGACTACGTCATTAAGTTACTACCTAGCCCTCGACGCTACTGCCACCTATTACGGAGTTCGCAGTGTTAGATTAATACCGGCCGACTCGGATTTATCGAGTAACTAGTGTAAAACGGCGTGCGCCTCCACTAATGCAAGACTCATTATCTCCGTCTCTCTTTCGCACGTAAGTATACGATGTCTCGATTCCCGTCTCCCCGCGCCGGCGCACTCTCTCGGTCAACCATATCGCGCGAGCGAGCGAGTTTACCCCCTCTCTACTGCCACCTGTATGCATGCGCGCAGTATCGGCATGCCGCGCGTGCTTCTCGCTGTCTCTCTCACGTTCGTGCGCATTGGAGAGAGAGAGAGAGGTGTTTTGTTGTTTATACGGTGACCTGGTGCGAACCGACGGTGCTGGTGTTAGTGGATTCGTGCGGGTATCGAGATCGGCGACTGAGCAGTCTTCTCCTGGAGTGAGGCCATCGTCCGTCACATCGGTTCTCTCGTCTCCATCGTCGGCTTCCATCATCCTCAGGTGCGTGCAGGTAAGTATACTTTCCATCACATATAAAACATAAGTAACCCAACCCATCCCATTAATATAATCCTCTTAATAATCCTCTTTAATACCGGTGACGAGAATGGCTCGGGTTAAGTTATTTATTATCAATTTATTTGTTCACTTGCTAATGTTTACCTTTTCCTAACCTCTCCCTGTCACATGCTAAACATGATTTTGACACTACCCTGTTATATTACTTTCCTTTATTTATTATCTCTTTTCCTTCTATTAACTTCAATCATTTCCTTACAGCTAAATTTAACAATATCTAATTTAATATTAACATAGTTTCTTATTTTCAGGTTTTGACATGGACAGGGAGGACTTCAATTAGTGTACTCGGTTCCAGTGCAGGAGTGTGTCTCTCTACCAGGGAGGAGGAGTCTACGTTATAAGGTGAGTTAATTTCCAATGAGTTATTACTATTCAATACATATTTCATTCTTTGTTTATAATTTACAGGTGTTCGTCCCAAGGCGCATTCGACTCCTCAGGACCAGTCCATGGGACTTCCTCGCTTCATCGGTACAAGGAGTCTAGGAAAGGTGAGCACGAGTGATGTGTAAGCATTGCTCGTGCTTAAGTGAGTAATATTAGCTTTTTTTATTGTATATTATTTATTTCTTATTTATGTCTGAATTTTATCCGTATTCTAATCCTTATTTATCTGTTTCAGGTATGGACAACGTTCCCACCTTTCCTTTCCTTATCCAACGATTCCCTTCTTTAATTTTTAATAATAATAATAATTTAGTTTTAATAAAGTGAGGTACTACCTCACAACTTTATAAACCTTTTGTTAATTCGTTAATATTTATAAACAAATTTTTTAAAATTCTAATTGGTGGATTTAAAATGAAGGAAAATTTCATTGCATCTGTTGGAGTAGTGGGATAAATAAATAATTGTGAGGTTAATGTTAACAATGATATAATTAAATTAATTAATATTTTTATCGGTCTTACAGTCAATTATATGGGCAGTCAGATTGCCCCTACTTATAATCACCCCCGAAGAATCTATAAAAATAATAAAAATAAAAAATAAAAAATAAAAACACTAACTGAAAATAAAAACAAATTATTAATAAAGCAATCTGACTGCCCCCCTCCACCAAAAATCTACAAACCCCAAATATGCTGTCCGACGTTTCGAGCTCGCTGCTGCTCCTCATCAGGGACTGAGATGAAAAAACTATTCCACACTATATTTATACCCTCAAAAAAGCCTCCCCACTCCAAGGACCCACACCTAAATAAATTCACACCCATAAACTAAGTTAAGTTGAGATAACGTCGGACAGCATATTTTGGGTTAGTAGATTTTTGGTGGAGGGGGGCAGTCAGATTGCTTTATTGATAATTTGTTTTTATTTTCAGTTAGTGTTTTTATTTTTTATTTTTTATTTTTATTATTTTTATAGATTCTTCATGGGTGATTATAAGTAGGGGCAATCTGACTGCCCATATAATTGACTGTAAGACCGATAAAAATATTAATTAATTTAGTTATACTACAGTCGACATAAGTAATATTTTATTAATGATATAATTAACTATGAAGATACACTACCGTCCATCAACTTTTGGCCACCTAATATAAAAATAAGGTAACATTTAAAGTTTTGTATCTACCATATAAATTGTCGTACAGAAACTAATCGGATAGCATTTTAAAGCTTATTGCAATAGCTTTCAAACTCTGTTGGTTAGTTGTATTAATATTAATATTTTAAACGTTTTAATGTGCAATAAACAAGTTAAAAAAATCCATAGACCCTTTTATGCAATTTAATGCCGTTCTTTCAAAAATGAAGCGATGATAAAATTTTTTTGAAGTAATTTATAGCTTTTTTAAGAGCTTTCGATTGCTTTCATAATTTATCATAAGTTCCTTATTTATTAATCATGTTTATAATATTTATTTTTCACTATTTCTCGTAAAGGCTCGTAATTTTTTGTGTTGAATTTATTGGCTATTTATTTATGTAAATAAGAAAGTTAATCAATTAAGAAAAAAATTAAGTTTCAAAAATTAATAAATCTGTAATAGTAAGAAAAAATTTTTTTTTGTATCATATTTCTAAGTTATTTTTATATTGTAGGTGAAAAACTGCACATTTTTTCTCTGTGCTATTTTTTTGTATCTGTTAATGTTTTCAAGTTATACGGGTGTGAAAAAAATATGTTAATTGATGAAAAAAGTGTCATAACTTTGGTAAAAATTAAGCTACAAAAATTTAAAAAAAAAGTGATGTTGCGTCTTGAACGCTTTCATTAAGAGAAAGGAATATTTATTGGAATATTATTTGAGACAAATGACGTTTCTTAACATTTAAGATCTGTTGACTTAAAAATGGGCAAATGAATATTTCTTTACAGTTAAGTATTATTTCAATCAGTTCTTAACAGTTAAACTTTCATTTTCATGCTTGTTTTGTGTGTGCGAAACAACTGATTCACCGACTTATCAGTTAGCGTGCGCGAAGCAGATTGCTTTCAATTGCATACAAGGATACATTATTATGAGATATACTATGTAACGGGGTACGGAACCAATATTTTAAAATAAATTAGACTGAAACGCGTATAACAAATTTAAATTGAAGGTGAAATTTAATTTATTTTGTTAGATAGTTATCAAAATTATAAAATTTTTTTTTACAAGCAAGTTTCAAATTGGTGAGCGTAAGGTGTTTATTTAAAAAAGGAAAAGATCACAGTCTTCAACACAGTGGCCTAATAATTTAGTAGTTTAACGCCACCTAGTGTTGAATAAACAACCCTTGCACAAGTACCTGCGGAAGCGATTATCTTTCTTTATTATTTTTTTGTTAATATATCGACGATAATTTTAAGGTAATATGGCAGAATCGATGACTGACCAGATTGACAACTGGATTGATACTCAATCCGGTGAACAGATAAAGACTCACCTCGAGTCGTTGGAGATGCGGATTGACGGCCCAAATTATAAAAGAGCCGAGCGTCTCCAACGGTGGTTAATGGGAAATTATACGGCTCAGGATTTCGCTGAAGAAACAAATCTGTTGGTGGATCGGGAAAGGCGAAATAGGCGGAGGTCGGATTGGTTCGAGGCTATGTTTGCCCAGAATCCGGCATTACCTGATCCGGATTCTGATCCAATTGTTGTAGAAGTTTTACAGCAAACTCTTGCACTAGACGCTCCAGACATAGAAAGGCAAGAGACAGATGCAGATGCTGAGGTAGATCAGCATGCAGAGGATCAACAATCCGAGGTCTCCAGCCAAGAAGCTAACAAAGAGGAGTGGATCACGCTAGTGTCTACAGGCGGAGCACAATTTTAAAGCTTATTGCAATAGCTTTCAAACTCTGTTGGTTAGTTGTATTAATATTAATATTTTAAACGTTTTAATGTGCAATAAACAAGTTAAAAAAATCCATAGACCCTTTTATGCAATTTAATGCCGTTCTTTCAAAAATGAAGCGATGATAAAATTTTTTTGAAGTAATTTATAGCTTTTTTAAGAGCTTTCGATTGCTTTCATAATTTATCATAAGTTCCTTATTTATTAATCATGTTTATAATATTTATTTTTCACTATTTCTCGTAAAGGCTCGTAATTTTTTGTGTTGAATTTATTGGCTATTTATTTATGTAAATAAGAAAGTTAATCAATTAAGAAAAAAATTAAGTTTCAAAAATTAATAAATCTGTAATAGTAAGAAAAAATTTTTTTTTGTATCATATTTCTAAGTTATTTTTTATATTGTAGGTGAAAAACTGCACATTTTTTCTCTGTGCTATTTTTTTGTATCTGTTAATGTTTTCAAGTTATACGGGTGTGAAAAAAATATGTTAATTGATGAAAAAAGTGTCATAACTTTGGTAAAAATTAAGCTACAAAAATTTAAAAAAAAAGTGATGTTGCGTCTTGAACGCTTTCATTAAGAGAAAGGAATATTTATTGGAATATTATTTGAGACAAATGACGTTTCTTAACATTTAAGATCTGTTGACTTAAAAATGGGCAAATGAATATTTCTTTACAGTTAAGTATTATTTCAATCAGTTCTTAACAGTTAAACTTTCATTTTCATGCTTGTTTTGTGTGTGCGAAACAACTGATTCACCGACTTATCAGTTAGCGTGCGCGAAGCAGATTGCTTTCAATTGCATACAAGGATACATTATTATGAGATATACTATGTAACGGGGTACGGAACCAATATTTTAAAATAAATTAGACTGAAACGCGTATAACAAATTTAAATTGAAGGTGAAATTTAATTTATTTTGTTAGATAGTTATCAAAATTATAAAATTTTTTTTTTACAAGCAAGTTTCAAATTGGTGAGCGTAAGGTGTTTATTTAAAAAAGGAAAAGATCACAGTCTTCAACACAGTGGCCTAATAATTTAGTAGTTTAACGCCACCTAGTGTTGAATAAACAACCCTTGCACAAGTACCTGCGGAAGCGATTATCTTTCTTTATTATTTTTTTGTTAATATATCGACGATAATTTTAAGGTAATATGGCAGAATCGATGACTGACCAGATTGACAACTGGATTGATACTCAATCCGGTGAACAGATAAAGACTCACCTCGAGTCGTTGGAGATGCGGATTGACGGCCCAAATTATAAAAGAGCCGAGCGTCTCCAACGGTGGTTAATGGGAAATTATACGGCTCAGGATTTCGCTGAAGAAACAAATCTGTTGGTGGATCGGGAAAGGCGAAATAGGCGGAGGTCGGATTGGTTCGAGGCTATGTTTGCCCAGAATCCGGCATTACCTGATCCGGATTCTGATCCAATTGTTGTAGAAGTTTTACAGCAAACTCTTGCACTAGACGCTCCAGACATAGAAAGGCAAGAGACAGATGCAGATGCTGAGGTAGATCAGCATGCAGAGGATCAACAATCCGAGGTCTCCAGCCAAGAAGCTAACAAAGAGGAGTGGATCACGCTAGTGTCTACAGGCGGAGCACAATTTGAGATACCAGAGACATTTGCTGCGATGTTGACGATGCAGTTGAAGCAACAGGCCGTCATGTCAGCACGGATGAAAGATTTGGAGGCCCAAGTGAGTGCTCTGAAAATGGACTTCTACGCCCGCGATAGTACGCAGAGAACGAACACCAACAGAAATAGAGAGCCGAACCAACATGTCCGATTCCAGGATACGTATACGTGTCACACACTGGACGATACGGACGAAAGACCACGACAAGTGCAGACAGAGTGCGATGGTTATCAAGCGCCTCAAGCACCTGCTAGAGGAGCTTTGGGGAGGGGCGAGATATGGAGACAAGGTCAGCATCCATATTCTAGCTCTCCCTACCCTAGTCGGATGGACTCGAACGTAACCAGCCAATCTACAACTAGATCGGCCTGGACAGTGCGCGATGTCGGCGCAAGTGGGGAGTTCGATTCTCCGGAGACAAAAGCCAGAGTATTGAAGCATTTCTTGCGCGAGTAGAAGATTGTAGAATACTCGCCAACCTCAGCGAGGACGAGGTGTTACCGTCCTTGTCGGAACTTCTCACCGATAATGCAGCTACGTGGTGTTGGAACGTGAAGGATAGATGGCACTCATGGCAAGATTTTGTAAGATACGCCAAGATGTGGTACGGGATGGGCCAGAGTTATCAACACGAAGATTCTTGAGGAGACGCTAGTATCCGTTAAGACGAGTTGCCATACAGCTGGGGTGAGAGGCAAGAATGAGGTCTCTCAAAACAAGAAGACCCACAGATCACCTCCTCGTTTCAAGTGGGGACAGAGGAAGGGTAGTCGTAAGAGTCCTGATCGACAGTCATCGAACGGCCATATGTCAAGAAACGACGAGAAGTTAAATGCTGGTAATAAGGAGAAGCGGAAAGATGTTGTCCCCAAGCCTATAGCCTGCAATACATGTGGCAAATTGGGCTATACAATTAGGACGTGTCCTGATTGTGCAAAAAACGCACGGGGAAGCGGCTAGAGGGGACAGCCGCTGGTCCCGAGGTTGAGAGAGTCCCCGGAGAAGCGGTAGTAATCCTCAAATCTCGAGGCAGTCAAGCTGCAGAGATACGTCAAGAAGATCTGACGATAAATAACCCCAAAGAAGTTAGGACGGATCCGGTCACGAGTAAGATTTTAAAAATTACTCCGGAACCGAACCAGCGAGTTTATAGTCCTGAAGATGAGACGCGCTGGTGGTGTCAAATCGATATCGGTGGATACCGGATCCGAGCGTTGTTTGATCCAGGTGCATCAACAACGGTCATGGGTTTGAACGGTTTGCAGTTGGCAACCGCTCTTGGCAGATCCATTCTCGATAAGCAAGCGGGTAGTGCTAAGCTTGCGGATGGTAGCACACACCAATTGTGTGGACATGTTATGCTACCTTTTACCGTTGGTAAAGACAAGCGAGATATACGGGTCGCAATTATGCCAAATTTAAACGCGGAATGCTATTTAGGAGTGAATTTCATTCGAGCATTCCGAGCAGTTCAAGACCCAGATTCCGACTGTTTATACTTCAAAGGGTCATCACAATTATTATAGCTGGAAGTGGCAAGTATTGAGAGTGGTCACGCTTCGTTGTCGTCAGCGGGCGTGGCCGACGCGACAGAAGATGAGCGCCGACAGCTGCGTGAATTTCTGGATCAAGTGCTGTCCAGTACTTTGCCAAAGATCGGCCGATCATACGATGTTGAACATGTTATCGACGTCGGTTCAGCGCGGCCGATCAAACAAAGGTATTATCCCGTCTCGGACAAGATTCGAGAGGAGATGCATTGACAAGTTCGAGAGATGCTTGAGACAGGCGTTATAGAACCGTCTAGTAGCGGTTGGTCCAGTCCAGTGGTGATGGCTAAGAAGGGCGAAAATGCAAGACGTTTTTGCATTAACTTCAGGAAGGTCAACGCTTTGACCAAACCTGATGCGTATCCTTTGCCGTTTATGCAAGATATTTTACGCAAACTCAAGAGAGCCCGATATATATCTACTATAGATATGAACTGCGCCTATCACCAAATACCTCTGCAAATGGTATCGCGCCCGATTAAAGCATTTACGGTACCTGGAATGGGTTTGTTCCAGTTTACTTGTATGCCCTTTGGATTGGCAAATGCTGGTGCGACGTTTCAACGCATGATAGACCAGGTGATTGGACCTGCTCTCGAACCGAATGCTTATTCTTATCTCGACGATATCATTGTCGTGACGGAGACCTTCGAGGACACAAACTGTTGCTAAAGGAGGTGTTGACTCGTTTGACTGAAGCCGGTTTATCGGTAAACCGAGAGAAATGTGTTTTCTGTCAACCCGAAGTAAGATACTTGGGTGTACGGGTCAATCGCGATGGGATAAGACCTGATCCAGCTAAGACGGAACCGATTCAAGAATATCCGGCTCCCCGAAATCTCAAGCAGCTGAGACGATTCCTCGGGATGGCATCTTGGTACAGATGATTTATACCCGACTATGCTACGATAGCGGAGCCGTTAACACGTCTTACAAAGAAAGACCAAAAGTATGAATGGCTCCAAGAACAAGAAAGTGCATTTCAGCGACTTAAAGCGCTGTTGATGACTGCACCCGTTCTACAGACTCCTGACGAGAATGGCGATTATACCATTCAAACAGATGCTAGTGACACCGGTATCGGTGCAGTACTAACACAGGTCGTTGATGGAGTAGAGAGAGTCCTGGAGTTTGCCAGTAGAGTACTCTCGCCAGCAGAACGCAACTATAGCGTCTCAGAACGGGAATGCTTGGCCGTAGTATGGGCAATCAGAAAATTTCGACAATATATTGAGGGTTACCAGTTTAAGATTATAACTGATCATAGTAGTCTTCGTTGGCTGTGCAATATACACAATCCAACGAGTCGGCTCACCAGATGGGCATTAGAACTCCAGTCTCATAATTTTACAATTGAGTACAGGAAAGAAGCTCTAAACTATGTCCCTGATGCACTTTCTCGCATGTATGAGGAAGACGAGCCGGCCATCGCTTCAGTTTCTTGGAGCCAAACTACAAAAGATCCTTGGTACCTCTCATGGCTGAAAGACGTAACAGAGCGACCTAGAGATTTTCCGGAATGGAAGATAATAGGTAACAATTTGTATTCGTATCGCGTCGATAATGAGTTAGACGACGTGATGGAGGATCAAGACGCTTGGAAGCTGGTTGTACCAGAGGAGCATAGGCAAGCCATACTCCGTGAATGTCATGACGATCCGACTGCTGGACACTTAGGTAGGGAAAAGACATTTGCTAGAGTGGCTAAAATGTATTATTGGCCGCGGTACTACGCCGAAGTCGGAGAATATGTACACAAATGTCAGGTATGCCAACAGTGTAAGGTGGAGCAACGTCCTCCCATGGGTTTGATGGGTAGACGCGTGATAGAGAAACCATGGCAAGTTGTAGCAGGTGACGTCACTGGCCCACTTCCGCGGTCGACACATGGTTACGAATACATATTGGTCTTTCAGGATTTGTTTACGCGCTGGATCGAGGCGGTCCCGATTCGGAAAGCTAATGCTAGGACCATCGTAAAAGAGTTGCATGAGCGAGTCATCACACGTTATGGTACTCCAGAGGTGTTTCTGTCAGACAACGGAACCGAGTTTAAAAATAAACTCGTGGATGACTACTTAGTGGAACGAGGAATTTTCCATACGACGATTCCTCCTTACCATGCTTAGGCTAATCCTGTTGAACGTGCTAATAGGACGTTGAAGACAATGATCGCGTCCTATATCACAGAAAAGCACAATACATGGGATGAGAAACTCCCCGACTTGGTATTTGTTCTAAATACAGCGATACAAAGCTCGACAGGATGGAGCCCGGCCATGTTAAACTATAACCGGCAACCCGAGCCACCCGGTACAGCTCGTAGAGCGCAAGACGAGCTGGTTCAACAACGTGCTTTAAAGCTCATGAAAGGGAAGCCGGTTACTACAATGCCGGGCGAAGAGCTGCATCTTTTAAAGTTGGAAACCTAGTGTGGAAGAAGAATCGAGTCCTTTCATCCAGTGCACAAGGTATTTCGGCCCCGAAATACGTTGGCCCATACCTGGTAGTTTATAGCTGCGGCCCAAACACCGTCAAGATACAAGATGCCCGAGGTAACGAAGAGAAATGTCACGTACAGTATCTCAAACCGTACTTGTCCGAAGATCACGGGGATGAGTACGGAGAAGTAGACGACATCGAGATCGGTCAACCTACGCTGGAAGAGGAACCTGATAATACAGTTCCTGCGAGCGAAGACATCTCGAAAGGCGAGACGCAAGCGAGCGAAGTTCCATGCGAGGACGGTAATCCGACCGACAATGCGTCCCCTATTAAACGAAGTAGAGATAGGCCGCGCAAACATGCTAGGGTCATTGCGATACCGCGAAACCGAGCGAATGTTGTCTCTAATATAAGTCACTGTGGACCAGTTAAACGTGGTAGAGGTCGACCACGAGGTATGACAAAACGTTAGTTAGTTAAGTTAGACTAATGGAATTTACTCTGAGATTGGAATGACCTTGACAATTGGTATCTGTTTGTTTAGATGCTGATCCAGTTCGACAGCGAACAGCTGGAGCTGTTGGTGGCCCGCCTCATTCAGAGTGGCATCAATGAGCCACAGACGCTTGAGCTCCTCAATGGGATCACCACGGCCGTGGACCAGGCCGTGAGAGATGAGGTGGAGGAGAGACGGCGGAGGCAGGAGGACCGAGACGAGGTGGTGATAGTGGAGGATGGGCCGGATGGAGTACCCGTCCATCCATCGGGTGGCCTGGTAGTCGAGCCGGAGTTACCCCAGGCTACAGGCCCGATCCCCGCAGGTCCACCGCCGATATTGTATAATATGATAATGCAAAAACCGAATATACGAATTTTGGTGTGCGCTCCATCGAACGTTGCGGTGAATGTTTTGGCGGAGGAGCTAAATATGCAGAATATATACTTCGTAAGATTGTTTTCAGAAAGGTACACATACATATCAATACGCCCGAAAAGAAATTTTCGTTATTACACAGAGTTCTCGAACAGGATGAATACCTCGCCAAAAACTATGAAAAATTTGATAAAAAAGAAATGACTGTTGAAGAGGAGGATCATTACGCGTAAGTATATTATTGTCGCTCCATCATAAAATAAAAAATTATTTCGTTAACATAATCATCGCTCTGCATAGCGCGATGACGATAACACTAGAAGAGACTAATTTAATTTTATGCACGTGCAATACTTCGGGAAAAGAGGATTTTAAGTACATGTCGTTCGATGTGGTAATGATCGATAAGGCTGCCCAGGCCATAGAACCGGAATGTTTCGTTCCTATCTCCTTGCATCAGGCGGAGATAATAATCTTAGCTGGAGATTATCTTCAATTGGGGCCTGTAGTACTGTCGCAGGACGCGAAAAATTATGGTTTAGATATTTCGTTATTCCAAAGATTAATGAAACGGAACATTCCTAACACATTTTTAAAGACTCAGTATCGTATGGCGCCGAGGATCGCAGAATTCCCATCCAACACGTTTTACGAGGGAAGATTGAAAAATGGCGTTTTAGATTTTCAAAGATGTTTAAAAAGAGATTTGCTGCCCTTTCATATGAAACCCCTTGTCTTCATAAACGTTCTCGGCAAGGAAGAAAGTATGTTCACGTCATTCTTCAACGCAAACGAAGCAAACTTCGTAATCAAATTGTTGAAAAAGCTGATAAATAAGAACATCGTTGAAGCTACATGCATCGGAGTGATCAGTTGGTATGAGGGACAGAAAATTTATATATACGACTTAGTAACTCAAGAGTCCGATGAAGAGATTAATAAGAAACTTATGGACGTAGAAATTGAGAATGTTGATGGTTTTCAAGGACGAGAAAAAGATATAATTATTTTCTCGACGGTGCGATCTAACCGTGAGGAAACGATCGGTTGGTATTAATTATTCATTTTTCAATTAATTTCATAAGAACACATTGAAAACAGCATTGGTTTTTTTTGTCAGGTTTCATGAAAGACCGAAGACGCATGAACGTGGCCTTGACCAGGGCCAAATATAAATGTTTCGTTCTCGGCAACGCACTATGCAAAGCGACGTGACCTGAAGCGCATTTGTAAATCATACCAAGGGAAATGATTATTTCTACGACGCTGCAAGTTTTGAAGACGAGTAGTACTCGACGACGGTGCCTCTTTAAGCTACACTTTATATCCTTATGGTCTTATGGTTAAATCTTTACAAGCCAAAGAAACATTCCTCACATCTCAAGTAAGGCGGACTGTATTAATACCAGCCACTTTAGAAACCTCACAGGATGAGTGTTTGAAAAAAGACTAAGACAAGCTAAGTCAACAAAAATATAAAATTTAATTGATTGTAGTATAAAATTAATAAAAACTTAATAAGACGGAAAAAAAAAAATTTTGTATTTCGCCCAGAGTATGCCTGGTGGGCTCATCAGTAGAGTCCAGGCATCTCGTCTCTAGATACAAATGACAGATATAAAAATTTTTGAAAACTTTTGAAAACCAGCTCTATCCTGACGAGGAAGACATGGGGTATATATGCCCTACCGATAGCAAACTTTAATAAGTGCCACATATTAACAGGTAGCCCCCTAACGCACTTACATAGAACGAATGTCTTAATCGTCAGAATATTGTTACATAAGGCATATTCGTGATCCAATGCCATATAATTTTAAAATTTGAATTTTCCAACTATTAGAAAAATTCGTGAATTTATTGCTTTTTTACACTATAAGTTATATGATAAATGAATTTATTGATCTTTACAAGCCAAAGAAACATTCCTCACATCTCAAGTAAGGCGGACTATATTAATACCAGCCACTTTAGAAACCTCACAGGATGAGTGTTTGAAAAAAGACTAAGACAAGCTAAGTCAACAAAAATATAAAATTTAATTGATTGTAGTATAAAATTAATAAAAACTTAATAAGGCGGAAAAAAAAATTTTGTATTTCGCCCTGAGTATGCCTGGTGGGCTCATCAGTACAGTCCAGGCATCTCATCTCTAGATACAAATGACAGATATAAAAATTTTTGAAAACTTTTGAAAACCAGCTTTATTCTGACGAGGAAAACATGGGGTATATATGAATAATATGATAATGAATAATGAATTTCGTAAGCCTATTATATAAAATTTTTGCCTAACCTCATTTATATCAGTTTCATAAATCGCGTGGTAGAAATGACGGTGATAATCTTTGAATAAAAGTTTCACGGCTGCATGTTTACCATTTAAAATTATAGGGCAATTGTTAAAAATCAAATTATTCAATTTTGTTACACGACCTATCGCGGACAAACCTCCTTCATCATCTATAAACGGTAGGACATATGAAATTTTGCTATTTTTATTTAAATTCTTTCCATTACGAAGTTGATTTAATTCGTCACAAAAACATTCGGATTGAATCGTTCGAAAACAAAATTTTTCTGCCATATCAAGGCCATTATTTTTTGGTAACACTTTGTTCCATCGATTTGCTACTGTTCTAATTCTTTTTGCTAAGCTTAATAGACCGCGCCAACCGCACAATTCAAAACGTTTAGCCGCTAATGAAAAATTCATGTTTTCAAGAGTTACGACAAATGTACGTGCTTTACGAATTTCCATTTTGTCAATACTTAATTTTTCTTCGAGACTTAAATTTTTTGTTTGAGGCCATGTACTTTCAGGAAATCGCAAAAATTCGGGGCCAACAAATCATGGGTTATCTTTATCAATATCACCTTTTACCCATCGGGTTGAATAATCGGCCGGATTTAAACGAGTGGCACCCAGTGCCATTCCGAATTAACAGTAATTTCATTTATCTCGCCTAAACGGTGTGCCATGAAAACTTGACGCGTTCTAGGCTCAGTTTTTATCCATGTAATCACTGTCATAGAATCAGACCATAAAAAACGTTCATCTATATTTAATTCAATTTCTTTTCCCACAAAATTTATTAAACGTGCTCCTAATAACGCTGCTTGAAGTTCAAGACGCGGAACAATCATAGGCTTCAACGGTACCACCCTAGTTTTTGCCATTACCAATGATATATGAGCCAACGAATCAGGTATTTTAAAACGTAAATAAACTACAGCCGAATATGCTTTTAAACTTGCATCGCAAAAAACATGCAATTGAATATTTGAATAAAAACAATTCTTTGGACTCGTGCATCTTGGAATTGAAAATGAAGTAATCTATCTATATTATTAAAAAAATTTCGTCGCCGCCGCCGCCGCTGCTGTTTCAGAAATTTCTAAAGAATTTCTGGTATAACAAGATACATCCCTGTGGCCTCACGTACATATAACATGACGTGTAATCACGTGTTTATTACGGGTGGTCGCGAAATAGAGAGTATGTTCCATTAGACTCTACAACTATCTATATTATTAAAAAGAATCTATTCTATCTATATTTTTCAAACAGCTGCGGTGGTGGCCGCTGGACGTAAAATTGGAATATACAGGGTGGTCTTTTTCAATCGTATATTTTATAGCTTGTAGGCGTAATGGGACTTATGTATCAGTGCACGTTGGACTCGAATTGCAGGCTATTAAACATTTGAATTCTAAATTTTAACTCGAAGGTGGGTATCTATGGGTTGATGTGTCTATAATACATGATACGTGAGTGTGTGAGATACTGAGTGATTCAAAAGTGCCCCCTATAGACAAAATTTGAATAAACTGGGTGATCTTTTTTAATCATGTTTATGCCACCCTTTATGTATATATAATGGGATTTATGCGTGGGTGGATGTGTATGTAAAACGTGAAACTTGAGTGTGTGTGGATGGATAGGTGTATGTATGTGTATCTGGAAGTATATGTTGGTGTGTGAGGGTGGATGCGGGTAGGTAGAAGTGAGTATGTATTTGTTGATGTGGATGTGTGCGGGTAGGCGTGGATGGTTGGATGTGGGCGTGTGTGGGTGGATGTTAGTGTGGGTAGGTAGATAGGGACGAGTATAGGTAGATGTTGGGGTGTGAGAGTTGGTGTGGGTGAGTGAATGTGGATATGTCAGCATATGTGTGATGATACAGAGTGATTCAAAACTACCATCCAGTTTGCATATATTTTTACATTACTATACCATATAAACAGAAGTTATATAATTTATTTTCTATACAGTGTGTGATATCGAATAATATCGTTCGACACACTTGTGAGAGAATATTTTCTATTTTCACATTTGTACCGAAAACTACAATTTTCAACCTTTTGAAGCAAGTTTATTTTTAAAATTAAATTTATAATACTATAAATTAGAACAAATGCACAATTTTCAAGCCGCAATCGGGGGTTGACGAGCGAAGCGAGTAGGGGGTACCCCCCTAGTATTTTTTAAATTGTCAATCCATTTTTTCCACCCCACTCGCTGTTCTTCTTGAATCTCATCGTCCCACCCTAAGCCGCTTCGCCAAATATCTTGCATTAATATTTTTGATTTCAATATTAACGGTCCAATTAAACCTAGAGGATCAAAAACTGACATGATTATTTTCAGTACCTCACGTTTTGTTGGCTTTCTTATCCCCGTAATCAACTCACAAAAAAGACCAAGAACCCGTTCGCCCATTCGATCGTTTATAAGTGTACTTTTGTTTAAATCTTTTATGTTTTCATTATTAATCTTATTTAAAACGCGAATATCATTTGCTACCCAGCCGTGCATACAAAAATTAGCATTTTTATTTATATGTATCACATATCGAATTACCGTCGATGCATCTTCTATTGTTTCTTTACTAGCCAGGTAATCGTCTACATAGGAATTATATATAATGCTTTGCGAAGCTTCCGGCATATCACGTGCAGAACAATGAGCATTTTCGTCCTTCACGTATATTGCGCTACACTGTGATGAATTGGCACTGAAAACTAGACAAGTCATTTCATACGTTTCCGGGTATATACCTCTTTCTTTTCCTCGACACAAAAATCTCAAGGCCCCGCGATCCTGTTCAATAACGTGAACGCGCAGGTACATATCTCGGATATCCGCTTTATACGCAAATGCGTATTGCTTGAATCTTAAAAGAATTCCCGGTAAAGATCGAAGTAAATCAGGTCCCGTTTCAAGCTGATCGTTTAAGCTTATTCCCAAAGTTTTTGCGGCGGCATCAAAAACTAGCCTATGTTTCCCAGGTTTATTTATGTTTTTAACCCCAAAATGAGGTAAATACCATACTCTGTGTCTCGTCACATCATCTTCAATTTTTACCGCATAACCATTGTCTATAAATCTTTGCATTTCGCGACAATATAGATCGGCATATTTGGGATCACTATCTAGTTTTCTTTCGATTGAATAAAGTCTTTTTAATGCGGTTAATCGACTATCTACTCTCGGGGCACAATCATGTTTCCAAAGCGATCCGGTTTCCCACGCGTTTCCTATATTTTTTTATGTACGTTTTAATATTTCCCTCGCCCGCTCAAAATTATAATTTGTTTTTATATTTTCATTTACCGCAAAGTTTTCAATTTCAAAATAGTATTTTATAAGTTCGTCGAGGTTATCCTTTTCAAAATTCATATCTGATTTTAATTCGCAATTAACATTCTCTTTAGATTTTATTGAAAAAATTGAATTTGTTTTTACCGAGTTCAAAAAACCATGTATTACCCAACCTAAAAAACATGAAGATACCGCAATCGAAATGCCTGATATTTCGCGTACTTCTTGAGTTACGAGCAATCGCCAATTATCCTGCCCTATAAACAACTTTGGCTTCGCGTTTGTATACGTCTGTACAAGGACGCTAACCTGCTTTGCTACTTTGCGTACGATGTTCCCTGAAATTGATTGTTCGGGTATTTTTAAGTCATGAATTGTAATAGCGCCTTTAATTAAATATTTTGCAGAATCTCCTATAACCTCGAAATTCACCTTTTCACTATTTGAATCCATAATGCTTTCTCCGTTTATACCTTGTAAACTTAATTTTAACCCTTTTCCGCGAATACCTGCTTCATTAGCAAGTTTCTTATCAATTAAAGTTATGGTCGAACCATCATCTAACAAAGCAAATGTTTTTATCGTATTACACGGCCCTTTTATACTTACAGGTATTATTTTTAATAAACCACAATCATATAGTCACTTCTGCGATTTTTCGCTCGGTACGTGATCCCGCGTGGCAGCTGATTTCGTTTGCGTTTCATTTTGTGACGAATTATTATAACCTCGATCATCCAATCTAGACCTTTTTGAGTCGTGTAACAAAACGTTATGAGGGCGCGAGCATTGCAAACAATTTTTCCCTTTGCAATTGAATTTAGAATTGTCTTTTTCGAGGCATTAAAAACATAATTTAAACTTTTTTACCAAATACCAGCGCCTTTCTAAAGATTCACGCAAAAAATTCAAATAATCAGCTGATTTATGATTAACTCTGTGACAAAATATACACGACTTAAGACGATCAAATTGGTCTTCTTTTTCATTTTCTTCTTCTCGACTACATGAATAAACTTTTTCAGTTCTTATAAAAGGACTACGTTTCTTTTCCATTTTCGCTTTTTCATTTTCTGATGTCGCGTCAAAATCGAAAATACCACTCGCAACTGATCGCTCCGCTTCGCGAAATAAAAAATCAGCCAACTTTTCCAAGTCAGTCTTTTCATTATCAGTATACGCCGCGTAACTATTGTAAGCATATTTTAACACAGTCGGTAATTTTTTACCGACGCATTGAATTAATTCGGGACTATATAAATAATTTATAATATGCCATGAACGCAAAGCGTCTACTGCATTTTTTAACTTAGATGCAAAAGAGGTTAAATTGATATTTCCGGAATCAAGGTTTGGCAAATCTTTTATTTCACTTATTAATTATTTCACAATTTTTTCAGTGATTAATTTTTTATTTCCGAAGTGCATTTCTAGTGTTTTCATTATTATACTTGCGCTTTGATTCGACGCTAACAGTGTATTTACCGTTTCACGCGCTTTTCCCTTTAAAGCCGTAAAAAGCCGCGTCACATTCTCGAGATCGCTGTACTCCCCGAGCTCGGACGTTGATTCGAAAGATTTTTTAATATGTAACCATTCTAAAGCATCTCCCGAAAATGTAGGCAACGATTTAGCTGACGTTAATCTATTTACAAGGCGAGAATTATTTTCATTTAACGCGGTATCACGAAAAGTTATAAGGGTCGAATTTAAAGCGTTAGTGAATCTTTCGATCGGATCGTTGTAAAATCGCTCATTATACAAATAATTATCATCTTCGGAATTTACCAGATACGTCTCCTTTTGTTGTTGTTGACCCTGGTTATTGTTTAAGGTTATTGAGAGAACGAGAGAAGAATAAATATCTCTTTAAAAAATTAAATGTCTTGTCATTATATATACATATATATATACATACATACACACAAATGTTTCTATTTCTCGCCTCTAACCTAAACGGCCCCGAGCTACCTCTCTATGTAGCTCGTGCACACTGGATCCTCATCCCGGGATCGTACTGTTCGGAATATTGACATATTACCCTTTGGTTTCACGGCCGCGATAACGTTATATCGCGCTCTTCAGGCATTTTTTTTTTTAGAATG
Organism: Theocolax elegans; assembly: GCA_026168455.1. Classification (NCBI taxonomy): domain Eukaryota; kingdom Metazoa; phylum Arthropoda; class Insecta; order Hymenoptera; family Cerocephalidae; genus Theocolax; species Theocolax elegans. Next base: position 44,135,937 of record CM047430.1, read on the forward strand.
CTTTATTTCACCTTTATATTACTTATTTCTTCTCTCGCTCACCCTTTACATTAATCGGTAACAGTTAGAGTAGTGGGATAAATAAATAATAGTTAGGTTAATGTCAACAATGATATAATTAACTATAAAGGTATATATACAAACGGCAATAGCCGTAGTCGGCGACACGCTCGCTTACATTGGAGTCTGAACGTAGAGTGTGCGAACAGTCTATACAATACAACAGTCGCTTAAGCTATAGATGCGCATGAGCTCGTCTCGTTGTACGACATCGTTGCGTATCAATTTGAGTATATAATCAAGATTATATAACTTACTATTACAACACGCCTCCATAAGTTTATAATCTTGATAAATTATGTAATACATGTGCACGATATGTTGCCAAGTTCAGTGAAGTAAATTCCAAATTCAATGATTTAAATCCAAGTTCAATAAAGTAAATTCCAAATTCAATGCTTTAAATCCAAATTTAATAAAGTAAATTCCAAATTCAAGCCAAATTCAATGCTTGTCTATTTTTTATAAATTTTGTCTTATCGAGGCCTTTTGTCGACATCTCTGCAAGATTAAAATGAGAATCTATTTTTATAATATCGATTAGTCCATTTTCATAATTTTCATTTATAAAATGATACTGCACTTCGATGTGCTTCGAGTTTTTTGGGAAATTTCCAAATTTTGCAATAGCAATTGCACCTGAGTTATCCTCGTACAAATTAATAGGGTTTTCGAAATTTACGTCAAAAATTTCACATAATAGATTTTTAGCAAACATAACTTCAGTCACTGCTTCTGACATAGCAGTGTATTCTGCAAAGTTTGACGTTTTCTAGATTATATTTTACAGCTAAAGATTCAATGTATTTTGCTTGACTTAGTCATCTTATGTCTATCATCACTATAATCTATATCAATGCCTATATATAGGCTTATTTTCAATCATACCAAACCCTTGGGCTTTCTCTCAATCCGTATAATCCCTTTTGCAACTTGCAAACTTTATTGTCACCAGTTTCGTAACCTTTCGGTTCATTTATATATACTTCGGTTTTTACATCGCCATTTAAGAAAGCCGTCTCTACATCCATTTGTTCTATAAATAAATTATTTTTGCAACTGTATGACAATAAAATTTTAAGTGTTTGCATTTTACCTACTGGCGAATAAACATTTTCTAAATATTCTTTTTGTTGAAATCCCCTTACAACTAATCTCGCTTTATAAATATTGTTGATTTTCTTTTTATAGACCCATTTTACATCAATTATTTTTTTTTCTTTTGGCCTTTCAACAATTTGCCAAGTATTATTCTTCTTAAGACTATTTAATTCAGAATTCATAGCAATTTTCCAATTTTTATAATCTTTCGAATTTATCGCCTCCTCAAATGTATTCGGTACATTTGCATTAATACAATTTATATCAATAAAATGTGATACTGGATTTCCATATCTATTTACCGGGCTTTTCTTTCTATCTGATTTTCTTTTGACAGTTAAAATTTTATCAGTTTCATTTTCTCTTTCAATATCGTTCTGAGTATTATCTCTACTTTTCCCGAAGGTATGAGTAGATGATAATAGATCAGTTTTATTAGAATTCGTCTCACATTCATCAATTTCAGGTTCGCTTTCCAGTATATCATTTTCTTTATTTATTAATTCATTATTCTCAAAATCTTTATCTTTTTCAACATCATTTTTATTTAAACAAATAATTTGTATATTTTCTTCAACAATTTGAACATGTCTAGCATTAATTACTTTGCCATTAACTAAAAATATTTTTAATAAAATATATTTAATTTAATAAATATAATAAAATAAATTTAAAATGTTTTAATTAAATTAAAACTCTATATCCATTTTCAACATACCCTACTAATACGCCTAATTGTGCTTTATTATCCCATTTGCTTTTTCGTAGTACTTCGGGTACTCTAACGAAGACTCGACTTCCATAAATTTTTAAATTTTTGACATTTGGTTTTTTTCCAAAAAATATCTCATAAGGAGTTTTATTTTCTGCTGTGTTTGCTATATACGATTTTTCAAATATGCAACTGTTTTCATAATTTCGGGCCAATATTGCCTATGAATTTTTGCTTCTCTCATTAAACATCTGCCCATATCCATTGCAGATCTATTGTAACGTTCTAACAGCGGGCATGGTAACAGTTCAATTCCTTTTGATTTTACAAATTCATAAATTTCTTTATTCAGATATTTATCACAACGTAATTTCTTTACTCTTTTATTGAATTTATTTTCTACTAAATTTACAAATCAAAAGGCTCGATAGAGCCTGACGCAAGTACGCAACTAGCCCTCAGATTTTTACTTTTCTAACCACTTTATTATTACATTATGCATTTGTGCTATGCTAACATTAACATCGACGCCGGGACGTATTTTCGTCTTACGAGCACGGCGAGCCGCGAGGTGCTCGACGACTTTTATATCAACTTTGCTTCGCTCAGTGTGTATTTCACGAACAATGTGCCTGTATAATAAATCAAATTTAACTTTTGGCGACGCTTGTTCTGAAGTGAAGTAACGTTCTGCTTCTCCCATCCGGATCAAACTGTGGACGTGTAATGAAATACACAATGACAGCACTTGTATCAAGTTTTTTTATTGATGAAGTACTTCATTTGAAAGAATCTCGTGTTTTACTTTACAAATGGAGGAACGGCTCAGTGAATAATTGATATTAGTGTATCGGTTTTATCTAAAACTTGAAACATTACCTCCCAGTGTATACATGAACTGTGGGATCGTCTGTCAAATTTTATGTGTGAAAGTGCTTAGAATTTAAAAAGTGCACATATTTGAATATTTATTTTGTGATGCTACATCCTATAAATATATAATTTTTTGGTAGACGGCGTCTAAATAGATAATCCAAACTAATGTTACAATTCCGTTGAATATAACATAAGTGAAAGTTAGTATATTTTTAAAAGTCAGTTTGGCGACTCTTGTTCTGAAGTGAAGTAACTTTCTGCTTCTCCCATCCGGATCAAACTGTGGAAGTGTAATGAAATACACAATGACAGCACATTTATCAAGTTTCATATTTAGGAAGAGATTCAGTTGAGAGAAAATAGTTTTTCATTTTGAAAATGGACATATGGCTGTTAATATTGATTCGACGCTTTCACCTAAAACTTGTATATATTATCCCTCAGTGTGTACATCAATATAAATATTTAATTTGGTGTAGTTTTAAATAGCAAAAGTTGCTTTTTGTTCTCACCAAGCGACGCCAAAATCAAAGTTTAAAGGTTTAATGTATGTTAAGCTGTAAAATTTAATTGAAATACAAAATCAGTGTGAATCATGTCTTAACGTGCTTAAGATTTAAAAAGTGTACATATACTTCAATATCTATCTTGTAATGTTTCATCCAATTAATATATAATTTGGTAGTCGGCTTTTTAATAGGTAGTTCAAACTAATTTTACAATTCAGTTGAATATAACATAAGTGAAAGTTACTATTTTTTTTCAAATGTCAGTTTTTGCGACTCTTGTTCTGAAATGAAGTAACGTTCTGCTTCTCCCATCCGGATCAAACTGTGGAAGTATAATGAAATACACAATGACAGCACTTTTATCAAGTTTCATATTGAGGAAGAGCTTCAGTTGAGAGAAAATAGTTTTTTATTTTCAAAATGGACAGATGGCTCAGTAAATTAATAATATTGGTGCAACGCTTTTTCTAACACGTTTTCGAGATTCTCTACCTCATTTTGTGTCTAGAAACTACTTAAGATATTCAGTTTTCAATTTTGAAAAACCACATATGATTGAATATCTACATACCGGTTCATTCTTTAGGCATAAAAATTGGTTTATAATCCTTGGGCATATATTCCATTATCAAAATCAAAAACTGATTTGAATTCAACTTAACCACTGTCCACTTTTAGAACTTGGTACACGATCCCTCAGCACAATATTCTAATTAGTTTTATTGTTTGATTAAGTGTCATGATGACTTTTCTATTCAAAAATGCAAATTATTATGTAAAAAACAGTTGTTACAAAGTTATAGGTATATATTATTTACACGGCAATAACTAAAATGATTGATTTTATAGCTTATTTATGTAGAATCATTCGTTCGTTGAATAATTGTTTTAAAAATTGATAATGTATGATTTTGTAGAAAAATACAAGTAGAATTTTCATATATTTAGTATGGTTGTAATCATAATAACACGGTCCTATTTTCATTTTGAACCACTTGATTTCGCACTCTTATTTACTTATATTTAATGTTATTTCTATCAGTTAACAGAAAGTAAAAAGTCATTTTAATTGTTCGCAAAGTAACATTAGTAACTAGAAATAAACACAATGAGTGTCCGGCGCAAGAGTGTGCGAGTTAAAATTTGTTTTCTCAATGAGTTTTGTTAGTGTAGTGCGATAACTAGTTAAGTCCAAGTTACCGGAATAACCAGTTATCTCGGCCGTTTTGGTACATTACACAGCCACACAAAAAAAAATGTCAAAACCCACGGACCAGACCATATATACCTTATGTTTTTGAGGTCGTTGATTCCGAATCCGTGGTCCGTTTGACCCCATCACCTCAGGGTCAAGGTCAGGTCAAGGTCAAATTTACAAAATTAACGGCATTCAAGGTTTAACAGTATACATATATGTTTTTGGGGTCGCCGAATACGAATTCGTGGTCCGTTTGACTCCATCACCTCATAGTGAAGGTTATTTGAAGGTAAAATCGACAAAATTCTTGTAAAACAAACCAAACTTCATGCCATTTATTTTTTCTTACTATACCTTACACGTTTCTCATCAAATGATCGGTGCAAAGGTTTCCTTTTGCGTTTTTTCCCAGTAGTTTTACAATCTCTTTTCAACATTCAGCAGTAGTCGGCCAGCATACTAGCATCCCATCTACCTTGATAACGCTTCTCCATTACTTTAACATCTTGGTGAAGACGCTCTCCCTGTTCTTCGCTATAATCGCCACAGTTTTCAGGAAAACTATCCAAGTGATTGTGCAGAAAATGTAGTTTGTAATTCATTAGGCAACCCATATTCCCATAGTTCTCAACCATTTTAGATACAATTACTTTGTAATTTGGGCTTCTGCGATTACCCAAAAAGTTTTCAGTAACTTCCTTAAAGCTAAGCCATGCAGCTTTCACAATGTTTGTCATGGAACTAATAAACTGGTCATCAGCCATCATTTTTCTAATTTCTGGTCCGTCAAAATACCTTCCTTCAATTTTGCATCTGATTTACTTGGAAATTTACTTTCCAAGTATTTGAAGCATTGGCTATCTTTATCTAAAGCTTTAACGAATTGTTTCATCACACCAAGTTTTATGTGTAATGGAGGAATGAGAACTCTTTTCGGATCAACCAATGGAGTAGCTATAACGTTACTCTTTCCGACTTCGAGAGATTTTCTTTCAGGCCATTTATGATTTGTATAGTGCTTTGCACGGTCTCTACTATCCCATAAGCACAAGAAACATGGCGTCTTTGTAAATCCAGACTGCTGTCCTAACAATATTCCAGAAACTTTCAAATCACCACATATCCGCCATTTATGCTTATCATACTGAATATTTTGTATTATAATTTTGAGATTATCGTATGTTTCCTTCATTGTAGTGGAGTGCGCTATAGGAACTGAGGCATAGTGGTTGCTATTGTGTAGTAATACGGCTTTTAAACTTCTTTTTGATGAATCTATGAACAATCTCCATTCTTCGTCTTTATACACATTAGGTTTAATTTCATTCATTAAACCTTTTACGTCTTTACAATATACTATTTTATCACCATCATGATTCATTTCTTCAAAGTATGGCTCGAAACTTTTGCTTCTTGTTCTGTAAAAAGATACTTTAGTAGATTTTGCCAACTGATTCATGCCTTTTAAAGATGAAGCTAAATGTTCTGTTCCATCTTTAGGTAAGTTAAGCTCTCTAACTAGGTCGTTTAGTTTATCTTGAGTCCATAACTTTACGCTTTTGTCTTTTTGGCCCGCTGGAAAGAAAATATCGTCATCGTCATCATCATCATCATTATTTTCAATTTCTTCATCACTATCGCTTTCATACGATTCATCTTTTAAGTCATTTTTATCAATTCCACCCCCATCAATGCCGCCACTGACTTCGTTATCTTCTTCATCATTTTTTTCATCGTTGGTATCTGATTCAATAGATAGCCTCTCAAGAAGATCGAGCTCTTCATCGCTTCCCGATTTTTCGATAGGTCTTTTTACAGAAATAACAACAAGAGTCAAACGGACCACGGATTCGGATTCGGCGACCCCAAAAACACATATGTATACTGTTAAACCTTGGTTGCCGTTAATTTTGTAAATTTGACCTTGACCTGACCTTGACCCTGAGGTGATGGGGTCAAATGGACCACGGATTCGGAATCAGCGACCTCAAAAACATAAGGTATATATGGTCTGGTCCGTGGGTTTTGACTTTTTTTTTTGTGTGGCTGTGTTATTTGTAAAAAACCAAAATGCCGACCGAAAAAAAAAATTTTAATTTTAAACTTGGCAATTTTTTTTATGAAAATTATGGGTTAAATAAAAACAATTCCTAAGAACAAAAAAGTCTTAAAATCACTCGAAATTATTTAAGAATGTTTTAATAAAATTTTTCAAAAGTTTGCTTTTTCAAATTGTTTAAAAAACAAAAAATTGCTTTAAAAATTCTAAAAATTCTAATTTACAGGCTTAGATCGTCTGTTATTTCGAGAAAGAGTTTCTTTGTTATTGTAGCTGCCTGATGTTTGTTAGTTGCATAAAATTATAAATTTACTTAATAAAGTGATAATAAATGTTTAAAAGGTTTGTATAAATATGCGGTTATATATCTTATTTACTATTTTATGCCATTTATACGACGCAAGTAAAAAAGATGTTTTTGTTGAGATCCGCTGAAAAATCTATCTGGCTGCTGCTATCTGGCTGCTAACTTCAGTTTCATGTTGATAAATCTCAATTTAAACTCTGGCTTATACTATAAAAATAGTAAAATTATAGTTGTAGAAAGAAATATTTTCTATTTTTAGGACTCCCAGTGACAAAGCAAAAACTTTGTATTCGGTTTCAGTGCATACTTTTATTGAAAATATGACTAAATAGGTATGCAAAGACCAAAAAACCTTAATTGAGACTTAAAAAAACATAAACTATTAAAACTATTAAATATAACTGAAAAGACTAAAGTCAGCACGTAGATGGGAGCAGGGAGTTGGGTTATACGCTCCGCGCGCAGCGGTTCTCCATCGATACTCAGTGAAGCTATTAAATAGCAATAAAAAACCAAATCCAGTAATTGCTATATTAAAAATAGGATAAGTCACAACAGTAGTAGAAGTGGAAAAGGTCATGCCTAATTAATGAGAGCATTAGTTGATCAATTATTGTTAATTAAGCATTCAATAATCGCTGAATTTTGGGATTTTTTGGATATAATAATAAAAATAACGGAAAGTAAAGATGTACATTTGCTGTAAATCTGTAAATATACTTCTTGGAATACAATAAAGAGTATTCGTAACTTTTAAGAAATGTACAGGCTTAGTTAATTAATTATTTTTAAATAAGCCCGCAAAAAAATCTTGAAAAAATCAAATGAAAAATCAGTTCTTTTTCAACACATTTGTGATACAGCTTATAACTTTAATTTCAATAATGTAAAAATTTTGGATAGAGAGAACAATAATAAAAAGACAGAATTTTTAGAAATCCGATATATTTATTTACATAAAAACAGTATTAATAGGAAACAAGATATTATTTATCTCAAAAATGTGTACAAACATCTTATGGATTTCTCTATCTAAAATTTAATTTTTGTTATGTGTAATGATTTCTTTTCATATGTAATGTTTTGATTACGAATTTTGTGTGAATAATGGCTTAGAAAGTAGAAACGAACACATATACGCTATGTATTTATTATTAGTTAATTGAGGTGGGGACCACCTATTGTATACCCCCTGTCGCCTGGGATGCCCTTTGCGACCCTCCTTTAAGAGTTCGACCTATTTGAGACTAGGTCGCCTTTACTCCCTGTCTAGGCAGACCTTAATTCTGTTCCATATGGAGAGAATTTCAGCCACATCCTTTCCAGATAGTTCCGTCATCTCTAGAGTTTGAAGTCCAGTTATTTCTAGCCTGTCATTCCCTAGAGCTTTGCATTCACAAATGATATGTAGTGGGGTTTCCTTTACCTTCCCACATTTCCTACACCAGGGATTGTTTACCAGTCCCTGTTTGTATTGGTGATAACCAAGGTCTCCATGTCCAGTTACAATCTCAATGAAGACCTTGGCATCTTTCCTCTTAAGACCCCTAAATTGAGAGGCCCAATTTGGCTTTAAATTGTTTAGAAGGAGTTTGGTTTGTCTACAACTTTTGACTGCCTCCCATTCTTTTTCATGCAGTTCCTGGGCCCATTCTGCCAGGTTGCATTTTACCTAGTCTTGTGTAAGACCCACAGTCGGTTCTGGTCCTATAAAATGTTGTTTGGAAGCCAGTTTAGCCAAGTTGTCGGCAGCTATGTTACCCTTAACCCCGCAGTGTCCTGGGACCCACTGTAAGGTAACACTGCTTGCCTTCTCGCACAACTTGTTCAAAGTTTCGACGGAGTTACATACCAGTTTAGAGTTAGTACAAACTCCGTCAAGATCTTTCAGGACATTCCTGCTCTCTGAGTATATAACCACCTCCTTCCCATTAGCCAGGGATAACGCCTTATCAGCGCATTCTAAGATGGCTATCAGCTCAGTTTGTTTTACCGTTGGAAGCTTACCTAGAGGAACAAATGTTCCCTTTCCAGTGTTCCTATGGTATATTCCTGCACCCGAACCTTTAGAATTTTTGGATCCATCTGTGTACCAGATATCTCCTTCCGTCGGTTTTAGGTTATGCTTCTTCTTCCATTCTTCTTCCAGGAATAGACTTACTCTATATATTTTTTTTTGAAAAGGAAGACTTTGTCCATCCTATCTGTTGGCACATTTAACGTCCTTTTCTCAATCATGTTGCTGAGTTCCCGGCACATTGTTTTGACCGATCTTTTAACCTTACTGCCGCCTTAGTGGCTTCTACTTTTAAAGTAATGTGTAAGGGTTCGATTCCTGAGATTGCACATAGAGCTGCCACTGGTGTAGATCTTCTAACTCCCGTGGCACATCTCATTAAGAGTCCGTTAATTCTGTCCAATTTCCTTTTGGCAGTATTCTGTGTGGCTCTTTTCCACCATATCATGGCTGCGTATGTAAATTTTGGCCTGATAATACTCTGAAAAGCCCACAACAAAGTACTAGGTTTAAGCCCCCAGTTTGCTCCTATTGCTCTCCTACATTGCCATAGGTTAGCAATAGTCTTTTTATAAACCTTATCTAGGTGGTGTTTCCATGATAACTTACTATCCAATACAACCCCAAGATATTTGACTTTATCACTGAACTCAAGTTTCCTGTTATTCAGTTTTAGGTGACATTCTCTCTGCCACTTGTATCTGGTGGTAAAGACTACCACTTCTGTTTTCGAAGGGTTGACTGTAAGTCTCGTATCTTTACACCATTTTTCCACTATTATTAGTGCATTCTGCATCAGGTCTTGTAGAGTATCCAGGTGCGGTCCCCGCATAAGAACTAAAATATCGTCCGCGTAACCTACTACCTTGAATCCTTTTGCAGCTATTCTTTTTATGAGAGAATCAACTACAATGTTCGACAACATTCTCGTTATCCATCTCGTAAGCCTTTGTGGGAACTTATGTTCACACATGGCCTCTCTAATAACCTTAATGGACGTATGATTGAAAGCATCTTCTATATCCATGAAGGTTCCTATTGCATACCCCTTATTTTGGGTTTGTTTCTTGATATATTCCACTGTCTCGTTTAGGGCCGTTTCAGTAGAACGTCCCGCCATATATGCGTGTTGTCCTGCCTGTAACGGGTTATCCCTTAAGACAGTCACGGATAGATCTATCGACCAGTCTTTCGACTGTTTTCAGCAAAAACGATGTCAGACTAATAGGTCTAAAGTCCTTGGCTTTTGTTTCCCTCCATCCTGAAGGGATGTGAGCTAATTCCAGACTAGCCTTGATTAGACTTGTCAAGGGCTTAATTATTACCTCACCTGCTTTCTGTAGCAGTACCAGGAATATTCCATCTGGTCCTGGTGATTTGTAAGGTTCAAAGGACGATATCGCCCACCCAATTTTCATCAGGCAAACTACACATCCCAGCTCCTCCCTATCACCAGTTTCAGTGTCTGCTTCAGTATCTATTAGGTTAGTTACCATGATACTGCTCTCATCTTCTCTAAAATCGGGAAAATGAACCTCCATTAAGCGCTCCAAGATTTCCTTCTCGGTGGTAGCGCATTTACCGTTTTCCATTCTTATCGTGCCAAGAATAGCTTCGGGATTTCTGGACAGGATTTTATCCAGTCTGGATATCTCTTTAATTCCGTGGATCTTACTGCAGAAGTTTTCCCAGCCCGTTTGTTGGGCTTGTCTGACCTCACATCTGTAATTATCCCTGGCTTTCCTGTACCTGAGCCATTCCTCCTCCGACTTCTCCTTCCTGGCTGTCTTGTACCTTTTCCTGGTAATATATTTTAATTTCTCCAGTTTCTTATTTCACCTTTTGCAAGCTCCTTGTTGTTTTACTAACCAAGGAGTGCAATTTGAGTGGTATGCTTCCTTAATCGCATTTGTCAGTTTGGCCGCTGTTTCTTCCAGTGCTTTCACACTGTCAATAAACAAAATTTGTACTGCCCAATTTTTGTTAAAATTGCTTCTAATTCCTAATTCGGCTATAACTCTGCTTCATTCTAATGGATTTGAGCGTACTTTTTTTTAATTCTCTCTATTTTATCTCAGATTTTCATTAAACTTTGGTTTGAAGGTCAATATTTGATAGGTTAGAAGTTGCAAGCATTTGAAGTCAAGTCTCTGTTTTTTGGAAATTTTACTTTAATAGTGTATAACTTTTGGAAAAACGATTGTTAGGGTCTGCGGCTCTGGCTTTTTACATATTTTTATATTAGAAAATATATCCTACAAGCTGGGCACGATCCATTTCGCAAACTTGAGATGCTCTTCTTGTTAGACATTCATGATAATCTTCTTCACATTATTATTTCACAAATTATTTTTATAAAATCATTATCGAATTATTTATGTGTATTTGAAATAAATATAAACATCTTTTAACAATTCTGGTATAAATATTTATATTTCGGACATTCATCGAGACATTTTCAATAATATAGTCTTGAAAATATCTCATAAAAGTAATTAAAACATCTTTAAACAATCTATAGAAGTGAAACATTTTTGAGTTGATGCAGTCTTCAAATCGTCTGATAAAGATCTCAAAAAAATCTCGAAAAGACCTTTTTGGCTCTAGTCTAAGCAAATGTATAATTTTTCAAAGATTTTAAAAAGGGTTCCTTGAGATCATACGACGTATACACTGAGAAAAAGGTTGTATTAAAATTAGATTATTAGATAGCTAACAAAAATTACTATAAAAACTAATAACGGTGAATCGTTTTATAAACTATTTTTACTATAAATACTGCAATTTTTATGCTTAATAATTTTTACCTGACTTTAGAATAATAAATGTTTTATCTTGTACCAGAAATTATAATTTAATATAGTAAAAAGTACGATTAATAAAGTTTAAAATAAATATTAAGAAAAACAGTTAGCAAGTAAATCATTTTTTGTTACAGTGACTACATAGTTTAATATTTAAAATAGTAAAAATTATATTAAACATACAAAATAGAATTTTTTTGAAAAATCGATATCACATTCTAATAAATTTTTGTACATAAAAAGTAGTAAAAATCAAAATTTTCGTTAACTGCCGTGAGTTGTAAATGGCGCTGAGGTGCGCGTGCGCACTATGTCGTATATGGAGTCGCGTGCCGGTGTCGACTTTTGAGTGTTCGACTTTTCGCACGCCGCAGTATCGATCAACAAGCATTGCTCGTCAAAAATTACATTTGCGTCTAATTTACGTTGTTAAAAGTAAGTAAATGTACGTGTTCACTGTAGACTTTCCATTTTACAACGCGAGCATCGAGAACGATCACGGACTGTTGATCTGCACTTCTTACTGATGTTAATTAAGGATGAGTAAGTATATATTTGTATATATTCGTATTTGATAATCGAACGACTGAAAATAAAAGGATTTTTGAGTGCTTAAATCTAGTGTAATACCACATAATTTTTAACCTCACTTACTAACCGACCTACATACTTTCCTCATCTCATTAAGTATCATCTCTTATTACTAGACTAAGGTGGAGGTTGTTAAAATTTCGTTCAAGAGAGAATAAGTTTAACGTTGAGTATGACAGATCAAGTTGACGGTCAGGTAATCCGTCTAGTACACATATGTATCTATACCTAACGAATGAAAATATGTTATGTACAAATATGTAACAGTCTTATTTCCAAAATTATCAGCACACAGTTATCATTTGTGATGCCCAACAAGTGGATATTGCAGTCCAAACTAATGATACACAAGTCGGAGAGGATGCAGGAGGTGCTGCAGTGCTACGATAATTTAAATAAGAACCGTTTAGAGGATCAAAAACTGCCCAGAGAACAAACTAATGAAAATAAGCAACAAAAAGAACCTCCTATTGAAATACAAATAACTACTGTAAGTTATAGTGATTTAATCATGAAAATTAATTTTTACACTTACAAGGAGAGTTACTTACCAAACTCTAGGATATAATTTCTACTATAAAATCATGCAGAAAGCCGAAGTTTTAGTGTCCAATGCCCATTTTTACGATAGATATAAGCAAATAATGAAAAATCTCGCAGAAAAAACCGTTGAGTTTGAATGCTCATAACTCAGAAACAATTAAAGATGTACGCATAAACAAAATTTTATCGAAAACTTAAAGTTAGAATTTAATGATTTTTTTAGCCCAAAATTTCGTCTAATTCTTATTTCTCCCATAACTTTTGATCATATTAAAATATTTGAGCTTCCCTTTTTTTAAAACATATCTACTCTATCTCAGCTTTCTTTTAAAATTTAGTTTATACGTACATCTTTAATTGTTTCTGAGTTATAGGCATTCAAACTCAACGGTTTTTTCGGCGAGATTTTTCATTATTTGCTTATATCTATCGTAAAATTGGGCATTGGACACTAAAACTCCGGCTTTCTGCATGATTTTATAGTAGAAATTATATCCTAGAGTTTGGTAAGGATCCGTTTTCAAGAGGGTGTGACCTCTCCTTGTTAGTTTAAAATATCATTTTACATACATGGTGATAAATTTACTTCTGCTTACGTACTTTGTTATTATAAACATAGAACACTTACAATTTTATAATTATTCATTTTTATTATCTTGTATCTGTTATTCATGTTATTTAATCATTAAAAAAAATTTAAAATTGATCCAAGAGTAATATAAGTTATCTATTTTTTACAAATTATAAAATTTTAATTGTAACTAAAAAGTAGAAAATCAAAAAGGTTATGTAAATTTAACTATGAGTATACTCTCTGTATAAGAAACTCAAATATTCTTTTTATGATCAACTTTAGACCAAAAAATCAGTTGTTACGCAAAATCTGTGGTCACCCATGAAATCTGAAATGTACAAAAAGCAGCTTTGGCATTATATTGATAATCGAAGAAACATTTGACATTTTTATTGCATTTTTTATGTATTCAGTATAAATCAAATACAAAATTGGTTGTCGCATTAAAGAATATAAAACACAAATGATTAATTACATATTTTTACACAAATAAAAACTTCTATTCATATCATAAAAGTTTCATTAATTGATTTTAAAAATTTTAACATGATTTAATTTTTTCGTTTATTATTTTAACAGTACTTATTTTCTAGGTGTTAAAACAGTATTCGCAGAAAACGACAAACGGTAAAATTATTTTAAAAGCTTATAAAAATTGTCAAGACCAGAAAGTACCTCTGAAGAACACCATCAAATCATTGCTTGCACGAGAGGTGATTAATCGAGATAAAAGTTTTATATTAAAAAACACAACGGAAAATGAAATTTTAGATAAATTTGAAAATAAGAATCTAGATGGTAAAAGTGTCTCTCAAAGAACGACTAGTCGTCTTAACATCAATAGAACTATTACAATCAAACATCTGCGACACGGTATTTTGTGCCAACCGAAAGATCGGCGACAAAATTTCCCGTTTCCGCGTCGTAGAATGTAAGTCTACTAATACTTACTGATTTTCCGCCGGGCTGTTATTCCCAGAGGGAATTCTGGTTACTGACGTCACCTTCTTCGGGATGGGAAGGTGTATAATTATTATTGAGCAAATAAATAATAACACCCGATTAAACAATAATTAATCTTTAATAAACCCACTTTATTTGTACAAAATAATAAATATTTAATTGCATGCGCGCTAATTATATACAACGGGAATACACTCTCGTCGCGACAATATACTCGCCCGCGACACACACACGTGCTCTCTCTCTCTCTCTCACACGCTCACACTGCCTATCTCTATCTCGCTCGCACGCGGTACCGGTGAAAGGCGGCGAGTCCACTCGCTCTGCCGTTTCACGGTAGCGCGGCTCTAATTCCTCGGTGTATCTCACCACTCGATAACTCGGGACGGCGTAATGCTGCGCGCACGAATTCGTTGCCGTTACCGCAATCGGCCGGCAACAAATAATATTCGTATTCGTCCTCTTTCTCTCTCTCTCTCACACACACACACACGCCTATCCGTTTCGGCACTACACTAACCAGTACGCGATACTATTTCTCTCTCTCTCTCTCTCTCTCTCTCTCTCTCTCTCTCTCACACACACACACACACACACACTCTCTCTCACGGCAATTTGCCTTGGCACCACCTCGGGGAAACGACCGAGTTGAAATAAGTTAACCGGCCTAACTCGCGATCGAGCACGCTGGGAAATAAAGGTTTTGCTTACCCTGGACACGGCCTGGGAAAACGGCGGCCTTTCCTGGTGCTTCCGCAACGCTCGTTCGGCACAGATGGCCACGGGGAGGTCCACTCACCCGTGACTTCCTCGGCTAAACTCGTACGGTCGTCCCTCTCTCTCGCTCTCACACTCGCCGACCGATCTGCTGGCTCGACCCGGAAGGCCTTCCTCAACCCCAAGGAAGGACGACGGTGGACACGGCTGATTCGACTGTTATGCACCTCACTCACTGCACTTCCCGACACACGCGACACGGTGACCTGGGAGAATGGCTGGAGATTTGAAGTACACGACGAAGCGACGGAGCGAAGGTTCTGCCTTGGCGTGCAAGTACAGACTGACTATTGAGCGCCGATTATCGGCGTCGCGGTTTCGCCGCCGCACCGATCGCTCAACCTAACACCTCGCCCTATTGGTCCCCGAAATCGGTCGGACCAATAGTGAAAAACCTATCCTCGCCACTTCGCCTCCTCTACGGGGAAGGCGACCGTTAAACATTTTTCCGAGAGTTGTTTTTCTCTCGGATTGTTTTAACCGTAAAACCTTTCCCCGAATTTCGCGCCATAGCTCGCGACAATTAATATTGTCGCACATCAAATCAACTTAAGTAATAGATATAGTTACCAAAAAATGTAAGCAAACCAGTATTTCGATCAGAAAAGTTTAAAAGTAAATCAATTAGTGATTTGCAAGATTATTACCAATTCCGAAATTTAATAAATAAAACTTACGTATTCAGTGTTACATCAGTTAAGTACTATGATAAACTAATAAAAAGAATTCCATTTTAGTTAAATAATTTACTTCTACTGGTCCAATTTTTCAAATGGTTCATCAAATAATATTTGATAATAAAAAAATTGTTTTTATTGTTAAAAATTTAAAAGATTGTTTTTAATTTTTTGATTATGATAGGGTAGAGGAAGGCGAGGAAGGTTAAATTTCCTTAAATTATATTTAGCTTGATGCTTTAATTTTAGTTAATATTTCAATGTAAAATAATTATAAAATTATTTTGCATTTTATTTATGTTATTTGGAATTATTAATATAATTTAATGAAACTTTTTTTTTTTTCTACACATTTTATACTTTCTGCGCTAACGTAATTTTGAGGAGTTCAATTTAAAAAAGATCTTTGAAAAAACCTTTATAAAGTATATATAATCATATGTTATCCATTATTACAGACTTGAAAAGATCTCTAAAAGAACTTTTTAATTTAATATTTAATTTATAGACGCATCGTTTCTTCAAAGGATCTTCAAAAGATCTTACAAAGATCTTTCTAGATATATGCTAAGCAAATTAATGTATAATTTTTCAAAGATCTTAAAAAATCTCCTTAAGATCATACAATTTATATTTTACCCTGTTTTATATCGTCTTATAAAGATCTTACAAAGATCTTAATATTTAAATATTCTCGACTAAAAAATAATCTTAAATTAGTCTCAAATAGTATTTTTAAGGAAACTGATTTTTGTAAGATCTTGGAAAGATCATTTTATTTTTACGCAGGTAGCGACTCTTTCTTGGACGTTCCCAAATATACATATAAGTATAAAAATGCTTTTTATTTCATTTCACCCGGCTATGGATCAAAATCTAAAAAATCGAAACTTTACGCTTACTAGCCGATTTACGCATGTATATACGTGTAAAATGCATTTAAATTCATTTCACCCGGCTATATAACGAATTCTAAAATTTTGAAAATTTTGACTGCATAGCCGGGTAATGCGTGTATTTACGTATAAAAATGCATTTGAATTAATTTCACCAAGCTATGGAACGAAATCTAAAAAATTAAAAATTTAGGCTTATTAACCGGTTTACTCATGGATATACGTGTAAAATGCATTTAAATTCATTTCACCCGGCTATGAAACGAAATCCAAAAAATTGACAATTTAGGCCTATTGTCCGGTTTATGCGTATATGTACGTATAAAAATTCATTTGAATTCAATCCAACCGGCTATCGAACAAAATCTAAAAAATTGAAAATCTAGGCATATTCGACGGTTTATACGTGTATATACATGGAGAAAAGAATTAGGCCTTTCTACAGTGCCAATTTAAGAAGCAATTATTAGATGCAGTTCATAATAAATTAATACTTAAATTTCACTGAATATTTGCGTGATTCCATGGGTTTTTTGGTAGAAAATCATTCACACATTAAATCAGTATTTTCCAGAGTAATTTTACTTTATACGTAGGCTATATTATCCAACGGTAAACCGAATAATAGCGTGGTAATAAACTTACATTACCTTAATAAAATCCATTACCTAGGTAATAAATTTACATTTTTAAATATTTCTTTATCAGTTTCGGAATTGACATTGTAAGCATGATAAAAAGAATTAAAATAATTGGTTTCAAATACTTGAGCGTGAAAATAAATATTTTTATTGCAATTAAAAATCGCTTTTAACTTTCCAAACTGCGGACCCTCTTGACTAATTTGAAGAACAAATATGGTACCTGATGAAATAGTTTTTCCAAGTATATCTATATTTGTTAAAGTTTTTACCGTAAATGGTACCGGTCTTCGAGGAAACAATTTACTGAAAGCAGCTTCAGCATGCTCGTTAGCAATCTTTCCTAATAAAACTTCGCTGTTTTGAATATCATTTACCTCATAATTGTAGCATAGTTGCAATTGATGCCTTTTTGCAATTGTTAGTGGGAAATTTACATTCGTTTATGTATCCGCTGCAATTTCCTTCAACGCTTTGTTTTTTCTTTCAAATTTCATGGAAGAAAAATGTACCAACGGTCCATTTAATAACATCATACGAGTGTAATGTAACCAAATGTGCATTTTAGGTTTTAGTTTACCAAAAAGTTTAAAGAAAAAAAATTGAATTTCTGTATATCTTCTTGCACGTTTATAATCTGCCCCCTATCTAACTGAGGTGCAGTTAAAACACCCACAATTTTTCTCAAGCAAAGAATAAGGTTCCAATAGACATTTTCTTCTGGTATCAAGTCTCCCAGCATTAAAACTATATATCTAGTCAAACAAAGCATTTCCGAAGCAGACTGTTAAATTTTCAATTTTTGTTTTCCAGTTTTAGTTTTAGTAAATTGGAGAAGTCTTGGTTTATTCTGTTTTTCAGTATCATTGTACGCGAAATTTTCAATTCTATAATTAATTGTTGTTAAAGATATAATTTTATTTTGTATTAGAACTTCTAAGACTTTTCCTATTACACATGGAGCAATGCTTTCGTAAACGTCATGCATAATATCTACCGAAATGTTCTGAGTAATGTGGAAATTATTTATTTTATGAAATACGCAGTCTTCGTGAATTCCAGTATTTTTATAGTCATTTTTAAAAACATCGTTATTATAAGCATCGACTGTTCTAATGAGTGACGTAGCTTCGCATGTCATATGTTTCTATTGAATATTTGTAGCTGAACAGATCCTGCAAAATCGAGTAGCATTAAAACCTCGAGAAAATCCGCACATATAATTTAAACCTAAATTGTCGCCCAACATAAGAACGCACTCAAAATACACTGTTTGCTTCTGTCCATTAACGTATACTTTTATTCCATCTTTTGATAAAATATTTAAATCAATTATAGTTTTTTCAAGGACTCTCTCTCGAATAGTTTGTTCACCTTCTTTCATATTTTCAAATGCTTTTAAATATTTTGAATGAAACAATGTGCAGACGTATACATTCTCTAATTTTGAAACTAACAAGGAGAGGTCACACCCTCTGGAAAATGGATCCTTACCTAACTCTAGGATATAATTTTTACTATAAAATCATGCAGAAAGCCGGAGTTTTAGTGTCCAATGGCCATTTTTACGATAGATATAAGCAAATAATGAAAAATCTCGCCGAAAAAACCGTTGAGTTTGAACGCTTATAACTCAGAAACAATTAAAGATGTACGTATAAACAAAATTTTAAAAGAAAGCTGAGGTCGAGTAGATACGTTTTGAAAAAAAGGAAGCTCAAATATTTTAATACGGTCAAAAGTTATGGGAGAAATAAGAATTAGACGAAATTTTGGGCTAAAAAAATCATTAAATTGTAACTTTAAATTTTCGATAAAATTTTGGCTAATTCTTATTTCTCCCATAACTTTTGACCATATTAAAATATTTGAGCTTCCTTTTTTTCAAAACGTATCTACTCGACCTCAGCTTTCTTTTAAAATTTTGTTTATACGTACATCTTTAATTGTTTCTGAGTTATAAGCGTTCAAACTCAACGGTTTTTTCGGCGAGATTTTTCATTATTTGCTTATATCTATCGTAAAAATAGGCATTGGACACTAAAGCTCCGGCTTTCTGCATGATTTTATAGTAGAAATTATATCCTAGAGTTTGGTAAGGATCCGTTTTCAAGAGGGTGTGACCTCTCCTTGTAAGTGAGATGGTAAAGATGCTAACGAAGCATATACTCCTCCTAACTTTTCCTCTCCACCATGACTACCTAAACTGTTCCTAGTTTCGAAGTAATCTGACGAAAATTTTTTCAGAGTTTTTGCCCTTTGTAAATACATCTAAAATATAAAATATGTGTAAAAAAATTAAAAAATTAGTAAATAAACTTTGTCACAATAAATACAAGTGTATAGTTAGTTAAATAATTAAATTGAAAAAGTAGAAAAAGGCAAACGTGTAATATTAAATTATACATTATATTGAAAATTGTTGTAATTTATATAAACATCATTTAAAATAAATAATATCCTACTTATTACGGTACAAAGCATGCTCCAGCTTTTTGTGAAATCTGCACATAAAAGTTACCAAAATTGAAAAAATTGACTTTTTAAGAAATAAATAATTAATATAACGTACCCTTGCTGCGATTTTCTACTGGTACAGTTTTCTTGGGGGGAGGGGGTGAAATAACGATTCATTATCATAATCGATTAATGTACATTCATTTCTATTGTCCACGTTCAAAATATTTCTATTTATCTCAGAAAGAGGTTGTCTTTCATAATGCATGTGTGCATGTGTAGGCACATTCATTATATTATTAGAAATACTTAAATTAGGATGGTTGTACTCATAAAAGGTCTCATTATTTGGGTACATTTCAGGATTCTCTATTCGCGGTCTTTTCGAGTGCTGTCCTAACTCAGCAATGCATCTCCCTACCTCGTACTCATTTGATACATTAGACTCTAGACCTGCATATTTTATAAGATTTAATTATGTTATAAAATAAAGAAATAATATTAACCGACGCGGTGGCGGAGTGGCGGAGACGCACCTCGGCCGGTCACGGAAGTTAAGCAGTATTGAGCGCGGTACCTAAGTAGATGGGTGACGTTCTCGGTCGCTTGGCTTTCGTGGCGGGTTGGGTGTTTTTTCACACTTCACAACGTGAGCGGGAGGTGTGAAACATTCGGTTTCGGTGTCAAGGCCTACGCAATGTGACTTTGACACCCAAAAGAATGTTTCGAATACACCGGCAATCTCGGGTGAGGTTTTCCCTGCTTCACAGGTTTCCCTCATCCACGGGCATAACCCCGGCCGAATGCGAGATGGTGGGGTTTTTAAGGGAGGGATAAAGCACCCACACATAGGTGGTAGGTGGACACCGTTAAAGTCCCCCAGGGGATAAACGGTAGGAAGTGCCAGGAAAAAAGAGGGCACAAAATCAAGAATAAAAAAAAAAGAATAAAGAAATAATTTTATATAATTATTTACAAAAAGTTTTAAATCAGTGATGGGCAATTCAGTATTTAATTCTTTCAAATACATGTACAGATACAATTGTATTTTAAATACAAGTATTTTAAAAAGTATTTTTAAATATTTTGTGTCAAATAAAAGAATTTTAATAATTATTTAAAATACATGTATTTTAAATACTTGTATTTAAGATACTGTATTTTAAATATTGTATTTTAAATAATTGTATTTTAAATATTGTATTTTAAATACTGTATTTTAAATACTTGTATTTTAAATATTGTATTTTAAATACTGTATTTTAAATAATTGTATTTTAAATATTGTATTTTAAATAATTGTATTTAAGATACTACATTTTAAATAGAGTATTTGAAATACATGTATTTTAAGATACTGTATTTTAAATATTATATTTAAAATATATTGTTTAAAATACAAGCATTTTAAATACATCGATATAAAATAATTTTTTTAAAAGCATAAAATTTAATTAAAAGCTTACATGTTACAAGTTTATTTCAGTAAATAATTTATCAAATTAAATTTCCTTTAAGTACTGCTGCAATTTCAAAATTTTCAATTCTGTTGGGCACATTTTAAGTTTATTAGTGACTGATAATTTAATAATTGCATTACAAAACTGAAGTTTACTAGAAATGCATTATGAAGTTTTATCAAAATGTATAAAATTATGGAATTCTTTAAACATCATGGACACGATTGACATAGTGCATAATTTTAAAGTAAATATTACCAAGCCCATGTTCTTGAATATTTTATCTATATCTGATGATATAAAACAGTTATTAGAGAATGAGGATAAATTGAAGTTAATACTCAAAAAAATGAATGTAAGCATTCAATTCAGAGAATCTGACTTTATGTATTTAAAAGAGCTGCATATTATTTTATCAACGATTGGAAATGCTATACAAAATGTAGAACAAGATGAACTGGGATTCTTTGCCAATCTACTGCCAGTTTTAGTTTCTTTAAAGTCAAAGCTTGAAAATGTTGCTTTAAATGAGTTTAAATATTTGGATAAAGTATTATGTGAGATAAAGGAAACGTTTATTAGTAAGTTTAAAACTTATCTTCATCTCAGCGACAATGCTCATGATGCAATTGTGGCTGCTTGCTTTTATCCTTTTTATAATGTTAGATGGCTTTCAAAAGCCGAAGAATCTAATTTGATAGAAATTTGCGTCCAATCAACTATGGATTTAAGAGCAAGTGGAACTCCCGTTTCCTCACAAGAAAATACGCCTGACGAGGAAAACAATTTTATTCTATTACGCAAAAAAGAAAAAAATTTGACACAAATGGAAACAAGAATTAAAGTTTTATCATTTTTCAACGACAAAGATAGAAGTTTAAATAAATTAAACAATTATACTCTCATTAAGAAATCCTTTATTAAATATAATACGCATATCTGTACAGGAGCACCTATTCGAAAGATTTTAGGTAAACTTAAAATAAATTTATTGCCAAAGAGAGAAAATGTTCCCGCGGAATTGTTAAGTAAATTTATGGTTATTAATGCAAACATTGACATGAAAATTTGGACTTCTTAGCCGGTTTAAGCGGATATATACGTGTATAAATGCATTTGAATTCAATCCATTCGGCTATGGAACGAAATCTAAAAAAATGGAAAATTTAGACTTTGTAACCGGTTTATTCGTGTATATACGTGTAAAAATGCATTTTATTTCATTGCACCCTGCTTTGAAACAAAATCTAAAAAATTGAAAATTTAGGCTCATTAGCCGGTTTACGCATGTATATACGTGTAAAATGCATTAGAATTAATTTCATCCGGCTATAGAACGAAATCTAAAAAATTTGAAACCTTGGATTTCTTAGCCGGTTTTTGCGTGAATATGCGTATAAAATGCATTTGAATTCAATCCAACCGGCTATCGAACAAAATCTACAAATTTGAAAATTTAGACATTGTAACCGGTTTATTCGTGTATATACGTATAAAAATGCATTTGAATTCAATCCACCCGGCTATGGAACGAAATCTAAAAAGACTGAAAATTTAGAATTTGTAGCCGGTTCATTCGTGCATAAACGTGTAAAAATTCATTAGAATTCAATCCATGCGGCTATGGAATGTAATCTAAAAAAATTGGAAATTTAGACTTTGTAACCGGTTTATTCGTGTATATACGTATAAAATGCCATTTGAATCAATCCAAAATTGAAAATTTGGGCTCATTAGCCTGTTTACGCATGTATATACGTGTAAAAGGCATTAGAATTAATTTCAGCCAGCTTTAGAACGAAATCTAAAAAATTTGAAATCTTGGATTTCTTAGCCGGTTTTTGCGTGTATATGCGTATAAAATGCATTTGAATTCAATCCAACCGGCTATCGAACAAAATCTACAAATTTGAAAATTTAGACATTGTAACCGGTTTATTCGTGTATATACGTATAAAAATGCATTTGAATTCAATCCACCCGGCTATGGAACGAAATCTAAAAAGACTGAAAATTTAGAATTTGTAGCCGGTTCATTCGTGCATAAACGTGTAAAAATTCATTAGAATTCAATCCATGCGGCTATGGAATGTAATCTAAAAAAATTGGAAATTTAGACTTTGTAACCGGTTTATTCGTGTATATACGTATAAAAATGCATTTGAATTCAATCCATTCGGCTATGGAACGAAATCTAAAAAAATTGAAAATTTAGACTTTGTAACCGATTTATTCGTGTATATACGTATAAAAATGCATTTGAATTCAATCCACCCGTCTGTAGAACGAAATAAAAAAAATTGAAATTTAGGACATCTTAGCCCGTTTGAGCGTGTGTATACGTGTAAAAATGCATTTTATTTCATTGCACCCGGCTTTGAAACGAAATCTAAAAAATTGAAAATTTGGGCTCATTAGCCTGTTTACGCATGTATATACGTGTAAAAGGCATTAGAATTAATTTCAGCCAGCTTTAGAACGAAATCTAAAAAATTTGAAATCTTGGATTTCTTAGCCGGTTTTTGCGTGTATATGCGTATAAAATGCATTTGAATTCAATCCAACCGGCTATCGAACAAAATCTACAAATTTGAAAATTTGGACATTGTAACCGGTTTATTCGTGTATATACGTATAAAAATGCATTTGAATTCAATCCACCCGGCTATGGAACGAAATCTACAAATTTGAAAATTTGCACTTCTTAGCCGGTTTAAGCAGATATATACGTGTAATAATGCATTTGAATTCAATCCACCCGGCTATGGAACGGAATCTAAAAAGACTGAAATTTTAGAATTTGTAGCCGGTTTATTCGTGTATATACGTATAAAATCCATTAGAATTCAATCCATTCGGCTATGGAACGAAATCTAAATAATTGAAAATTTAGGCTTATTCGACGGTTTAACGTATAAAAATGCATTTGAATTCAATCGACCCGGCTATCGAACGAAATCTACAAATTTGAAAATTTGGTCTTCTTAGCCGGTTTACGCATGTATATAGGTATAATAATGCATTTCATTTCATTTCACCCGGCTATGGAAGAAAACTTAAAAAATTGAAAATTTAGGCTTATTAGCCGGTTTACGCATGTATATACGTGTAAAATGCATTTTAATTCATTTCAGCCGACTATGGAACGAAATCTAAAAAATTGAAAATGTTTATACGTATATACACGAATAAACCGGCTACAAAGTCTAAATTTTCAATTTTTTTAGATATCGTTCCATAGTCGGGTGGATATTGAATCCAAATGCATTATATACGTATATACAGGCATAAACCGGCTAAGAAGTCCAAATTTTCAATCTTGTAGATTTCGTTCTATACCCGGGTGAAATTAATTCATATGCATTTTACACGTATATACATGCGTAAACTGGTTAGTAAGATTAAATTTTCAAGTGACGCTGTTTTGTGTGCATAATCTTTAACATATTTACGAAAATATCCTGCTAAGCCTAAAAATTGTTGTACTTGTTTGACATTTGTCGAATCTAAGGTTTTCGTGAATGCATCAATTTTACGTGTACTCGTTCGCAGACCCCTGAGTAAAATTTCTCTACCAAGGTATTCCAGATTATTTTTAAAAAATTTACATTTTTTTAGGTTAATCGAAATTTTATGTTTTTTAAAAGCTTGCAAAACAGATTCTAATTCCTTAAAACCCTGTTCAATATTTTCAGTAGCCATCAATACGTCGTCGATATACACCGACGCCTTTGTGTGTTTTAAGACATCGTTCATAATTTTCTGAAATACTGCCGGCGAATTTGCTAGACCCATCGCAACTCTAAAACACTCCCAATGTCCGTCTGGTGTAATAAAAGCCATTTTTTCTATAGAATCAGGACACATGGGAATTTGAAAGAATCCCGACTTTAAATCCAGAGAAGTGAAACATGTTTTTCCGCCTAATTTATCTATTTGGTCGTCGATTAATGGAATAGCATATTTAATAGGTTTTGTAATTTTATAGATTATTCGAAAATCAACAACTATGCGTTTTTCCCCATTTTTCTTTGAAACTAAGAAAGCGGGGCTTGCGTAGGGAGACGTACTTTCGCGAATTACTCCACTTAATTGCAGATCAGCTAATAACTTGTTTAAATTTTCGCGTTCGTTTATTGATAAGCGGTACGGTCTGTGATAAATAGGTGTCTCATGTACTAATTCAATTTTCATTTCACCAATTGTTGCTTGTTTTAATTCATCAAATTTTAGAACTATACTGGATCGATATTGATTTAATAAGAATAATAATTTTTGTTTGTTGCGTTCATTTAAATTGCCACTAGATGAGCTAGATTTTTTTGGAGAGTCAACATCCCTGTGATAATTAAATCGAGCGTCATCCCGTTTTGATCGCATGTGTGACTGATGCGTTCTGATTTCGCTGTGTTCGCTTCTACACCTTGACCGATGTTCTGGTCTGCCTCGTGAATGATGTCGTTTACTTCAAGAACGATGCCTACGCGGTTTGCTCTCACACTCTGCTCCGCGGGCTGACATTATTTTTTTTACACACATTATTTATCAAACTGGTTCCTTGTTAGTCGTCACAGCACCACAATGATTTTATTTTTCGCAGCACAATTTTCACAGAATTACGTGTCTTTCAATTAAAAAGAAAAAGTGAGAAACGAAAAAAGAGAAAGAAAAAATTTTAGGTATATCCCACTTCTGATCTGTAGGGAACTAAATTGTAAGACTCTTTTATTTTAATAACATATATTTTAATATGTATTGACTCGTAAATGATAGTAGAAATGATTGACAGAGAACTTGGTAAAGAACAGATAGGCTTTTCCCGTCTGCACTCTAGCAGGGCTCAGGACAATTTGCTCGTTTGGGAAAAGGTTTTCTCTGGCTTTCCTCTTCCAAGAGGAAAGCTAACAGGCCCTCCATTGTTTCTTCATATTTTTTCCTCAGGCAATAAACAAGGACCGCAATAAGACCCGATTGGAAAATACGGCCCGTTTATATGGCGTTCGCACATTTGGTCGAGCCGTCTTTTTCTCGTATAATACCGTTATAGTAATGTTTCCTTCATAAAGCTGAATAGATATATTAATGGACTCAGTCTCTGACTCCATTTTGTTATGGTCATTTTAATATTTAAAAAGAATACAACAATATTAAGATAAGATATTGAATATATATGTATATAGATATGAATGTATATTTTTTTAAAATTAAAAACTAATTATCATTTAAACTAAGCACTGTCCAGACATAAAACTTGGTATAAGATCCCTTATATACCCTCACCTACCCTCAATTTTAACAATGACTATTTATGTCTTTAACTCTTACAATTTTAAACTCTTTAAATACTCTAAATATTATACTATTGTACTTTTACAGCATAAAGAAAACAATAAATTTTGCATTGTTTCAACGAAATTCAACGAAAAAGGTGTACGGTTAAGAGCACTAATTTGGCTGCTGATTTTTTATGTCCTCACACACATACAAATACACCCATAGAGGTACATTTTTCGCACGTGACTATTCTCACACTTAGAGGTGTATAGTTGGTAAAACTGAATTCCAACAGAGAAAACTGCATTAGCACATACTTTTTTTCACTTTGAACGTGAAAAACATGGATTTTAACGTTTTTCTACAATTTTCGTCGAAAAACACTTAAAAATTATGTTATAGCATAATATAATAAAAGGTATAATAATAGTGTAATTTAATAAAAGGTTTTTTTATTAAAATATCATAAAAGATAATATTTACTGTTTGAAACCAGATCGAATTTAATTTATTCGATTTAAACGCTGTTTTGCCACTTATAGGAACAAAAGTGCTGAAATTACACATTGTGCGCTCCAAACGCTCGCTTTACATCACCTTCGGTAAAGTCTATGTTTAACTTACATCTATGGTTAAAAAGTGGACAAACATATTTTTACTTTTTATTAAAATTCATCAAAAATGAAGAATATGTTATTATTACAAAGACTACATAAAACGCGCACGAAAAGCATTTGTATATCTGGTTTCTTTGGTTACCAAAAATACTTTCCATTGCGATTTAAAAAATTAGTATTTAAGTAATCCTTTTCTATACTTCACAGTCATCAATTTGAAAACTATTTACTGCAATATAAACTTCATTACATAAAGCATTTATCATTTCTGGTGCATGATAAGTTGCAGAGTTTAATTTATAAAGCTCATCGGAACGCAATTTACGCTGAACCATAGATAAATAATTATGGTACATCCAGTACCATTGTGTACACTTTATCCGTATCCTGCACTCAAAAATTTCACGTAGCAATATTTAAATTCAATGTTTTACAGAAATAATTAAATAAATAAAAATTTGCTTTATTTTTGTATTTATAGATAAATAAATGTTAAATGTGCTAAATTTAATGCTAAATTCTTAAATGTGCTTCAGATTCAAAAGCACACCAAGTTGCATGGACACACTAAGGTGAAAATTGTCTATCGTTTCACTATTTATCCACGATTCACCGTAATTTTTATTCTGATGAGCATTAGAAATTAAACTCTATAGCTGACCATGGACCGAAAATGACAAATACTAAATAATAAAGTTTATAATACTGTAAATAATTATAAAATTGAAGATCGTAAATAAGTAAAGATTGCTATAACAACTAATTTTATAATAAGTAATAAAATATTTTCAATTTTTATTAATATTTAAAAAAAATAAAAATATGTTCGTCCACTTTTTTAGCCATATATATAATTGAAACTTTTTACTAAAAAATTAAAAAAAAATTTAATTTTAATTTAAAAAAAAATTTTTACAAATAATTTTATGCGGTCGCTTTTACATAATTTTAAGGTGTGTTTTCGACGAAAACTGTAGAAAAACGTTAAAATTCATGTTTTTTCACGTTCAAAGTGAAAAAAAGTATGTGCCGTTACAGTTTTCGGGTGTTAGAATTCAGTTTCATCAACTATACACCTGATGCTATAAACCTATAACTGCAACTGGTGCTATACACCTGTTCCTACAATTTAAAATTTGTAACAATCTTAATAATATCATTGTAAGAGGGAAAAAAAATCAGAAAAGAGTCTTGAGAATAATGTTGTTTATAAAGTTGACTGCAAATATTGTAATGCAAGTTATGTTAGAGAAACTAAAAGACAATTGCAATGCAGAATTATCCAAAATAAGTTAAATACCAAAAAGAGGGATTCTCATTTTTTTCTTATTAATGATCATATTTTAACTTAATTTTAGATAGAGAAAGTAATTGGAATAAAAGATTAATATCTGAAACGATACATTTATTTATTTATATTTTTTTATTTCTATGACTAATTTTATCTTAATGGACAATACATTTTTTTATTTTTTATATATAAATATATGACATAACATAAAAATGAATTGATTTTAAAATAAATAAAATTAGACGCATGGTTAAATTAAAAAAATTGCGCCTTTATACAGGTATAGTTGGTGTCCCACTACACATGACTATAGCTGTAATCTATATTAATCTATGCTGTCTGTGATATTCTCCTCTAGTTCTGTGGCTGCTTTTGCTTTATTGTCATGTCTTTTTTTTTGCGATGTTCTAATTTCCTTATTTATTTAATTTATTGATTAATGTTGATGGGGTGAAGGTAATCGTCGTAATTGCTCAACTTCTATATAATAAAATTTTATTATTGTTTTTTAAATATCCTTGTAATTTCAAAATTCAAATATTAAATGTTCAATATATTGACAAGTAGTAAGTAAAATGTTAATAATTACTAGGCTTAAAAATGCAGAACCTATAATTATTTATGTATATTCAAATGTATTTGTTTTTATAAATAAAGTTTTGGCCTAAAGAGGATGATGAAAAGTTATTGAAACGTCGCCATCTAATTAAAAGCGTAGTTTATTCATTAAGATCGAGAAATATTCTTTTAAAATATATGCCTCTAAGTATGAGAAAAGTTACATGTGGAAAATGCGGCTCAAAAAAAAGTTTTGCTTGCTTTTGGGGACGTCAAAACTGAAATTAGCCGTGGATTTCTTTATATATATATATATATATGGGTGGTTCTCTGTGACATCGAAGATGAAAAAAATAAATATTGCTATAACTGTGGGAATATGTTTTAGAGGTATCCAGTAGTTCTCCTGAATTTTTTCAGATTTTTTCTGGGCCATTATTTTAAGTTACAGAGAGTCAAAGTTGACATTTTAGCACTTT
Organism: Theocolax elegans; assembly: GCA_026168455.1. NCBI lineage: Eukaryota > Metazoa > Arthropoda > Insecta > Hymenoptera > Cerocephalidae > Theocolax > Theocolax elegans. Next base: position 44,165,378 of record CM047430.1, read on the forward strand.
TTTGCATTATATGCCCATTTTCATGAATTTTTAGCTCCCAGGGGATGCATTTTTCACTAAAAACATAAGTATGACTTTTTTTGTAAAATTTTCCGAACTTTTCATTAAAAATACTTTTGAAGATATAAATGTATGCTGTCACACTCTTGTAAGCCATTTAAACCTTAAATAGTGAAAATCAGCAATTCTGCTCCGGACTCTGGTAACCTAATACTGCCTAAAAGATGTCTTTTTATAGTCAGAAACTGCCTAAAAATTTCCAGAGTGGGTCTAAATCATTAAGATCACTTATGGTCAAAATATCCGAGAAAAGTGCCCGAAATATTAATAGAAATGTATATTTGTTGCCTTATAACGATGAATCTATTAGCATGATCATTGCAAAAAAATTTGTGCACTTACCCTGGAGTGGTAGAAAAGTATCTCCACTTGTTTCAGTATCCATCTAATCCCCTGTAAGCTGCTAAAAATACAAATATTATTATACAAATGTAAAGAATTAATTTTTAAACATTTATAATGCTGAATTTTTAGTTTTACATCCCTTACAAGCATTATAATACTAATCTGAAGGATTACTATAAATATATAAACATCATTATTACAATAACTGAATATACATATTTAATACAAAAGATATATAAATAAATCGGATTTATTATAATAATGAATAATATGATAACGTGACAGTGACAAGTTTGTGAAATCTAAACAATGTATTGCTGAATAATAATAATAATAATGTTGATACTTTTATAGTAATCCTTCAGATTAGTATTATAATTCTTGTAAGGGATGTAAAACTAAAAATCCAGCATTATAAATGTTTAAAAAATAATTTTTTATAATTTTATAATAATATTTGTATTTTTAGCAGCTTACAGGGGATTAAATGGATACTGAAACAAGTGGAGATACTTTTCTACCATTCCAAGGTAAGTGCATAAATTTTTTTGCAATGATCATGCTACTAGATTCATCGTTATAAGGCAACAAATATACATTTCTATTAATATTTCGGGCACTTTTCCCGGATATTTTGACCATAAGTGTTCTTAATGATTTAGACCCACTCTGGAAATTTTTAGGCAGTTTCTGACTATAAAAAGACATCTTTTAGACAGTATTAGGTTACCAGAGTCCGGAGCAGAATTGCTGATTTTCACTATTTAAGGTTTAAATGGCTTATAAGAGTGTGACAGCATACATTTATATCTTTAAAAGTATTTTTAATGAAAAGTTCGGAAAATTTTACAAAAAAAGTCATACTTATGTTTTTAGTGAATAATGCATCCCCTGGAAGCTAAAAATTCATGAAAATGGGCATATAATGCAAAAAAGTGCTAAAATGTCAACATTGACTCTCTGTAACTTAAAATAATGGACCAGAAAAAATCTGAAAAAATTCAGGAGAACTACTGGATACCTCTAAAACATATTCCCACAGTTATAGCAATATTTATTTTTTTCATCTTCGATGTCACAGAGAACCACCCATATATATATATATACCTCATCAGTTAAAGCAATTTCATGTATAATATTCAGATAGATATAAAGCTGTTTTCAAGGATAATACGATAGGATAGATATAATCGAGTCATAATAATATTTTATCGTTCTATCTCGTGTTTTAAATTAGATTCTTATCATAGAAAGTCAAACAAATAATATTTCTATATAGTTTTTAAAATATTTACATTAAATGCATGGACGACTAAATTTGCAAGTCAAATTACTAAACATTTTTATTTTATATAAATAATGCATAATTTACTTGGAAATAGAAAAATTTACATTAAGGTAATAGCCTGTAAAAAGAAAAGTTATGTACATTAGTTAGGTAAAATAAGAAAATTAAAGAAACGAGGACAGATCCCATCCAAGAATGTACAAATGAAAAGTAATAACAAAGGAAAAGTGAAACCACAGGTGTTCGACCGAATAAACAAGGTGAAAACGTTATCAGCCGTGAATTACATGCGCAGAGAACGATGAAAAAAGAGGAAACAAGTCGATGGAATATGGATGATACCGATGTCAGTGACAAATCCACGAGAAGAGGAAAAAGAGCTTTGAATGCGCAATGATGTACGCATCTTACGAGATTCGTGATCCATACGGTCATGAGGTGCACTTGTAAATTCCCACAATCGAACTTTGGATTTTATAAAATTAACAAACTCGTTCATTGTTGGCAACATGAGAATATTATTTATTTACTTAATCCCTTGGATTATTACCACCGAAGCTGCGATCCTTAGCGATGTTGTATCTACTGCATATTGCCTCGCTCAGTGTACAGATGTAAGTTCGTTTCATTTACTTTTCATGTGAGAATGTGTATTTTTTCTCGGTTGGTGAAAAATTATACCTACCTACGTTATAGTTTGGTGTATAAATGTGTATCGTTGATTGAGTTTGAGTTATAAGTAAGTACAATCTTTTTCATAAATATGCAATCATTTTTATACATATTATTCTTATACATTTGTGTTTTACCATAAAAAGATCTTTGAAATATCTTCATTTTTAATTAATACATATATTACTAACAACATAAAATTTACAAAAATTATATAAAATTAAACGCAAGGATATTAATATTTAGTAATAAACGTAATCATCACTTCGTGCATACGTTCAATTGAACATCATTCAGTTATTAAAAACTTTACAAGAATTTATCATCCAGCTTTTTTAGTAAAGTATAATGTATTTTTACAAAACCATAAATTAATAATTTTTTTAATATCTATCACTATATTGTCTTTGTTTTTATACAATTTACTTTATTGATTCCTCTTTTGCACCGATTCGTACTTTACATTAAATTTCGTCAATATACAATTGTGACGTAATAATTGAACAAGTGTTACCCTGTAGTTATACGCCAGATAATTAGAAAAAACGCGTAACTCGTACATTACAAGCTTGTATAACGTTTTGATTATATTAAAGATTCTTATCAAAAAATTTTAAAAGATAGAAATAATCAACAAATTGTGACAGTTATTCTTGGATTGAATCGACATAAATATACGTCGGAAATTCTTTAAATTTATTTTAAATACATTGACCAATAATTATTATACACCTATATATGATTATAAGAAAATAGAAACTTTTAACGTTTTTATATTGATATAAATGACTATATTATAAAGTATTAAAGAACAAAATCTTTAATACCCATTAATAACTAACACTTAACATTGAATCATTAATCATTGAGTCCAAAAGTCTAAAAAGAAGCTTGAAGAAATACCTTTTAAACCGTCCATAGATTGTAAATGGTCTTTTATTCTGTAAAAAGTTATAATAATTTAAAGAAACACGAAATTTTTTAAAAAATTCAAATGAGAATTACCATGTTAATATTTGTAAATTCTTTGACTCTCTTTAAAATCTTATAACTGTTCACAGAATTAAAAGCCACTAATGAGCTACAGACCGTTTAAAAGGTATTGCTTCAAGTTTTTTTTTAGAATTTTGGATGAAAAAATCATTTGGGGCGTACTTACACTTTTTTCAAGTTGAATATTGACATGTAGTGTATGAGACACTGACCTTGAGATTAGAAATTCTAGACATAATTAGCAACCAATGTTAGATGTAATATTATATAGTAAAAGCTGATATATTTTGTGATAAATATCGGTAAACACAGCTGGTGTTGAAAAAAACTTGAAAAATTTAACGTTTTGAGGTTAGAATAACTTTTGAACAAATGGATTCCAGTAACTAAAAATTCCACTTAACGCGAAATGTCCCATATATATATATATACATAATTATCATCATTATATGTAAAATGTTTTTATTGTCTACGTTGATGTACGCGCGCGTAGTTATATATATATATATATATATATATATATACACTCGTCTTTTTCCCGGCATATTAACCTTTCTAGTTTAGCCAAATGCGTCCGTTTGGCAGCGCTTGCATCGGACATGGATTTGTGCAGATGCAGCGAGCGCATCCCCACTACTGCTATTGCAATAGCGGTTTCACTGCACATGCGTAGATGATCGTCCGAGCCGCCGCACATCGAGCGGAGGCATCGATCGAACGTTCAAGGTCTCCGTGTGCAGTCGAAATCTGGACGCAGCCTGGAAGAGCTTCTCCTCCTCCGGCTCTCCTTTCGACGCCAACCTAGCCCTTTACCTCGACGTCCTCCATCTCATAACTTCGCACTGCTGAATCAATTGAGTCACAGTCGACGGATAATTAGAGAAAAACTCTATTCTCGAAATTCCTCCTGTGAACTCTGATCTCGTTCGACGCATGTAAAGCCAGACAGAATTATATTCTGTACTGTCTCGGCGGCGAAGAGATTCGATACCGGCAGTTGCGAAAGAAATTGAGAAAGGAGTTAACGAGTAAAGGTATCACTCCCTGCGCATGTACAGCCAGCCAGAGCTAGACCCTGTGCTGTCTCGGCGCAGACAAGAATCACGCGTGTACAGCCGGCCAGCGTGAGCAAATCCCTGGACCGTCTCGGCGTGATCTTGTCATTTTTCCTCCTTTCCTACAAACCCGAATCCGCCGAACGCGAACACGCGAAAAATACTGGACCGTATTGCCTTAATTCGAAATTTGTCGATTATAAATTACGTCGTAGGATTTCGTTTGATTATTTTTTTATTGTTACTATTTTACTAATTGTTTTGTTTATAATTAATCGTGTTAAATAAGTTTATTTTAATCTTGGACGATGCTTTAGATAAGAGACTATTTTTTTTATAATATACAATCGAGTTTTCTTTATTTGATATTAATCCTTATCCTTCTGTTTCCCTCTAAATTAAGAATATAATAGTACCGTAGTAAATATTAGTATAAAGAAATTAATATAAGTTTTGAGTACACCTTTCCGGTGTACGTCAAATTTGGCGGTCCCAACGTGAGGCACGATTGACTATTTAATGTATTTAATGACGTTGAACGGGAACCGTAGACACGGTTACGAATTCGCGCCGAAAGAGTGTCATGTTCCGTACACCTCCAGGAGTGAAAAGTAGAAATCAACGGTCGAGATCGATTTCCGGAAGTCGTGAAATATCCGGTGGCGCCCAAGATCATTCTTTTAAACGCACGCGTAGTCAAACGCGAAACGCGAATCAAGTTAAATCGACGAATATTCTTAAAAATCGGCAAAGACGTGATTTTATTGACAAACCGATAGAAGCATCTGATAATTGCCGCGAACCCGTACAGAATCTCGAATTATCACGTGTAAATTCGGTATCGATAATAATGGCCAACGAACAAAGTAACCACGGACAACAGCGACCTGTCAACGAGGGTGGACCAGCGATGCCAGCGGCAGAAGACTGGCGTAATTTTTTTCGGGCATTAGTAGGCGGTCAAACTGATTTACCGGAGTTTGCAGGCAGAGATCACGAGGACCCCGAGGTTTTTCTACGCGAGTGCGAAAATTCCTTTGAAATAAACCAAGTGGATGATCATGCTCGCGTACGGCTCGCGTCTCGGGCATTGAAAGAGGATGCCGCTCGATGGTTTTCGGCTTACAAAAATTTAAATATTACGTGGCCAAAATTCCGCGAATTGCTACGTAGTAAATTTGCTTCACAAACAGTATTAATGAAGCTTTCAGCAAAACTTTATGGTCAGGCTCAAAATGAAAAGGAAGCTACAAGTCTTTTCTTAGAGCAACGACATCTTTTGGCTCGGAGGCTCCTACCCGCTGCCACGGAGGAGCAAATCATCGCCGTTTTGTTAGAATCGCTTCGCGGGTCTATCAAGAAGTTTTTGCGCTCAACAACGTTCGAGAACGTCGAAGATCTGATTGCTCGAGCTATACAGATCGAACAAGATGACCAGGAAGAAAAGAATTTTTCTCGTCGGAACGCAGTACCGAATCAGCCAACTAAGACTGTACCACCCGTCCGCGCACCTACTCCTGGTAACGCAGCTAATCTAGTGCAAACACAGCAACTACCGCGCTGTCGCTTTTGCCAAGGTAGACACTGGCATCGTGACTGTCCTCGTAGGCAGCAATCTTCTCAAGCGGAAAACTGGCGAGAGGAATCGGCAGCGGCGGCCGTTCCTGCGCAGTCACCAGCCGCGCACTAAACTCATCCGCTCGAATCATTGGCGCTTTTATTGGATATTTGCCGATGATTATAAATGGACGAAGTGTTAGTGCTTTGGTAGACTCGGCTGCTAGTGATTGTTTTATACGTGCTGATCTTGTGCCGGCAGAAACTGTGTGCGAGAAAGTGCAGTGCGTAGTAAACACAGCGCGTCGTGGTAGTGAAATAAAAATAACTCGCGTGTGTAACTTACTTGTGCAAATAGACAAACAAACCGAATACATACGATTTCTAATTTGCCAGGAATTAAGTTCCGAGGTAACTCTGGGTAAATCGTGGTTGCGCGCACAGAAAGTGGTGCATGACCATGAACAAGACTGTTTGTACTTAGGTACTAAGTCACGTCGACGAGTATACCTTACGCGTAATGCAAATGTGCCATGCACAAGTGTTTCGCCACCGCCGGATTTTTTCGCAGATGTACAGCACGGTTTCACGGACGAGTGCGCGCCCGATCTTAAACGTGTACTGAGCGAATTTGCGGACATTTTCTACGGTAGTGGACCTCTAAAGCAAACGCGATTCGCGGTACATAATATTGAAGTAACAGACCAAAAACCGTTCCGACTTGCTCCGTATCGTTATTCCCCGGACAAAAAGAAAGCGATCCAAGAGCAAGTGCGTGAGATGCTCGCTGATGGCATTATTGAACCGTCGACCTCGCCCTACAGCTCGCCAATCGTTATGGCAAGAAAGAAGGACGGCAAGTTTCGTTTTTGTATCGATTTTCGCCGATTAAACGCGATAACGAAAGACACTTCGCAAAATTTGCCAGTGATACAGGAAGTGATTAAAGATATTGGTTCCGCTACCATTTTTAGTACGCTAGATTTAAAAAACGGGTATTGGCAGATACCTCTTACGGAGAGTGCTAAAAAGTACACAGCATTCGCGACACCGGACGGCGGACTATATCAGTGGAAAGTGATGAGTTTCGGACTTAAAAATGCACCCGGGTGCTTTAACAACTTTATAACACAGGAGGTGCTAAGTGGTTATATGAACAATTTTGTTCGATCGTACTTGGATGATTTTGTTATTTATTCAAGTACATGGGAAGAGCACTTAGTTCATTTGCGCAAGATTTTTGAAAGATTGCGAATCTACGGACTTACGTGTTCGATAAAAAAATGCTTTTTCGGACACAAAAAGCTTGAGTTTCTGGGACACCAAGTAACAAGTGCGGGAAACGAAGCAAAACCCGAAAGTGTGCGGTCAGTGCTCGAAGCTAAAGTGCCGCACAATCGTAAAGAACTGCGTAAGTTTTTCGGTGTATGCGGGTGGTTACGTGAATATGTGCCGAATTTTGCGCAAATCGCGTTACCGTTAACTAATTTACTTTCGACCAGTAAGCCGTGGCGATGGACTTCGGAGGCTCAAGCCGCGTTTGAAGAAGTTAAAAAGGCGTTCGACAAACCACTCCAACTATGCCGTCCTGAGGCCGGTCTGCCATACGTTTTACAAACTGATGCATCAGCTGCAGGTATGGGTGCCGTGCTTTACCAGCTGGGGCAAGATGGCCAACGACGCGTCATAGCATATGCATCAGCAAAATTCACCAAAGCCGAGCGCAAGTATCACAGCAATGAGCAAGAATGCCTCGCAGTGATTTGGGCATTGCGTCGTTTCAAACGGTACTTAGAAGACGGTCAGTTCACGTTGCGCACCGACAACCGTGCGCTTACGTGGCTGGATACTATACGGGACGGTAAAGGAAAGTTACATCGCTGGGCAATGTACTTGCGTAGCTTTAATTTTACAGTAGAGCATGTCGCCGGTAAAAATAACGAGTTACCGGACGCACTTTCTCGAGAACCGGGTAACGAGATTTATGAGGATCGATTGGACGAGATCGAAAACCTCATGCCGCCGGAACGACTACCGATACAAGAAGAGGTCCTTCTCGCTAATATTCTTGCTCACGATTTGCGAAATGAAATAATTCAAGCACAACACGACGAACAGCTGGATATCAAGGATGTGAACCGTTTCCTTCAACCGAGTCAAACTCTCGAAGAGCTCGACGGTACATTATTCTTAGTGGAGCACGGACGAGCTCCTCGGATCTACGTACCGCATCGTAGTCGATCAGCTGTTATTAGCTTTTACCATGACGACCCACTTGCAGGACACCCAGGTATGGATGAGACTCTCCGTGCGGTACGAGAGCAACACTTTTGGCCGCGCATGCGCGAAGACGTACGCCTAGCGGTAGGCAACTGTTCCACGTGCTTACTATCTAAGGCGGCAAAACCGATCGCACCTGGAGAAGCGAGACCGCGTCGTTCATCAATACCATGGGATACGGTTGCCGTTGATCTCATGGGGCCATATCCACGAACTACCCGTGGTAAAAGATTTATTTTAGTAGTGACGGACATTATGTCGCGATGGGTGGAGGCGTTCGCAGTCTCAAACTCGGAAATTAAAACATTGGTGCCTATTCTCGAAAATGAGGTGTTTAAACGCTGGGGCTATCCGCGAGTGGTACTTAGTGATAATGGACCTCAATTCCGTGAGACGTGGAAAAAACAATGCGAAAAATGGGGCGCTGAAGCGTACCATACTCCCGCGTATCACCCTCAGGCTAACCCAACGGAGCGCCGAAATCAAGAGCTTAAAAAAGGATTAAGGATTTTTCTTCAAAGCCGACGACAAAGAGAATGGGATCTACATCTACCAAACATACTCTTCAACCTGCGGACGCGGGTTAATACGTCTACGGGGCAGTCCCCGAGTTATATGTTACTTGGACGTACTTTACCTCGTCCCGGTGAGCGGATGCTCCCTTTTAATGACAAGGTAAATAAACGTATTGAGGATGCTCAGCAACGCCTTGCGGCCCGAGCTCCTTCGCCCGAGCTCAAGGAAAAGGCACCGTTACGAGTGGGAGACCTCGTACTGGCTCGTAACTTTGCTCTCTCAAACGCAGCAGACGGATTCAATGCTGGTCTGGCGCATCGATGGATTGGTCCCTTTACCGTCCTGAATGCTTGCAGCAACGACATCTACCTAATGGAACGGCCAGGTCAAGAACCTATCATGCTCCATGTAAAGGATTTACGCAAGTATCCGAGTCAACAGGCCGGCCCGCCTCAGGAGTTACCACGTGCTTCGCTTGGTTTTCCGACGCTCGCAGTGCCACCCGCTTCGCTTGGTTCCCCGACGCTCGCAGTGCCGCCCGCTTCAGCTAACGGTAACTTGGGGCCGCCGGCACCCAGCCAGATCTGCGAAGCAGACACGTCATCTATGGTTGCGATACCTGCGACACGTGTGCTACCGAGTGACAGACCTCTCGATACCCGTTTACAAGCACCGCGCAAAAGAGGTAGACCCACACGTGTTAAAGCCGCGTGTAGAGCGGCCGAAGAACGCGCGTTATACGTTCGAGCCGAGAACCCTTCTCGTTACGCGCTCCGGTCGCGCCAACGTTTGTGACAGTGATTTGCTGCCCGTTGTTAAAAAGAAAAAAAACAATGGGTTGCCCTGTGTACCCTGTTTTCGAAAAACAACGCTGCAGAAGTATAGAAAAGACATTTAGTGTCCAACGCTCCTCGAAAAAGGAAGCACAGTGCTTGCAGTCCAGTAGTTGTTTTAAATTATTTTCCAAAGTAAGTGCAAAGATGTCCGGAGGAGGATTAAAGAAGAAAGTGCAGTATCTCCTGAATGAGTGCCACCTTGCGCATAAAAGCGGTCGCAATAGTGACTTCGAGGAAAAATTTAAATCTATAGCTCAGCTATACGGACGAAAAATTTTCTTCGCCAAGCCACAACGCCGTAGACGCAAAAAGCAAAAGTCAATCACACAAATCGAAGGAGGTATACAGCCCATTGAAACGAGTTGTCAAGAAGCTGGGTTACGGAGTACAGACGTCGATTCAACTCATAGTATGGATAAGGAGCCGGCAACCAATGAATGTTTTTGGACACTTCACGGATCCGCCGGTGAGTCGGTCATTTTCGACAAAGAGGACGCAATTACCGCCGCCTTAATCGATAGCATCGATGGATTTCTCATGGACTATCCAGATATGTTAAGTGCATAGTGTAGTGAGAAAATAGTTTGTAATGATACTAAAGACAAGGTTTAGAGACTGTAAGTGATTAAGTGCATGTTTTATATAATTATAGAAATTAAGAACATAATAAGGTACTTTAGAATTATATGATTTAATTTACTGCATTAATCTTTCATTTCTTTATTGTAATTTTAAATATTATTACCTGTAATATTGTGTTGTTTTTTGTGTTAAAAAAGCATTTTATAGATTATGTTAAAGTATATAAAAGTTATTATTTTTACATACCAAATTACTTGTACGTTTAGTTATTATGTAAATTCGTTATTAAATAAATCGTTTAATAGTTATAATAATAGCTGAGTCCAAGGTTCGCGTCGCGTATAATAATTCTATAGAGAAGTTTCGTTAGGTGTACTATAATTAATATTAATATTTCATATGTGTGCAATTTTTATTACTATTATATTCGGTTACATTTAATAATTTCAGTTTGTTTGATTAACTCAGTCCCGGGAAAAAGCCGTTCAACTCCGGGGGGAATTGATGTACGCGCGCGTAGTTATATATATATATATATATATATATATACACTCGTCTTTTTCCCGGCATATTAACCTTTCTAGTTTAGCCAAATGCGTCCGTTTGGCAGCGCTTGCATCGGACATGGATTTGTGCAGATGCAGCGAGCGCATCCCCACTACTGCTATTGCAATAGCGGTTTCACTGCACATGCGTAGATGATCGTCCGAGCCGCCGCACATCGAGCGGAGGCATCGATCGAACGTTCAAGGTCTCCGTGTGCAGTCGAAATCTGGACGCAGCCTGGAAGAGCTTCTCCTCCTCCGGCTCTCCTTTCGACGCCAACCTAGCCCTTTACCTCGACGTCCTCCATCTCATAACTTCGCACTGCTGAATCAATTGAGTCACAGTCGACGGATAATTAGAGAAAAACTCTATTCTCGAAATTCCTCCTGTGAACTCTGATCTCGTTCGACGCATGTAAAGCCAGACAGAATTATATTCTGTACTGTCTCGGCGGCGAAGAGATTCGATTCCGGCAGTTGCGAAAGAAATTGAGAAAGGAGTTAACGAGTAAAGGTATCACTCCCTGCGCATGTACAGCCAGCCAGAGCTAGACCCTGTGCTGTCTCGGCGCAGACAAGAATCACGCGTGTACAGCCGGCCAGCGTGAGCAAATCCCTGGACCGTCTCGGCGTGATCTTGTCATTTTTCCTCCTTTCCTACAAACCCGAATCCGCCGAACGCGAACACGCGAAAAATACTGGACCGTATTGCCTTAATTCGAAATTTGTCGATTATAAATTACGTCGTAGGATTTCGTTTGATTATTTTTTTATTGTTACTATTTTACTAATTGTTTTGTTTATAATTAATCGTGTTAAATAAGTTTATTTTAATCTTGGACGATGCTTTAGATAAGAGACTATTTTTTTTATAATATACAATCGAGTTTTCTTTATTTGATATTAATCCTTATCCTTCTGTTTCCCTCTAAATTAAGAATATAATAGTACCGTAGTAAATATTAGTATAAAGAAATTAATATAAGTTTTGAGTACACCTTTCCGGTGTACGTCAACGTATTATTAATTATGAAACGGTATTGATAAATCGATTTGGTGAACTATTCAGAATATTATTTTTTGGTGACGTGTAGATGGACTTTCTCAATACTCGCCAAACTATATTTTATAAATAATAATTATTTAATAATAACACTTTTTATATATAACAATATATAACTTTTTATACATAACCAGATTTTATATATCTATATAACCCGAATAAATGTTTATATGATGCAAAAATAACTTTAATTAATTTAGTTTTTCAACCAAATATATAAATATTTAAAAAAAACTATAATTGCTCGAAAGGTACTATTTTTGTTTAGGCGAACTGCAAATGTGTTAATGCCAACAATGATAACATAAAAAGTAAGTATCAGTTATTGGGTAAATTAATTAAAATTTTAAAGTTAAAGTTAATTATGATATTTTTAGATATTCCGTATTTAGAAAAGAAAACCGATGCAAATGTCGAACTACAATGCAAAGACGTTAATCGTTTGGTGCTTAAACACGATTATGGGATTTATGTGATTGAACAGAGTAGCATGATCGATAAAGTTTGGACATCACCAATTATAGTACGTTATATCGTTATTGTAATCTGTCGGCAATTAAATAAAATGAAACGGTAAAAATTGTTTAATAGTGTATGGTACATAAAGGGTTTAAATACTTTTAGAGTAATAATACATTTTACGAATTTGCAAATTTACGAGGAGGTAATAAATATCGATACCGGGTCCGTCAAATTACAATGCAAGGAGTAGCTTCGCCTGAAATAACGGAATGGTTCCAGACGAATAAAGGTGTGTTGAGTATCGAGTCAATTTTGTACAAATAAAATATTATTTTTCCTTTCGACTAATGAACAAGCAATTAAATACTTTCAGAAAACTATGTGCCAATGGAAGTAAAAAATGTAACCGTAAGTCAACTGACAGCAAACAATGAGAAACCTTACAGCATCCACGCTCAATTAAATATTATTCCTGCAGATGGTAAATAATAAATAATTATTATAAGATAATTAAAATTTAATTCGTACGGCAAACTGTAATGAATAAATAAATAATTTAATATTTTTCGGAATGGAGATCTCAATTGTTTATATAACGTCATACAATGGGGAGAAGAACACAATTTGTATCATTATCAATTCGATGCGGTAAGTATTTAAAAGAACCCTATATTAAATGACAAATTGTTTGTATATAGGGGAGGACTGGGCTAAATTGCCTATGTTTTTTTATGAATTTTTTTCTTAGCGAATTTAAATTACATCTTACACTATACATGCACAAAAAACAAGTTTATCATCTTAACTACTTACCTGATTTTTACCAAATTTAAAAATAAAAAATTTACACCGGAGGTGAAAAAAATCGTTTTGGGCAACTTGGGGCTAAGTTACCTCTTTTAACGTGCGTTTTCAAAACTTATAAAATTTTTTATTTAGCTTCTCAATTTTACATAGTTTAAAGTATTTTAATATACAACGACTTAATAATTTATTTAATAAATAATTTTTTCATTTAAAATTGCTCTAAATTGCTCTAAAAAATAGATACACTTTAAAAAAAAAGTACGTTCAAATCCGTTAAAATGGAGCAGAGTTATAACCAAATTAAGAATTAGAAGCAATTTTAAACAAAAATTGGGCAGTACAAATTTTATTGATTTTTTTAAGCTAAATTTCTTCAAATTCTTAATTTGGTTATAACTCTGCTCCATTTTAACGGATTTAAACGTACTTTTTTTTAAAATGTATCTATTTTTTCTCAGCTTTTCAGTAAACTTTGGTTTGAGTGTCAATATTTGATAGGTCAGAAGTTATAAGCCTTTAAAGTAAAGTCTCTTTTCTTTGGAAATTTTGCTTTAACATCGTATAACTTTTGAAAAAACGATTGTTAGAGTCTGCGGCTCTGGCTTTTTTCATATTTTTATATAAGAAAACATATACTACAAGCTGGGCACGATCCGTTTCCCAAACATATGAGGGTCTCCTTGTAAGTTAAACGCAAAGTTACTGAAACGATACATTACACACTTTAATTTTTGCCGTGTTCGAAAAGTTGTGGTCTGTAAATTCTCTGTCGATATCGCTTATCGGTACCTTACCAACAGAATTAAAAACAAATTGGCATTGAAAAACGGTCGTTATAAAATACTAAATACATGTACGTAAGAACTATTGTTCAATTTAGTGTGAATCTAACTTAAAATTTACTTAAATACGTGTATTTTTGGTAGGGCAAACTAGCCCCACGGTTTTGAGCAACTTAGCCCCAAATGGTACAAATGACTTTAAATACACGTAACTCTGTTAATACTTGACTGTCAGAGACCAGTCGTACGTCAAAATATTCGTCTGAAAGTATAGAATTTCTGCACGGGCAAAAAGATCCCAATGCAAAGTGTAAAAACAGTTTTTTGGTACTAACATTTATCGAGTGCTTTGAAATTCACAAATGTATCTCGGGACAAAGATTTCTTAATGAAAAAGTAACTTTTCATCTCAGACACAATTTTAAAAAACGCATGCCGCATGAAAATATTCCTGAAGTTTAAATTAGCCCCGTCCTTCCCTAGTCATATTGTTGTACATTAAGTATATAATTTTAGGTTCGCGGGTATCAAATGAAAATTGGACATTTGAGGTTTAACGAAACAAATACTATTTACGTAATAGCGAGTAACGAATTAGATTCTCAGCACAGCAAAAACGTAACTTTGACGTTTAAAACACCATCGTGTTTAAATGTTTACAATGACCTAAAAATATGTGGTTTGTAGTCTACCGATACATCATTTTCCATATATATACTATACTACTCTTAAAAATAATTAGCGATATGTATATATATATATATGTATGTATCGTAATTTTTTAGCTCCAGAAACGGTTACAGGATTAAATATAGCGATTTCAGCGTCGAATAAGAATACCATAATTTTCAAAGTAGCTTGGAACGAACCTAAACTTCATCCTAATAATTATACAGTAATCGTACAACCTATCGATGACGATAATAAAAGTTTTGAAGTAACTGTACCTGGAGTAAGTAGACAGTTTTTATTTATAAAACAATTTTTGTTTGTTCAATATATTACGAGTAAATTGAAATTTTAGAACAAAACTATGGCTCTAGTACCAGAAGTATCGTTAGCTCATCGTTATAAAATTGGGGTAATCGCTGAATCCGAAGGTGGGACGAGCTTTGATTGGAAATTATTTACAAGAGTTGATCAATCAAATGGTATTATTTATATATATCAAAATTATTATGATGTACTATAACTCATTGTTTATTTTAAAAATATAATACGCACATTTATTATTCACCAGGATCACAAGTTATCGTAGCCATTTCAATCTTGACTACTCTCGTCGCTTTTCTTACTATTGGATATACCTATTGTCGATTCAAACTTTTTAAAAATCATCCATCCCACTACAGCTTTTTCAAGGTAAATCGTTCTTATTCTATATTTAAATAAAGACATAGGTATATTGTTGTACAATGGCAAAATATCTAGATTGTAAGCTGTAAAATAATTAACTTCTTATTAATCTTTTTAAGGCGAATGTCGTATACAAATCACAAAATTCTAGTATTACTTCCAACCCAAAAAACATACGTTAGAAGTACGAAAGTGAAAATCTCAGAAAAATCATTAAGGTAAATGTACCAGTGAGGGACCATCAAAAAAATGATACCGGTAGATGGTTATTCTTTTAAATTAAGTGTTTATCTCACTACAATGTATTTAATCTAGAACAATTATATCAATTTATATTGTGAGAATAATTTCTTTTTAGAAATTTTATGCGATGAAACGCCTTTTCATTCATTTCACTTAATAAAATTACTACAAACAACTGCGATATTTAATTAACTTAGCATATCAAATAAATATATTTTATTATTTGTATTAGGTTCTTTAATTAAACAAGCAAATCCCTTTTATTAAATAGAGTTTTTTTAACTTTCATATATCTCATAGTATTTACTATATTTCACGCAATATGTTTTACGTTGATAGAGTGGAAAGCTATTGGTGCATTTACCTTAGATAAGTTTACAACATATGCGGCATAGTTTGATAGAAAGACGTTCTGAAAAAGTTTTTTTTATTAAAATAAAATAAACAACATTTTCCCCTTGATATTCAATTGTAATGTAAGTTACACACTTATGTTTCTCAATATTAAATATATTTAACACTCAAAGTCATAATGTTCTTTACAGAGGTCTGATAATTAGAGATCGTTATAATGTATTCATTTTTTAACTTAATCTTGATCAATTTTTTAATAAATAGCTATACAATCCGTAATAAAATGTACATCCGTCTATGCAATAAAAATTGTAAACTTGCTTTTGTTTTTTGTTAAATCTGACAAGGAGACCATCATATGTTTGGAAAACGAATCGTGTCCAGCTTGTAGTATATGTTTTCTAATATAAAAATATAAAGAAACCCAGAGCCGCGGACCGTAACAATCGTTTTTTCGAACTTCATACGCTATTAAAGCTAAATTTACAAAACAGAGGCATTTTTAACGCTTGTTAAATATTAACCAAAGTTTAATAAATACGATCGAATCCTTTACAATAGTATAAAGTTATAGCCAAATTAAGAATTTAAAGAAATTTAGCTTAAAAAAATCAATAAAATTTGTACTATCCAATTTTTGTTTAAAATTGCTTCTAATTCTTAATTTGGTTATAACTTTACTACATTGTAACGGACTCGATCGTAGTTTTGTTTTAAATTATATTTATTATATCTCAGCTTTTTATTAAACTTTGGTTTTAGTATTAATATTTGATTGTTTATAGAAGTTACAAACGTTTAAAGTAAATCCTTTTTTGGAGATTTGGAATTCATTATATTTTTATACCTATTGGAAAATATATCCTACAAGCTGGAAGATCCATTTCCAAAACATATGATTGGCCTCTTTCCGAGTAAGTAAATGAATGTATTTCACAATAGGTAAAAAAAATTCGTGTCAGTCAGTCGAAGGGTTTGACGTGAAGGTTTTCTAAAACATTATTCCCCAAATGTGTATAAAAAATAAAACAAGATAGAGTTCAACATTTCTTGATAATTTAAAATTGTAGTGTATTTTAAAATAAAATTCATTATTAAAATATGATTTACAGAATATCAACCAGAAAGGCTGTGCATTCGAAGATGTAACAAGTCCATTAAAATCAACGTACGATACCGAGGAAAAGAAAAGTGGTGATAAATTTGAAATTCCAGCTGATCGATTGTCAATCAAGAAAGTCTTGGGTAGCGGGATCGGTGGTATCGTTAAATTAGCCACGTTGCAAGACGATCAGAAAAAGTCTATTCAAGTAGCTGTCAAAATGCTCCAAGGTGATATGCATATAAATTATTTTAAATATTTTTTGTTAAATAACGTTAATTTTTAAAAATTATTTAGTACATCAGAATTTTGTATTAATCACTTATAGAAGATGCGACCACCGAAGATATAAAAAATTTTAACCGGGAAATTTTGTTGATGAAATCGGCTGGTAATCATCGTAATATCGTATCTTTAATTGGTTATTGTACATTAAAAAATAATCCCCTGCTAATCGTTGAATATTGCTGCAAAGGAGATTTACAGACGTACTTGAGAACGGTAATTTTATGAGTAATTATATATAAAATGTAAATAATGTACAATAATGAGTAAACGAAAAATTAATGATTATTTCATTTTAAGATTATGGAGGAGGCGATGAATGTTATTTTCAAACAAATACACTGGCCTAGTAATTCATCTGCACGTAAGTTGTATCTGATCAATACTCTTAATTTTGTCAACTTTTAATATATACATTGTATAGGTAATGTTGATATTTTTGTAAAATTTTAACGCACATTTTTTCACGCGAATACTACTAATTAGTGATACGTCTTTAAATAATCTGATGGAAAATTTAAAGAAGCAATTCAATATTTATATTACTCTATGATGCGTTAATTTTTAAATACAAGTAATGCGGATCTTCTTAATTTATACCGCGTGATTTAATATTAATTATTTATTCAAATATTGTTAATGATACTGTAATATAAGAATTTGATCGTTAAGTCCAGGATAGTCAAAGGAAATTTGGATGCGCGATAAATAATCAATTGTACAATATTCAACCAGGTAAAATTGCACTTTATTCTACGCGAGTTTGATTGATATCAAATAAAAGCTATATTATTATTTATTTAGAGGCTACATTCGAAAATAAATTGACCCCCGAGGATCTCTTAAATTTTGCTCGCCAAGTAGCAAATGGTATGGTAAGTATGTGAAATTAAGAAAAGAAAATACAGTTGCTAATTCCATCATGTTTAACAGGAATTTCTCTCATCAAACCGCATTGTGCACCGAGATTTAGCTGCCCGTAATGTCCTACTTTGCGCTGACAATACCGTAAAAATTTCAGATTTTGGCTTGAGTCGCGATATATACCAAGAAAATGTTTATAAAAAGCAGAGCGATGGAAAATTGCCTTTAAAGTGGATGGCCATCGAAGCTTTGACTCATCAAGTCTACACTACACAAAGTGACGTGTAAGCGTATATCATGTATACCATATGTGTCATTTTTAAAAGTTTATTCTTCAACTTACAAAGAGAGTGTCACATCTCCGGGAAACAGATCTTTACCAAACTCTACGATATGTTTACTACTATATAAAAATATAAAGAAACCCAGAGATTTAGACTCTAACGCTCTTTTTACGATAGCTATATAACCAAATAATGAAAAATTTCGTCAAAACAGCCCTTCATTTTGATCACTTATAACTCAAAAACAAATACAGATAAATACTCAAACTTAAACCCGAATGGTGGCACAACGTCGTCTCGGTACCCAAGGCCAATAAAGAGAAAGAAAGAAAGAAATACTCAAACATAAGTTCAGAAATAAACTTGGATTTAAAAGAAAGAAGCTTAAATATCTTGAAACTCATGAAAAAAATAAACATAAGAAGACAATTTAGCCTAAAATATCAGTAAATATTTTAATTCAAAATGGTCATTAAAATATTGTTAAATTCGTTTTTGTTTCTTATCTTTCAACCAAATCAAGATATTTCAGCTTCTTTTTTCTAAAATCCAATCTACTTGATTTCAGCTTTTTTCTGAACTTAAGTTTGCGCATCTGTCTGTACTTGTTTTTGATTTATGAGTGATCCAAGTCAAGGATTTTTTCGTCGAATTTTTTCGTTATTTGCTTATATCTATCGCAAAAAAGAACGTTAGAGTCTAAAACTCTGACTTTCAGTATATTTTTATAGTAGTAAACATATCCTAGAGTTTGGTAAAGATCCGTTTCTCGGACATGTGACACTCTCCTTGTTAGATGTAATATACTTAAATTGTTATACAATCATGCAGATACAGCGATTAAGTAAAATAATAAAAATATTTTTATTGATATTCTGTTTTGAAGAATACGGTAACATTCTTTGTTGTTAAAACTATACATATTTTCAAATTATTTTTTTACGTATTAAATTTATTAATTTCTAAACAATCCACTTAATTACAATATTGCTTCCCAATCATTTTTCAGATGGTCTTTTGGAATTCTACTTTATGAAATTGTAACCCTTGGAGGAAATCCTTACCCAAGTTTGCAGAGTAATCAAGTTTTGCATTTACTGAAATCAGGATATCGAATGGAAAGACCCTCAAACTGTGGTATTCAATTGTTAGTACCATTAATTTACTATTTAAATTGTTTAAAACCAAAATGTACACTTCTTATAATTTTGATTTTGAAGTTGAACTTCTATCTATAATTCATATTAACATCCCACTTTAAATTATTGTTTTTCAGGTATGAAATAATGCGGTCTTGTTGGCATGAAAATCCAATAAACCGACCAACGTTTTCTCATTTAAAATATCAACTTGATTCATTACTATCCAATGTTGCAAAAAACGAATATTTGAATTTGTCGGAACTTTTACAACCAGCACAGTATCGAAAAACTCATAATGTCTTGACATTGCCAAGAATAATTTAAAAAGAAAGTATGGAAAACTAATCAACATGAAAGAAATTTGTTCAGTCATAATCAATGAAATAAAATGAAATAATTTTTGGATAATGTTTTTGTTTCTGCTTCATTTTTTTTTGTTATTCCTAATTGGTAGAGTGTTTAAAATCGAACTATAGACTCTACCGATCGAGTAAGTAAAGTAATAATTGACTACAAATTAAAATTTTCTACAATTTTATATCATTTTACATACGAAAGAAAATATTGAACTTCATTTTAATAAATATAAAAACATGCTTTATTATAATTTTTTTTTAATATATATATATATATATATTTTTTTTTATATATATAATATTTACAATTTTATAAGATAGTTGCAAAAGGTTTGTTATAAATACACCGCTACGCATATCGATATTTTATAGTACCTAAACTAGAAATTTACACATATATAAATCTTTTTGCGTGGTTTTTCATTACAATTGTATATAAAAAGTAGAACCTACATGTAAAATGGACACTTCTCACAAAGCATGTTACATCATAGCAATCATTCGGCGCGAACAGCAAAATATTGCGATAAACAAATGTTTTGTTTTGTACTACCGAGCTTTCTATGTATACTGATTATAAACAAACCTTATTCTTTTCCTTCGCATTCCTTTTGTTTACAAAAAGATTTTTATATATACAATCTAGACAATTGTGTAAAAAATTTTTCTAGTATATATGATATGATAACGTAAAGGCTAGAAACATTGTGATATACATTAAAGCTTCATCTTTAATTAGAGTAAACAATAAAGGAGTTTTAAATTTTATAAACTTTCTCATTTATAAAACATAATTGATCAATTTTGTATCAACTAAAAACCTCGGTCAAACTTGAATGTGAGCTAGTGCAAGTTTACTTTCAAGTAAACTGAATCTCAATTGTAGACAAATTAAGGTTCTAATGTTTCTTACAAATAACAAAATGTAAGGTTAATTTTTAGTAGAATCGTGTACACGAGTAGTTTCTTTTTGTAGAAATACATATGAATTTAACATTACTCATTTAAGATAAATTTAGCTGATTTCAAATATTTGTTTACATATATAATGACAAAGTGCGAAAAGACACTGGTATGATTTGTTTTTACTGTGCAATCCTGTTATCACAGAATGAGATGAACCCTATTGACTATCAAAGTCATTATACATGGATGCATTGATTTATCTTTTTTGATTTTGTTGCATGTATTGCAAAATCTGTAAATACTTTCGTTTAGCCATTAGAAAGATCGTATGTACATTTCAGCACTAAAATTTTCTCCAATACGGATTTAATTTTAATACTTTAATAGCAAACAAGATTTCAACCTAATTATTTTATTTTTCAACTGAATAATGTAATTATCGAGGTAAAAAGCTACTGTTGATATAATGAAAATATAATTAAATTGCTTAATGTATTCTTAAAGAAAATGTAAGACGTTATTGTAGTTATAAAATTCTCAAAATTGGGAAGAAATTTCAGATGAACACCTTTTGCGCATTCATTAAAAGTTATATAAATCACAGATAATGTAGTTTCGATGCACCAGGACATTAAAGAATTATGGATCTCGATGGTGAGAAATCTTACGGTTTCTGAGGATATCGTTTAATTGCTATCCGTATCAGATGCTGTCCTTCCTATTTACAATCCCATCTTCCTTATCTACAGGTGGTGGTCCAGTAGGTATTGAAGCACTTGGCCCTGCTGTTAAGTAACCAGCCGACACAGGTGTTCCAGCTACGTTAAAATATTTGAGGTCAATAAACTCCGTAATAAACACGTTTTTTATTAAAATTATATTGAAATTAACTGTACCTGTTAGGTAACCACTCATTGATGTATTTGAAATGAACAGATCATGCCTCTGGTCTTTGTACTCTGCCCATATACTAGATTTTTCAAGTATAGCGCTAACTTTTTCACCAAGAGTAAAGCTTCTTGTCATGGCTTTCAAGGCCTTAACTATCTGTGCCTTTGTGGTTGCAGGATTTTCAAGAATATCTAGTCGTCCTTCAAGGATATTCAGCAAATAAGGTACCATTTCTGCTTCTAAAGCCTATTTCATAAGCATAATATTAAATTGTTGTAAATCTTATGAAGAAGATGAATAATTTGAAATGAAGTACGATTTGTTTTTAAAATTCACCTGTTTTATGAGTCTGTCCTCATTAGTAGAAAATAGCCTATTCAATGTTTCACATGCAATCGCTATCATATCCTTTCTCGATTGCATCGCGTGCTTTAGAGGACTAATACATTCTGTTTGACAGATCGATGATATGCAAATCTAAACAAAAAATATTTTATAAATTATAAATTTTACTTATAAGGATGTCAGTCAGACCCAAATTATAGGGATTCACACTTTTCAACCTCAAAATTTATATCTAAAATATTAAATTAAAAATGTGAAATAAAATCATACGGATAGCTTATGACAAAAGAATGGGCCTAACATTTGATGTTTAAAGAAAAAATAATTTTAAACTTTCTTTTTAGTTTTATTTAAAAAAATCATTAACTGTCAACCCAAATGTCCTAATAATTAAATTATCAATGTAAAAATCTGAAAAAACTTGGGTATATTGTTCAAAATATGCCTAAGAGCTTTACATTCAGGATTTTTGTAAACATTTTTCATTCTTTAGTTTATAAAAAAAATATAAAAAATGACCATTTTTAGAGTCTGATATGTGCTTAACTTATATTGAACATGAACTTTGAAGAAAAATTAAAAATACATACTTCACTCGTAGCTAGTTGATGAAGTATTAAGATAGCAGATTTATACACTGGCGGTTGACTATTTTGTACAGCCATCTGTCGACAAAGTCTAGGAATGTGACCTAAAGAAGGTACATGATCTGCTAAAGTTGGTTGAGCTTGTAACAGGCACACGAGAGCTTGCGTAGCTAGTTCTAACATATCCAACTGTTATAAAAAGAAATTATAAACATTAGAAATGTAAGTATTGTTGGTAGCATAAAATACGATTGTTGCTCACATCAGTCTTTTCTTTAGACATTAACGTCAGGGTAGTATCCATTAATTCACTCAAAAACTCTTTTGGCTTTCTAAGAGCCCATGCTGGGCTTGATATAAATAATCTAAGATAAACTCCGCCTACAACTGGTTCATTAGTAACAATATCGACATTATTTTGAGTGTCGGGAAGTCGAAGCGTGGCGTTAGGATTATGAGATTGCTGATTGTAATATCTGCAATTAAATAAATGCAAGATTCATTTACCATAATTAACAAATAATATGCATGACCAAAGAATAATTTATTTTAAAAAATAAGTTATATTTAAAATCTTGCGGCTAGATAATAAATTTTAAATAAAATTAAGAATGCTAACTTACTCGTCTTTCAGTTCAGCTACCATTCTCGATACCCTGGCTTTTGTATCATCATCCCAAATTAATTCGGGGTTTTCTTGTCTAGTTTCAAACATTTGTACGCACTGTTTTGGAGCGTCACGTATAGCTTCACTAAATAATCGAGGTAAGAATTTTGATAAATCAAGTTTAACTTTTGGTCCAGCTAATTTATCAGATGACATTTTCGCCAATAGTTCAGCGGCTGTTTCGCGAATTTGAGAATTTGTTGAATTGCAAAATAAATCTAGAATGTAAATTACTGCACCTGTAATAATAAAACCGTTTTTATTAAGTAAGTACAAATGTACAAAAAATTAAAATTTGAAATAAAATGTTGTTTTACCCTTATTTAATGCATCTTTAACGATTTTCGTTGTACTCATAAGGGCATAAAGAGTTTCAAGAATTAATAGTTGACTATCCTTCAAACTATTCAAACACAATAATAAATGCAAAATAACTTCATTGGCTGCTATATCATTTACACATTCTTGATTCTTTGTAACGTTATTAATAACTTGAAGAGCAGCTTTTTGGATAATTTTGAAATTATTGCAACTTGCTAAACTAAAAAGTAACTTAAAATGCCCAATACATTGTATTTCTACTCCAGGATTAGTTTTTATTATATTCTTTAAAGCCTCTAACGACATAACAATGCATTTTAGATTATCGTGATCTTTCTTTGTAACTGTAATTGTGCTATTTAACGAGGCAATGTAATCTGAAGATCTTGTCAAGAAGTCTAACAAATCTATCGTAAATCCTTTTGGATTCTATAGAAAGAAGAAAACCATAAAATTAATAAGTACAACAAAAGACGTTAATATTAAAAGCAAAAAAACTTACCTCTATAGGGAAATTAGGTTGTTCATTATAAATCTTAACAAATATCTCGCCGATAATAAGTTCTCCTTTGTGTGAAGTATAAATGAAATCATTGAAATCATGTTCAAAGTTACCATTACCACTCATTTTTTCTTGAAGTTTACCTTCAAGATAATCAGTCAATTCGGCTCTTGTGCCATTGTCCCATATTAAATATGGGTTTGAACAATTTGAATTTAAAGTTTTAAGAATTTCTTCTGGTTTGTCATTGGCAAGTTGTCTGGATAAATATGGAGTTAACAAACTTTCCAAAGCTGCCACGGTTACTGGATTATAAGGAGTTTCATTTTCACCTTTCATGTAACCACCTAACCTGGCACATGCACGTATAGCTTGTTTCGCTAAATTGTTTGCAACTTCTTGCCTATTTTCATCTTGATTCCTCTCCACTCCACCCTCTTCCAAAGTATAATCGTAATTAAACATGAATAAAAGGAGGTACCACAAAGCTCCTGATTGCAAAAGTTGCATTTGAAGAACGCTGTCTGTAGCTAATGATGAAACGCATTCCGTAGCCACAGAACACAATTTTGTTAAATGCTAAAATATTTGTAAATAAATAAATAATTTAATTTTATTATTTAACAACAATGCTTTTTATTAACATAATATTCATATATTATTGCTTCAATTTTAAATAATAAACAAATATTAACTTTATTTTCAAAAACTTAAAAGAAAATATCTTTATGTTTTAAAATTTAGAAGTAGACAAATATTAGCGACTACAATTAAGTATAATTAACGAAATAAAATTCGAATATAGAATAAATCTTACCCTGAAATGCAGGACTCTACACAGATCTTTAATTAATTGCGGAAGCTCAACAATTCTATCTCTGCAACCACGGAATGATCCAGCAACGGCGAAACATCGAGTAATATGTGTACAAACTTGAACAGCCACATCACTACCTTTACTCGATTTATTCAAAACAGAGACGCATCTTGAATAGGCATCTAATAAAACATCTAATCCACCTTCTCTCCTTAATTCTTCGGCATTCAGAGCCGAGCAGTGAACTGTGTGATAAGCTAATTCACTTGCAGCAGCAAGTAATGGCGCTGCCTTAGAAAACAGTCGTTCATCGTCAGTCTCAAGTTTGACGGTTTTTATTAATTGCGGATAACCGGCGTATTTATAAGGTGCAAGTTCATCTTTATATCTATGGAAAAGTATGCTTTGAGTTTTAAGAATAAGAACAATGTTATCTGGATTTGGTCCATCGGCCGACCAGCAACTTCTACTGCACAAGAATTCATAAGCTTGATTGACTGCTTCAAATATATCCTATAATTGTTGAAATGTATTATAAGCATAAATTACTTTTATTTTATACTTATGATTGTATAATTATAAATATAGATAAATATATACGTAATTAAAATGAGTCGAGAAACTTACCCTGCCTTGCGGATTTTTATCCGGGTGATACATTTGAGCTAATTTGTAATAAGATTTTCTAACTACTGCTTCGTCATGATGGTGTCCGCTTTGTAATCCTAATACTTTATACGCTTCGTCAACAGTCATAATTGGAGGTTTCTTTTCAACTTCCTTTTTCCAAGCATCCAATACGTCTTTCAATAATTTTACCTGGATGAAGTAAATTAAAATATTACATAAATAATTCTATTATTTTTTTTAAGTTATATAACAATAAATATTTAATAATAGTATTGATCAAATATATAAATAAATTTCTATAGAGATAATAACAGAACTATAAAGCTGGTACTTATTATAGTTGTCAAAAATACTGATTAATGAAAAATGTAAAATTTTCACACTAGATTTTAAAACATATCCATCATTAAAATACTAGTATTATAATGTAAAATTATTCTGATGTAATGTACTTACAGGTTCAGGAATTGGCCATTGAGGGAACTTCAGAGTATCACATAAATGCCGCAAATAAAATATTTGACAAAATAATTCTTTTTCCAATTGTGGATATCGAACAGCAGGAATCGGTATGTATTGATACCTGGACATTGTGTGGCTTCTCAATTTTGGAGAAAAATCTGCTATATGAGCAGCAACTTTCTCAATAAGCATTCGACGCATTTCAGCATTCCATATAGCTTCTGGTGTATCATAATCACCTAAGAAAATTTGTGCAAATTTCTCAGCTCCGTGATTTTCTAAGTAACTGATCATTGCATCTGGTAAGAGTTGGCCTAATATACTCTTTTGCATAATATCGATAGGTGAGGTCTGTAAAAAAAAGTAAAATAATGTATTTCAAACATCGGTATAAACATTTTGTTTAAAGATAAATACACAAATTAAATATTTTAGTAAATAGAAAATTTATAAACAATGCAAATATAATAATTCAAGAACGATTGTAATTTGTTTGTTTGTTACATTAATTGGCGAATAAGAAAAATTAAGTGAATTACCACTTACATCATCGCCTCTAAAGGCTTGTTTTGCATGCGTAAGTTGCAGAAATCTTGCAATCGGTAACACATTTGAACCTGTATACATAAGAATAAAGTAGAAAACACCCGTTAAGTAAACTTTGGAAATCTCTGGGTTATCTCTCATAATTTCACACAATAATGTGGCAACTCGTTCCACTAAAACTGGATCAAAAGTGAGTAACAATTGAACAATGTGTGGCAAACATTGAAGATCCGACAAAAGTCGTTTAACTCGAGGTAGAGGTCGTATTACCGCATTATCAGAGTCTCTACTTGGAAAGTATTCGCACATTTTTATTAAAATATTTAAAATCAGCGTAGCTAATTCACTTTCATTTATCACGTGATTCCCTTTAGCTACAAGCGTCCACTTCAATTGTGGCACTTGGGATAATACTCTCCAACTATCTAAACCTTGAGCCCAAACCTTTGTTTTGTGGGATATTTGATTCGACGCGTACAAGTCTCTTAAATCTTTGATACTGATAGGTCCTTTTCTTTTCTCCCCGTTATTATAATACCATTCTTTTTCTAATGCGAATACTTGATCCGGACCCGCTTCTATCACGTTTGTTTGAGTTGGAACTACGGCTCGAGAAGTGTGTAAATGCGCTAAAGTTAGTAAATCGACTAAAGTTCGTACACCATTTTGATCCATGATGTCTTTAACATTTCTTCTGTGTAGTATTAATTTCTCAATGAACATTACAAGGCGATCTCGTTCTGTTCTATCGATGCAACGTTCCAACATTCCTACGATGTATTTTGTATCCGAAAATGGTCCGATATCCTCATAATATCGTCCGTAAACAATTGTCATAGCTTGTAAACAAAGGCACTTCATGTCTGTTTTTGTAGTCAATAAAAATCGGTGATACAAATCATTGAAAAATTCATACCTGTAAAAAAACATACTTTTTTAGACATGTAACTTGATCACTTTAGTTTTTATTTGTACAACACTTATATTTTAATACAATAATATTTAAATAAATATTTATCGTGATTTTATAAAAATAACTTGAATTATTATTTTTATCAGTACTGATTTCTATCTTATTATTACGGTAATTTTATAGATATGTTATTACGCCATAAATAAAAATAAAGTAATCTAAGTACACTTATAATATGAATCGCTCAGAACTTACGATTTTCTTATAGGATTGTCGGGTGAATCTTTTTCCAATAGTAATCTGAGGTAGTAATCTCCTATTTTTACTTCGTCCGATAAGCATTGATATTGCACTTCGAATTCGCGATGATTCCACGCAATCAAGGTCCCACCGGACAAGTCTTTATCAGAAGAAAATGCTCTTATTTCATTTTCCAGAGCAGTACGGAGTTCTTCCCGAGTCTTATGGTTCCAAATTAAATTAGGAAGGGCATGATCTTGACTAAATTTATAATAAAATAGTTTCCAATTAGCTTCAGATTTAACTCTTTCCCTGCGCTTTCTAAGAACAATCGGCCTTTCTTTTATTTTTTCGCGCCTCTCGATGCCAACTCTGGCACCCCAATGTTCAAGAGCATTTTCTAAATGCTTTTCGACTACTCTCATTTGTCTTTCAATTGCTATCCATTGCGGACTTTTTCTGTTCTTTGCAGCGTGATCTATGGCTATTTTTACATTATCACGATGATCTAGTCTTTCTTCTTCTAAAAATGAATCCGGTACTTTTTCGTCCAAATCCAAATAATTTAATAATCCGATTGGCTATAAAAAATTAATTTATAAAAATTATTTTAATACTTATGAGGAACTTAAAACTATTAGTACTATTTTAAAAGTTATCAGTGTAATGAGTTTTTTTAAGTAAAGACCTTTCACCAATTTAATTATTTATTTAGTTAAAGATAAATATTCATTTATAGTTTATTAAGTGTTTTAATTTTCAATCCTATAAGTAGCAAACACTTAAAACTTTTGTAAGCTTAGATGAAATTCTGCAAAACTATACACCCTTTTTAAAAGCAATTTTTTATGAGTCTTATATAATATAAAATATATTATATTAAGTCGTAAAAATAAGCTTGATTCAATATCACGATATTGTATTGTAAAGTAAAATAATAGAGTAACTTACCATAATACGCTTTAATAAACCCATAGCTGTGGGATGACCCGTAACCCAAAGTCCAACAAGATGCCGACACAATTGCCTATGTGTCAACAATCTTCCATCAGTTCCAGTAGTAAATAAGCTATTTAGAAGGTGTCTTGGCAAAGCTCCTTCAGCAAGAGCCAGCTCTTGCATTTTAGCTGAAATTTCTTGTGCGCCTTCTTCAATGATTGCCCGCATAATTAAACCAGCGCCCTTTACAATGGCTAAAGATGGATGTTGGAACAATTTAAATAAGGATCTTCCTCTTGCGGCGACCATTTCCAATAAATTGTCAAAATGTTTTCCATCAGTTGTTTCACTGTACGGAACGCACAATGCGAAAGTTAGAAGATCCAGCATTGCAGAAACAACCAAAGCTCCAGTTCCATGATTCTAAAAAGTAAAATTTTAAATTTAATGATAGTACTTTTAATGAAATGTCAGTGAATAGGTTCAAAGAGCTATGAAAAACTATTACTCAAAAATATTTTTTAATGGTATAACTTACAACATGATTTATCCACATTTCAAGTAAACTCTCTAAAAACTTGTTGCTACTAAGTAAACTGCTTTTGTTCAATTGTTCTTGTCGTAAATCGCAATCATCGTGCATTGGTTGCATAAGGGCACATATACAATCGATTGCAGCTTGAGTTACACCGCTATCTTGTCTTTTTAATGCTTTTACGACCTTATTACCAATAGCTTCGCGAAAACCCGTTAAATTTGTAAATGCTGTAAAGCCTACTTTGCTGGCAACCAATCTTCTTAAAGCATGAAACTGTGCTTCAATTTCATAATCGGTATCCAGATCTTTATTGACTACTGAACTTAATGCTCCAAGGATAATTTTATCTTTATTTTCAGTAAACAGCCCCTGATAATAAAGTAAAACATTATATTTTAACATGGAATTTATAAATTATTAATAATGAATCTATATTTTTATAGTATTAATATCAATTGATACTTACATCTTGTGTGACGGAATATAAAAGGCCACTGTAAGGAATATTCGCATTAAATCTTTCCAGGATTTCCGCAAATGATCGTCCGCCTGGTGGTTGTTGAAGAAACTTAACATGTGATATTTCAACCTCTTCATCAACAGGTAAACATAAGGGTCCCAATCTTTTCCCACGTGCGATCGGACACATTTTTATATGAACATCTCTATTACCGGATGCTCTTACACCATCTAATAAAGATGCTAACAATGAATCTCTATCAGTAGCTGTATAACTGCGCATTTGACCATTAATATATTGAATTATAAACAGTTGCGGATTATGGTTGTCACGAACTAAGGCGAAAATGTCGGACAGTGGCCTTAATGTACAAATGTTGTAAGTCTGTGGGTCTCTTTCAAGCAAGCAAGTATCAGAAAGACACAGTGTTCTACGTTGAGGTTCCAAATGCCTCATAGAAATTTTATGTACAGTAAACTCAGATACACTTGTAATGTGTTCATCTCCACTAAATTTACCAAGTCGTTGAGCAAAAAAGTCATCAAGTTTGATGGATTCTTTGGGTACTCTTATTATTATACCTAAATTATTCATTGCAGACTCTACTAATTTCTTCTTTATTTCATCGATATACTGAGAGGAAAATAAATGCAAACGTCCAAAGCCTCCGCAAACTACTACAAATCCATTTGTATAGTCCTTCACAGTCACAAGGCCTTCAAAATCTTTGTAACAATAACTAGCTAGCACCATGTTTGTGGCTGGATCAAGTTGATCAAGACTGTACGGAGTGACTTCCAAAACAACTGGCAATCTTGTATCGGACCAATGATGTTTATATGCTGGGAATCGCTATAATAGAAGTGAATTATAACATACAATGCAAACACAATTGCAATTTAAAAAATTATAATAAAATTTGTATAAAAAATTTTAAATTATACATTAATATTTTTAATACAATTAATAAATTATTCAGTTATCGAGTATTAAAGTAATTACTTTAAATTTATAAAAATGAACATTTTTATTGATAATATATATTTATCTAATATAATAATTGTCAATTTATACAATATATTAATTTCCTAGCATTCAGTTTACTATTATATTATTTTTTATTTAACATTTAATTTAAAATTATAAAATTATAAAATCATAAAATTAAGGCAAATAATTGTTAGTTAACACTTTATAAATAAGCATATAAAGTTCTCAATGATTCATAGAAAATGATGTTTAAAAATAAAAGTTTCATTTGAATAGCACTATCAAGTTTCAAAGATAAGATAAGACCAGTTGTACCAATCTCTAATTGAGTCTCTCTTTTTCTGCGAACAATATTTACCAAAATTTCCTTTGGTTTTTCTGCGAATTGATGTCTATACTTGAGTGCTTCAGTGAGTAAATGCGATCTATATTCGGAACTAAACTTCATAGTTTCAATTTTCCTTTCTTTGCGCATAGTAATGCTAAATTCGTGGGAGCCCACTTGATTTTTATTAGTTGGCTGTACATTAATAAAATCAGCGTACTCCCACTTGTTGGTCACTTCCAATGTTGTTGGATTGTAAGTGGTGATTCCCATGGAGCCAATAGAGAAAATACGTTTGTATCTGTAAAATAATTAATAAAAAGATGTAGAGAGAGTCAAAGAAGAAACGATAGTTGTGAAAAGTATAAGGAAAAATGTATGAATATTTAGAACTTACTTTCCCTTCCACGAGTGTTTGGTGACTAGAAAGCACGCAACATCCTGGTTGTCCTTAATAGGCATCATCGTAACGCGTCCTGACGCATTTACTACGAGTATATACGAAGCAATTCAATGAAACATCGATCGGGAATAACGAGTGTAGGAACCTCGCTCGGGCGTTACCCGAGCCACAGAATTTACCGCGCGATTATCGCAAGATCCGACAAGAGTTTGGCCCAGGGAGCGGCCATGATAGAGCTGACTGGCAAGCTCCTGGGGGTGTCTACTTAACTCTCGTGTCCGTGTGTGCCTGTCAGCTGTTACCCCACCATAAAGATGTCAGCACCGTACACCGTCAAACCCGCTTTCGCTCGGAGGGAATCGCACACATTTTCCTCACTGTCCACTGACTATTCGACCGGTAGGTATATAAGGTATACATTCGTCGACGTTCCACGTGATATCATTGCGCGCGCGCGCTCCCGGTTGGTATACGTATATAGGAATATCTTTCTATCCGTTATTACTCACGTATATATCCTACGTATACCTATATAGTCTATATATACATATACGATTAAATGGAAATTACAGAAAGAGAGAGAGAGAGAGACTGAGATAGATAGGCAGAGGCTATGCTGTAATGATACGAGAGATGATCCAAGTAATAACATTGTTACGAATTACTACGATGCTTTACGTTATCTGCATCGACGTATTTCAATAACCGTGTATAATAATCTTTTTACTCTAAAGAACATTAAAATGTTATCTTAAATTATTGTTTGTGTAATCAAACCCTTACGTAATATAAATTATTTACGATTATATTTTTCATTTCTTTAGTTTTACAAGCATAATAAGAGTTACAAAACATTTTATTATATACCTATATAAAAATGTATGAATATTTTAAATGCAAATAGAAAATATAATTATAAACGGCAGTTGTAGAAAATTAATAAAATTAAATCAAAATAAGCGTTTCGGCCCAAGTGTATTTATCGCTTACACTAAGGTATTTAAGTATGCAATTACAGAACCTGATAAGATATATATATATATTTTCTGCGTCAACGTTTAACGCTGAATTAAATATGCGACCGTTTATGCATTATAATCGGAGTTTATTACATTTAATTTAAAAAAAAATTAATAATAAAAAATAAACATTTTATATATTAAATTTAAAAATATATAATTATACTATTATATAATATATTAATTATATTAATAATACTAAGAAAAATTAATATTCTTCATTAATCGTTAATAATATTATCAATTTAAA
This sequence comes from Theocolax elegans, assembly GCA_026168455.1. Lineage (NCBI taxonomy): Eukaryota > Metazoa > Arthropoda > Insecta > Hymenoptera > Cerocephalidae > Theocolax > Theocolax elegans. The sequence goes on from CM047430.1 coordinate 44,197,958, forward strand.
TCAACGTCATAATTACGTTTTATAATGTGGTATTTAAAAATAAAACACTTCCTCTCATTGACCTCTAAGAGTCTTATATTTATAAAAATCGATTTCAAAACTTCATTGAAATAAAGTTTAACCCGTGAACGGCCTCTCGACCCAAGTCGATGGACCAATTAAAATTATATATATCGAGAATGTATAATAACTAATAAATCTAAGAAAAATCATAGTTTATCTACACTAAAATCTTACATTACACATGTTCTAATAAAATATTATCTATGTAATTATTATTGTATTATATCGAATTAATAATAAGTTTAAAAATTGTTTCCTCGTACAAGAAACTTTGTTATAATAAAATTTTTCGATTTGTTAAAAACATTTTGTTGGTATGTATGAAAATGTGAGTCCAAAAAACGTGTTTTTAAAAAGTATAGTTTATATGGATGTGTCCTTTTTCCTTTTCCAAATTTGAGGAAAAAATCGTTTTTGGATCTATTATTTCACCTTTTGTATTATAGTCAATTTTCGATTTTTCAAACATTTATTTTTTAACATTTAAACTAATGCAGACGATATTTTTAAAACAAGCCAAACGTACTTTGTAGAAAATAAAAGAATATTTCCTCTCGATTGGGTTTTTTTTTTCAAATTATCTCTATTATACTTTTCAACGTTAAAAAAATATTTTTTTTTTAAATTGTTGTATTTTTAAAATTGATTGTTTAAATGAGCTGATAAAAATTCAACAAGTATAATAAAAAAAATAGTTTATATTATTAAGTAAAAATTTCATGTCATTATATATAAATTAGTTTTATATAAAAATATAGAAACTGAAAAAAATGAGTTTTATATGTCTATAACGATTTCAAAATGATTGAAAAAAATCGTGATAGTAAAATACAATAGAGGCTGTATTGTAAATATTTTCAAATCTTTTTATAAAGTGGTTGTTCGTTAAAAAATTATAATATAAAAGAATTTTTCCAAAATTTTTATTTCATGGTAAAGCATGAAAAAATCACATCTGTAGGTTTATTAAAATTTCTAGAAACATATATTTTTAGGTATTTGAATATACCTAACTGTTGTAGTTCTGTATGCGCAAAATCTATCCGAAAAGAGATGGACGTCAAAATCAAATAAATAGAGCAATTATTTATTTTTTAAAATCGTGTTATTCAATTTCGAACATATTCAATCATGTTTTGAAGATATTTTTTATGGATATTTTTTTAACATAAACAGTATTAAAAGCGTTGGATAATTTTGTTTATACGAAGCCAAAATATGATCGTTCTGATGGGCTTTAGGAGAGTTAAGAAAAAAGAGATGGAGTTAAGGAGAAAGAGTGCCAATGAAAAAAGATAGATAGACATAGATTTATCTAGAGAGAGAGAGAGAGAGAGAGACGAGTCAAAATTCAAAAATATGTAAGTTTTGTTTTCAAAAAATAGTAAAATTTAACGAAATAAATAAACCAAAAAGAAAAGAGCGAAAGATTAATTTTATGAAAGCTACTACGTGCCAATGAATTGGCATCGGTTTTTTTTATTTTTCATTTTATTTAAGTACACATGAAAAATTTCATAATTTTCATTTACAAAAATTAATGCAAAATTATTAATAGTGAACGAGAAAAATTGTATAACCTTATAACAGCGCGGTTACAATATGTGTGCATAGTTAATTATCATTTAAGTTTTCGGGACTATAATTATTATAATAGCAGGAAACATATATACCTATGGGTGGGTAACCGACACGGTGGCGGAGTGGCGGAGTCGCACCTCGGCCGATCACGGAAGTTAAGCAGCACTGAGTGCGGTTGGCACTTGGATGGGTGACACCATTGCTTGTGCGGCTTTCGGGATCGCTTAGGTGTTTTTTCACACTTCACAACGAGAGCGGAAGGTGTGGAACATTCGGTTTCGGAGTTTGGGCCTACGAAAGGTGACCTGAAGATCTAAACAGAATGTTTCAATACACCGGCCATCTCGGGGAAGATTTTCCTACAAGGTTTTCCCTTCCTCACGGGCATAACCCCGGGCGAATGCGAGACGGTGGGGACCGGGAGGGAAAAAAACTGGAATGTCTTCACCCCCACACATAGGTGGTAGGGGTGTCCCTGTAAAAACCCGTTTAATAATGGTTATACGGGGTTCACTATGAATTCGAAGATGAAAAAAAAAATATTGCTATAACTGTGGGAATATGTTTTAGAGGTGTCTAGTAGTTCTGAGTTTTTGCAGATTTTTTCGGGTACATTTTTTAAGTTACAGAGAGTCAAAGTTGACATTTTAGCACTTTATTGCATTATATGCCCATTTTCATGAATTTTTAGCTCCCAGGGGGTGCATTTTTCACTATAAATATAAATATGACTTTTTTTGTAAAATTTTCTGAATTTTTCATTAAAAATACTTTTGAAGTCATAAATGTATGCTGTCACATTCTTGTAAGTCATTTAAATCTCAAATGTATATTTGTTTACTTATAACGATGAATCTGTTGGCATGACCATTGCAAAAAATTCATGCAGTTTCCTTGGTGTGGTAGAAAAGCATCTCCACTTTTTTTAGTATCAATCTACTCTCCTGTAAACTGTTAAAAATACAAATATTATTATACAATTATAAAAAATTATTTTTTAAACATTTATAATGCTGGATTTTTAGTTTTACAAGTCATATTTATGTTTATAGTGAAAAATGCATTCCCTGGGAGCTAAAAATTCATGAAAATGGGCATATAATGCAATAAAGTGCTAAAATGTCAACTTTGACTCTCTGTAACTTAAAATAACGGCCCCAAAAAGATCTGAAAAATTCAGGAGAGCTACTAGACACCTCTAAAACACATTCCCTCAGTTATATAGCAATATTCATTTCTTTCATCTTCGATTTCACAAAAAACCACCCATATATATAATTGCTAAATTTTGAGGTAACTCTTTGTTTTCGTACTAAACAGTCCAACGAACCAGTTTAACATAATTACTTTATAAGAGCTTCAATTTTTTATATTGCAACAAAAAATATCGAGCAATTCTGGCATATTATTTTTTTATGCGGGCACTTTCTTCAAGAATTTTGTAATGTCACACGTAGATATAGAGTAGTATAAAAATGTTTCGCAATAAAAATAAGATATTTTCGTATTTTCAAAGTAAAAGACAGGTACTTATATACATAGAAATGTAACAAATTATACAGTAAATTAAAAATGTGCGTACACCGTTGAAAATAAAATAAAATAAAAAAATGTGATCGTGAATTTGTGTAGAGGTAAAAGGAGTCACGCTTTGAACCCTCATTATCAGCTTAGGGTAGTACGTGTGTGTGTGTGTGTGTTGTTACGCGTGGCACGAGGATGCGCTTGCGCAAGCTCCCCCCAATAGATTAATCGTACATGCGAAGGGTATAGAATCCGCGACCGAGCAACAGAGTGCCGCGCACCCCCCGCCCACACATCCGAAAGTATAGTTGCCCACACAGCAGCGTATAGAGCGCGTCGTTAAACCGAAACCTCGAGGAGGAAGTTATTCTCCGAACGCGACACACTCTATCCGCTTGAGGAGACCTCGCGGATAAGAGATGCCCGGAAAGGGCACGAAACCTCGTTTACGGTAACCCCGGGTACGAGTATGACTCTGGCCGGAACGAACCATTTTCTCGCGGGTAAGTCCATCTTCTCTCTATATACTTGTAAGCTGCGCAATTTTATCATCTCTCATCCATCCCTTCCTATGCCTATCCCTCTATTTAAAACATCTCTATATATCTCTCTCACTCTCTCTCTCTCTCTCTATCCCCCTTTCTCTCTCTATCTCTCTCTACATCTCTACTCTCAGCTTCCCCATTCATATATACATACAATCATTCGGAGTTCCATTTTTTTATGGATTTTAATTCGATTTTTCTTTTCCGTATACGAGTCACACTGCATTGCGGGTGGGTGCTTTTTGCACGAGGGTTACTTGTCAAATATACCTTGGCTTAGATTATTTCTTCGTTCGTATCAGCTCTGATAACGTCAAACTTTTTTTTCTTTTGATTTTACGCGATTTTTCTTTTACGTTCACGATTTCCTTTGTACTTCCGTGTAATTCAAAACGAATGATATTTTTTTATTTTATTCATTTCATCGTGGATATTGCATGTAACACACTTCATCGTTCGCATATGTATGTCAGCGTTGTGATTATGTAAAAATTATCATAATCTCGTATATTAAAAATAAAATTCGCATTAAACGTAATTTGATAATCATTATACGCAACGTGATATACAAATTGACCATATAAACAAAAAAGTTTCAATTACGGAAATAATGTAATTAAGAATAATGACAAGTTGACGAAATTCCATATAACGTAGTTAATCATCGATAAGCTCTGTTGCGCAATTTGAATAATAAAATAACCGCGTAAACGCATTATATTTACCGAGAGCAAATGATCAAATTAACTATATTAATTGTTTCTGCTTTAAATTTTGTAATAAGAATAATAATAATTAAGTATACATATATATTAAAACAATAATTCTCTTTTTTTAAAACAATGAAAAAGTTATATATTTTAAACGTTACGCTTTAATATTTTCGACGCGTCCAGTCAAGGATCGACTCATTATTGTTTCTCTAGAAGTTTCATTCATGCCTCCGCAAGTTTCGCGTAAGCTCTACGAATAAACAAATTGTTGAATGAACGTTCAACTTTTTCAGTGATCCGTAACTAGTTAAATATAGTTGTACACGCATTCGCAAGTAATATACATGATATATGATATATGTATACAAAATTTGGTCTTATCGTTTATTTCGATTACTGCGAAATGTGTGTCTTTGGCGCGTTACGTATACAGGGTACATTAAATGTTAACGTGATCGATATTCCGTTTAGTTAAGGTAAATTGCATTTAGTTGAGCGATATATTGTACATACACGATGTATAGAGAGATAAAGAGAAATCGAGAAGTTTGTTTTATATTATCATTGTGGTCGTTTACGCAAGGGTTGTACCATTTATTTGGTTTACCGCAATAATTTTGTTTATCAAAAAATTTTATAACTTCTTTTACGTGTCGATACAATACTGAATTTTCCGCGAAAAATTAAACTTTTGTTTGTGACTTGTATATGTAAAAAGCAGATTCAAATATTTCCTCCGATATTACACCTGTACTTAAATTTTGATTATACTATATTATATACATTTTGCGAAATTGGTTAAAACGTACATGATCGCAAAAAAGAAAAGAATGAAGAACCCTATATATATATACATAATTGCATTATAGAAAAGTCCATGCAACCCCCCACATCAAAGAATCGATAATTTGCGTCATCCCGCTGTAGAAGCGATGACACAACGATATATGTGCATTAAAGCATGTATATGTGAGCACATAGTGAAAAAATGTGTTTAAAAGTAAAGAATAATAAATTTGTCGATTAAACAGTAGAAACGACAGCGTTTCTGGGTGCCTGCGTTGGCTTCGTCGTTCTACTCCTGGTCGTGGTATTGTACTTGTCGCGCAAGTGGTACTTTACACCGGCACCGACAACGTCGACCCTCTTCGGCGGTGTCTGCGTGCCACTTTGCGAAGCGAACAACAACGCCGCGGCCCAGAATCTAGGTAATGACACCTATGTTTACCTTGCATATATACATATATACATATACGTATATACTACACGTACTTACACTTGTATAACCCATCGATGCTGCTTTTCTCGACCTTGCACTTTTCTATATACTTGTGTCTCTCTATTTTCTTTTTCTTTTATCTTTTAACCGCGAGGTTTATTGGGACACCTTACTTTACCGTTCATTTTTATTTATATTTTTTTTTTTACTAATTTTTAGGATCAACGCGAAATTCGATCAAATATTAATATTCATCGATTAATTCGAATGATACGATTCAAAATATTAATAATACACATGGGTTCTCACGCGAGGGAGTGTCCTACTAATTTTTAAAAGCGTGTCTCGCATTATCATCCTTTATAATATCTTCAATCATAAAATTAAATATTTTCATTAGAATTTTCAACAGATTATTTTCTTTTTTAAATTATAAAATTTATTTCGTTACGTAACTGCGGTAAATATATGTTATTTGTAACACTGAATAAAGACAATTTATTTTAATAAACAATCTTAATATTTTAAATTCTGTATAAGTTAATGAAATATTATTCAATTTATTTGTCGCGAGTTTATGACCTTCGTATTAAAGACCGGTTATTGTCAATGACAATGAGACTATAAGTATGTATATATGTATTAGTGAACTTTTTATATTTTCAAAGATATAATGTATTTAATCTTTTCTTTATATCAACAATCTTTTATTTTTTTATATCAAACAATTTATTAAAGAATCAATAATACGTTTAATTTCACATATTATGTACATTAAACGATATTATTGATTAATTTTTTAAGTTAAATTTATTTTGTTAAATACAATGTTGTTCAAAAACAAATTTATGGATTATCGAACTTTGTATACTTATAAGAAAGCGCTTAAGGTCGGAAAAGTTGCATTTAGATATTGATTAAAAATCAATGCGTGTATGCACAATACGTATTGACAGTGTTTTGGTTTTATATATTTTATTCAATTAGACATTACAACAGTTTACTTCCACACAATGGTTTAGCTTGATGAATAAAATAATTTACTTATAAAAAAAAAACTATTTTAAGTGAATTCGAAATTTTAAATCAAATTTTTATTAAAATTATGATACAAATGTAAACATTATTATTTGCAAGAGGCAATTAATCCATACAATTTATATGATACATATAGGAGATATATAACTTAATTTTTACCAAAAAACTAGGTAAAACCTACCCGTTTTCGGATCCGGAAACGAGTTCAGACTCCGAAGAGGACGCATTGCGTCGTTTAAATTGTAGAAATCATCCACCTCCGGATACGCTGACGATTCAAGCTGAGGATGGATTAAGTATTCAAGGTTTATTTCTCTAAATTATTCGTTAACGTAATTTTTAAGTAGATTAGTGTTTTTTTTTATTTCTATCCCTAGCCGACAATATTTATTATTCATTTTGTTCGAAGAAATGTTACCGGGATGTAATAAGCAAGTGTTATTGACCCAGACGAAGATGACGGAAAAACTTTTCTAGCTAAATAAATGTGGTAATTTATGAAAAACTTTATTAAAATATCTATATTACTCAGCTAAATTTCAAACATTCATTCATTCGAAAATTCTCTCTTAATTATCTTACAATCCTATATTCATATAAATATTTGAAAGTCGAATTTCCGTCGTTAATGTTTTTTTAATGCAATAATGAGTTTGTCGGAAATTTAACTGTCACAGACAATACTCAAACGGAACGCAATTTTGACTTAATTTTATTCAATTTACCATATTTATTTAGCTATAACAGTTTTTTTTATCGTTTTTCTCAATTCACCCGATCGATAGCAATTGAACGTGACATCCCCTTAATTAAAAGATTAATCGCGCATAATGAATGAAATACTTGAATTAAAACAGAGAAATTAACATTTCGATATGTAGATAGGACTAATATATATGTAGTGTAATAAAAAGTATTAAATTATTCAACAGATAGTGCGTCAGTCAATAATAATAACAACAGCAGCAACAACAACAATTGTTCAGAAGAACATCCTGCTGAACCACAGGTAAGCGTTTGCACAGCATTATTCGGGTGTACAAAGGAGGGTGCTCATAAATATATGGGAACGTCCAAAATAGCGAATAGAATTTATTTTCAACCATTACAAATGAGTTAAAAAAAAGTGAAATTTGGCGAAATAAAGTAAACCACCACCGTTGTCCGACAAAATTTCTAATGTAACATCGGGAAGACATTTGTACACGTATACTAATTAAGACAAAAGAATATTTGCGATCAAAGAATGTGTATTACAAATATTAATCTACTACGTATTTCGAATTAGAGGACAGTTTTTTTATAAACGAAAAATGCATAGTAAATTAATAATCAAGCTATTTAATATATCTCGCAAATATTCCTTTCACTTATAGTGTACAATATTTCGATACAGGTATCACAGTTTCAATATACTTTCTCGAGCATTCTCCTTTATTGTGGATGCATAATGATGCATGTAAAGAACGCAGTTGTGAATACGAACGATTTAACTCTATATGAATTTTAGTGCATAGTCGAAGTAGGCTCGCCCACAGTTATACTCGATAACAGAGATATCAATGAATCGCCGACGATCGAAGAGAATGTCGCAACAACCCCGACTGATACAATCACCTCGCTCTCGACTTCAACCGAGGAAGTGGCAAGTTTGGAAGTCGCATTCCTCTATGATGCACCTATGCGAGAGATGACGGTTCGTTTCAATTGTTTTATTCCGTTATAAACAACTTTGTTTTGTACGCGTTGCACTCCTAACACGTATAACTAAACGCGTCATGATGAATTATACATTCGTTAATTTTTATTAAATGGCTGACTAAACCCAGTGGTTATCTACTTATCAAATCGAAATATATTCCATTTTGACATTTACCTATTTCAATGATGATAATACTTGCCTTTCACCCTATATTATTGATTTTAAAAAAACAATTTTTATTATAATATTACACTTTGAAAAAAAAACTTGGTATAATTTGTCTTCGAATATGTAACATAATAATAAAAAATTTTTGACTAACCTGAAAAGGTTAGCGAATTTCGCCAACGAAACGTTGCGTACAACGTAAATTTGGGTTGTTTCATTTATATTCAACTAAAAAACCTATACCTGGCCCTCAAAAAATTGAAAAATAATACTTATAATGGTTTAAATGTACCTATATTTCGCTTAAAAACCTGAACCATCTTTTAAATTGATAAAATTAGCACATATATTTCTTTGAACGAAAACTCGAATATCAAGATAAATATAAGAAAATATGTCATTAAAACCAGGTCCACGTATTGCAAGGTCGAAATTACCCAGTTGGGATAGGCGGAAGTCAAGTGCGACTAGTGCTTCTGCCCTCGAAAAAGCAACGTCGCAAAACACGAGTACGACAAGGCACTTCACCACAGTACATGGAAAGTTTTCTTTTGCCGCGAGTCAATCCCGAGGATGTTAATGCGATGGGCATTCGCGTAAGAGTTTACCTTTGGGGTGGACGAATGCGACGGGAGCGGCTACTGGGCGAGGCGCGAGTCTCCTTCGATAGGATTAATTTGCGTCTTGAGACTACTTTATGGCTTGCCTTACAACCGCCTCCCTCATCTTCGGTAAGCTTTAAAACCAATCTACCTATACACCGTAAGGTACCCGATTGTTGATCAAGAACCAATTTCAATAAAATAATAAGATTTATATAAATCTACACGTTGCTACGCACAATTTAAAGGTTAAACGATCAATAATTGGTTAGTAGACTTAATTAGGAAGTGGTTTACGTACCGAAAATTTACTAATAAGAAATTGGTACTTCTCGCTTTATTTTCTTATTGTTGCTTACTTTAAAAATAGCAGTTACTTTATTTTTCTAAGATCACTAAAAGAAAGTTTAATAATTATAATTTCTGTATGCGTCAAAATATATACAATTATTAACCTTTTTAACATTAAATTATTCTATGAACGTACAGATTTGTCTTAATATATAATAATTTATATAATAATAATATAATAATTTATATATATTTATCAAACGACCCAGCAATTTTTTATTTGTCTAATACGCACTCTCATTTTAAATCTTTCGATCGTTTCCAATCTTTGAATATTGTATACCTTTTGTATACGTATATGTTGCAAAATTTTCAGAAATGTTAATCCTTATGAAAGTATAATTACTGCCGATCAATGAAATCAATAATTCACTGTAATGCCGTCTACGTGAATCGAATTCTCAGTATATTGAAATTATTCACCGGGTTTGGAAAATATATTGGTTTAACAAAAGTATACTCCGTATATACGTAAACGTAATAAAATAATTTTATCAAAGCTTAAAATAATTATGTTCTATCGTTCCGGTGAATTTCAATCAAAATTAAATCGTTATGAATAAAGCGAGCCCGCGATCATCCTCATGTCTTGAGAAAATCGATAATATCTATCCTGAATTAGTAATTGTCGAATGAAAATTAAATTTTGAATGAATTATCTTTATATAATTAATATTATATTATTATTGTATTTATCGTATTGTAAAAAACCTCGTTTTCGGATTAAAAGAAAAAAAAATCAGTATTTAAATATTAATATGCAAATGATAAACCCCATTATTTTTCCAGTAATAAATTATTCTGTACGATTTCTGATGAATATTTTTTTTACCGTTGCATATAATTTGGATATTCGTTACTGCGCTAACATAACGTTCGCGTAGAGTTCTAAAAAAATGTTTAACGAGAAAAAATTGTATAGATAAATTGAGTTACGGTTAATCTCATTAGTGCATGGAATTTACCTTTTTTGCTACGCAAAAGGTATTCCTTTGTTGTTTGGATGTACGTAATTGCGCTTTAATTATTATCCTTCATTTCTGATGAAAAATCGTTTACGTGTACTTTAACCGTTTTAATTCTCTACATTTCCCCAGGGAGGATGAAATATTAATGACGGAAATGTACAAAGAAACGATGAGGAAGCTTTAATGAGAAAAAATTGTGAGAGACAATAGTGATCTGTATAAATTAAATATTTTCAATTATATTTTACCTTTGGTCGTTGTTTACAGTCGGTATAGTGTTTATATAATATATAAATAATTCATACAATTATGTAGAGCAACAACGATTGCTTGTATACGATCAAGTTTGTAAAGAAAAAGTATAGGAAAAGAGTAATTTCTTCAAGTACTCATACTGAGTTATCGAGTTAAACATTATTCTAAGGACCTTGCAAGCACTTCGATTAAATATATGTATGTATATACCTACATGTATGCAGCATATTTTAAGCGAACAAGATCGATAATGTCCAATAATCTTCCATTCGTTATTCGCAAGGGTAAAATATATTTGACTTGACAAAGTTGCAATCGGTATCATTGAAGTATGTATATATTGTATTAAGATATCGATGTAATAGAAGAAAGGTACTAACATATGAAGGTCGCTTGGATTGAAACACAGGTACAAGATTGGGGAACGACGGCAAGTCTAACTCGTAGCGACTCGACGGGTTCTCAACAATCAGTCCAGTCGTACGCATTGCCAACGACGCCTCCATACGGAAGTAGCATGAAGGGTGGTAGCATCGCCGAGATTTTGATCGGTTTAACGTACAACGGAACGACCGGTCGACTTTCCGTCGAAATTATCAAAGGATCGCATTTTCGTGGTGGTAGCGGGAACGATACGAAACCACCCGATACTTATGTCAAGCTCGTTTTGGTCGATAGCAATGGCCACGAAATGGGTCGTTCCAAGACGGGGTTGAAGCGCGCTCAACCGAATCCTCTTTACAAAGAGACATTTATATTTCAGGTGAGATTTCCTTTCGATATTCAAATATTTATCATCATCCATCGAATTCATTTGATGGAAGGGATGAACTAACGCAATGTATATTTGTAATTGGGGACGTTTCGATGCAACTCCTCCATCCTCGTCAAGCTATACAATTTTTATCTAAAATGCATATATTATGTGGATAAATTGTTGTACTGACACGTCGCTCTATCTCGTCTCATTTTTTATGAAAATTCTGTATAGCCTGACGAAGATGGAGGAGTTCCACCGGAACGTCCCCAATTACAAATATATTGTCTTACAAGGAGAGGCCACACCCTCTGGAAAACGGATCCTTACCAAAGTCTACGATATAATTTCTACTATAACATTATTCAAGAAAGCCGGAGTTTTAATTTTTGTCCAATGCCCATTTTTACGATAGATATAAGCAAATTCTGAAAAATCTCGCCGAAAAAACCGTTGAGCTTGATCGCTCATAATTCGGAAACAATTGAAGATGTAAATTTGAACTAAATTTTAAAAGAAAGCTGGGAGCAAGTAGATACGTTTTGAAAAAAAGAAGCTAAAATATCTTAACATGATCAAAAGTTATGGGAAAAATAAGAATTAGTCAAAATTTTATCGAAAATTTAGAGTTACAATTTAATGATTTTTTTAGGCCAACATTTCAAAACGTATCTATTCGACCTCAGATTTCTTTTAAAATTTAGTTTATATGTACGTTTTTAAATGTTTCCGAGTTATAAGTGATCAAACTCAAGGATTTTTTCACCGAAATTTTTCATCATTTGCTTATATCTATCGTAAGAAATGGCATTGGACACTATAACTCTGGTATTCTTCATATTTTTATAGCAGAAACGATATCCTAGAGTTTGGTAAGGATCCGTTTCCCAGAGGGTGTGATCTCTCCTTATTAATTCAAGAACATCGACATCAACAATCCTTCCAGACAAATCCTTTATTTACATGAAAAAAAATTTCAGTATATTTCATTAAACTTTTCGTAACATGAAATAACAGACTACCAAAACGCAAAAATTTGTTGAACTTTTAGTCAAAATTATTAGAGTTTCAATAATATTTAATAGAAAGTTCTGTATTACTTTGACAAAAAGTTTAGTAATTTTTTGGGTTTCGGCAGTCTGTTCGGTCATCTATAAATTTATGTACTTAACACATTTCATTTAATAATCATTGATTCGAAAACTGCGAACCAACAGGTTGCCTTGTTCCAACTCGGAGACGTCTCGCTGTACCTCTCGGTGTATAATCGTCGTCGCACAACAATGGGTAAAAAAGGACGTGAAATGATCGGTTGGCTATGCCTCGGACAATGTAGTTACGGTTCCGACGAGATACAACACTGGAACGACATGCGAGCAGCTCATCAGCCAACTCAAATTCAACGCTGGCATTCGCTTCTCAGACCTTGAGCCAACGAGAGATAAAGTCCTTACGGTACATAAAAAGAAAACATAACAAATGAACAAACGAGCAAATAAGTAAACAAACTCCGAGCACCAAATTACATGCTCAAAAAAAAATATGTTAAATTAATACTCCAAAAATTCGAGGTGGGCCAAAAATAAATACATCCACCTCGAGTGTATGGAAACAAAAAAATAAAAGAGATAAACACTCGACAAAATGCCAATAACTGCCCGTGAGACGCATCACATGTCAATCTCGACTCTAAATCGGATTCAGGGCAGGAATTTGTGACGAATTTTTTCTCCCCTTTGATATACATACACAGAAAAATAACGCTTCTCAAAGGATTTGCCGCGAATCTGTCCAGCCTATAAAAAAGGATTATGAATATTTCTTTCAGCCCCAATCCTTCCCTCGTACCCTTGATCCCTGAGATATATATATATATATATATATGTATTTATCTCCCGAAGCCCCTTGTTTTGTTGTGCCTTTGTACATGATGTATATCCTTCGGATTTCGCGCGCTTGGCTCGGAACGGTTCGTGTACAGCCGACGAGAAAACTTGAAACATGAAACAAAAAAAAAAGAAACGATAAACAAATCGAGAAAACATAGATTTTACATTCAATGACGCACAATAAAAAACTTGCATAACGCACCTTGTAAATGCAGTTGTGATTTTAGCGATGATGATGATGATCATGATAAAATGAAGATGATGATATAATGATGATGATAATGATGATGATGATGATTTTTGGTGAAAATAATGAAATTAATATATGATTAATTGTAACAATGTCGTACAATTCTAAGAGAAATATTTCAATCTAAACGGATTAATACACATAATACCAGTATAATAATAAAGTGAATTTACGAGATATAATAGGTATAATATATAGGCCCTATGCTACGGATAAAACGGAGAGTATTACGATAAAGGAAAAAAGAAAATTAAACGAGTCTGTAGGCTGTAGGCTCATGTATTGATAAAGAACTAAAAAAAAGTTAATTATCGATGATAATAATTGTAGAATTTCGAAGTTAGGTCGTTTACGATAACCCTTTAAGGGTATATCCTTTTTGGGGAAAGTCTCGCGAAAATTTTTGCTATTTCTTGTGATCTCTTCTACATAGAAATTTTTGTACTTTTTGTAGGATTTTCGTAGATGCGCTGGTACGAAAATTTTACAATAATTTTTTGGCACACTGATGAGTGTATAGATTACTGTATTTTTTTAATTATATAAGGATGGTGTATTTACAAAATATACATATATTCATACATGCATACATATACATACATATTTACATACATACATACATACATCATATATATATATATATATATATATATTATATTCGTACGTATGATGAATTTTAGTAGAACGTAATGAATTTGCATGAAAATTTAGCAAGATTTATACGTTTTATTACACTTCATTAATTTAATGCGGTTTATTAAATATTCCATTAGGAATATCGTGACTATATACTTTTACAATTATTAATAAATTATTTGGTATACGTCGATTACAAATTGAAAAGTATTGTGAATTTTTCGTATAGAATATTGCAAGTGTAACATTTTCGTGAAATTTTACATTAACGTGCTAAAAAGAAAACTATATATATAATGTTAAGATTTCATTAACAATGTTTGATTCTGCAACCAATTTTGTTTCCTTCTTATACTGTTTCAAATTGTTTTTTAGTAAATTCGTTTCATACGTTTTCGCCTTAAAATATTACGTTATATATTTGGAGTATTCACTGTTTCATTAGTAGTGCAGCATAAGAAGGAGTACTAGCGGATTATATTAAATTTTTTGTTAATTAGTTTAATAATTAGTATTTCATTGGGATTTTTTAATTTGAAATAAAAAATATTTGTTATACTAAATTGATCAAATTGAAAATGAATGTGTAAAGTCACGTTTATGGTAATTGAGACCCGCTAAACATTTTAAAAAGAAGAAAAATTCTTGGTTTAAATTGAGTTATCTACATTATCCTCGTATTTTAATATTAACGAAGATATCAGTAGAACGTATATATGGATATATCTCAGGAACGATTAACTTTTGTGATACGAGAGTATACATGTCCATGAATAGAAATTTATTACTATGATGCCAGAAGCTACACACACGTCTACGTGATCTCGAATGATTCCTCTGAATAAGGATATTACGTTTACGAATTTTTATAAGCGTACATAAATTGTTATCGACAATATGTAAATTATTCAATCCAAAAAATCGACACTTTTGCACTGCACGTACTGGGTTACAAAATTTCGACATTATATTTTAAGTACTAAGTATAACCATATATGATTAGACTTATATATATGTGCTCTATCTGTAAAAGCATATGTGCATATCATTTTCTACTATAGCATCATTTTTATAACGTAAAAATTATTTCAATTGTTCAATTATATTTGCTAGTGCTGGAATAAAGCACATATGTGCAGTCACTACAAAATCCTTATGTACAATGTAATTGCTACAGAAATTTTGTAATACACGGTACTTATGTAATCAGATTTTGTTATAAATTTATAAACGTGATCTACATTTATTCAGAATTTTTATTCGAGATTTAGTTGATGTGTATGCTACTCCTAAAATGACGAGTAGTAAATTTTTAAAAATGAAAAGGTATCCGAGATATATCCATTTATTTTTTAATATTTGTAATATTTATGCATAATTAATTCTTATAATAATTAATTGTTACATTGCTGTGATTATAATCTTTATAAACTATATTTTATACTTTTATATTCAATTTTTATTTATCCTAATAAGTAATTCATATATATTTTAAACTACATATATTATTAAACTGCTACGTTATTACGTTATTCCGTTTTATAATTAATTTAGTTCAAGAATTATTAATTTTTAATTAATAATAAATACGTATTTATTGTTATATCAAATAAATATTTATATAAAATTAAATTAATTGTTAGAACTCGTATATTAATAAACAATTAAGCGATAAATTCTTTCAGTATTATTAGAATAGTATTAAAGTGATAGTTAAAGTACAATTAAAGTATAAACAAAATCGTAAAATAATTTTTTTTGCACAGCATAAGTATAACAACTTTGCACAATTATCGCATAAATTTACGTTGGACTTTCCACAAAGATGCTTTTTTTTTTTTGTAAAAGTATAAGGTGACTGATGACGGTTAAACGGACAAAAAATGAAAATTGTATTTATTCTCTTGATATTATCTAGTGTTTTCTTAATGCCGTAGCTAGTCTAGTTAATATAATTACGATATAATTCTTACATTTCAATTTCACTCATTGAGTACGTACTTAAATCGAACCGTTCCGTCAACACGTCAAGTGTTACGAATAGGCTTCGACCGATATCTATATATGTTGTTCGCATTATCAAACTATTAATTCGCATGCACAATCCGTTCAGCGTCACGATGAAGAACGAAAAAAAAAATGAAATTTTTTAAAATGTGAATCACGCGCATTTTTCAATTTCGTCCAATATGTAATATGTCTATATATTATACTTTATAGACGTGCACATATACTTAATAATTATTTGATATACGTTTTTCCTTTTACGAATTTTATCATTAAATTGCATTATGTATAATAATATATAATATATATACATATATATTGTATAACGTTGTCTTTGAATTTCGAACTATATATTTTTTTAATAAAAATAAAAGAATGTGGTATGTGGTGTGAGTATAGACACAAGAAATATTGACAATTTATATACAATGACAAATAAAATGAGAGGGCGCGCAGTATTAGTTGAGAGAAAGATTTATGAATAATACATTTCAATGAATTTGCAATCATCATAGGTGTTTACCACCGCTGGATTTTGTCCACGTTTTATCTAAAGCACCCAACAATTTTTGGCAAACATTCATTGAAGTTTTGAACGTCTACTGCACAAAAAAAGTAGTTTACCTCTAATGAATGTTATTTCATAAATATAAAGAGAAAAAAAAATTTAAATAATATATACATCAGTGGTATTTTATAACAAAAAACTGTATTCCGAGATATTATCGAATAAAAATCAATCTATGAATAGTTGTTACTACTTGCGCAAATAAACACATGCTATAAAAAATATCAATATTATGTATTTGTCATTTTCACTGAATTTCGCCTGTTTCTAAATAAATATAAAATTTATTATGTATATACAATGAATTTATATTACATTACATACTGTATGGAACAATTTTTTATCATTCTTTAAAACATGTTTGCAAGCTCAGGAATCATTTTGAACCGTATATTTTAATATTCATATTCAATTTAAAATTAATACTATTCTAAATATGATCAAAGGTAGTAAACTTTCCATAAATTTTAATTAATAAAAATATTGTGATTCCATTTAGTTTACAAAAGTTTTTCTATACTAACAAGGTACTTATTACTACACTAAATAAAAAGACCTACAAAATTTTAAATATAAATTTCAAAATGATTCTAATTCTTACATGTGTTACTAAATTTATAAAAAATATATTACTAGTCTTACACTTGTACATATTTAATTTACATATTTTTCTAATAGCTCTTGTTTTTTACGTAGAAGCAAAGCCTCTTGAATTTCTTTCTGGCTAGGTATATGCATTTGTGAAGTTTGCATTTCTTCATCTGTAGGTGGTGATTCTGGCTCTTCAGTATCCTTTTTACTTTTCCATTGTTCAATCAGTATTTCTCTACAATCCTCTTCATCTTTTTGTTCAAGAGGTAATAATATACCATCATCATCGTCTCTGTATCCATAATAATCCGCGTCAATATCTTTCATTAATTCTGCACGAGTTTTTCTTGGTGGTGGTGGAGGCTCTTGTTCAAATAGTTCTCGAACACCAGGTAAATCTTTTGCTGCTCCAAAATATTTGTATCCTCTGTTACCAGGTACCTAAAAAAATTATTAATTGATTATAAATTTATTATAAAAATACAAATAGAAAAATTTTTAAAAGTTCCTAATTTAGAGTATTATTGGATCAAGAACATTCTAAAAAAGGGAGAACATAAAATCTTGACATATAAAAGATAATTAATTATTGCTAATGAATTAACACAAAGATAATTATAAATTTAAAAATTGTAATACAAATATTATTTACCTCTCTACCCTCATGATCCAACATACGTGGTCCAGTACGTGAATAATCTGGGCCACCCAATTCTTTAATTTGAACTTCCCAGTGTCTCTTTTCTCTAAGTAATTTATTTATCTCATCATTTAAGTCTCTAATACGAAATTCTCCTAAACCGGCATTCTGTATTTGAGCTACTTTTTTTGCTATTTCCCTTATGATTTGCATTCTCCACTTTTCTGCTTTTCTTAAATCTTTGCATTCCGATGCAAGATAAGGCCGCCTCTCTTGTTCCTTTTTTATTCCATCATTACAATGAGCAGCTCGCCATCGGGCAAGGGTGGTCCTTTTAAAATAAAATACAAAAATGTAGAGAATATAATTAATAGTCATGAATACAATCTTTTAAATAATATATGTAAAATTTCTTACATTGCTTTTTCTGCATTACGAGCCTAAAACAAAAAATATTAAAATATTATAAATTTGTCATCATTAATAAAAAAAAATCAATGTGAACTAATGTTAATCAATTTTCTTACTTAAATTTAGCTGTATTAAATCTAATTTCAAAAGGTATATTGAATTTATAGATTATTTAAATAACATAATTTGTGGAAAAATAATACGAATGAAGCTCATGTAAAAATAATGTTTCTTCAGCTTTGATTTTACTAACAAATGGTTTGTACATGATACCATAATGATTCATAGATTCTTAATTAATTTATTTATTATGTTTTTAATGAAATAAGAAGTATTATTAAAAAGATGTAATGTCAAAATAGTTGCAACTTTGTAAACTCTATGAAATAAGTATTAATTAAAATAAAATAGTATTTAAACAATATTAAGTATAGAAAATGTAATTATTTAAAATACTTAAAATATAGTTTAAGCAATAATTAATAAACTTACCATTTTAATTATTTATTTACATACAAATTTATAGGTTATGTTTTACCGACAGGCGACACTCTCATGTGTATACTAAATGTCTACCTATAAGGTCCAATAAAAATAAGTTTGAAATCGACTTGTCACAGAAATGGCTGCATTTTTTATATTTGGTAAATCGAGGTCGGAGAAGACGATTCTGAAATTTGCAACTTCCTACGCCCAGGGGTTTTATGCGAAATAAAAGTTTAAAAGTGATTTTAATTTATATCTCAAGAACGGTTAGATTTACAGCAAAACAACTCAAGTCAAATGAAAAAACGTAAAATTTAGCATGAGACACGATTTTTTGTTCAATTTTTGTAAGAGTAAAATGTCATTAAAAAATAAATTTAATTTCATCCGAATAAGGAGAGGGAATGGGCAGACGACATGCAGACGTGCTATTCGCTATTCCTACCCGCGTCTCGCTATGCTATATAGATAGCGCTGTAAGAGCGATTAGCGAATAGCGAGGCAAATTTGATTATTTTGATGTTCCTTCACGGCAACTTCAAGAATTTTTGTTGGCTCTTTCAATACTGCAAGTATAAACAAACTAAATATAACGGCAAACTTTGGAGTTCTGGGCACTTATATTTTTTCCAATTTATTAGGTAGATATATTCCTCTACAAAGTCTATTTCGAATATATTTATTCAGAAAAATTTGAGTACTTTGTAATGTTTAATTAAACGCATTACTAATCGCAATTATTATAATTTGCCCGTTAATGTGCAATGCAAAGTTTTTATTTATCGTCATATAAATTAATCAGATTTTGATATTTTTAAAATTTATCATTTTTATGTCTAAACATTTGTTTTGCAGGTATGCATATATACTTAAATCTTTTTGACAAAGTAATTTTTGTAAAAATATAATTATCTCAAAAATAATAATGCTATTTGTGAATGCATTGAAACACACGTTTTTAATGAAAAATAGTTTCCTTTTAATGTGTAGAATATTTTATTAAAATTTTCCTTTTCCTTTACTTTTTTTATAGAGGTTAATAAACTGAAAATATGAGTCCTAAGAAGATACCATTTTAGGTCTATCTTTTTTTATGAGTCAACGGGGCATGCCAAAGCCAAGTTTTATCCTTCCTAACTTACTGACCTCGAAAATCACATATATATAAATTTAGTTGTAATCAAAAAAGGAAGTTAATTTACGTAAATCTAGGAGAACAGTCCCCTTCCTTTATTAATAATCTATCTGCCTTTAAAATTTAAAACAAAAATATTGACTAGTTTTCGAGAAAACCCTTACCAAATATCTTAACATGCTTAAATTTTAGTAAGGGATTTCTCGAAAACCAATCGATATCTTTCCTTCAAATTTTGAACTGAGATAGATTATTAATAAAGGAAGGGGACTGTTCTCCTCAATTTGCGTATAACTTATCGTCCTTTTTTAAATATAACTAATTTTCTGTGACTTGAGGCTGGTAAGGTAGGGAGGATAAAAAACTTGGCTTATTTGGTTGGATAGCATGTCGTCTGCACATCCCCTCTCCTCCTTACTCGGATGAATTATTAATATTATCTTTTTCTATTTTATTATCTCGAAATTTTGCACTTACAAAAATATAATAAAAAATCGTTTCCGATGCTAACTTTACGTTTTTTCATTTAGCGCGAGTTGTTTTTTGCCGTAGACCTAGCCATTCTTGAGATATAAATTAAACTAACTCTTTTAAACGCTTATTCCGTATAAAACCCCTGGGGCGTATAGGAAAGCTGCAAATTTCAGAATCGTTTTCTCCTCGATTCACCAATTTCTGTGACAAGTCGATTTCTGACTTATTTACGTATCTTTCCTATATCGGTAATAGAAAGATCTTTATTACCGACAATTCACTTTAATACTTTAGATGGCCGGGTGATTAAATAAATGTGTATATCGTGTGTCATGTGGCTTTGAAACGAAATCAAAATATGAACAAAGGCGAGTCAGTTAAAATGTCGACCTCAGGTCCTCATGCGGAAAAGGATCTTGATTTGGCTAACGCTGATCGTGGAGTATGGCTTGTGAAAGTACCGAAATACATAGCAAGTAAATGGGAAAAAGCTCCCGGTAATATCGAAGTAGCTAAACTTAGGATAACAAAGTAAGTTTTTTGTTTATATTCATTATTTATATAAAAGAGATTTTGTGAAGAATTTTTAATTAATTTTTAATTAAATTTCAAGAAGACTGTTAATTATTATTAATTTCTATATAGACATTTGAAACAGAAAGCTGAGGTTACATTGAAACTCTCAGAGGCTGTTTTAGCCCTCAAAGAACCTGGTGAACATGATATTCCGAAACAGCACAAATTAGATGTGACGACTGTAATACATCAGACATTGGGAGTGTTTTCCCATGTTGCGCGTAAGTATTATAAAGACTCTATTATAAATTATTATGTAATTCAAATTATTTTAAAATTAAATTAAATAAAAAATTATTTGACGTAGTTGCAGTAACATTAGTTTACTTTTATGCTTTCAGCTTCTTATAATTCAGATTCAGTTGTGCCAGAAACGGAGAAATTATACATGGAAGGAAAAATTGTACAAAAACTTGAATGTCGACCACATGGTAAAATATTAAAAAAATTGTTGAAATTTTGGCATAACATATTTTTATAAATAAACATTTTTTCATATTTTTCTAGCTGATAACACATATATGAAACTAAAACTTGAAAGTATTAAGAAAGCATCTATCCCTCAAAGACAAGTGCAGCAATTGCAGAGAGCTGTACAAAATTTCAAACCTGTATCTGATCACAAACATAATGTAAGTTTTCATTTTTCTATTTATTTATAAACTATATATTTCAAAAATAGTTTAGTTTTTAACTAACTGTACTAAGCAAATTATAGTTTATATTCTTTAAATAAAATTCTTTAAAAAATTAATATATTTACTTAACAAAATGTATGCAGTATAAATTCATTTATTGGTAAAAATATCTTGTTCATTATTTACAAATAAATTAATTTTTAGATTGAGTATGCAGAGAAGAAAAAAGCTGAGGGTAAGAAAATGCGAGATGACAAAGATGTTGTTTTGGATATGCTATTTGCAGCCTTTGAGAAGCATCAATACTATAATATAAAAGATCTTGTCAAAATAACTAGGCAACCAGTTGTAAGTATTAATCTTTTATTATTTTTTTTATTAGTTAAATCAAATATTTTTATACTAAATGAATTTGTAGGTATACTTGAAGGAAATTTTAAATGAAGTGTGTAATTACAATTTGAAAAATCCACATCGAAACATGTGGGAGTTGAAGCCGGAATACAGGCATTATAAAGAAGAAAAACCTGCAAATGCCGAAAGTTCTAAAAACAATGATTCTGATTAATGCATGTTAGATAGACTATTTTTTATTTCAATTATTTTTATTATTTGTGGATAGGAAAACAATTTAAAAAGACTGCACTCAACAGAAATAAAATATCAATTTATTAATAATATACTTTGAAGTTAGTAAAACAAGAAATAATAATTATATAAAAATAACATCTGTTATCTACACTATTGGCAGCAAAGTGATTGCTGGAATGACAATTTTATATTGTACCAATAAAAACTATTTTTCATAAAACTGCATAAGTTAATCATTTACAGTATTTAAATTCGAAAATTGGTCAATATTTTTTATAAATAAGAAATAGGCTCTGTTCATATTGTTATAATGGAAGTATGTCTTAAATTGCATTAAATGCATATTTCTATTTGATTATGTTTTGACTATTTGGTATTTTGACTTAGTTTGCTGCTTATAAACTTATTTAGAAGCAAAGTTTCAAAAACTATATTTTTAATAAATGAATTACTATCAAATATTAGCAAAAGCTTGGAACATCAACATTGGATGACAACCGCATAGCACTTTAATAGGAACTACTTCATTTGCTGGTATAAATAAGACAGATCCTCTGTTCAAAATACGTGAAAGAGGAACTTCTGCTTTTCCATTAATTATGATTAAAATGCTTGCAGTATTTCTTGGAATTAAATTGTAAACTGGTCTTCCTGGAGGAATCTGTAACAGTGAGTGAATTTTATAATAAAACATTCTTTAAAAAAATATTATATGCTAAATGTCAAAGTAATAACTTAACTCACTGTAATTTTTGCAACTGCAAAGTCTTGAATTGGAGGTCGAAAGACCTCTGTACATTCATCTTCTCTTGAGGCCTGAAATCTTTTAGCTGATGCTGGTTCACATGTATAGTTTAGCATATCAACAAGAGTTTCAACATCTTTATATTTAGGTGTTAGACCTGCTCTTATGACATTGTCTGAACAAGCCATACATTCAACACAATCTATAAGTGATAATAACTATTAAAACCAAAATATTTTTGAGTAATGTACATACTGTAAATAAAATTAATTTAAACCTCCAAAAAGATATGCATGTGGTTCATTAGCACCCAGATAAATTGCTTCTCCAGGTTGCAATGTTATATAATTAAATAAATAAATACCAAAACATCCAACATCACCTGGATAATTAGAATGTAATCTTTCAAGAAGACTAGCAAGTAACATTTGTCTAGTTCCTTGATCTAAAATAATGTATCCAATTTTAAAGAATATTATTATTTTGTTAATGACTAAAATAAATTTAAAAATGTATACCAGCATTAGACAATCTATCAAGTAATTTTTTTAATTGAGTAGTTACAACTTCAGATTCTTGTGTCATAAGACTTGTAAAACAATTTTTTAAAGTAGTTTGTACATTTATTTCATCACTCGATATAAAACTTGAAATTTTATTTTCTCCAATAGTAACACGAAGTTCAGGAATAGACCGTAAAAAATTTTTTATTTCAGATATTGGACGGAACCCACATAATGCCTCAAATGGTGTAAGAGCAATAGCCAGTTCAGGTTTATGATTTGAATCTTTATAAATATCTGGTCGTGAATTGAATAATTCTTGTGCTTGCTCCTTAAAAATGTATCACAATAGAATTTTTGTTAGATTAGTTAAAATTAAAATTTAATTCTATACCTTATTAGGATGAATTTGTATCGATAATGCTTTTCTCACTGACAAAACTTTAAAGAGAAAAGGTAATTTATTGCCATATGTATCTTCTATTGCACTACCAAGAACATGACTATTTTCTTGTATATATTTATCAAGAGGTACATTATTATCTTTTAAAAGTGAAGGACCATTCGGATGAGTTCCCATCCACAACTCTGCATATGATACATCCTCTTTTGGAACAAAATCTGTATTCGATGATTTCATAAGAGCAGCCACTGTACTGTCGATACCTTTTCTTCCCCATGCATAGTTTTGAATCGAACATTTTAATTCCATTTTTTGTATTTATTAGAACCCTATAAACATTTTAGTGGCTTTTTCACTTGCTGTTTTGCATTATTTTAAAAAATGATTATTTCAGATGCAAAAAAAAATAAATTTTTTGTAATAAGGATATTAAAAATTTTAACGCGAATTTTAATAACTGCTCATGTTTGTAAATATTATTATGTAACACTTACGCGCATGAACAGCTAGTTTATTTATACAATTTGTATTGATAGAAAATGTCCTTGTTACTAAAGTATAGGTTGAAGTATAAAAACATGTCACAATAAGCAGCAGACAACAACTCGATTCTAACCTACCGGTGACTACCAGTTACCACATATAGACGACACACACAAATTATATATAACAACTCCAACCTAATCTGAAAAAAGAGAGAAAAGAAACACACAACCGCAACCGCAAGACGGTTCGGTATTTAGGTAGTTTGCAAAATAAACAAGTAATGCGTGTGAATCGAAAATAAAAAGTTAAATCGAAAAATTTTCTACTATTTATTAATTTCTGTAAAGTTCGAAAATTCTCGGTGAAGAAAATTTATTGAACTGTTAAATTTGGAAAACATGGGAAGTATAAAATTATCATCAGATAATCCAGTTGTTTTTCTTGACATTGCAGTATCCGATGAGAAAGTAGGAAGAGTAATCATTGAACTTTTTAAGAATATAGTGCCACAGACCGCAGAGAACTTTAGAGCTTTATGTACAGGTGAAAAAGGTATTGGCAAATCTGGACGACCATTACATTATAAAGGATCCATTTTTCATAAGATTGTACCTCATTTAATGGTACAAGGAGGTGATATTGTCAATCATGATGGTTCCAGTGGTGAAAGTATTTACGGTAAAAATTTTAAAGATGAGGATTTGGAAATGCTGCACACAGAAGAAGGACTTCTTAGTATGGTCAATGAAGGTGAACCCAATACGAATAGTTCACAATTTGTTATAACATTGGCTTCTTGTCCTCAGTTGAATAAGACCAATGTTATTTTTGGAAAAGTTCTTAAAGGTTTTGGAGTAATTAAAGAATTAAATGAAGTTCCTAGAAACCAAGATGTACCTATAGAGAAAGTGTCCATAATTAACTGTGGAGAACTGACTGATAAAGATAACTGGGGGATGGAGGACAATGATGGAGATGATGTTTATACACCTTATCCAGAAGACTGGGATCATAGTTCACAAATAAATGAGATCGCTTATAATCATGTTTTAGATATTATAACAAAAATTAAAAATGTAGGAAATGCTTATTTTATAAAAAATAAATATAGCACTGCTGAGAAAAAGTACAAAAAAGCACTAAGATACTATGAATGGATGTTGAAAATGGAAAATATACCAAAAGATGATGCACTTGTTAAAGAACAGAAGATCATTATATTACTTAATTTAGCAGCTGTTAAGCTTTATCAGTCTAAATACAAGGAAACTATAGTTTTGTGTAGCCAAGTTTTAGCAATGGATAAGAACAATAGTAAAGCATTGTATCGAAGAGGTCAAGCTCACAATGGTTTAAGTGAATATGAATTAGGACTTGCTGATCTTAAAAAGGCTGATCAAGAGAATCCAAATGACAAGAACATTTTGAAAGAGATAGAAAAAGTGAAGAAAGCTATGAAGTCATACTTAGTATTAGAGAAAGAAGCATGTAAAAGAATGTTTAAAAATAATTAATTTAAAAAAATGTGATAATAAATAAGAGGCTTTATTATATATATATGTATATGTTCGCAAATTATGCATGCTGATTAAATATTTTTTTTATTCACATATATTATATATATATATATAAAAATCATCACATTCTGAAATATATTGTACATTTTAAATTTTCTATATTTTATCATTAAATATTTTTCATACAACTCACGAGTTTTATTCATTTTATAAAATTTCAAAAGTATTTTAACTTTTAAATGAATTGGCAATAATTAAAGAAAAAAAATATATTGGTAGCATTGTAAATTGTAATTCAAGTTTCAATTCCGACGTGTAGTGTCGCTGTCTCCTCTCCTCACTCGCGCGGCGCGCCATTAATTCTGATTTCTTTCTCTTTCGGAGTTCGTTGAGGTACGATCATGTGCAGTACTGCTATATTAATTTTTTAATAATTCTATAAGACAAAGTATTTGTTTTTTTATAAAAAACAAAAACATTTTTTATTTTTAAAATTTTTAACAGTTTTGTATCAACATTTTACAGGTCAAAGTACTCAATAACCGTCAAAATGGTTGCACAAAAGAAACAGGTAAGTTTTAGGTTAGAAATACACGTGTTCACTTAATAAATTAAATATTTTTCAATAATTTAATTAATAAAGAATAAATATTTCTATAAACTAACAATTGAAAAAAATAGTATTAAAATTTTTATTATTTTTTTGCGTATAAAACTTAAAAGTACACTTTCTTTATTACATTGGTCTTTATAATTTTGATCAAGTAAAAACATTAATTTATATAAAAATATACAAAATATCTATATTTATATAATTGTTATTTACAAATCTAAAAATTTTGCATTTTAATTTTCTAAAATTAATATACTATAATTTACTGTTTACAGAAAAAGGCAATGGAGAGTATCAACTCCAGACTGGCCTTGGTAATGAAGTCTGGAAAATATGTCTTAGGCTACAAGCAGACCTTAAAGTCCCTTCGTCAAGGAAAGGCCAAACTTGTCATCATTGCTAACAACACACCACCACTTAGGTGAGAGACTGAGATGTAGTGCTCCTTTAGTTTACTTTTTTTTATATATTTGTAAGGAGTCCTACGGAGTAGTCTCCTACCACCGTTCGTAAGTGCGGCTGGTAAAAAAATAAACAATTAAATGTATAAGAATACTAAAATTTTTCTTGTTCATTATAGGAAATCGGAAATTGAGTATTATGCTATGTTGGCTAAGACTGGAGTACATCACTACACTGGAAACAACATTGAACTTGGTACTGCCTGTGGTAAATATTTCAGGGTGTGCACACTTTCTATCACAGATCCTGGTAACTCTGATATTATCAAATCTATGCCTACTGGTGAGCAGGCATAAAATGTAAATTATTTTTATAATTTAATTATAAATAAAAAATTAAAAACTACATCACCTAAAAGTTATTTAAGTAATCCTGCCATTAGTATAATACCAAATAAATGTTTTTCTAAACAATAATTTTAAATAAATGTTTTGTCAAAATTTTTTAAATCAAATTTAAGATTGATAGCAAAATTAAAATCCTTTTATCTGTTGAATTTTTAACAAATTTTAAATATATTTTCTAAAATAAACTTTTTATAAAGTAGATTTTTTAAATTAAAATTACATTCAGTACTAATTTGATTTTTAATATAATTATTTGAAATTAGGGTAATTTGTATTACACAATAGACAATAATAAGATAATTTACTAATATTAGATATAATTAAAGAATAAAGGATTTATATACTTTATAGTACTAATACTTATTAGGTTTGATAAACTGAAAGTATAGAATTTCAATGTGAAAAAGTCTTTATTACCTTAATCTATTTTTACAGAATATACTTATATTATAAGTATCAAAACCATTATTAATAACAATCCCTAAATAATATTTTAAAACAAAATTAACATCACCTTTTGAATAAATACAATAAGTAAATATATAAAATAGTCTTTCTTTGCCATTAGAAGTTTTCAAAAAAATTTTATGTATAAAATACTGTCATGGATTCTATTTTTTGAAAACTTTTTAACTTTGTACTGTATGACTGTATCAAAGTGAACACATTATTACTTTCATTTAACTTTCTTAGAAACAGCTTCTGGCTTTCCTAAAACTTTACGTCTTTGTGAGAACATATGCATATATAGATATGGGAATACTGAAACAAATAAAAATAAGAATTAATACAGTATTTCTCTTGGTAAATAGGTATCTTTCAAAAAATATATACATACATGGAATGTATAAAAGCATTATTGCAACAAGGAAGTATAAGTAACTGAAAGTAAAGTTCCATGTATTGGGCAATACGTAGCTCCATGCATTTTGATGAGCACTTGCAAATTTTGTTGCAGCATAAAAGCACAAAAGTTCACCTGTTACTCCAATTGGATACAATATAATGAATGTTGTGTACCTATAAATATAAATAGCATTTTAAGTTTTTTAAATATTTAGATTTTAAATTTTATTAAATAAATATAAATTATATACAATCTATATTTCTTAATTATTTTAGATTATAAAAAAAAATATGGAAATACTATTATAAAACTTAAGTTTTATACAATAAAGTATGATTTTATAAATAGTATATTATAAGTAGATATCTAATTTAGTATTATTTTACAAATATAATTTATAAAATTTAAATTGCTTACCTCAACCAAATAAGAAAGTGTGGAATAAATCCTAAAAGATTAGCAAAATAGAAACCATATCTAATTATTTCTGTAATTGACCAGGCTAGCAAAGCTAAAGGTAGACCAGGTGATGACGCAGCATAACTTGGAGGTGTTGCCAAAATGACTCCACATACTACCATAACACGACTCAAAACTTGGAAAGTTGTTATTACTGGATTTGACTTTACTAAACCCGCAAAGGCATGAATAATCTGTATAATATAGGATATAATTTAAAATTTATTCGATCAATTTTGTGCAATAAATACATCAATAAATTGAATAAAGTTTGCATTTACCTCCAAAGCAGCAGCATTTTGGAAAACAATTACGGAAAGTTCAACGTGATCCCATAAACTGTTACTTTTATTTCCATTACCAAGGTAAAAGTTAACTAGTGTAAATAATATGTGGGACCACCTGCAGAGCAATACAAACATATGAATGTTAATATACAAAAGTTTTTAAATAAAAATGGAATGAAAAGTAATTTTAATTATTTACCCAAAAACTTGGAGTAAATTATAGGCAAGTAAGTAAAACTTAGCGATAGGTCCGTTTCCTTTTGATGTCGTTGTATTTGCCATGATAAAAAAAAATTAATAAAAATGCTTCTAAACTAATTTATCGTTATACGTCCGTCTTCATTCACGTACAATGTTAAAAAGAGAGCTGGGTCTTCCTATATACTCGATGACTTGCGGGAATAGTTGAAAAAAGTATTCAAAAGTTCATTAGCATGTTTCGTAACAGTATTGGAAATATATATCAATATGCCACACTGTCTTCTTCCTATACATAATGCATATATGTAATGTTAATATGTATGTTTTATATATTATGTACACATAACCTCACTTTTTGTTTACATCATATATATATGTAAAACATTTAAATGTTACATTTAATTAATTTGGAAGAAAATTGAAAAATAAACTGCAATGGAATAATATGTTTAAACTATCAAAAACAGTGGAGTTTGTTGTAAAAAAAATTAAAAATAATAGTCGCTGACTGATTAACGTGGTTGTTAGCGGTTTTGTAAGAAAAATTTAAACATTCAAATTTACAACTTGCCGACTTACCGTTATTCGTTTGTTAGTTTTATTATAATAAAAAGTTAATTATTTTACATTAATAATTTATTATTAATCTATATTTTAAAGTATAATGATAATATTTTATCTTACTATTTTAATGAATATGAGAAAAAGAAATTAATAATATGACGTATACATAAAATACGGAGTGTACAGTGTATGTGTGTATACGTGGTAAACCTAACCTTTACTTTGATAACTAAACTATCTCGTGATAATCTAGGAAAGTCGTTGAGAAGAGGAGAAAGTACGTTTGTAAGTATGAGTATAATAATAAAAGTATATATTTATAAATAAGTTAAATATAACAATTGTATTAATTAAATCGCTAACCTTATAATAGTAATATATAATATACGCGTTATTACGATGAAGAAAATGTCAATAAATTCTTTTTGGATGCAAACAATAATATATACGGGAATACGAAACTCAAAGTGTTTTTGTACTGATTTCTGGCGGATGATTTAAAAATGAAAGTTTAAGTTCAACCATATACAAAATCTGGATTTGCATTTGAAAGATAGTTTAAAAACGTACATAATTCATGTTTAAAAACATTTTTTATGTGTATTTTTTATAAATATTATTTAAACCGAATAAAAAAAGAAATTTTGCAGAAAGTTCAAATAAATATTATTTACATAAAATCATTTATTTATTGTTGTAGGATATGGCAGGGCTAGAATTGAAAAGTAAATTTGTAGGATACTTTTCTAAAAAAAATCTTTGTATTTAATTTGACAAAAATTTTTATTTTTAAAGATAAATACTTGTCGATTCCAGATTGATTTCAATACCTTTTATAAAGTTTAAGCAATATATAAATGTTTAATTAAAAACAAATTTATGGTAGGGTACAAAATACTTGTCGATTATTCTACTTTGATTTCGGTACTTTCTGCTGCATAAACTATTTAAAAACTATATAATTTAAACAAATTAAAAGTTTCTGTTGATATGGTTTCAATTGCAGAAACTTCTTACGGAGAGTAAGTAATAAGTATATAAATTGTCTAATTAAAATAAAAATATAGAAAAAAGATGAGAGTAAGAATTAAAGATTTTTTTTAACAGATAATATTTTTGAAAGTGTGATTGAAAACCGTACTTGTGAATGTTGACAACTTTATCAAAGATGTTTTAAAATGTACTTTTTGGAAACAAAAATATATCTTACAAAAAGAGTGTCACATCTTCGGGAAACGAATCTCTACCATACTTTAAAATATGTTTTACTACAAAAATATGAAGAAAGCCGGAGCTATACACTCAAACACCCTTTTCTATGGAATTTATAAGCAAATATCGGAAAATTTCGCAGTCGATTGCATTTAAAAGAAAAATCTCAAATATCTTAATTTGGTCAAAAGTTATGAAAGAAAAAAATAAAAGTTTCGTCTAAAAAATCAATAATTTTTTTAATTCAAAATTGTTATCAAAATACAATTAAATTCTTATTTCTTTTATAACTTTTGACCAAATTAAGTTGGGTGATTTGAAGATAGCTTTTTATGTATTAAATATAATCTACTCGATCTCACTTATCTTTTGGACTTAAGTTTGAAAGCCTATCTCTATTTGTTTCATAATTATAAGCAACTAAAAGATATTTTTTTGCGAAATTTTTCGTTAATTGCTTATAATAAATACCGTAAAAAAGGGCGTTAGAGTCTATAACTTTGGCTTTTTTCATATTTTTGTAGTAGGAATTTTTTAAAGTTTGGTAAAAATCCGTTTTACAAAGATGTGACACTCTCCTTGTAAGTAATAAATTTTTGTATATTTTTTAACACAATTACAAAAGATTTCGCAATAAAAACTTGATTAAAAATTCTTTTAGATTGTTTTATAATTTTAAACATGGTTTCTTGAACAAAAATTCATGAACAATCTTCCAAATCGTCTTCCTTAAAAACGATAAAATATTTTTTTTGGGGCACCTTCCGGACAGCACTTTTCTTCTTCTAAAATACATATTATAATATAACCGACGCGGTGGCGGAGTGCCGGAGACGCACCTCGGCCGATCACGAAAGTTAAGCAGCACTGAGTGCGGTTCGTAGTTGGATGGGTGACACCATTCTTGTGCGGCTTTCGGGATCGGTTAGGTGTTTTTTCGCACTTCACAACGTGAGCGGGAGGTGTGAAACATTCGGTTTCGGTGTCAAGGCCTACGCAATGTGACTTTGACACCCAAAAAGAATGTTTCGAATACACCGGCCATCTCGGGTGAGGTTTTCCCTGCTTCACAGGTTTCCCTCATCCATGGGCATAACCCCGGGCGAATGCGAGATGGTGGGGTTTTTAAGGGAGGGATAAAAGCACCCACACATAGGTGGTAGGTGGACACCGTTAAAGTCCCCAGGGGGATAAACGGTAGGAAGTGCCAGGAAAAAGAGTGCACAAAATCAAGAATAAAAAAAAAAAAAGAATACATATTATAATATATGAAACGAAATTTGACCATGATTTTTTTTAAATTGGAAGTCAAAAATCAAAAAATTGAAAGATGCAATTTTTTTAAATTTACATACAACAATATTTATATTAAAAAAATGATCTTTGAATTAATGTTTTTCTATTCCAATAGTTTTTTATTTAATAATATATTAATTTCATTCTTTGTCATTATATATAAAACTATAAAACTATAAATACTAAAAAAGAACTATAAGTAACACATAAAACTATAAATTATTTTAAAGTAGAATGATTGGATTGTTGTAATCAATAATAAATAGAGTTTTGGAGTAATTTTTTTTTATTAAATTATTTAATGTTACATCAACTTTATTGTCATTAGCGACTACATTTATACATAAAATATAATTTTGAATAGAGTAATATTTCTTTTAATTTATATACAGTAATCTTTACATTATTTTTTTATGCACAAACATGAGGAATAAGTATCATGTAAATGCATGCACAATATTAATACATAGTTAATTATTTTATTGTTGTAAATATCTTGATTTCCTTCGGATATCTTCATATTGGTATGGCATTCTAATTAAATATGTGTAACTTTCACTTGAACGTTGCAAATAGAGCATATTGAAGCATATTTTTTTTTTTAAACGTGTCTGTGTGTTAATTTTTAACGCCCTATTATGAGTCTTATAATTTTATTTATTTTGCTCTTGTTAATTTATCAGTTGGTTTTTTGATAGTGTGTTATCTCTAAATTGGTGTAAAAATATTTGTCGGGATTGTTTCCATTGCTTATCACATTTATTTATTGTAGAATTTGCGAAGTATTGTTTGGAATCTTCATATGGAATATCAGTGGAAGTATTTTGAGTCTCTATTGTTTTGATATTACTTGATACATTTGGCGGTTGATGAGGTGTGTGTATATATATATAAGATATTCCACGTGAAATGGTACGATCAAAATTTTAAAATGCACCAAATTTTGGGTACACATTGCAAATGTTTTTCAAAATACAGAAAAAAATTTTTAGGTGCCGGAATCTATTTGCTCAAAAGTTATTCTAATCTTAAAAAATGAATTTTTCCAAGTTTTTTTCAACACCAGCTGGGTTCACCGCTATTTAACTAAAAAATCTATCAACTTTAATTATAAAACATTATATATAACATTCGTTGCTAACTATGTCTAGAATTTATCCTTCTGGGTTAGAATTTCTAATCTCAAGGTTAATGTTACATAAACTACATGTCAATATTCAACTTAAAATAGTGTAAGTGCGCCACAATTGATTTTTTTATCCAAAAGTCTAAAAGAAAGCTTGGAGCAATACCTTTCAAGGGTCTGTAGCATTTTTATGGCCTTCAATTCTGTAAAAAGTTATGATAATTTAAAGAAAGACATAAAATTGACAAAATTTAATATTGTAATTCCCATTTAAATTTTTTAAAAAATTTCGTGTTTCTTTAAATTATCATAACTTTTTACAGAATTAAAGGCCATTATAATGCTACAGACCCTTGAAAGGTATTGCTCCAAGCTTTCTTTTAGACTTTTGGATAA
Organism: Theocolax elegans; assembly: GCA_026168455.1. NCBI lineage: Eukaryota > Metazoa > Arthropoda > Insecta > Hymenoptera > Cerocephalidae > Theocolax > Theocolax elegans. The sequence goes on from CM047430.1 coordinate 44,231,800, forward strand.
AAAAATCAATTGTGGCGCACTTACACTATTTTAAGTTGAATATTGACATGTAGTTTATGTAACATTAACCTTGAGATTAGAAATTCTAACCCAGAAGGATAAATTCTAGACATAGTTAGCAACGAATGTTATATATAATGTTTTATAATAAAAGTTGATAGATTTTTTAGTTAAATAGCGGTGAACCCAGCTGGTGTTGAAAAAAACTTGGAAAAATTCACTTTTTGAGATTAGAATAACTTTTGAGCAAATAGATTCCGGCACCTAAAAATTTTTTTCTGTATTTTGAAAAACATTTGCAATGTGTACCCAAAATTTGGTACATTTTAAAATTTTGATCGTACCACTTCACGTGGAATATCGCATATATATATACAGTTTTACTTCTGTGAACTGATATTTTAGTTTTATTATAATTTCGTTCCGAATTTTAACTATAATAGAACTTTTTGTATTTGTGTTTAAGATGTTATTTATGAGGCTAATGATGTCAGTGGATATATTAAAAGTAGTGTATGTTTTGCATTTTAATTTGTTGAGAGCAAATAATACTGCAAAAGCTCTGCAGGATGCATGTGATATTTTGTTTGGTTAAAGATATTTGTTTATTTCGGCGTTGTTAAGTATTATAATTCGTTTTTCTATATATTTTGCAGTTATAGTTCAAATGCGCAAATATGTGTTTTATTTTTAAAGCTATTTTGAGGATTTATTGAGTTTTTAATTTGTGTAATTATCTAAGCTGGAGGAGAATCTTTTGTATTTAAAATTTTTGGGATCTCGATTGAATTAACTTCTAAATATTCTTTAAGTCTAATTCCAAATGGTAATGGGTTATTTGGTTTTTTAAAGATTTCTTTATCAGTAGAGGTATCGAATATGCAGTGGTGATCTTGTTTTACTGGTCTATTTCATTATTTATGATCCAGTCGGAAAGATTATCTCAAGATAGTTGAATTATTTTCTCTGTTGGTATGTATATGATCAGCTACAGAAAGTATCTAAGTATCTACGAATAAACAGCATTTACTTGGTGTTCAGCACTCCGTTGGATATTTCTATCTTTTCTGATAGGGTATTATATTAGCTTCTACTTGATTTGAGGATGTTCTATGGTGTCGTGCCGTGCGGGGAAGAGAGGGAGACGCCCCTCTCTCTGCGCACACCTTTGCTATGACCGCGCAGCTCCCCGCACGGCCCACGAACTTGACTTTTTGTTAATGTTTTCATTAATTTCTTCAACTTTTGCGCGGTGACATGCGTTCAAATTTTGCATACCGCTTTATTTATATTCACTTGTGATGTTTCTAGTTTTTTATTAAATTTTGTACACTTTTCATCAATCGCACTCTAAAGTCAATCACATTTTTTCCGAGTCTCCCATATAAGCCTATGTATAAGAAGTCAACTTCTATGTCGCATATCTTCAAAATTTGCGCGGAAAAAAATATTGAAAAAATTCATCGACATTTCTGACACTTTTACAAATAATATACTTCAATTTCATTCAATTCTGTTAACTTTGACGTAACCATAGAACATCCTTAATCGTTGTTTTAAAAAGTTTTGTATCGATACAAATATTCAATTTTTTCTTATGTTCAGGTCATAGAATATATTTATTATCCTATCACGCCAAATCATTTCATACGTCTTCTCTAAATCAAGCCCTACTAGAATAACATGTGAATTGTTTATAAAAGAATCTGTGATGTATCTCTGGTATTGGTGTATGATATTTTGAGTTTTTAATATATTTATTATCTCTTTTTTTCTATTAGTTTTCTCCCGTTTAGCGATTGGAATTACTATAACTTCTTTCCATGTTGTGTACGAATTCCACTCCTGAGTCAGGAAGATTTTTTAAGATAGTGTTTGCGATGTTGAAGAGTCCAGGCCTTGTTATTAAACGTTATTATGCATATCAATTATATCGTTAATTATTAGCGCTAGTAGAATATCTTTGATTACTCTGAAGGTTAGTTGAAAGTTTTCATCATTAGAATTGGTACATCATTAGCTATATCAGTTGATTTGTAAATATTCTCTTCGTTTTTATTAATTAGATTTATAATTTGTGTATTTTATAATTTACCATTGAGTCTATTAATTTTATTATATAAAATTGAGCTTCGTGTATTTTGATTTAATTCAGATGTTAATTTTATCCAGGATTGACGTGCACATTCTAAGAAGATTCTTTTGCATATCGCCTTCATTTTATTATGTTCAATCTTACTTATCAAGGTTTTGTATTTTTTAGGCATGACCGCTACACGGAAGAGCTTTATATTTTCATCACCGCAAAATGTGATGTTATCGGACAAGGATTATCTTGAAATATATTAATCCTACATAAATATTTTATACACACGGAATGTTTATCTCAAAATAACAAAACTTTTTACTATTCTACACTTTACGTACAATCGTGATTATTAGTAATAAATTTGTAAATAAAATAGTATGTGAAAAAATAAGACAAGAGGCGCCTTCGTTTATTAATAAACTAACTGTGTGCTGAATTTCAGATTAAAATTATACTGCGTTTTTGAGAAAAATCTTACCAAAAATGCGAACTTGACCTCAACGAGGTGAAAAGATTTGATATTTTGGTAAGACTTTTCTCAAAAACACAATATAATTTTAATCTGAAATTCAGCACACATTTAGAATATTAATAAACGAAGGCGTCTCTTCTCTTATTTTTTCACATACTGCTCTACTTTTTTATTAATTAATCATCAAAAATTGAGTATGGAATCCCCTTAACGTCGCTCTTTTTATGCCCCCAACTGGTGATAATCAGCGACGGAGGTCATACGATGTCTTGGTAAAGAAAGCACTTGTTGAAAATACATTCGCCAGTGGTACTTGTATCAATCGGCCGGGACCGGGAATCGAACCTGGGGCTTTCAGATAAAGACTCCAACGTCCTACCGACCGAGCCGTCGTAGGCCTCAGTAAAGAAACCGTTTATGTTCCACTGCTGAATTGAGAGTGAATTCGATATATTATGTTTATGATTTAATTAGATTGAATTTAATTCATTGTCTCTACTTTTTTTAATTATTTTTGTAGATATAGGGTTTTGATTTTATTTGAAAGTGAACTTTTTTACATAAAGTCGCATAATACTCATAAAAAATGCATAAAAATGTTTTCGAACATGGATTTTGTACATTTTTAATCTAGCATTCAAATGGTAAAGCTAGATTTTAAGTATACAATTATTTCATTAAAAAACGCTTTATAGTTAATTTAAAAAATACTGAATTTTATTTTTTACACTTGTTATCAGTTTCTTAAAAGATAGAAAGATTTTATAAAAATCTTTAAAATGTACACCCGCGGAGTTTTTTACAACTACCATAAATCGAGATGTAAAACTGTGAAGTTTTTGTATTTTTGTTCAAAGGGTACAAAAGCTATTAGCAGTTCTATATGCAAATAGTGAATTCGTAGTTTTTTATCATATCTTCGAAAAAAAAACTATTTAATTGTTGAATAAAGTATAAAATTATTAATATTGTCTATAAATAAGCTTGGTAAATTGAATTTATCTTTATTAATTTATAAAAGCGGACGTATGTAGTTCATTGATTGACTTTGCTACGGTCCATTAAAACCATTATAAATTTTTCACATATAATGATTTAACGAATATGATAATTTCTAAACTAATTATTGTGGAGAATAGTAAATAATTTAACTTATTTTTGTAACATATAGAGAAAAATATTTTAGAATCTGCAAGCCTACTAAAATGTCAGCAAATAGGATATTATGCTCCAAAAATGTTTTTAACAATTTTGGAAAACAAGTGAAACATTCCGGTAATTTACGAACTGCGGTAAGAAAATATCACGATGTTAAAGGGTCTATTTTAACATACGGCAGAGAAGTTGCAAAGGCAAAAGAATCCAATTTACCGATCGTTGCTTTAGAATCGACGATTATTACCCATGGGATGCCGTATCCTGACAATTTAGAAACAGCTCTCGAAGTAGAAAATATTATAAGGCAAAAGGTAATTAAATTATTATAAGTCATTACAATAAATTATATAGATGTGTTTAACGAATAATATAACATTTCAGGGGGCAGTTCCAGCAACGATAGCAGTATTGGATGGTAAAATAAAAGTTGGAGTTGACGAAAGGGAAATTGAAAAGTTAGCTAAGAACGAAATGAAAAATACAATCAAAGTATCTCGGCGTGATTTTTCGTACGTTACGTCGCAAGGTTTAAACGGAGGAACAACAGTTAGCGGTACAATGTTAGTGGCTAATAAAGCTGGAATTGAAATAATGGCCACCGGTGGAATCGGCGGTGTACATCGACAAGTAGAATTGAGCATGGACGTAAGCGCAGATTTGAAAGAACTTGGTCGAACGCCAGTAGCGGTCGTGTGCTCTGGTGTCAAGGCGATACTCGACATACCCAAAACATTGGAATATTTGGTAATGTACTGAAGTTATCTAATTTTTTGTAAAAAAAATTTGATTTGCTATTGTTATACATTTTCCTTTTAATTATATTCTGTTGGTATTTATATATTATATTTTATTATGTTGCGCTTCGCCATTTTTACTAAACTGTTGAGATCTTATTCGTTATTTAACAACCAAAAAATCTTTTTCTCAACTATGAAAAATTACGTAAATCAAAATTATAAATATTTATTTCTTGAAAAAAACTTTTTTTTATTATTTTTGCTAATTACATCAAAATTTCACGAATATCTTGCATTATTAAGGGTTTTCGAGGAATAAAATAGCAACATAAACATATACACACACAGATATACGTGTTATTGTGTTATTATTGGGTGATTACTGAATTTCTCTAATGAAATGCGAATAGGTAATTACATTTCGTAAACAGAAGCTATGAAAATTATTATAAATAATTCAACTATTCGAGAACTATTGTTTATAATAAACTTTGTACATTGAATTTTTCTTTACTAATTTATAAAAATAGAATAAATGTAATTAATGGATTGATTTTGCAATGGTTCTTTTAAAAATATTATACATATTTCTCCTGGGTTTTATTGATTTTACAAATATGATAATTACATAATTCGAATTATTTGCTTAATACACAGAGAAAAAACATTTTAGAATCTGCAAGCCTCTATAGAATGCCAATAAAATTTGTACAGATATACTTAATTATACGCTTTAAGTTATTTCTTATCAATCCACTGAAACAAATATATCATGAGGGTGGGAGGTAAATGACGAACAAGAGCAATTGCTGTTTCTATCCTGTTGTATGCAAGTGTCAACATATAATTATTTATATTATACATATATATGTTGCTATTTTATTCCTCGAAAACCCTTAATAATGTAAGATATTCGTGAATTTTAATGTAACAATATACAATATATACTTAATGAAAGAACGAAAATAATGTAATAAATAAAGTTTTAATTATATTTTCGTTCTATAGTAGAAAACAATGAATTTAATGTAAAAACTTGTCTATTTCTCACAAACACGGAAAAAAATGAAGAAGCAAATGCACGTATCACGCTGAGGAAAAAAAAAAAGTTGTTTTCCTCGAAAGCATTTGAAAGAGGAAAGAGTAAATTGTATACTTACCGTTTCAGGAGAGCGAAGGAGTACCTGTAGGAACGATAGGCCCTACCGACAAGTTTCCAGCGTTCTACAGTCGTGAAACGTACGAGGGTCTCGAATCTCCCATGAGACTAGAAAATACCAAGGCAGCAGCTAGTCTGATCTTAGCTCAAACCAGACTCGAGTTGAAGACAGGGATCCTCTTGGCTGTACCTATACCTGACTCCTTTTCCCTTGATCCTCGGGAGATCGAGGAGGCCATTAAGACGGCGCTACGCGCAGCCGAGCTTCAAAATGTACACGGGAAAGCCGTTACCCCGTTTCTCCTTGGGGAACTCTCGAAACTCACCACCGGCCGGTCTCTTCGATCTAGTACGTATAGAAAACTATATGTTCACCCTCTTTCTTTATTTTTTTTTCTTTCGACTAGTTGTTACACTAATCAAATGGTTGTAGTGTATCGACCTTGTCTCCTACTACACATCGACGAATATATTATAAATTAAGTTTTTATATTACACAAATTTACTACAAATAATGGATAGTTTTATATTTTTGAGCTTGCAAGAAAAAACTTTTTATCTTCAGCGAAATAAACGAGAGATACTTTGTTTATTATTAGGAAATTTTTCAATTGTTATACATTCTTTAAAGAGAAAATTTACCATACGTTTATGTATTTAATGTGCTTTAACATTTAACGGGATGTCGAATCCAAGTTACAGGAATCTACACCTTTCGATCTAAGAATTATCTTGGAAATATTGAATTAAAAATCTGAAAAAAATCATATGGGTAGTTTAAAACAAAAGCGAGGGCATGGCCTTTTTATTTTTTTAAGAACAAATAATAAATGTGTTAATAATAAATTAATAAATAATTTTCAGTCGATAATTATTGGTTTAAAAAGGCATGAATTTTCAACGCAAAAATCACATTTTAATTACAAATTTAAAAGTCTGAAAAAACTTGAGTATACTGTTTAAAACATGTCTAAGGGCATGGCGTTCAGGATTTATTCAAAAATTCATTCATTTGTTTATAAAAAATATTAAAAATTACCATTTTCTGAGTCCGACATCTCCATAACTATAACTTAAAATTCCTAACATATTTTACGTTTATTTATATTCTCTATAATATACACATTATATTTTATAATCTTGTTTGCAGACAAAGCTCTCATTAAAAATAACGCCGAAGTAGCTGCTGAAATAGCATTGCACCTCACCAAGCTTCGTAGTAACGTTTCCACCGCAAATGGCACCTCCTCAAATACGAAACGAAATCCTGTACGTTCAATATTATAATACTTATATATAAAATAATATCATTGTACATATTAAATAAATTGGGTTGATTATATATTTATAGAAAAAAAAGTGAAAATTCGTTAAAAGTCATAACTTTTATTATAATAAAGATCTACAAAGAATTATATTCTTTAGTTGACTGAAGAGCGTATAATCAAACTAAAAAAAATTTACCATTATCCTCTTTAAATATATATTTATATATTTATCTAGTCACTTAGATTACGTACTAATCATTTACTTTTTTCATACGTAAAAAAAGTTTATATATCCCATATATTTTGTCACTTTGTCGTATATATTTTGTACAATGAACCGAACGAACCGTACTCAGGCGTGCAATTTATCATCCTTCTTACGATTCTTTTGTCCTTTATTACATTTGTTTTTAAACGCACATATTTTTTTTTTCATCTATGAAGGTGGTGATTGGCGGGTCGACTTTCGACACGGTCCTGCGGGTGAAGGAGCCAGAAATCAAAGTAAGTAGTAAAACAATATCATACTCGTAATCAACAAGTCAATAATTGTATACTATATAAGTAACCGATTTCTTTTTCTATTCGTAATAGTATTCGTAAATTTTGCTTCCTTCTTTCTTTCTTTCTTTTTTTTTTGCTCACATATAGTGTATACTTATATAGTTATTCTGTTTCCTTCGCCATATCGTTTAACAGTATTTACATATATAATTAGAACGACATACAGTTAGTTTCATAATTATATATACAGTTGATTGAGGTGTCGAGGATCGAGTGTATGATAATAACATGGACCGATTCGGTATAATACGTACACGTATAGAGTGACATACATACGTAAATAAATGTAGCGACGAAGGGCTTTCTTCCTTTTTATCTTATTCTTTCTTTTATTATCGCAAAATACAGGAGGGGTTATAATGTGTATACGTAACATCACAATTATACATCAGGACGTTAAAGCTCATCGATCGCCATTTTTTTTTCTTTCTATAATATAGATTTTTTTTCAATTTTTTTTTGTTGGTTGCAACATTTTGCACAAATTCTTTTACAACGCGAAAGTTCCAATGTGTTTGCGTGTGTATCTGTGTGTGTGTATGTGCGGTGTGTGTAAATACGACAGGGGAATATAACGATCGCTAACTTTTTATAATAATATATGAAACGCTCGTTGAACTCGCCTACATATATATAGAAAACTTACCGTCGATCATTCATGCGGATTGACGAAAAATTATGGATATGCGTGAAAATGTTAATTCGCTCATTCGTGAGTTTGACTGTAAAAAAACTAAGCTATACGAAGATATACAATTTGAATGTGGTTTTGAACGACTATACATTTGGAAAAAAAGCGATAAATTAAATCCTACTTTACTTATATTTCATAAATACTTGGAGTCGCTTAATTATTTAAAATGATCGCACGTTTTTATAGATATAACCGTACACATGCCATTTCAATTAAGTAAATTAGAAAAAAATGTTTCGTTCCTTGCGTGATTTAGTCTCGTGTTTTTTTTTATTTCCAACAAGGAAGTCACGTAATGTTATATTTTTATAGAAAAACAACGCGTAGAATATAATTAAATTTACAATTTTTGTTTATTTTTCGAAGAATAATATCTATAGACTATATGATAATTGCATGGGTGTATACGATAATTACAATTAAATAGAAAGTAAATGTAAATAAACGTTTCTACATCTATATCTTCATTAGCTACATTTTTTCTTTAGTATTGTATAGTTGAGTACGCTTGATCCGCAGTTGTGTCATGTATATATATATATGTCAAACTAAAATTTTCACCAGTGATTTTAAAACGTACGAGTCTTACTACACATTCTCATATTTTCTCGCTCTCTCCCTCTCTCTCGCTCCGACAATCTCTTTATACAATATATACTTTCTAAATGACGGAGTCAATATTGAAAAATATCGGTGAGTATATTATTATAATTTTGGAAGATTTTTTATCGCGCGGCGCAAATTCTTATTTTCGGTTGTGCGAGAGCGCGAGGCGACGCCATTCTCTCGAGTTTACAAGATGGTGTTACAATGTGTGGATATATATGAAATTTTCTTACGTGAAAACGACCTAAGATTGCGCGCACGCTTATATATATTTTCACACTCCTATTAATCGATCAACTAAATGCCACTTGTTGCTTTTGTATATCTTGCCATCTTGCATAATAATAGTTTTAAGCTATACGGGTAATTAAGCAGGCACTATTTGAAGCTCCCTCTCTTCCTTTTTTTTCTCTACGTTGCTTTTTTTCCTATACACTCGCTTGCTACGTAAATATATACCTATATATGTATGTCGTTTGCTCCCTTCTTTTGTTCCTATTTCACATTTAAACGTTCGAGAAATGCAACTGTTATACTTGGCTCGTCTCTCTCGTACCGATATCTGGCCACTTTTTTTGAATAGTTGCATATTTGGTCGAAACAATCCTTCTTGTTTATACATTTATTTATAATATTTATGCCCAGTTACCGGTAGTCTAACGTTTGCGGAAAATATTATTAACGCTTGGTTGCTCTCTCCTTTTTGTTCCCGTAATTTATTACTATGTTATTTCTATTCGTTTCCACGCAGAGAGACGTGCCAAGCATAGCACTCTCGGTTAGGAAGTTATCTATCTAGAAATAAAAACATTAATTTTTTTTCAATGATCGAGTACCTGATAATACCTCCGGTTAGCTCTGTATGCGTATGCGCGTGTGTGTGTGTCTGAGTGTACTCTGAGTAGCCGAGCTTTATACTGGCAATTCCATCGCCTAGAGTGAAAGCTGTATATGTGTGCTTATATATATCTATAAGCACGTACAGAGTAACAATGATCTTTACTTGTTTGTGTGTATATTTTTTAATTATTATTATTTTTTTTCTCACATCAGTTTTTATTTTATATATTACAAATCTTAGTTGTAAACGAGTTTTTTTTCTCTCTAATTTTCTCATTTAATATGTTTATTGTTAATCTGAAAGACTTTTAAGTGCATCGATAGGCATGAGGTATATCGAAGGAAAGATTTTTAGTATTTTCATTTATATTATCATTTCTTTGAATTTTACGTAGACGGCCGATCCATTGTAAATGATGTATATATCTATATATATATTACTGTGTATAGGATCCCTTCGCCTTTAAAGATGTAGCATTGCATCTCAATGTATTTCGTACATTCGCATCGAAACTTTCAAAAGATTCGTTGAATGGAACAATAGATCTCTTTTTCTATAAGAGTTTTCTCGTTCTATGTTACCGAGAAACCAATGAGCTCGTATATTAAAGTGTAGTAACTTTTTCATTGGTCTGCCACCATAAAAGGGCATAGACAACCGCAACTATTTCGTCTCTTTCATCAATTTTTTAATACGTGGCTACTGCATAAAAACGAACGATATTCAAGCAAGATTCCATTTAAGCTGAAATAATCTGTATCAATGTGAATTTTAAAGCAATTTTGTGTGTTTGAGTGATGTATAAATTTTGAGCAAATTTTAGACGTTACCTGAGTAGAAATATTGTATTCCATCTAACAAGTAATAGGTTCATTGTTTTAATGAAATGAACCAAAAGTGGCCGAAAAATATCCCATTTTTGTTTTTCCAATGTAACCCTTTTTCACAATTTTTCGTCATTTGTAGCTGTAAATTCCAATTTTTGTCGTATCTTATACTATTTTTGCTAAACATTAATTCACTATTAAAAATAGATATAAATAAAAATATAATAATAAATTATTTAGCTTCATATTTATTGCAAGTACAATGAAAATGAGTTGTAAATAAAATAAATTATTTTGTTTTAAATAGAACGTTTTAACTTTATATTTTTACTGTTCGACTAAAGTTGGAAAAGTACAGTGGATATTTTAAGGTTTGTCCATTTTACTAAAAGTAAAAAGCGTTTCGTCACAAGTCATTCACTAGCAATTTTGAGGTTTTAAATTTCTTTAATAAAAAGAGAAATGAGCAATATTGACTATCTAGTTATAAGATTAACATTTCTACAGGATATATCGAGATAATTTAAATAATTTCAAACTGACAGTAAGATGTAAAGTAACAACTCAATGCATAGATGATAACCGTGACGATTAAATTACGTATGGTAGATTAAAATAGATACATCAAATCAAAGGATATAGTAAGTTGAAACAAGGTCAGTATAGTCAGTACGATAATTGGTGTCCTGGTGTCTTATTTCTGTACTGGGCTTTACCAGAAAGCTCATATGGACAAAGTGTCAAACGATTCCCTTGAGAATATCTAGGTCGTTGTAACGACGCTTGTTAGGTGGTGGAACAACTACACTTACGAAACATTTCATTCGACGAACAGCTCGATTCCTCAAGTTATTTGTTACCTAATTTGAACTTTCGGGAATATTTATTATACACTGCATTAATTTCAAATTACGCGGGTTATACGTATTATTTGGTACGAACGTAAAATTATATTTTTATATATTACTTGAACAATTTACGGATATATGCGATTTTACGGTGGAACTTGTAAAATCAACGTTACAGTTTAACAAAGCACATTTTCTTCGATATTTTAACCATTGTTCCTTTTGTACGTGACTGTGTACGTAAGTAGAACGTGAAAACACGTCTGTGGCAATTGTCTTTTAACTTATCAGTTTCAAATTTTGAATTTTCATTATACTGTATTTTCGGTCTTACTCTCTATACGTAACTTTTCTATGGTCAAAGTTGTTGCGTTATTGTTGAAGCTGCGAGGTGTAAGACGTTGGACATACCCCATTTTCAATATAATAAAAGGTTTACATTGGTTTATTCTCCTTTCATTACTCTTCATATTTAAATATATACTATACATATATATTATGCATACATTTACCAATATAATTACACTCTCTTGGATTTCAAATTATTTTCTCGCTATTGTACTGCTTATTTAAAGATTCATATATACGCGATAGAAAATATCATTGTAGTTGCAGTTTACGTATTAGAAATGCATTTTTAATTAAATACAAAGTAGGATGGTACACAGATTTGTTTTCAATAAAAATGTACATAATATATATAGAGATGTATACAAATATAGATAATAATAGAAATAATATAATGCACGACACAAACTAAAATAACAAGTAAAACGCATTTACTCGTGATTAATTTTTTTTTACACGTATTTATATGTATAATAACATTTCCTTTCACACGTGAATTGCGACGCAATTTTCTTTGGTATTCGGTGAATATGTATATAAATAAAATGTATACGGTAAATTATGTAAACCGAAAGCATTCGCGAAGAATTAAAAAAAAGTGTGATTTATCCAAAGAATCGTGGCGTCGCAATTCTTATCTTTGGCGTATCTTTCAAGCAGTTCTCAAGCGAATTCCTAACAATTATTATTTTCACAAAATTCAAAGATGAGTCGATCGATCGAGCAGTCTGTTTACAGTTGCCGAAGGGAAGAAACACGATTACACGTACACCGACTTCTCGCTCGACCGACTCTTACAAAGTTGTAAAAATATTAATATTTTCGGGAAATTTGTCGTCTGCTCGTATTATCATTTTTATTTGTTTGTAGTTTTTTTTCTTTAAATAATCCTATTTGATCCCATGTTCAGCAAAAAGCGCAAATCAAACCGCGGCGAGACAATTGTGTATATAATCGAGGTTAACATTCGAGAAGTAGGACGATGCACTATTACGTGTCGGAGCTTCTTTTAGCACTTTTTTTTTCGTTCACGTCTTATTCTCATCTTTGTAGTTTTGCTCTTGAACAACTGTGCTTGGAGTGTCTCAAGTCGGATATGCGCGCGCGCTTGGTTCAATTCGAGAGTATATGAGCGTGCGTCTTTTTTTCTCTTATATTCGTTGTCGTGAGTGAATAATTGGCGATTTTGTTTGTTTGGTTTTTCTTTTTAGATTCGTTTTTTATTTGTAAAAAAGATGATTTTTTTTGTTTTAAAAAGCTACATACCTTTGTTCTGTTATTTATCGATAATTTCTTTACGGAAAGAACGATCGATATCACACTGATAAGAAATTATCGTAAATCTAAGTGATTTATTTGTTTGGAAAATGTCTCGTTGATTCTTTTTAATATTATCTCCTTGAATGATTTTTCCCTTTTTCTCAATATTGTTTAAGCAATTCGAATGATAACTCGGAGTGAAATACGAGAGGGGCGAACCTAAAACTTAGCTATAGCAGTCGAGGTAGCGTTGAATATAAATGTTACATTGCTCTTATTTTATATAAAGCCCTACATCCTCTGTAACTTTTCCATTCAACTTATTCAATTCAATGATCACGTGTACGCATCCGTTCTTTTATTATTAAATTGTGACTGTGAATTATGGACGAAAATACATAAATACGTAATTTTACGATAATTTCATTCTCAGTGACGTAGGAGAGTATGCGATGAGTATTATTATATTTTTTTTATAATTGATATTTACATACGATAATCGTTTAAGTCATAACCATCAATTAGATATTCGTATCATCCTAACATGGTAAACACGTTTTTTTTATCTACATGTTACATGTGAGTTTTTAGTTACAATTTTTCTCAGTGGTGTATTTAAAGCTTTATACTTTTAGTTTTAACGTTGGACAATCTAATATTATAAATCTGTTTAACAACGTAAATTTAACCATTTTATATTTGATTATCGTAAGACATATATAATGTCGAACTGACGATAATAAATTAATTTTCATAATTAAAAGGGACTTTTTTAATTTATAGTTCAAACAAGTAAACTTTATACAGTGTATACCAAGTAAAGAGAAAATATACGAAAAGTTAGTAAAAATGTAATTGTTAATACAAAAGGCAGATTTAAACTAAGTATTATTACATTCAATTATTTTTTTAGTTAGAAAAAGTTATAGAGGCGCATAAACGAAATATGGAACAAACTCTAAAAATTCGCTGACGATTTCGATATTTTACGTTTACCAATACGAATAACGAACTAAATCTTTGAGAAAGAAATTTTATTTCAAAATCATAAATTTTTACAGTCAATTCTTCTTTTGCACGCTAATATTTCTTATCCAACATAATTGTAGAAAAATTGAACCGCGTAAAAAAAAAATCATATCAATCCTTGAATTACATCATTATATGAATTTACGAGTATACTTTCAACACATGGGAAGATACATTACGCACAATAAATATTCTTTCGGAATCGAGCACTTTATTAAACCAGCCGCACTGAAGTAAAAGTAACGTAACCAATCCAACCCTCCAGGAAAGTTTTCGGACAATCAGACATGAAATATATAACACAAGAGTCTAAGAAACAAAAAAATCGGTATATCCGCGCCTCATTGACTTTGCAATCTCGTGGGCATCGATCGATGAATATTCGGACTTTTTTTTTGCTTTTTGTGTATTTCCATCGTGTTTCCCGAGCACAGACACGCCGCTAACTTCGAGGAGTAGGCTCTTTAGACTCTTTAAAGCTCTCATTGTCTTGGTTTCGGCAAAGTATAGACCCTGGCCGAGACTCTTGAGCTCTATGAGAGTCTAAACTTGAACTTTCACTTTGATATACTTCTTTTTAACTCGAGGATGCGCCAGGATGGGTGCACATACACCACGTTCGTAATGAAATCATCTTATTTTTTTGCAATTTTAATACGGGCGTCGTACTTTTTATATTTAGGTTATCGATTTTTAATAATTCATGTACTACGTTATTATTTGTCTTTTTCGAATGTGAAGCATATAGATTTTGTTAATAACAGTCATTACGCAATAACGTTTATGCAAAGATGTCTAAATTTTATGTTATAACAACAATTATATAAATAAATCATTACTTTTTAATATTAAATGTCACGCGGTAGAACGAAATAACTTCATAATATATATTATACGTACAGTCGTTTATGTGTGTGTGTGTGTGTGTGTGTGTGTGTGTGTGTGTGTGTGTGTATTTATACTAGTGAAAAGTTAAAAATGTTTAATTCATAAAAATTGTATGTCGGTACAAATCCCAATGCATAAATCATGGGAACAATTTGCAGTAAAGTGTGAATTGTTTTGTTCTCAGAAATTTAAACCTTGAGCTCCAAAAAACGGGGTGAATTTTATGAAAATCGTCGTTGGGTTGGTAAATACGATTATATTATATATTCAGTTTGTAATACGACTGTACAAACAATACGTATTATTATGCAAATATTATCGCTTTTTGTTATATTACAAATGCGTTCCTTTTTTGTTATCTTTTGCAATGATTAAACGTATATATGGATCGAACGATAATGTTTTTATGCACACAGCGAACGCAAGAAACTTATAGATGGAAAATATCAACGTGAAAAATCGAAGATGTTTCTATAATAAAAAAGAATTTATATAGGTTATTATACGGATCAATAATTGACTTAGCGAGATAAATACATCGAGGAGACATAATGTTGTTACATATTCAAAGTCTTCATTTTGGATTACAATTTTTGTATAAAATTCTTTCCTTGGAAAGTGTAAAATGCAGTTCTATATAGTAAAATTATTCTATAACTCGATGGAACCTTGAAACTTATAACCTTTCGCTGCGTAAAGTGAAAAAGAACTTTCTTACTCAGTGAGCCCGAAAAATCGCACGGGATCGAAATTTCGGACTACCCCGTTTTAACATTGTTCGCGTAATAGATAACAAAGATGCGGTATAGATGTTATGTCATTTTTAAATTCAATTTTGAAGCGAAATGTGAATCGAGCATTTAGTTTTTCGTTAAAAGAGAAAATGTAAAATCATATTTTATGCATGTATATAGTTATATTTTAATTTGACACATAAAAGTGAATTTATATACTTTTAATGAGAAATTTTTGATTTCTTAATCCGACGAAGCAGATCTGCATATTCATCGAATAATCTCAATATTTCACATAAACTATTATTAAATGTTTAATTTCGTTTGAAGTAGTGTTACAAAAGTATAACACGTCTATAAAATTTTATAGCACAAGTAGGCAAAAATCTATTGAAAAAATAATATACAGAATTTGGTTTATATGTAAGGTTATTATGCAGGTTGTAGCCGTAACGAAGATTGACATTGACTATATCCAGGGTACACTTAAACATCTTTAAGCTATAAATTTAACATTGTATATTAAAAGATTGATTTATGGTTTAATAGAAATATAATAAAAGTATTTAATAATAAAGGGATTTGTAGTGGTTCGATAAGTAAAAACGTTCTGGGAATAAGTCCGATTTTGTTAAACATTAGTGATAACATCAGGAAATATAATAGTTGAAGTAATTAAATCTAAAGAAATTAAGTTAAAAGTTTCTACAAATTTCGATATAATTATATTGACCTAACGAAACACTGAAAAACTACGTATAGCTATAATGACATCTCCAATTCCCCAGATTTACACATACAATCTAATAAAAGTCGCAGTTTTCGTTATCCCGGTAGAATCGATTTTGCATACATGCATCCCATCGGCAATAAAGAAACTGATCCTCGTAGTTAACCGCGACACGTTTTTTTTTTCTTTTTCGATCGGATAGTCTTTAAAAAAGAAAGCTGTCTTGTAAATCGAAGGGGGCAGAAGACGGAGTTCCGAGATTAGAGGAGGTCGCGCGCCGTAGGTGTGACGAGGCAAGGGCGGCGGCGGCGGCGGCGGCAGCGGTGGCGGCAGCGTTTCGACTATAGCATAAATCAATACCGTCGAGCGCGCTAAAACTCACTGCAGCGGCCAAGATAATATCAATATCGATTTCGAGGATGGTCGGCAGCGCTTAACGCCTCGATGCTCGAGGTTGTCCAGATGGTATGGAGGATGGGATAGGGTTTCTTTTTCTTTCCTTCTTCTTTTTTTTTTATTACGTCGGAATAGATGGTGGTGAGTCTGTTAAGGGATAATGATTCTGATTTTTTCACGAGGGTTTCATTTATAGGGGAGTTATGGGTTGTTTATCTTCGTAAACACGTCATTTGAGATTGATGATTATTTTACGCATTTTAATCACTAATAACGATTTCTAATTATTGTTACTCCTATCTGTATATTGAAGTCTGCAAAGAATATAATTTTTTAATTGGACTTTTGATATTACAGTTGCGTAGAAAGATTACGTTAAATATATTTGGAAATGTTATTTTTTTTATTGCAGAAAATTTAAAAAATTTGATTTTTAAACACATTGTACACATGTGCAATGCAAAGTTTTGATTTCTTTAGATATACATACACTTAGTTATTCGAATTTTGCGATAATATGAATATCGATAGAAAAGGAATTACGATGGTATTAGAACAGATGGAAGAATTATTCCAATGAAGAGTTTGAAGAAAAAATTATATCATTTTATAAACGAAATTGAATATTTTCGGCTCGATTCAATGACTACATTGAAAAAAATTATCTAGCAATATTGAGAAATTGCAATACTTACTTAATAGGAAATTGATCACAGCTAGACTATACCACGATGGAAAATGTTACCTACAATATACAACGTAATATATTTTCTTTTATTTGTGGAAAATTATGCAATGCGGTATTACAATTTTCCTTATTATTTATATTTTACTTTATGTTGCAAATATTAACAATTTCTTTAATATTATATTTTATTTTACATACACTTAAAAACAGTACTTTAATCATCACAATATAACTTATTCAAGAAAGCTAATGATGTAGAACAAATACAATAAATAAATGTGTGTTATGTCAAAGAAAAATAATTATATAGTATATGTAGTGTCATTTAATAATTTTTGTACAACTATGTAGAAAATTTTATTACATTTCTCTCAAATATTTGAAATATTTCTCTTAAAATGACAAAGTGTGTGAATTACTTTTTGCACGTTATCGAAATTTTTGCTGTACGAAATTCTTTCTCGTACTTGCGGGTATTCTAGATGTAATTCACAATTTCACTTTTTTTTTATTTATTTAGTTAGCCAATTAAAAATCAATATTTGGGAATTAAATTAAATTTCTGATATTGTATTTGAAAAAGCCAATCTGTAAATATTACGATAATTATTAGGTATAGGTATGATGTTAAACGAGCGTTTCATCTATTTCAAGCAGAATAAAAACTATAATATCAGATGAAAGATTACATTCAATTAATGGTTTAGGGTTTTGTATATACGAATATGTATATATATACATGGTAAACTTTTTCGTAGTTCGTTAACATCTACCGAATGGAGAAATTTTTTTTAAGTGACAACAGTAAATTGTGTTTAGAGTGAAAAGAAATAATGGTTTGGATACCTAATTTGTAGAAATTACAGAGTAGAAGTGATTAAATCTATGCATGAGTTTGTCCAGCTTGTAGAATAAATAACGAAAAAATAAGTATTGTACGGATTCGAGTCGTGTTCTTTAATGTAGTTTGCTTGAAGACCAGACCGGATGACAAGCGACTTGCATAAGTGAATAATCAAAAAGACATTTGGAAAAGCAAACGTATAATCTCTTACCGAATCCCACTAGATGCGCAATATTAGAACTGACGAAATTTAGTCTAAAATCGAAATAGATACCGAGATCTTTCACGACATCCATTCTATTTAATTGGTCTGACGCAATTTCATAGTTCCAGTCTAAAAATGGAGAAGTCCGATAAAATAATATAATACTGCATTTAGAGATATTGAGAAGAAAACCTCTACATTTCCCAATCTGACAAGGCATAGTTTTTGGATTTTATTTATTATATATTGATTTAATTAACTTTAACGTAAGATTTAGGACAATGATTATTTTTCTACACTGTTATAATAACAAATTGTGAAGTAAAGCAATAATTACTACAGATAAAACATTTTCCAATTCGTGGTGTCAGATTAATTACTTTCACACGGCAGCATAAGGATTTTTACTGCAATGTTTTTCCGACGCTTTTATATTTATGGCCCGTTTAATAAAAGCTTCTGACATTCGAGATCAAATCGCTATGTGTAGTCCACAAAATTTATGTGATTCTTAAAAAACATTGATTTGAATAATTTTTAAATAATACAATTTTTTTTTATTCTGATTCTGGTAAAGTTATATGTACAGCTCTCAATTCTAAAGTATGTTTGATAACGTAATGCAATCGCGATACAAGAAATATTACAAAAAGATAACCATCAAGTTTGATAAAAAATATTGTTAATATTTATTGATTGTTATTGATCATAATACCATGCGAACCGTGCGTAATCAACAATTCTGGCGGATCATTCCTTTGAAAAAGATATCCAGAAATCTACAAATTTTGTATTCGTTTGATCGGTAAGGACACTTCCCTTTTCCGGTGTTGCATCAGCAAGGCGTGCGTATCGAGCGACGGGTGGAAGAGACAGAGGGACGAAAGGTAGATTTGTTTGATTGGCAGTATAGGAGCTCGGATAGAGGGATCTCGGCAGCAGCCTTGTGAAATTGGTAACCGACTCCCTAGCGTTTCTCTGCACGTCCTTTCTCTCTATATCTCTCTATACGTGTAAACGAACATGATTATTGTGGTCTTTGGCTGGTGCCCAGTTGTCGGACTCTAGCCAATTTTATTCCTCGAAATGCTGCGCAAATCAAAACAATGTTCTATATATATATCGCTATTTTATTTCCACGATTTGAGGTTGTATCGTAAGGTTTAATAGACCGGAGAGAGGTTTTGAGCGACTTTTTTTCGGTTGGTTTATCAATTACTTAGTCGTTGAGATTAACAGTTTCTTCTTTCCTTTTGTTTCTCGAAAAATGCTTTGCGCTTTATACTTTAATATTTTACTTCCAATCGTTTAAGGCGATTCTTCTATTACCAAGTAGATTCCGTTAAAATCAAGATCTCACTATTCTATATAGAAATCGAATTTTCCGGGTTATAGAAGAATCGTTTAATATCAAGTAGATATCCTGCTTAGCCCTATTTGAAACGAAAATCCTCCAGTTGCAAGAATACATTGTTACACAGATACAGATCATTAAAATAATTGAGTGATTGATTTTCAGTACATTGTTTTGAAATGATAATCGAAAATATTTCTTATTTATTGTATATCATCCTACATATGTATATAATATGTGTATCAAATCTATCTATTGAAAAATATCAAATATCCTTCATTAAGAGAAAAATGTATCATGCTACAAAAGCAATTTTATTTAAGGTAAAGTATGCGATATAAATCATCGAAAATACTCGCAAGCTTTGTATACTCGAAAAAGTATAATAAAGCTTTACGTTAAAGAGAAAGAGAGAGTGTATGAGAGAGAGAGAGAGAGAGAGAGAGAGAGAGAGAGAGAGAGAGAGAGAGAGAGAGAAGGACTAATCAGAATCTCGCGAGTCGAAAGTATAGTGAGGGTAACAAGGAAAAGGAAGGGCCAGGGGCGACTCTTTGTCTGTTTCGTCATCGTACGAAGGATTTTTGCGAGCTGCCCGGTAGTCAATAGCGAGTGATAAAAACATTTATTACCTCTGGCATATCTCCATTCAATAATCATAATCCGTTGTGAATATTTGTCGAGGCAGTGCATATACAAAGACAGACGCAAACTTCCCTCATCGGAATTCCCGCCTAGTTTTCAAATCGGAGGGTATACTCGTAAAAGAACGTAAAGAAAATTTATGCTACGCGGAGAATCGTCCGGCTCTTATAGAAGAATTGACGTCACTCGTGCATTACCGTGCGATTCATATTGGTGGCTGGAGGTATTGCGATCGATATTTTAGTTAGAGATTTCAATTGAGACTGGAAACCGAACGCATTTTTTTTCCGTATTCGGATTGATTAGGGAGATTTAATTGATCACTCAAATTTTAAAATTTATTATACATAGTTTGCAGCAACGTTCAAATATACCAGGTACAACGTTAAAATTAATTTCAGTGCTGGAGCGATAGGTAGCTTTTTTTTAACATTGTAATTCGAAATTGTTTATTTAATAAACAACTGATACTTAACGTTCTAATTAGTTAATTAGTTTGCAAATTCACCTAAGAAAGTTATTTGATTATTCTTTATTTAATAGCATTGAAACACAACGTTGAACAACGGTTAACAAATTAATAAATTCATTGATTAAAGCAATTATAATTCTTAAAGGTTGTATAATATCGTCAATTTATATTCTATTTGATTATCATGAAAATAAGCCGGGTTTAATTAAACGATCTCGACACGCCGCGGTATACGAATATCCTTATTAAAAGGAAAAAAGAGAATACAAAGGACTTGGAAAAATCTGTCGATCTTGACCTAGATTGACCGGTTCGAAAGGTCAAACTCTGCATTTGCGATTGGTTACTGTCCATTTTTCATTCGCCAGGCAATGAGGAATTTTTATGAAAACCCATTTCCAGGGAAATACACCGGACGCTCGAAGATTTTTAAAGGTCAGGGAGAGGGAATAACGGGAAAGGTAAATTTTCTTTGTCTTTATCGGATTGGTATTTTTTTTTTATCGAAAAATGTCGAGTGACAATTTTCGCTTTTCCTTTCTAATCTACTCCAATTCCTTGGCTTGGTTTATGCGTACGTATACTTTCCCCTATAATTTCTTATGGACTAAGGAAATAGTCTTCTTATGCGAAAAATACACGAGTTTCCGACGATCTATTTCTATACGTAGTTTTCGTCTGTAGGGTAAAGTAGGAAAATTATGATAAAATAAGAGTTTAGTTTTTTCTACTTACTCAGAATGCTGATGATAGGATTTACAATTTGCTTTCCTTTTCAAGTGATTGGTTAGCACTATTTATTATTTTAAAACTTGAGTTATAAATTGATAATAAAAAAAACTGCAGGTAACAACGCATTAAAAATTTCAATTTGTATAAATGAGAATAGTTCTACTAAAATTTATTCTTTTCAATACACTTTTTACGCACTTCTATATATGCAATAGAAGAAACATTTCAATTAAAACGAATATTTGTAGAGCCAAATAAATTTTACCTTTTTAACTATTTTTCGCCTATTAAAATATATGTATCCGACAACTGTTCCACTTGTGAGATAAAATTCGCAGATGCATTCAGAATTATACGATTTGAACGATTAATCAGTATCTCTAATAAACATTCGAACATCAATTTCCCTCTTGTGCTAGAAGTATATTCGTGAGCTTATATAATAATCGTAAAATAGTACTAATTGGTCACGTAGACAATCTCGATCAAGTTTTGCGGTGCAGTCATGATTCATCGAGTATTCGATCGATCAACTTCAGTTATATATATATAGGAGCATATCTTACGAAAAAAAAATCGTCAAAATTTTATATATATATATATAGTTTAATTTTCCATTTTATTTATTTTTAAGTGACAATCTTCATTATAGTGCTCGGTAGATAAAAGGAAAAAAAAATTTAGGTTACGTCATTTAGCCGAACAATTCGTTCCATTTTTCTTTTAAGATCCTACAAAAAATTATATTTTGTCCACGTATCATACATATCGTACATTATCTTATTTTGTTGTTTAGTTTACACTAGGAAAGTTACCTCCCTGCGATATAGACGTTGGATCGAATAATTTAGTATTTACATTATCATATTTTTATATATTAATTTATTTATTATTATTATTATTATTATTATTGTTGTTGTTCGTGGTGAAAAATATGTTTTGTATATAGAGGTTGTGTGTAAAACACAGCGTTTGAGTCGAGTCGAAGCAATGAGATATACCGTTTATCTGCGCGAATCGTGATTTAATGGAGAGACGGATCACGGGCTCATCGTTATTGATTTCGTCCGTTGTATTACCGTCGACACACACGAATATTTCCCCGACGTGAAGAATAGTTTTTCATCGATTTTGGCACGTCTCCAAATTAAATTCGGATTTTGAGCCATAATTTTGTGGCGTATAATTGGTTCTTTCTCGTGGCGTTTGCATATTACCGTGTGTTACTAATGACATTGGCGAAATGGCTATTCCTCACTCACACTCCTTAACATCGAAGGTACACGTGCACACACAGAGGCACACGCACATATCCGTACAGACAGATAGACGCACACACACACACACACACACACACACACACACACACACACACACACACACACACACACACACACATACATATATATATATATACGTACATATTACATCTATATTCCGTGATGCCGACGTTCTTATTTGTAGTTACATACCAAAGCTTCGAGGTCTTTTTATGCGGTAAACAATTTACAGTTGGGGAATCACACCTTGTCTCTTATTGTTTTCACACCTTTCTTTGCTACTTCCGTTAAAGCTTTCAGTCTTTGTACGTCCGGATACTTTCTCATCAACAACTTGAAAAGTGGTGTTCGCGTAAGAAAATTAATAATACGATCAAATTAAAAATGTTTTATTTATCAATTTTAATATTCTACGAACGTTGTAATCTTAGTAACGTTAATATTCCAACATAAATAATAGAACGGTGAAAAGGAAGTGGATAAAGTGGAAAATTCAATATGAAATATTTAACTTAGTAATTACTCAACCGATTTTTACAAACCCATAGGAGAAGGAATGCTCTACTCGTCGATAACTTCTTTAACCCCGTGTATATGAATTTACGTCGAGAAATATGGTCGTCTGAATCAAAAGGCAGAAATTCTTACTGTTATACACGTACACGCACGCACGCACATACACGTATATCCATGCAGACATACTCACACACGCAAAAATGTATATATTTGTTTTCTTGTATACGAAGAGACTGAACCTCTGCATCCTAAGACTCATTCCTTCCGAGTCAAAAACAAATATCTCAAAGTGTTAATTGCCTCGTAACCTTCAGTTCCAAGCATAGTGCATAAACGGTTCAACCATTTTGGTCATGAGGATGCGTCAGCGATTTCTTAGTGTGGTCTTGCGTGTATGTATATACATACATATGTACGTATACATCGCGGAACATAAAATATATATATATATATATACATATATATATGTATGTGTATGTGTGTATATACTCATCGCAAACTGTTCATTCAAGGGCACGATTTTTACAACTCATCAAGCTTATACGCTATGTATAGGAGTTAAGTTAAAAATAACTCGGATCCTAAAATACTTTAAAAATTGTACTGCGAGACTATAAAACTAGCAAGCCTATACGTCTCACATTATTCTCGCTAAATAGCAAAAATTTCCTATCTCTCTCGATTCTATCTTCTTATTAGGTATATTAATTCGTAAATTGTATATAATCGAACGGAATCTGTACAAGTTTCTAATTAAATTAATATAGAAGACCGTTTGCGGGTAAATGCACCACTTAATGATTTATTTAACTAGCGGTTTGATTAATCAACCATGACAAAAATAGAGAAAGTAGAACGAGTCCGAGGATAGGAATGGCTTTAAAGTACACATTCGCGAAACATAAATTTTTAGATAATCGTTGGAGAGAGAGATAAAACAAAAGGAAAAAGTGTAATCGTATAAAAATAAAGCTACTCGACGTTATTACATCTAAAATTCACCATATCCATCTTGATTTTGAGTCTTTCACGCTCGAGAGGATCCTCTCTATTCGTCCGTCGCCTTCACTTACTCGAGTACGGCTGCGGGCACAAAAGCGCAGTTCCACTTTTAGTAAGACGATAGATAATACCGTGTATTCACTTTTGATGTTGTTCAAGGTTTAGCTAATGATACACTTTTTATAATCTCGTTAATAGACAAATATATATGTATATTTCTTTTGGAAATCACTTTTCATTACCATCAAACGTTTCGCATTGAAACACACGTGACACTGTTACACCCGAAAGTTAGTAATGGGAAACGTAATATGAATTAACAAATTCGCACAAGAAATTACAAATATAATTTTGGACTTGGATAATTATCGAGTTACACGGTGAACAACAATTTATAAATATAGTTTTTCAATAACGGTAACCGGAAGATTGAGTCGAATTGATTTGTAGGTCTAAGGCAACGCTAAAATTGTCCGTTGAAATTTGCAAAATAATCTCTTAGGTGTATCTACATGTGTCAGCCTTCGAATTTTAAAACTTATCCTTCAGATCTACATAGTCAATTTACTCGTCAATCTTCACATTTTGATCGTACGAACATTAGTTTCCAAATACTGTATTCATAGTCATTGTTATTGACAAATTGATTGTTCAAAATAAACCGGAAAATTAATGTAGAAAAATGTTGAGCACGGTTAAACGTGTATACCGACTGCGATCATTGACGGATGCATTTACCCTGACGTGTGGACAGGACATTGTCACGTACATATCGATCCTTCGAAGAAGACACGCCTTAGCTCAAAAGCCCTTTCCCTTTAAATAAATTCCGAGAGAATCCGCGTCCACCAATCGGTTCTCTCGAAACTTATGTACACGTAACGTATTACGCTCGAAAGTTATACACGGAGCGAACTTAGCCGGCAGTGTGTATGTGTAATGCGTCATATCTCTGTGTACGTGTGTGTATAATGCACCTATATGTGTATGTATGTATATATATATATGCATGTACCTATATGTATGTATGTGTGTATGTATATGTGATGCTCGGAAAAAAAAACCGATTGATGCCGAATCAGGCTACGAAGGAGATAGCGTGGTACGCGCGTAAACTCTAAGGACTAGGTCCACAGTATGAGAACGAGTCCATAGGCTCGGTAAACTCGCGGGTCCGTCATTTGTAGACGCTCTGGAGAAACTCGCTCCGTTCGAAGCAACTCGAGGGCCAAAGCGTCCATAGTCAGGTCCGTCGGGACTGCTGCTGCTGCTGTTGTTGCTGCTGCTGCTGTTGCTGCTGTTGGTGCTGTTGGTGCTGTTGACTCGACGTCGTCGTCGTTGGTATCGTCATCGTCGTCGTCGTCGACGCCTGAGTTACGCTCGAACTACCACCATTCGAAAATATGAGTCTTCGATTAAACTCCCGCATCTCGTAGTTGTTGTTACCGTTGCTTTTCTCTCGATTTACGTGATGTTGAGCTGGTGGGGTTGATTCCTCCAGGATTAAGGCGCAATGACTGTTCGTGTCACTGTCCGCACCCCCGTCTTGTAAATTACCACCCAGGAGTGGATGTTTACTGTTCGTGCAGTCTTCCGGTTGGACGAACAATGAAGTTGTGCCTGCAAAAACACCATTTTTATCCATTTTAATATTATATAGCCAAGTTTGTGTTTCCGATTTTGGAAAACTCTGATACACCGAATAAGGATTGATATTTATTTTTTTTAATATACGTAATCATGATTTGAATGTAATTACCTCATATTAACATTTAATAGCAAATTAATTAATAACAAAATATATTTATAAACAAATATTTTTTTTTTTGCTTTTTCGTTGAATTCTTTGATTCTGGAAAATGTATAGGTTTATGCTAATTCGAAAGAAAAATGATAATGATTTTATCATGTATAAATGGATGAGGAAAACAGAAAGTGAAAAAAATAATCGTCGAATTTCAAATTATACTACAATAAAATGAGTAACTTCTTTTCAAAAACAAATATAAAACTGAATAAAATCACTTAAGAAATACTGTATATATAGATGAAGGAAACAGAAAGTGAAAAAAAAATATGAATAAAAAGTTTGTAGAAGAATATGCAATAAGAGACACTACTATTGAAAGATATAAGCCCATTGAAACAGTTTTTGATATGATAGATAATACAGCTAAAATAAATAGCACTAATATAAATAATAATGATGCACCTCCTGCACCTGGAAACAAGATAAAATAAACAAACACAGAATGACGTATGGGAAAATTAATTACCTAGGAGGAAATAAAGCAATACTTTATTTTTCTAGACAAATTTAAACCTATTTGATAGAAGAAATTTATTTTACTGCATTTCGTACATAATATTGAATTAAGGGCTATTCCGAAAAAAATTACTTATTTTAATGAAGGTTTTACTTGATTTCGCCTAAATATAAGTAGATAAATTTGAATTTGGTCAGACATGCACAAAGATATACGTTTGTTCTATTAATATTTTGTTTTTTCAACGATTTAAAAGTAAATAAAATATTTGTTTTTATTGGAAATACCACCTTATGTGACATCTTACTTGAAAATTTACTTATCTATCTTGAAAAGTTGTTTGCGCATTTTTTCGGTATATGTAGATCTTTCTTAAAGTTACACAAAATGTTCTTTAATTTGTTCAGAAAAAAGTTTTTTTCTTTATTACATTTTCGTACAATCTAAGCATCCAAAGTTTTTCTAACTACGTGACAAAATGGCTAAATTATGTATAGTAAAATATTTTCCTTGTTTCTAATAAGAATTAAAGTTTCTAAGCTTACGAAACTATAAAACGGTCAGTCGATATTCTATGTATATATCAGTGAAATCATAAAAGTTTAATTAAATATGACAAAGTATATTATTAGTACCTTAGGTACACAATACAAATGTCAAAAGATTTTTTCGCTTAATGTTACAAGGAGAAGTTTTTGTCTTCAGTACATAATAACTACATTGTCTTTGCATTAAGTATTTACGACGAAAAGTTAGCAAAGAGCTGTATACACAATGAACATTTTAAACGGTTAAACTAAAGGGAAAATTATACAGGTCTATTATTTTAACTTTAATAATAAGAAGAAAATTGTTACTGTGTAATATAACAGCGATAATTTATCCTTTTACTAGCGCATATAGAGTTAACCAAATATCAAGATTGGTACTTCGTGTTTAACGTACAATTAAATAATTTCTTTAATGTAAAAGCAAAATTAAAACGTTTCTCCCATTTAATGCGTTTTCAATATCCTTATATGTATAGTCATAATTCAACCTTAGGTTGTAAAAAAAGAAATCAATAAACTCGAAGAGATATTAACCACATCAATTGAAATAAAATCAAAATTTAATATAATTTATGGAAAAAAATGTTTTATGCATCATTATTATTTTTTTTCTTAATAACGTTATTTTAAATGTTCTGCTAAACGTGAGTAGCAAGTGTACATGTAAATTAAATGATATTTATTCAATCTCGGAATGCTAAATAGTTTATCACTGCATTAGATTTTATTGTCAATAAAGGCCAACGTCGATCTAAGGATTTTAATTTATTGACTATTACTGTGACGTCTATATAGGCGCCCACACCATTACATATATGACGTTGGGTATAACAAAATCATATTTTATTCAATTAACATACAATTTTATTTAAAAATCTCTTACATCTTCGTTACAACTAAATTATT
Source organism: Theocolax elegans (assembly GCA_026168455.1). Classification (NCBI taxonomy): domain Eukaryota; kingdom Metazoa; phylum Arthropoda; class Insecta; order Hymenoptera; family Cerocephalidae; genus Theocolax; species Theocolax elegans. Next base: position 44,259,907 of record CM047430.1, read on the forward strand.
AAGTATGCATCTCGAGGTACTAAAAGTCTAAAAATCTAATTTGAATTATACTGCTCGTCAGCATTAGATAATTGGATTAAAGTCTTGGCCAAGGTGTTACTCTATTGATTTATCTATAAATTATAAAAAAAATATTATTTGATTAAGGTAATTACACAAGTAGAAGCCTACATTTTTTTAAGAGTTTCTTTTATCTTTGCAATGTACAGGTAATTTTTTAAAAAATAACAATTGGAATATATGTGTGATTATTAACATTCTGGGTTGACAGTACAGAAAAATGCAAATATTAAGTTATAAGTATTCTCGCGGCTTATACACGATGTTGCATGTAATTGAAAAAAAACGAGCGCGCTACAGAACCGTCCTTGAATTAGAAATTGTGATAACGCTTCGAAAGATATATATACGTATATATGTATTTTCTAGTGTCGTAAAATGAAACCATGCAAATTTGGACAATATATATATATGCATGAATAAAGATTTGGTTTTGTTTGAAATAATTGCATTCAAGCTTTTCATATATATTTTAATTTTTAATATCGTTGTATAATATTGTTATATATTAATGCTATTTTAATATGTATTCTCTAGTTAGGTAGACGATTTTATAGTATTTATTATTAAAGATATATGATGAAAATATTGCCCTTATGATATTTGCTCATTTAATCTTTTGCAAAAGAGTTATGAAAATTTTCAGTTATCTATGATTATTTAAGTTTACTATGAAAATTTGATGCATAAATCATTAAATCTAAAGTTGGTACAATTAGATAATTTTTTTTATAACTTTTATCCCTTCTTTATACATTCATTTTCTACATTCGTACAAAACTGAATTTAAATCAAGCCTTAATTCAACGAATTTTTGGTCATTGTTTTCAACTGTAATCCATTTAGTTAATTATTGAAAAAGTGAAAAAGTGCGCTGTATTTCTACATTGGTAAGATATCTCGAATAAAAAAAAACAATAGAAGTCGATCAATCCCAAAAGGGTAAAAAAAAAGAAAAAGGGGTAACTTTCGTTGGAATTAGCGAGTCTTTGTAAAATAGAAGCAGACGATGCGATTAATGGGCTCGTGGAAAAGCAAAGCCTCGAAGGAAGGATGCGCCGGTCCGTTTCTATCTGATTGTTACTCTGAAACGTCGCGGTTATTGCCTGGCTTTGTGTCGCCCGCGGGCAAATGGATCCCGCGCGCGATTCGCCGAACTAGGCCAACCCGAAACGCGCGCGAGCTTGATTGCAAGCATCTCTTGGATATGCGTCTACTTGTCCTACCAACGAAGCAAAAGAAAGAATCGGATAGGGGAAAAAAAATAATTTCTTTTCGTCTACGGGATTAAATTGTTTGGTCTGGTTTTTTTTTAATCTCTGGGAAATTTCGTTGGCCCCGATTTTATTTCTTCGGATTTTCTCGTGATTCGGTTTGATTTTTAAGAAAATTTGTCTTTTCCACTTATGAATTCATTTATATATTTTGTTAATTTTTTATAATTCTAATATAATAAAATATTTGACCGACACGGTGGCGGAGTGGCGGAGACGCACCTCGGCCGGTCACGGAAGTTAAGCAGCACTGAGTGCGGTTCGCACTTGGATGGGTTTGGCTTTCGTGGCGGGTTAGGTGTTTTTTCACACTTCACAACGTGAGCGGGAGGTGTGAAACATTCGGTTTCGGTGTCAAGGCCTACGCAATGTGACTTTGACACCCAAAAAGAATGTTTCGAATACACCGGCCATCTCGGGTGAGGTTTTCCCTGCTTCACAGGTTTCCCTCATCCACGGGCATAACCCCGGGCGAATGCGAGATGGTGGGGTTTTAAGGGAGGGATAAAGCACCCACACATACGTGGTAGGTGGACACCGTTAAAGTCCCCAGGGGGATAAACGGTAGGAAGTGCCAGGAAAAAGAGAGCACAAATCAAGAATAAAAAAAAAAAAAAAAAAAAAAAAAATATAATAAAATATTTGTTTTAATTAATTAAAAAAATAACTGGCAGCACTTAATCTCTTTGTAATTTAGTAAAAATTCAGTTCGTAATTTTAGGAATATACGATTGCTGAGTGAGGTATAAATGACGTGTCGAAAATTATTAATTATGTCACTCTAGATTTTAAGGTTGAAGTGGAAATGTTCTTATTTTATGCTATATCTTTTCAATGAATAATATGCGATAGTTATATATAAATAAACAGATATTATTTTAAAGAATATCACAAATTGATATGACATCTGTGTCACTTTATATCTGAAAAAATTACGAGTTGTCACCAAATTTAAAAGATATTACTGTTTGTAATTTTTATTATACAATTCAATAATAAATAATTTATCGTAATATTTTAGATTAAAATTATTTTTAACTGTATGTAACGTTGAGACTCATTTGCTACAAATTAAAAAAAATGAAGCGGGCGTCACGTCTTGAACCCGAGACCCTTCGGATCCGAAGGCAATTATACGCTAACCACTCCGCTGGCCGCGTCGGTACCACAGAGCCCTAAGTGACGGGTGATCTGTTTGCCCGTAGATCCATCACGTTACAGATGCTTAGAAGAGATACTCGCAATAATTTGCTTTCCAACCAAATACATTTGATGTTTTTTTTAAAAACTTTATATCATGGTGTACGGAAATCACCTGTATCCAAACTATGTACGCACCATATATATAGTGGAGTGATAGGAGAGGAAAAACCGTACCGAAGTAAAAAAGATCGGTCGCTGGCACGTGGCCATGCGACAACACCGAGTTCACCGGGGTTATTGCTTTCATTGCTCGAATGGCTTCCTGAAAAGTGAGTGAGTGAGAAAGAGAGAGTTTTTATAAAACATCGGTAACCGCTTATTTTTCTTGAGCTTCTTTTTTAAATGACTAAATCAACATTTTCAGGGATAATAGGTTCTTTATTCCCTAGTCTTGGATTTTAAAGTTCAAGTTGCTTGATCTAATTTTTTACAAATCACATTTGCAAGAGACAGTTTATGTAATATATCAGTGTTATAATTCCAGTGTTTTTCGCTCAAATATCGGCGATTTCAGTTATGGAAACAATATTTGGTATGTTTACAGTCTTATAAATATATTTTCACCCTGATCATCTAAAAAGTCTACTTTATTAACCTCTACGAGTGGACTAAAATTGCATTTTATTCCTTCGATCACTTTGTTCCACATATAAAGACACATAAAGACTTATTTTTTTGTTTTGAACACTTAAATTAGCCTTTTTCTACAAATACAAAATTAAATTCATTATATTAAATTAAATATGTCAAAAAATTTAACAATACTGAAAAAATTTAGAAGGTTAGAGAAAAATTGATATTGCAAAAAGTGACTTTCCAAATGATCAGGAATGAAAAATTGTTCCCGTAGTATATACACTACGGGAGTACAAAACGGTTATTTCTTTTAATGAATTATTTGAACTTTAATCCCGGGAATAATTGCCTATTTTACTCCCTAAGTGCATAAATAACTATTATTAAATGATCAATATTTTAAATTAATAATTGTATTTATAGATACAAACAAAACTATCTTATTATTCCTATTGTGTACAAAGATAAAAAAATATATATATAATATTCCGAAAAATGCAGAAGTTACGTCACTATCGTCAAATCAACGTTACCAAAGTGAGAGACATTCAACGTTATATAATGAAATAATGAAAGAATCAATGAAATACTCGAGAGAAAAAAAAACCGTACATATACGTGACGGCACATTTCAAAGGATTAATAAATCCTGTCGGATTTAATGCGATTATAAAAGTTTATAGTCGAGATAACGGGTGACATGTAGTTTTAATAACATCATACTCTAACGCGATTGATCCAGAAATGCCTGTAGCAATCGAACGATTTAACGAACGTTTCAACCTTGTCTTTGGCGCGCGGATTAATTCACCTCTTTTCTTCGTTGCGTCTTTATGAAATTACCAATTCTACGTGTGAGTGTATATATATATCTATATATACTGGGCGTTTAACCGAAAATGTATATAGGTTCGAACGAATTCACTGAATCTACGTATTCCTGCATAAAGTATTATAGAAATTGATTTTGTTTGTGCAAATATATAGATGTATACATGGAAAAGGGTTATTTTCGTAAAACATTTCATTGATTTTGCAAAGATGCGTTCCATTGCGCAAAACGATGGACAAACACACTCACAGGTCCGTATGAGCAACGTTATGTTTACCCTGTCCATTTGGCAATTCGTCTCGCAATCCGCACAAGTGAATCTATTTAATTTCAATAAAAATGCACTTTTTTAGGTTGTAAGGTTGCCAAACGAGGCATTTCGATTAGTTACCGTCGCAAATGCGCGAACAATGGTTATATTATTTGTTTATTTTGAAAATATTGGTCTTCTCATTAAATAAGCGATGATTGCCTATTACATGTATGATTTACGATTATTGTACAATAATGAGCAGTAGATTTAAAAATCACTTCTTCTGAATATCTCTATATATATACTGTCCTGATTTTCGGATTGTATATATTTATCAGTATCTATTTATTGTACATAGTAATATATATTTGAATTTGACAATCCCTTTAATTATTATTTTAAAGAAGAATCAAATAAAAATGTAAAAGTTTAATCTATATTTTCCAAGCACAGCAATTTTTGCATTTTTGTATGCTAATTCGGCATTCTATTCTCAAAAATAATTAGTAGATTCAGCACTAAAAAAATAATTTGGAATTTCAATCAAAAATACAGTCTTAGCCCGGACTCGAACCGGAGAAACTCTAATCTTAATATTTAATCTTAATATTTGTTTACAAACAATTAATCTCGGTACAAAATCAGATTAAAATAAAATATATTCGGTTCCGAGAGTAGCCCCTTACTAAAAAGCGTTGATTATTGATTTTTTATACGTTTGGTAAGAGAATTCTCGGAAACGCGATCGAAGTTTAGTCCGAAATTTGGCAGATAGGCCAATTGTTTGTAAACAAAAGTGCGTTTTCTCGTACTTTTTCAAATACTATTATGTTTTTTAGCTTATATTTAAAATTATTTGTTTGACTTTCGTACGATGATGCTCTGATTAGTCTATATAATTAACCATATTTATTTAACTAAAATAATTTTTTCATTTGTTGACACGGTTGGTAAAAATTGACTTTGATACCCTCTTAATTAAAAGCATTTAAATGTAATTGGTTTTAAACGAGATTATTGGTTACAAATAACGTACAAATATGTAACTCTCGAATTTTATTCTAATTCATCAATAATTGAACGAAATAAAAAAACCGTGTAATACATTTGCAAGTTTATTTGATATTCGCGCAATAATGAAAAGCTTTATCATAACAATACAAGATTAATAATTTATTCTTAAATTTTTTTAAAATAAATATTTATTATTAATAATATGGTCTTTGAAATTATATTACAATTTACATCCCCTTTATATTTTTAGTAAGGGATTTTTTGTACACGCAATTGTATTTTAGTCTCAAATTTTGCACATCAATTAATCGTTTGTAAGCAAAGGTGTGTCTTCTTCCTCTTCATCAAATACTATCGTAATTTATAAGGTGAGAAGAATCAAAATTGACTTTGACATCCTCTTATACCGATGCACAAACAATATCGATTTTTCATTGTATGCAGGCAAGTTTTGTTTAATCGCATTTTTACGAATGTATACCTACATTATATGTAATACATAGTTTATTGGTACGTATTCATGGAATAAATGAAAAATTGTATTGTCAGTATTGTGGCTTCGCCAAGGGGATGGTATACCCGGTGGGCTACCGACCGAGTAAAAAAAGATAATCATTACAAATTTATTTAAAAAAATACGCAATTTTATGTAAAATTCGAGTACAGAACTGCACTAGATAATAAAATAATAAGTCATTCTACAAAGTTCCAGGTCAATTCGAGAAAGACACCCTAAAACATTCCTGCACCGAAAATTCACGGAAAGTCATACATTTCAGTGCAGAAATTTTTTAGGATGTCTTTATTCTATTGACCTGGAACTTTAAAGAATTACTTATTATTGAATGATCTATAGTGCTTGTGTATTCGAGTTTCGCATAAAATTGCATATTTTGGTTATAAAATGTAATAAATATCTTATTTTGCACGGTCGATAAGTGACTGGGTATGCCACCTCCTTAAAGAAATTGATTGAAATTGTATGTTCTCGTTAAAAGTAATATTAGAGTATTAAATAAATGTTAGAGCACACATACTCGTCTTAAATAAACATCTTACCAGTAGTGGCATGTGCAGTGACAATTGGCAGAGTCGTTCTCCTCCCAATATTCCCGTTGTTAATGGATATCTCCATGAGCTGTTGCTGTTGTTGTTGCTGTTGTTGTTGCTGCTGTCCACTGGGTGGTGGTTGGCTTTGACAGAAGGACTGAATGAACGGGACCGTCGGAGGTGGTGGTTCCCTAAGCAGCCTAATCTTCTGTATCATCTCCCTAATTTCGTAACGAAGTATTCCAAGGAAGCAGAACTTGGTGAACGCAATGACACAGAAGCCCAAAACGAAAAGGAGATCCGCCGTTTTCCTCAACCAGTGCATCAGCGGAACTTCGCAGCCCTGAATATGAGGTTCCGGACAGGGCTCGTTCGAGCTCGTATTATTCGTGCTAGTGGCGTTGTTACCCCCAAGATTGTTGACCGTGCTCGTGTTGCTGGCGTCGACGTTGAGGGTAGGGAGAATGGGCTCCGTTATCGAGTCCTTGTTCGACGAACAACAGGTTTGGGGCCAGTGCGAACCATAGTCCAATGGTCCCGTTACACCGCAGCACGAGAATTCACGTTGCAGTTGGTCCCACTGCTCGCTGAATCGCGTCTCCTTACCGTATTCCACCTGCAATTTGTTTTTCAATATTTACACCCAATGCGTATATAAAGTATTTTCCAATTAAAACTAACTAATTATTCGTATACATTTTTTATTTTTAATGCTGGTCACTCGATAATTGAGTCGTTCTGAATTCGGGGTACGACTGTTAAACTATGTGCATTACACTAAGTTCTCGTAAATCCGCCATTAAATTCCACAGTCTTATCTCGAGAGGGTAGAATTGTCGTACACGCTCTACAAAATGATAGGAATGTCGTAAGTTCGTGGAGATCATCTATAGAATTCACGAATGTTAGATAATTTTTGAATAATTAATCCCACCACTGTTAGTATTATCTATTCTTCACGAATAATTCAAATTCACATTACCAAATTGAATGGAACAAGCGCTTTATGGTTATGTTTCCAAAAATTCGAAAAACTATAGTCATAATTATTTATTTATACGCGATCATTAGGTTTAATAATAATCTACACATAAATTTGATGGATTCGTGTATGAAAGAATTATTCATTTCGAACATCTATCAGAACAATATACGTACAACTGAATAATACATTTTTCGTGTTTTAGTGCCTTTTAATTATATTGTCGATTAGAAATATTGCTTAGCGTAATTTTAATTTCAGATGTACAATCCACTAAGACATATAAGTTACATCCGATATCGCTCACGTTATAAAACTCGCGGTGAACATGCTTATTAAATAAACACATATTATACTTTCTAAATGTGAATTAGTGAATAATCACTAAAAATATAGTGATAAGTCAGTCACTAGCACAAATTAGTGAATTGTTACTAATTCAATTAGTCAAAATTTACTATTTTAATAGTGAATATTCACTAATTTCGTGACAGTGACAGACGTATCACTATTTCATTTTTAGAGAGTACTCTTCTTTTTAACGTTTTTATGAATATTTTATACTTAATTTTAACATTTAGTTAAAAATCGAAAAAGAATATTTTCTCACCACATTTTATAATTTATAAACATATGCAAATTCGTTCCTCGAATGATGATGGATTATGCGCGTTACGATAGCTATCATGGAATCTTTATTCAAATACGATCAATTAATCATTTGTTTAACTACGTAAACTGGATCAGCTGTCTATTTGTTCGAGGTAATTGCATCGATATCAATAGTTATACAACTAAACATCTCCATTGTAAACTCGCCATTTTTAGACTTCATTTTACAAAGTCACGAGTCGCACAACTTTGATGCTACGTTGTACGTTTTAGGTGTTATAGAAGGCGAATTCGAACATGAAACTTATTATCTACAATGTGCAATTGTTTGGGCTTTTTCCGAGAATTTTTTTTTATATTATAAAGCCTTGACTACTATTATAAAACTTGTTTTAATTCTAACAATACATCGACTCCGTCAGTAACAAACGAATATCTATATAGAATTTGTTTTAACCGTATTTAAACGACCATAGTATATAACATAAAAAAATCATTAAATCGTAAAAATATGATTGTAAAAAATTATTTATTTTTTGATAAATAAATATGTTTATCATTGTACTTCGTGGTATGTGTTAATTACTCGAGGTAATCGTGAAAATTTGAAAAAGTTCATTGGAATAAAAAGAATAGATTCCTCACGTACGATTAAGCCTAGTTAATCGCTCGTGAATAAGCTTTCGTTTATAAAACCACGAGTACACAATCAGTAGATTGAGTCCGCGTTCAACGAGACTTTCGCATTATATGCTTAACTGATAAGAATATTTTTTATCGATTACGAAGATATAACATTTTTTGCTCTTTCTATTTTATATATTTATAGAATAGATCGTATCGTCCGATTCAGACCTTGCCACATAATTATACTAATTTTATCGGGCTATACACATCTAAAGTGAAAATTAAAAAATTGTCGGATAAGTAATTTTTATACGGGCTATTTCAGGTCAACTGGTTGGATCAAAATTTTAAAACGCACCAAATTTTGGGTACAGACTGAAAATGTTATCCAGAAAACGGAAAAAAATATTTAGCTGATAAAAATAATTGGTTTAAAAATTATTTTAACCTCAAAAAGTAAGTTATTTCACGTTTTTTAGCAATAGCTGACTTTACATCTATTTATTTCAAAATTTTCAACTTTTATTTATAATTCATCCTTTCGGGTTAGAATTATTAATCTCAAGGTCGATGGCTTATAAAGTACAAGTTAACATTGATGTTTAAAATAAAGCGACCACGCCACAATCGAATTTTTTATTTAAAATTCTAAAAAAAAGTTTGAAGCAATACCTTTCTAATGATCTGTAGCTTATAATTGGCCTGTAAACCTGTCAAAAGTTATGGTACTTTAAAAAACTACTAAAAATTTGTAAAAATTTACATGTTCAATTCCATTTTCGATAATTAATCTTTTGTATTTAAGGATAAATTCTAGAGAAAATCAGTAATCAATGTTACATATAATGTTATATAGTAAAAGTTGATAGATTTTGAGATAAATAGATGTAAAGTCAGCTATTCCTAAAAAACGTGAAATAACCTACTTTTTGAGGTTAGAATAACTTTTAAACAAATGATTTTTAGTACCTAAAATTTTTTTCTATTATCTGGATAACATTTCCAGTTTGCACCCAAAATTTGGTACATTTTATAAATTCGATCCAACTAGTTGGCGTGAAACGGTCCATATACATTTATAACACGTTTCCAATTCAAATATAAAAAATAAATAGATACGGGATTTCACGTGATGGAAATTAAAATTTATTTTGTTTACACGCAACTAATACGTTAATACTGCGATGTATATTACGACATTAAGTATCAAGCTCTACTGCTTGTACTATATGTTTACTCGCTTTTACATTGTTTAGTATAGTGTGAAAAATTTATGTTGAACATTTACTCTTATTCAAACTGTTATATTAACAATAATCAATTATTAAATAACTTAATAAACAGTAAAATATTTTTTTAATAAATTTTATAATATAATTTAAATTCACTGACAATATCGAAATAATTAACAAATTTGGTAGGAATCGTGTAAACCACCTGACGGTTGTACATTGTCTTAAAACTTTGAAAATCCTTTAACGTTTCCTGAAAAAGTTTATAATCCATTGCATATATAGCATCACCTACTAAAATAGCGAAATAAATAAATATATATATAGCACATCACCCGACAATCGTGAAGTTAAACTAATTTTAATGACGCATGAATAAAGTAGTGTATGTCGCATTTGACAGGATTGCATTCGTCTGAATAATTCATTGAGCGTTATTACGAAGTCAACATCGTTCCTTAATTCGAGTCACCCTCTTATTCTCTCTATCTTTCTCTTCATTTAACCGGAATCGATTAAACTAAGTACAGTTTCATTATGTCTCTTGCTTTCTTTCTTTCTTTCATTCTTTCGTTCTTCCATTCATTCTTTTTTTCCCTTTGACTATACGAGCGAGAAAACTCGGAGAAGAAAGAAACCTTGGATAATTCGATAAAAGCGTTAATTCCGAATCATAAAGTCGAGGAAGTTCGTTTGTACATAAGAAGCTTTTCAAGAATACGATATATATAGAAAACCTAATCAGACGTTAGCGAAATTCGTTTAAATTATATGATTGTAACCAAATAAACGACGTTTCAACGATTTTAGACGTACATATGTATATGCCCGTGTGGGTGCGCGACCGTACACATACGTACATACACCGCAATTAACGAAGGTAAAGCCGGTGGGACCTTCGTGCATTATCGGAACGCATAATCATGCGTGACACCTGAGAGACACACGCGAACGTTTATTTACGCGAATTGTACTCGTACACATACGTACGTCTATAAACGTGTTTGTTTATACCCCCGGGGAGAGGGGGACGAAAAAAAATATCACCCACGATATTACGAACGATTTTAAAAATGTATAAAGACCTTAGTCATGTTTCTATCTTTGCAAATTATGTGGGAAAATAGTTCGATCCGACACGCGAATGTGGATTTTCTTTTTTACTTTATTTAATTTTGGACGACCGGGAGTGTATTTATAAATAACAAAAAACTTTCTATATAGATATATATTTATACATACATATATATATATATATATATATACAAGTAGAGACTGGCGAGTAAGCGTTTAATAAACATTTAACAGGGGACGTAGCGTTGCAAAGGAAAAAAAGTATATTTTTAATGCGTGCTATAGGTATTTTTCTATAAATATATACCGTTACGCGCAGGGTGAAATGTAGGTGCACGATAGGTAACGCTATTATACGAAGTGCAAAACAATGGGATGAAGTTTACTTTTGAAAGAAATCGATCTTAAGTCGTACACCGGGGTATATATATATTCTTGAATGGTTTGTCTCCGTGTAACGATTATCTTAAACAAAGATTATCCGAGAATAAACGTAAAGAGAACGTAATATAACCATATCTTACATTGCTGTAGTTTCATTCTTTACTTTAAGATAATCTTCGAAAATAAAACGATAGGGGTTAAGCTAAAATCCAGATATCGTACTTTGGTAAAAGTACTTAACTATTAGTTTAACTTTTCCCAACGGAATATAAGATTAATTATTAATGAGAACACCTGTACAGTTTATTAGTAAATAATACTTTTAGTGAGATCATAAAAGTGTCCATTAGACCACGAAATGTAAAATCTCGCACTCGATATATTTCATAGTTAATTCAAATTTTTATTCAATTGTGTATTCTTTTCGAACGGCTCTCTATCTCGATACAGTACGTGAATAATTTACCGTTGTAACATCAATTAAAATAAAGTTACAATAATAACAAAAAAAAAAGTTCACATTTTGCATATGTGCGTCTGAAGTATTATTATAAAATTCTTTTTCTCGTATACGACAATGAAACTTTTTATCATACTACGAGTATGAAATATGAGGGCACTGACGTAGAGTATATATAGCTAAACTTTCTCAAGTCTCTTTAGATTAGATATTTGTCGAAGCCCGCAGGCTTCGCCAACCTAGAAAAAAAAGAGTATCAAATCCATTCCAAACTTGGCGTGACGACGTCGTTCAAATATTTATTGTCCCCTTCCCCTAAGTAAATTTGATTAAGCCATTCATGTATATACAACGCAATTATTAATTGCTACATCGAAATTAAAAGCTTGAAAAAATAACGGTCAATTTGAGAACAATATCTAACGTGCTTGCGTGTACACGTATATATTTAACATTTAATTAGTATTCCGTTTAATGATACGGTTTCTAATAACATTTAATTCCTATAATTATAGCGTATGCTTATTGATCGATTTACCATATTTTCATTAGACGTATACTTTTATTTTAGAAACATGCCGTCCCGAGTTATTAGATGTGCTACTCGCTCTACCATTTCTGTACCTATATGAGAAATTGTTTCATTCAAAAGTCAAGTATAACTCTTAAGGGGATATCGGAGCCAAATTACAGGGATCTACATGTTTTAATTCAAAAGTTCAGTCGAAAATTTTGAATTAAAAAAAACATACGGATATAGCTTAAAACATAAGGGAGTGCTTGACGTTTCAATTTGTAAAGGAAAATAATAATATTATTATGAATAACTGACAAGGGAAGTACATGACCTCCGGGAAACGGATCTCATCCTAACTTTGGTATGTCTTTTATAATATAAAAATATGAAGAAAGCCAAGTTATCTCTTGCCAATGGCCACTTTTACGGAAGTTATTCGACATCCAATAATAATAGCAGTAAAAATTACTTCCAATTCGATCGTTTATAACTCGGAAACAAATAAAGATAATCAATCGAACCAAAAACCAGAAGAAAGTTGAGTTCAAGTAGATATGGTTTGAAAAAAAAGAAGCTCAAATTGCTTAATTTGAAGCAAAGTTATGAAGAAAATAAGAAATTGAAGATTATTAGGCCAAAAGAAACAATAAATTTTTCATATTAAATTTTGGTTAAAATTTCTTCAATTTTTTATTTTCTTAATAACTTTGCTTCAAATTAAGCAATTTGAGCTTCTTTTTTTTCTAACCATATCTACTTGAACTCAACTTTCTTCTGGTTTTTGGTTCGATTGATTATCTTTATTTGTTTCCGAGTTATAAGCGATCGAATTGGAAGTAATTTTTACTGCTATTATTATTGGATGTCGAATAACTTCCGTAACAGTGGCCATTGGCAAGAGATAACTTGGCTTTCTTCATATTTTTATATTATAAAAGACATACCAAAGTTAGGATGAGATCCGTTTCCCGGAGGTCATGTACTTCCCTTGTGAGTAAACAATTTTTGGTCGGTAATCATTAGTCAAAAAGGCGTAAATTTTCAACCCAAACATCCTAATTAAATTGTCGATTTCAAAATTTGAAAAAATTTGAGTATATTGTTCAAAACATGCCTCTGAGGGTCTGACGTTCAGGGTTTTTCATAAAATTCATTCTTTTGTTTAATAAAAAAAATAACAAATTACTATTTTCTAACTTGTTACGTACGTAACATCGACGCGCGGATCGGTGCGTGTGTGAGAACGGTGTAGGATGACCGAAACGCGAAATATCATGACGAATGCAACTACAATAAGAAATCGCGGACGGTGGCCTAGTGGTTATAGATCTCGTGACTGGAAACTCGCGGATCCTCGGTTCGAGTCCCGACGTCCGAACAATTTTTTATTCGGTCCTCTCCTATCACCTTCTCCATACGCAACAAACTTTGACACCCTATTAACGTGTACTTATAAAGAAATACGTAAAATTATATAATTGGTTTTGCAGTAATGCTGATTTGTTGATTCATTCGTATTGATTAAAATTAATGACTTTATCCGTTACGAAAATTTTAATTAATAAGTAGTTTGCTTTTATAGATACTAAGAATATAAATTATTAATTTAGAGTTTAACGAAATTGTTAATTTCGTGGAATTGGACGTATAATATATTTATAGTATATACTTGATAAAAATGACTGAATATTTTATTCGAATACACTAGAAACTCGATTATTTTAAGAGAATACTTAAAAGTCAGGAGTATGTACAGATATATAAATCAGAAAAAAGATAATGGGACGAAGTTACTTTAAGTTTTTTTGTAATCGTGAGAGTGTAAAATGAAATGAAGAAGTTTATTAATACAATAAAATTTTATGGTATAGAATTCGAAATTTAATTAATATAATTCAACAAAGGTGCAAATGTATTTTTTTTATAAATCCTACGAATACTAGCGCTACTGCAAAGTAACGTACATTGTAACGCTTTTGTAATCGGGTTAAAAAAAAAATTGCAAAAAATATCGTTATCGGTTTATAGTTCCATTTTTTCGAAGCTTAGTTTGAATAAAAAAACATCGAGTGAAAAATGAAAACTCTAAAAAGTTAATATTGTAATCGGGTGAATTTAGAGAAAAACTTATTGTATACGATATATTGAACGTACACTAAAAAAATAGATTTTTGATCTAAGTCTAATACTTTTTATAAATAAGCTTTTAAAAGAAAATCACTTGCTCCAATACGATTATTCTATAATTAAACGGGACCTTCTTTTATAAAACACGGAAAAGTGTAACTCAAAAAGATCAATATACTAAAATGAAATAAATTATTAAACAAATAAATCCGATAATTTTAATTCTACAGAAAATCGCATCAGATCAAGCAGATTTTTCTTTTAAGACAAATTCCGATTAGATAAAAAATGGAAAATTATAGCTAAAGGTGTAATATATATATATATATATATATATATATATATATATATATAGAGAGAGAGAGAGAGAGAGAGAGAGAGTAGTGAAAGTTACCTGTAATCTAAGCCTAAGACTGGGCCTGAGATCAGCGCGCATCCTCTCGAACCGGAAGACCCAAGCGACGCCGATAACAGCGTCGCCGAAGAGCAGCGCGAGTAGTAGTACCCAGTACGCGTTGAGAAGTTTGGCGCTAAGCCTCCTAGCTGCTATGCAACCAAGAAGTTGTACAAGCCCAAGCTGAACCGCAAGGGCAAAGTAAGCGTAGAGAGCGGTCGGATCGTAGGCCCTTGGTACACCTGGCACAAGATAACGACGTGGGTCGCCGGAGAAGAGGAGGGTACGGCTGACCGCCGCGGCGAAGCCAATTGCACTGCCCAGCAGGACTATGTTACACGCGTAGATCCACAGCCGGTAGTATCGCATTGCGATGCTACCCGACGCCGGACCCCCTCTACCCCCGGACGACTTGTACCACGTGCCTCCTGCCCCGCACGCCGACGCTTCAAACACATCGAATACGCGTTACACTTTACCTTTTACCTTTTACATTACTTTTTTTTTTAAATACACTATTTATAAAGATCCAGTTTTATATAGGTATACCGATATAGTACATCGGGGGAAAAATATATTTCTAATCACGCGCATTAACTTATCTGCTTCACCATATACTAATTCGATATTAACTTTTACAAATGAAAATTTAATCTTTCGGTGATATATAATGTAAGTTCACGTAAATTTATCGGTCTTTCCGAACTAAAATCTATATTTAAATTACAGAAGGCTCATTACATTATTCGTCTACTATATGTATGATTGATGAATAAACTAAGGTGTAAGATGTCCGAACGCTTACTGTGTAGTCCAAACTGGGGGATCGAGACCGAAACTCTTAAAATTGTTTGGAAAGACCGTGAATTGATGGTGGCAATTACACCAATCACAGTGAACAAAGAGCACAATCAGTCTACCCTAATTTAAAATTAAATTTTAGTTCGGAAATACCGGTAAATTCATATAAGCCATAGTCAACATTTATCATCCCTACCTTACCGACAAACGCGATAACTAGTAATACATTTACAAATAAAACAGTACATGAAAAAATAAGAGAAAAGGCAGACTCGTTTATCAATAATCTAACTATGTCCTGAATTTGAAACTGAAATATTATTGCGTTTGCGAGAAAAGCCATATCGAAAATGCGAACCTTACTTCAACGAAGTGGAAAGATTTAACATTTTTGGTAAGACTTTTGTGGAAAACGCAATAATATTTTAATCTGAAATTCAGCACACAGTTAGATTATCGATAAACGAAAGCACCTCTTCTCTTATTTTTTTGCATACTATTTTGTTTTTATTATAATTAATAAACAACAATTGAGTATGAAATTCCTTTAACTGTAAGTTGTTAAAAACTATCTATTTATTAATAAATTTCATATTTTTAACCTTAAAATATAAGTGACAAAGTACGTCATTGTTAAGAAGTATAATTTATCGTAAATATTTATTTTTCTCAGTGCATAATTGTATACCGATATTTGAAGGTGTTTGCGACAAATGAGTATGTAACTATTTTTATCTTTTATAGCATTAATAGTTGATACACATTATTTGATCACAAATACTCCCTTCTATCATCCCATTAATTTTTTAATAATCGATCAGCGTAAAGGAAGCTAATTTATATAATAAAACGCACACATACACGAAAGACATTCGGAAAAAAATTAACCCGTTCAACCGAATACTACAAAGTCTCTCGAGCCAACAAGTTTCGAATTTGTACACGTGGTTCTTGCTGTGGGATGAAATGAACTTGTTTTGAGATACTTTTGCGAATCTATAATCGATAGTCGTAAACTATGGGAGTTACTTTTTTTTACCTTGTGTGCAACTTAACGAATGATACATTTATTATAGGTAAAACGTTAAAAGGTAAGGTTAAAAGTTAAAAGGTTTTGAATTTTGAATATAAAGAAAATGTAGTTATGTCCACTGACTTATATCTTTAAAACATGATTACAACTTTTACCATTACGAAAATTTTTAATTGCAAAATTGTTGTACATAAAATATAGTTATATTTATATTTAAATTATTTACTGCATTCAAGTTGAAAAATCAAAGCAAAATTAATGGCTTGAATAATCATATAAGAGCACGTTTTCCTAATTCTATTAAATGAATTTACTAAAAAAAAATACTCGACATTAGAGACCAAGACATTCAGGTAGTAATGAAGGAAATTTAACAGATGTTGTCATAATCCATGCTTTATAGAGAAAAATTGATTATACACGTGAGTGGAGTTTGTGTGACCTATTTCCCTTTTTTTAGCTTTACTTCGCATTAAATCTCTCCTGAGCACTGAGGGGTCTATAAAACAGAGTTTCATAACGCCATTTCCGTCGCTATTCTACCAAAAAATAGGGACTTTTATTTTGCAAATAACCGGTGTACAGGTGGCTAAATAACTTTATACAAAAAAATAATGAAATTTTTAAATATTTCTGTTACGCGTAAATATAGTTTATGCGAGTATTTTAAATTTTAAATAATTATTCACTAAAAATATACTTTTATTATTATTATTACTTTAATTTTAATTTTTATAATTAAATTATATTTTATTTTTCACATCTGTCTAGTATTGATTACGATTGTCTTTTGATTCGCATAACTTATTCATATTATTTTTATTGATTGGTATGAATGAACAATTAAAAATATACTTTTCTTTATTCTCGATATACGATATTAATTATTAAACGTAATTTTTGTATTCATAATGTATTATAATAATTATACCTATATTATTCAGAGCGAAATTTATTTTTTTACATACCTTAGACATATATCCCTTGACTTTTGTTACATACAAAAAATGTAGAAACCGCGCGAATACATCAATATTTATTTACGCTATAAAATAAATTAGAATTTTTAAGTTGCTTTGCATAGTAATTAGTAGAGTATAATTGAAACTTTTAAAAATCACAAAATTATAAATTGCAAAGAGCATTATTGAAAATCAATAAAAAAAAATGTCGGCATGAAACTCTAGATTCAGGAAAATTTATTTTTAACAATGAAATTCAATTTAAATGAATTTGAAGAATAATCTATACATACGCAATATATACGATCGACAAGATCACGTATACAAATGAAACGTGACTCTCTAGCATTGTATATTATTTAATCTCGGTAAATTGAACAATTGTTTGTTTAGGTCATCCACACATTTTAGAAGTTCATGCGTTATTGACTGTAACATAATTTTTTAAACATATTTTATTCGGTATGAAGAATTTTTAGGCATGACCTTTTTTCGGGTACGAGAAAGGCAATTATATATGTGATTTATCGAGTTTCCTTTGTAAAGAATAGAATCGTGTTCCGCTTTAAAAACGGTATGTTTCTCCTTACTGTTTTCTTCTGCTACGATAAACCTGTCTTTTTTAACGTACAATCGGAGAAAACTAGTTCTTTCGCAGTGTTTTTAGTAATAACGCGAAACAACAATTGCACAGAATAAAACTATGCTTTCGAACTTAGTTTATCGGATTGTGTAACTAACCACACTATTTTCCGTGATTTAAAAATAATATCACGTTTAATTAAATTTTTGACGAGTAAATATTTTTGAAAAGAGCATATAATATATGAGATTTGTCGTTTTCAATAATTTCGATAGTGCAGTTATTTGCTTCATAATATAAAAATATTCAAAATTTCTTGATTGACACCTTCAATTAAATCAAGATATCACGGATTTAAAAGAATCTAAAATCATTTTATAAATAATGATATTGCTTTATTTTATGTGCTGCGTGACTCAAACGGTTAGGACTTTCAAATTAGATTTATCGGTTTTAGCAAATTATGGTCCAACATAAATAGAATTAGGAATCTAAAAATAGTATACATTCTACACGAAGAGAAAGTTTTTAGAAACAGCTGCAATACAGAAAATTAAATGACAACCGTTTACGTTAGAATTTGTTAAATTAGTTTACGAAATTGTATTCGATTAATTGTTTATATATGTTGTGCGTTACGCGTTATTCTGTATAATCAATCCGTTACTAACATTAAATATACTCTTCAGAATAACACGACTATTAACTTTATTGTTATAATTTTTACTAGAATATCCGTATAATGTTTGTCATAAACTGTATAGTTTTTTTTTCGATTTAGTCAGTCTGCTATTTTATTACTACAAACCTATATAGTAATTTTCAATGCAATATTTTTCTTCGGAATTAATAAAAGATATATATAAATTATTCAAATCCACATTTTAACCGTCAGCATAACGCAAAATACAAGATATATATACTTTAAAGTAACAAAATGTGTTTTCATTATACACCGTAGAATTATTATCATTGCCGTTTAAAACGTACGTTTAATAAGCACGAAGGAAACAGCAGATATACCAAGTTGGCGTGCACCCGATGACTCGTGGTTAGAACTCAGATGAATGGCACGAAACCTGGCAAACCAAACTTTTCCGGCAAACGACGTGTGCAGTATAATCGTGACCCGAAAAGGTTGTTTATCATCCGCGTGCTCGGATACACCGGCGTAATGTACCAGGCTGAGTATGTAAAAGTTGATTTATATCAAAGTTTAATTATCCTCTGTGATGTACACATTGTTAATTTTATTTACCCTCGTCTCTGCGTTTTGTTCTTTGATTAATGCACTCCGAATGTATTTTCTTGTTGCAACCTTTGTATTGACTTTTCCTGTTTTATTTATTGTACGATTGATATAGTTGTAACGCTGTCTGGTTTCTCGATCACAAGATTAACGAAATATCATCGGATAATTGCGAGTGAGTGTGATAAACGAATATTCAATTAATAGATGGATGACGAGTGAACCCTTATAGTAGGTTTGTACTTCGAGTAAAGCATACGTGAAATTGTACGTTACAAGCGTGCCAAAACCCGGTGAAACGATATCTCTCATCAGAGAGCGAAGCAGCCAGCTATACAACAGCATATTAATGGTTCGTAGACGGAAGTAAGTACGTGCAAGCACGTTGTACACGATCATACGTGATTGTATGTGCGGCACCAAAGTCTTATTAAGATTTATCGATCTCTCCAATTACCGTTGAAAATTATAGCTATTCTCGTATACACGCTTAAGGGGAGGCTAAAGCAACAATCACATATTTTACTTTATTAATAACTCTTGTTCAATTGATTAAGGTAAAAAATGAATAGCAGAGCACCGTACAGCTCAATTTAATCAACAGAATCGGTTAACTAAATATATTTTTTTCATAAACTTTGAAATACGAAGGCTTGTTTACGCGTTCAAATCTAACCTCAACATGACTGCTGCTTAGAAATTGTTAAATTACCTTATATTAATATAATTATTGTTTAAATGAACACCAGAGCGCTCTAGCTATCAGAATTACTTATATCGGTCTGTACAAAGCAGATATCAATTAGTTTTCCGTTTTTATAAAAACTTTAAAATACGAAGATAATCGGATAATTAAAAGGGGGTGGAACGGGGCTTAATCTCTCCTGAATAAGTTCAGGACGTGTTTGACACGACGTTTTAATACATTTTCTAAGCTAGGATAAAAAATGTTGATAAGCTTTACAATTATAATTGATAATACTCAATAGTATATTTGAAAAAGTACGAGATGACGCGTCTTCGTTTACAAGCGAATGATCGTTGCGAGAAAATTTCAGACCAAAATACAAACGTGTTTTCAATTAAATCCTTTACCAAAAAATGTTGGTCATGGTACATCCGCATTGTATATATATTTTTTAATACTATATTATATTTTATAAATTACATTTAAATTATTTGTTTAGCTCGGTCGACAAGGTAGGGAGAATGCACGTTGTCTTTGCCATCCCGTTATCGTTATCGATACCGAGGAAGAATAATAATTAATCAAAATGTATACGAAAATATTACCGAGAATAGTAAATTCCGTATTAAATATAAATAAAACTAAGTGGTACCGAATGTATCATCGATGTAACCGGTATCCCACGATTGAATTTCCATTTACATTGTCAAAATTTCGGTGGACGTATATATAGCTACACGAATCAAGATGAAAATATGAATCGACACGACCACAATAGTAATCAGGAAGATCGACGCCTGAATCGTATTAATTGAATATACATTTCTATATATATATACGTATATCGGTTACCAAAAACTGGATCAAAGCCAACGAATGATATTTAAAAAGTGATACGTATGTCTGCAGATGCAGGGATTAGAGATATATGTATAAATACCTGATCCACAAGTGCTGCTACGTCCGATGATTGCGACGTTTTTCCGTTCCGTCTTCTCACCGGCTCCAGCACTGTTGAGGTTGACGTTGTTGTTGTTGTAGCTCTCGTAGCCGGTGGTAGCGCGATCGAGCTCCGCGTGTTCCTGAATGTCGAGAAGGATTAGGAACGGCGGCTCGTTACTATTATTGTTCTCGGCTGTCTTCTGGCTATGCGTCAACTGCGGGGTGGCGGAACGTTGCAGCAGCATCACCGTCATACTATCAAGCCTCCCGTAGCTCGCGCTTCTTTCGGGTGTGGTGTATATGTATATATATATATATATATATTTTTTTTTTTTTATTGTATATATCTATAGTTTTTTTTTATAGTTAACGTTTTTTCTTTCTTTGTCCTCCTCTATTACAATTGGGTGTATTCGACCCTCTCTCTCTTCTGTAGTACACTTTTCCTTTTCCTTTTTTCCTATAGATTTTTCTTCGGGCGATTTCCTCTTGATTTTCGCTCCGGTGGACCGCCACTTCCGGACGATTGGTTATCGCTCAGCCCATACCCTGAAACACAGAGATTTCCACGTATTTATATAGATGTATCTTCTGTTGGTGGCAATTTTTTATTTTTATTTATTTATTTATTTATTTTTTTTCGTTTCAATTTGATGCGCTATTTTCGTGTACCGCATCGCATATCTGTAATCGAAATGTAGTATTACGCCTCATTTTTCTATCTACGGTAATATATATGACGGCGTGCTGTACTTTAGATTAAAAATAGATTTGCATTTGAGCGAAATCCGCGAAATATGGGTATATATTGTACGACAATTGGTTGCTTCGCTTCGAAATTGCTTTGACACCTAATAAATCTGGTGCGCCTTCGAAAAACTGGATCGAGGTTTATTTAGAATAAATCTAATAGATTTACTGTTACTTCCATTTTAAACTAGACCTCAGCTTAAATATTACGAGTTTTCTATCTAACTACGCTCAAAAAAGACATTTCTTCAAGCAAATGAATGATCCACGTAATTTTAGCAGACTTTAATAGGGTTTGAAAAAAACTTTACCAGATGTTCAATGGGATTTCATTAGGGACAAAGAAGATAATCTTCTATAAATCAATCTAAATGAATCAAATGCACATTTACTTACTGTCAAAAGAAAACAATTACGATGCTACAATCTAAATGTAATTCTTTAAATACAAGTTTATTTTTTTGTTCAGCACGATACGTTTTCACTTTAAGGTAAACCTTTTTTCTACTGCTTTTCAACTCATTTTTTTATTTATGGACAATGAAAGGTAAACCAAAATATTTAACATTTCTCATTCCCAACATAAATCAAGTAGATTTTTTAAAGAAAAAAATTCTGTTCGAGTTAAATTAATTCATAAAGATTTTAATTTATATAAATATACGCGTTTATTGTAATTAACTGACCATTTTTTGAATAAAATGTTTTTTTCAATAAATCGATAGAAATGGATTGTATAAAAATGGAATATTGTGCATCGATCTACAAATATTTTTTTCAGTGTAATGTATTATAATTAACGTTGTTCCTTTGAATTAATTCTATATTTTAATCAATACCTAGAGTAGAAGATTTGAACAAAATATAAAAATTTAAAAAGTCGTTAATCAAAGCTTGCACTTAATTGCGTTTGATGACATAAGAATTAAATATTTGTACGCGTTATCAAAATATATTTTAATTATAAATAACGTTAATTTTAGCAACTAATTATACCACTGTAACAATATTATTATACTGAATAATAATTTAATTATGAATACTTTCATTGAACCAAAAAGACAAAGGAAAGCTTATTCAATTCAGGATGCATCTTTCTTCCATTTAATGCATTATCGCGGAGTTACAAATGGCTCACTATTATCGCATTATGTGTTTACATTACGTATATTATCTCCGAGCATTTTTAAAATTTTTTTTTTATTTCATTTCCTTACTAACTAGACCACTATGCGATTAGTTACTTAGTTTTTTTTCAGCATATATGTAGTAACGCATTAGCAAATAATTTATGTAATACGTTCTAATAAATGAGGATAAGTGAATGATGATATATTTAACGTCGTCCTTCCTACTGTTTGGGTGATATATATTTCATTGTATCGTTTTGATATTCCATCTGTTACAACCATCTGCTGGTGACGTTTTGCAAAATTGCATATTACATATATGCTGCATTTTGGAAAGGGGTATATGTACACTATCTTTTGAAATGAATCTATTACGAGAAGAAATTACCTTGTACACTGCATAAGTAAAATATAATTTCTTACGCTTGAAATGTATTATATATATAGTAATAAAAACACCAGTATAAAATTAGACGACTTATTTTAATTTTTGTGGGTTATACCATAAAATATGATTCTGCTGTAAAGCGCATGGTTACTATTTTCATGTTTTATATCAACTCGATACTTTTAGACCTAAGAAACGTTAATACCTAATTTGTAGCGAAATTTCTACTGGGATATTTTTAATCTTAACTATCGTCATTATTTACGTAATGTTTTTTTAAGGTATAAGTTCACAAAATCTATTGCTTTGTAACGAAATAACGAAGTTTAAAAAAACAGTAGAAAGGAGACGGACATATATTGGCAACCATATATTTTACGTCGCTTGAAGAGTCACTTCGAGCCGATTCATCAGTCTGGAACAGCTTGCGAGATTAATGAATACGGGGTTAATTAATCCAGGAATGAGAGATAATTAATTTTATATCTATGCATTGATTTACCTAAAGGCAATATTTTATTCTATATGTATATTATAGGCATACTTTTTGTATCTGACAATTCAAATTCAATTAAAAAAGAAAAAATTATAATATAAATATCGATGTGGAATCCTATTTACCTTATGGTACTCCCCGTTATATTACAAATTTTTTTTAAATAATCGAGACTTTATAACGTATACATAATAAGCTATATTTTTTCATTACACTTAAATATGTATAAATTGATACGGTTTATTAAATTGATTGAATGTACGGTACAAATTTATTTTAGTTCAACGTAAATCAATAAAGCAAATTTACTCAATTTGTACGAAGGGAAAAAATGAAGAAAAGGCTTTATCAAAAGTAATGGAAAACACTTCGGTGTGAGAATCAAGCTGGACTTGAAAATATTGACGTGTCCTTATTTGAGATGCGCGTAATACACGAAAAGCTGTTATACAATTTTGACGTTGTGTTGGTGTAATGTATCGTTTCTAGAAAATATACAAGGTTTTACTGATGTTTTACGAGCTTTTTCTACTCCCACGCAAACGTTTTGAATTTCAGTAGTATTCGTGTGTATATACACGTCGGTTTCTCTAAACATTTATCGAATATTTGAAAATTACTGGTAAGGATAACGTTTATATATTTACATGATCTTAGGACTCAAAATATTTATTACGCAAAAAAACACTCTTTTTGAGGTACATTTTTGTGTAAAGATCTTTTATCGACTGATCTAAATAAACATCGTAAACAGTCACTTACATAATTTAATGATAAAAAATGGGAAATTTTTCGGAATCTCTCTTTTTATCTTTTCCAATTATTTCCTATTGTGAAAATTTCAAAGAAAACCATTAATCACAATCATCCATAAACTATATATCCTTTATTTTCTTTTACACAATATCTTTCAATACCGGATAATTGGACGACGTTGTAAAAGCAAACGACTTTTCGTACTTTAATCATAAGTTTATAATTTTAATTGATTCTTGGTTGCTTTTAATATATATGTGTGCATATTATATGCAGTTCTCTCGATTAGCAAGGTGGCGAATCTAAATTTCTATAACCCTTGTATAAGTCCTTGGTCTTTGGGATTTATACTGCACTTTCAAACATAATAGAATATTGACTAAATTATGCATAACGCAAAACACCAAGATCCCTGAATTCTATTTGCGTTTCAACTTACTTAGATTGCAGATCGTGAAGCATGCCAACGAAAATTGGGAAACCCTGTAATTCAAATGAGCGCGCACATATGATATACGAATTTAATTATTAACTTACTTATACATATGTATATGCGTATATATGCACATTTCTACTTTCATCAAAACGTAGAATTTTTTAACTAACCAAATATTAGTTATACGCGTGCTATCTATAAAGGTATTTATATATATATATTACGTATTTTATTACGCGTAAATAAAACCATTTTCAGTTTAATTAAATTTTTATAATAGATTGTACGTATACCTATATTGTTAAGCAAGAATAAATTGAGGAAATCATATAGCAGTAAATTATAGAGTGCAGCGATACGAGTTGTATAATAATTCGTAAGACAGACTATTTAATAAAGAGAACTGAAGCGTTAAAACTGCTGGTTTCTTTTAAATAAATTAAAAAAATCAACGATAACCGGGGCGGGGGGACTGTAAACAAAGCGTTGTACTTTGGAATATATCCTTTTTTTCTTAAATGTAGATGTATAAATGACTATTGTGATTTTATTGCGTTTAAGCGTACACTTTTTTTAATTGAAAAATGAAAAGTAAAATCTAGCAGTACCTTTAAAATTGTTAATTATCTTGAACTGTAAAACTTTATGTTTATCGGCAACCGACAGCCATGTTGAATTTTTTTTTCACTTGGTATACACGTAAAGTACATGTATTAATAAGCAGTATCTGTGATTTTTTTTCAGTAATATCGATTATGCCAAAGAATGTCAAAAATCAAAATATATGATTTTTTAATGACTTTAGGTCAGTAAAGGTACAATAAAATTCAATTAATGGTTATAATTGAAATTTCATTGAAATCTGATCTAATTTCCAAACTTAAAGGTATCTATTTTGAAATCAGCATTTACAATCGTTGTATTAAAGGATTTTCTTATACTGTGGAATAGTAGTAATTACAATTTTTGCATAAATTATTTCAAAGTGTTGGAAATATTGGAATACCATCAGAAACAACTTTATATTAGAAATAAGGGATAACTATCCTGGTCATTACAGATTTATTTTTTGGTATTATATGATTCCAATTACATGTATTGTGATGCAATATGGCAAATTTTTGGGCATGTGGCATGCAAAAATTTCTTTCCGCGTACCAAGTGAAAAACATAAATATGAGTACATTTGACAATAATCACCATATAACATAGCTGATGAGAACTAATTAACCGGTATTTTTTTCTGAATATTTATTTTTTGTTCTTCTAAATGCATTACAAAAGTACCATAGATAATTAAAATAAAATATACGCATATATATATAAACAAAAGGAACATTACCGTATACCTAAATAACAATTACAGTCCATCAATCTACGTAGCCATCTGTTGAAGGCACGTCTAATCCAATATTCCGGAAAAGAAAAGTTTCTACCCCTCCCCATAAATATAGATTACATATAAATATACAGCCGAAATAAATATAAGGCACGCGACAATAAAAAAAAAGGAAAGTATGCACTCTCGTGGACATGAAGAGGGTGAGTTGTGAATCCCGGAAAGCACATCATGAGCTTTTACGCCGAAGTAAAAGCCTCGACTCGGCGATGAAAGTTCGCTCGTAACAAAGCCGGACTTAGGCTCTTTAGCACATTCATAACCGCGTCAAGGGGAAACGAGGCATCTTCGTCTTTCTTGTTTTTCGCTTTTTCAACGTGTCTATATGTATACGTACTCACACGCACGCACAAACGTATACACCTACCTACCTACCTATCTACCCCTCTGTATAATGCTCCTCTTTTTTTTTGGTACAGTATAGCTTCACACCACTTTTGTTTCATTAGTGAGGCAGGGTCAACTTAAGCCCTCCCTTGAGAATTAAAAGTTTCTCGAAGGGGGTTACGAAAAATATGTCTAGAAGAAATTTTCCACGATGGTTTCAAAGGTATATTTTGTTATAAATGAAACTCGGCGATTACTTTATGTTATGGAGAGTGATTTATTAAATTAATTTTTTTCTCACCGTGTCGAGTGATCTTTTACATTTTAATAAATAGCCAATTTTAATCTAACTTTTTATTGTAAATGCAATTAGATACGCTACAAACACGGCTGACAGATAAAGAAAATGTATACGTTTGAACAGTTTAAAATAGTTAATTATTAAACGAAATTATCATTATTATTTGATATAAACAGTCATTCAAATAATTAAATTTCTCGATAATGTAAAATTACAATTCGTTGAATAATACAAATGCGTATTTCAGTTGAAATAAAATGATGCATTTTTTAAAGCTAATTCATCAACAGTTTAAATGTACGTATATAATTTAATTTTCATAATTGGTGTTTAAAAAAAATGATTACACTTTTAACATTACATTCGCATAATTTGGGCTAATTATTGCCAACGGCACGATCGGAACGTGTGTTACTTAAAATTTATTAACTTTCTCATTGGATTGTATTTCTCCGCATAGAAAATTACAAAAAGTAATTACATGTCTCGAGACTTAGAAAAATGCATAAGCACGCGATAACGAGTTCTTGGCATGCGGAAAAATGTACTTGCTGATTCTTACCATGTAGTTAGTGAAATATGGATTTATTATACTTGGTAAGTTGTTTTCGTTAAACTACTATTTGAAGGGACTATAAATTGTAACATTTGGTACGAGTGATATATCGCCATGCGTCTTATTATAAAGATGACTATATCGTATATACGTTATCCGTTGGAGATTTTAAATGTCGGGAAATGGAATAAAACATTTTAATTATCCTGAGAAATAAAACTGATATTTAATGAGTGAATTAAATTGTTTAACAATCTTTAAATAATATTACAATTATCGTGTTTAGAAACTTTGAATCGTGATACCATTTGATTTTAAAAACGTACATATAATAATAAACATAAAGATTGCGAGATATAAGTATATTCAAAAATACTGTAAAACAATATGACAGAAGTCTACTATTTAAAAGTAATCGAAATTATATTTTTAAAACGTGAAGATAAGAGATAAAGCATTTAGATAAAAAAAAAGATTAAATACCCTTATAAGATATGTACGTATAACCCTCATCAGTAAAAAAAAAGCAGGGAAAGAAAAGATTTGTATAAAACGAATCGTGTGTACAATTATAAAATCAGGTGCATAGTAATTAAACGACTTCTTAATGAGTCTGTACACGTTATACTCAGAGTTAGTTAAATTCGCATGAATAATAAGCACATTGTCAACGTGTGTACGTACCTATACAAGATCAATAATAATCAGTGATATATAATGAAATGCTCGATCCGATCTTGAATATTCGTAATTCGATATTTGTGTCTAATGCGGAAATGTGTTATAATGTTGACACGCGCTTACGGAAGTCTTAAAATTAATTTGTCGTGAATATCAAAATGATGAAAGGAGAGATATTGCACATAATCTCGACATTGGCCGTCAATCTGAACATCGAGTATCCCGCGCATGTTTCAACTCTGCGATGAATATATATCAAGTGCAATTCGTCATTGGTTATACTCGACGCATCTAAACACCAAATTTCTCGCCATCGAGTAGATATATCCTGTGAACGATATATACACTTATACATGCACACATATACATACATATACATATATGTAATATACGCGTCCAGCGAAATTTCGCGATACATAGATGTCAGGTGCAGGGCTTAATATTACCGAATTGAGGTAGACGTGAAATTGAATGTAAACATTAACTAAATCGTTAGTAAGATTTAGTCGAGTACATACTGAATTAATGTCAGTTTGCGAATTCGAGTTTGTTGTATTACGGTTAAATAAATCGCAAACGATCGTTATTGACCGCTCGTTATAAAAAAATAATAATAGGATGTGTCTACAATTTATTTGATGAAACTTTTAAAAGGTTGATTCTTTAATTACATAAATTAGACGTGCACAGTCGAATTCACTTACTGTATAATTGTATTAATATTATAATTGTATTATTATGATAATAATATTGTTACGGATTAGAATTACGTTAATTTTTGGTCTTTTTAAAAGTTCAAGTTTATTGATTTTTTTTAACGCAACAAATAAATCCCGTATTTTCAGCTACATTCGTTTCGTCTTTGTTTGGATAGTTATAGTTGCCATGCAAGAACATTCGGTAATGCACATCATAGGACTTCGAGATTATTATTTTAAATAAATATCTTTACAAAAAAAGTAAAAGTCTTTTCAATTTTCATTTCTCCTCGCGTATGGCTTGTTTTTGCGGTTGCAAATATAATAATATAAAGTTGCATATATGTAGCACATAAAATGGCTCTTTAGATACAGTGTGCGTAAAACGTGGTTGTTAAATGTGGCGTTGCAAAGTTAAAACCTTCTAAAGACTATTTTAATATAATGTACGTAAATATAGAACTTTTTGATACTAGTGTAAAAGCGTGTAAATTCGCTTCGCTCTGGCAATACTCGCACATGTTGAAAATTATTTTTCACACAAGTATCGAACAATATTTGGTGCAAATGCTTATTTTGGAAAATAAATAGTGCGTAATCGCATTTTACGTGCAGCAGATGATTTTCAACTCGTGCGACATTTATCGACCGAGCAAATAGCGAGTCGGTAACCAACTCGGTAAAACCTGCCTGATTATCAAGAAATTGGTGAATAATGAAAAGTGATAGCGTATCAATATCATATCAATGAAAAGTGATAGCAAATACTATTATCATCACACTGTATTAATTTTATTAATTATATTATTATTGTATTAACAAAATCCAAAAAAATATTATATTTTATGGTAAATATAACATTTTACTTTTACATTTTAAATTTCCTTGAATTTTACTATATTTTCTAGTAATTTTTTGTATTTTTATGCAATTTGATTAATAAAGACTATGATTATCGTTGATCCAACATTTTTCTCCGTGTATAACCGAAAATACTTATTTACAAATGATACGTATTTCATTCGTACGAATTCGTAACAAAAGTTAATTTTAAACAGCAGTAGTAAACAAAATGCTATGAAAAAAAAGTAAAACACGAAGCTGTGTTAAAATAATGTAATAATATACCCCGACAAGTCTCTCATTATTAACGGGTCGTCGGCATCGCAGGTCACGTATGACTCGTAAATTTTTTGTCTTCTACGCAGCTTATATTCTTTCTTAAACCGAGATAAAAGATTTCCTCGCGAGCTGTGCAGAAGAGAAATTTTATTTTTATCGGTTAACTATATTAAGAAATATCACGCGAGAAAAAGTAAATGGATGTCAAATTCGATATTACGCGAAGTGTCTAGTGAAAAAGCAAAACAGATTGATCGGTCTATATATATATATATATATATATAGGTATATAATTAAGAAGAACGCGTTAGACGTAATGATTGGACGCGCGAGATTTTTCAGTCGAAATAATTACTTAACACTTTGTATAAAAGCATCATTTTCCTCCCTGTTATTCCACGAGTTTTCTCTATCTCTCAACTTTAGTTTCATTATACACTCGGCTGAGTCTCTCCAGTCTTCTGGCAATTCGGGTTACGGTTACGACCACATTTATGTCATTTGTAAGTTTCCCTCGCGCGAAATGATTTTGCACGTCTTTTAACGTTCTAACTCCTTGAATTTTAACTGCCCCGAAGGATCCGTGGGATTAAATCCGCGAGACTGGAAAATTAATCGTTTGTTTACGTTAACTAAGTACTTGAATTTCGGTTACACTGATTTAATCGGGAACTTTGCAGATTTTATCTTTAGTTATATTCTCTTTATTATTCTTTTATATTTACGATATTATACCGCGTCGAGATTCGTTAGACCGATACCATTCTACTCGCTTACGGGTTCTTAAGTTCTAAGTTGTACAATTTACTTTCAATTTAGATACATCGTCTTCCGTTATTCCAATCAAATTAATTTAAGCATTATTTAGATTTTTCTTAAATTATCATTCTTGTACATTTTAAGCCGTTTATTGCAAGGATGTTATCGTATTTACGTAAATTTTATGCCTATAATATTAAACTCCACACAAGTCGATCATTGAGTAAAAAATTTTCAAGGCTGAAAATAGTGTTATTTTCGAGTTATTTATTTTAGTGTTGTATGAACAATATAATTGAGTGTATAAATATAAAATCCATAATTATTCTAATATAACTTATTTCAATCCTTGTAGCTTCATTATTACTTATTAGCATTGGATATTTATATATTTTTAACTTTTCTAATTAAAAAAAGTTATTAAACCAAGTTTACCGCGATAATATTATGTATCCAAGAATAATAAAATTCAAAGCTCCCCCCCGCCTCTCTGTCTCTCTCTCTCTCTCTCTCTCTCTCTCTCTCTCTCTCTCTCTCTCTCTCTCTCTCTTCAAGAAAGCAATATTATCAATTACTTTGAAAAATGAAGATATGATTTGTAATGTATCACAATTACATATACAAATGATATTTCGCTTGGTATTCGACTTCAATATATTAGATTAATGCATTAGCAAATGTCGTTTCACGTCTCTAAGGTATCAAATTTTTGATGATGGAAAAGTTTTTGTTTAAAAATAATTCCCACAATTTTTAATGAAAGTATTATCATGATAATTTAATAGTAATATCTCACGCAATCGAGTAAATATAAAATCCGTCAGACCTATTAATGTGTGATATTTTTGAAATATAATTAGGTTATATTTACGTACTGAAAATAAAAAAAAAACTAATGATGTTCATATTACACGCTTCCGAGATAATATGCATTCCCAAGAATTTTAACGTACAAGCCATGTTGATGTGTGCTTTATGATTGATGAGTCGTACATATAATTAATGATCGCTTTATTTTACATCATATAACTAACTTTTACAAATTTATCCTGATATTATTGAGACGCACTAAATTTCATAGTGTAATATACATTTTTATTTCACTTGGTTACAGTAATAAATAAATAATAACATCTGCAAAGTACATATATTGAATGAGAAAAAAAATTAATTTACATTTTTTGAATATAAAATAAAAATTAAAGTTATAATATATTAACAATAAGTGTTAAAATGTTCATTTTGTAGATCGTTTTTAAAAATAATATTAACCGATTCGAGAAATAAAGTATAAACTCAATAAATTTATTTGAATTGTATACACTTAAACAAAGTGAACTAAAATTAAACTTAATTTAACTCTTTGGAAAAAAGTAATTATTGTTAAATTAGTTAAAAACTTTATTTTACTAGTTGAAAACTTCTTCATTATTGCATCTCTAAAACTTTGCAGTTTTTAACGACTTGTCTAGCCTATAAGTACACTTATATTAAGGCATCAAAATTGATATCTTGTAGAGATAAACTTCAATTTTAAATACTCCTGCGTAATTTAGTTTGTTTTTTTCTTCTGCTCCAGTCAAATTTAATCAATTTTTTAAACTTACCCAAATTATCTATCAAATTCTCGATTTATTGTAAATCAAAATGGTTTTACTGTATTTTCGGTATAAGATATTCATTTAATATGTAAAATTGTTAGTACATGCTTATTTAAATTTGTAACTTCTTTTTCCATTTTATTAAGTAGATTTCTACTTAATTTAAATGTGAGCTTAAATAGTGAATTTATAAAAACATACATCAATATATTGTTGCACGTAAACTTAATGTAAGGTGAATCTTGTAAGAAAAATGTAAAAACGTATCCTGACCAATCGTGTTTAATCATTAAACTCGTAAAATTCGTCTTCGAAAAACAAAACCATAAAAAGTCGATCCACATAAGAAATATCTCGACAAACCATTAAAATTTATCATATTTGAAAGAATATCCGTAAGAATTTTCGTAAAAATCGTGGAGTCGAAAGGACGTATGCATAAAAATACGTATATAGCTGTTAGATCGAAGTATATATATATATGGAAGGAAATAAAAGGAAGCGTAATCGGTCACTCTCTTGTCTTCGAAAAATAGTAGTGCGCGAGCCGCGTTAAAATGAGTGATTGCTAGTCGTCAGGATGTACTATCCCTGGAGATAGCAAACAATGACCTCCTCCTCCTCATCTTCCTCTGTCCTCGGGATCTTTATTCTTGACTTTTCCTCCTTTTTCTTTCATCTCTTCATTTATTTCCCAGTCATAGTGTCCAACGTAGAAAGATAGAGAGACAGAGAAAGAGAAGGCGAAAGAGAAGGCGAAAGAGAAGGCGAATGGGAGTCTCTGATGGGTATTGGAATCTTAATTGACTAGAGTCAAGAAAAATGATTCTCGTAAAAGGACAGTATCTTATGTCGACATGTTAGAGAAGGGAGGCTTTTAATTTGTAAGACGCTTTTCTTTGTATATACAGGAAGTCGCTTCGTTAATACGACAATAGGGGATGCTTCCAATTGATTTTAGAATTGAGTGTAGATATCTTTTAAACTCCGAGTTTTTTTTCCCCAGAGACGGAAAATAATTTAATGGAAGTTGAAGATATTTTACATTATTATTTAACGATGTTAAATTTTGTACAATTTATTATTACTATGTAATTAGGCGTTGCATTGATGATTCTACATATTTAAAATCCGATAAAGAATGTTCGGATTTTGAAAATTATCTCGTCAACAAAGTGCATACATTTAAATTTAAAAATATAGAATAAACGAATTTACAACTTACGTTGATTGCTCAAGAGAGCCAATCTTATTTTCGAGTGGCTCTCTTGACACGAGAATGCCTCGGATATGAGATATTTTAAATTATAAAATATTTTAAAACTTATTATTATATTCCAATGGTATATACATCTTTTAGACACCTGAATATCAATGAATTAAGAGTTTTTATTTTCATTACACGGATAAATAAATCATATAATAATTAAACTTAAAATTATCTGGGACATTTTACTATAACTATATTAATTCCTTTCACGCTTCTCGTAAAATATTTTATGTTGATATTCACAACGAATAATAATTAAAAAATCATTTTTCAATTATAACACTCAATGAAGGACTTGAACGTGTTGTTAATAATTTTATACGAATAGTTTGTATTTTTCATTCGATTGATAACAATAAATTGTAGAATAAATAAACGGTACTACTTAATAAATAAATGTTAATAACTTAATTAATATTTAAGAGGGAAACGTATTCTCCTGATGTACAATCTGATGTTTTCGTTGGCGAAAGACATCGGGTTGAGAAACTCTTGAAATCCTCGGTGAGCCATAACGTAAGGAAGGTTAATTTCGCGTATATTAGTTCCCGTCGAGCGAGTTACGTTTATTATGCGGGTGAAAAATTTTACGGACTATTTTACGCCCTGGACGGGGTTATAAACCCGTTGCGCGCTCGAGACACACGCCGACATGGCTCGTTTCATCCTCCCCTGTGCGCATCGAGTTTTATGGAGAGTAGGGGACACTCTTCAAAGAAAACACCGATTCTCACCTACTGCACGAGCTAGTCGATTTCGATGTTATTTTGAAACCCGATTTTAACTGATTATTTTAAAGGTATAAATGGATGTAAATTTTATAACGATTTTATTTCGATTGGTATACGAGTACATAATAGTGTATGACATTTTTCAAGATTATTAATCATTTGATAGTTTATATACATAATTTTTGTGTACACATATCTGCAATTCCAAAAATCAAAACAAAGATTAATGCACGATAAATGTCGTTACTACATGAAAAACAATCCATAGTATATAATAGATTTATCGAAATACATTCCTTATATATACACGCAGTGGATTCTCGTAGAGAAAAAAGTCCGACATCTCAGCTGGAGACAAATACCAGGAAAACAAGTGCTAGACTGACTTTTTACGCGAAGGGGAGAGATCTCGAATGTTCGTGCACTGAGATTCGCTCGATTGACTGCACTTACGCTGTATAAGGAAGACCAACAAGATTAGATAAGACGTTTATTAATATCGTTTTTTTTCTTTAAGCTCCTCCTTTCGAATTTGTCGAACTGACGAACATTCCTTTTTCGTTCTTTCTTTTTTTTTGCGGTGGGTTGCAATTTCAGCGGATTCAGTAAATTGGATGTGTCCTCGCTTACTTTTATACGGGAGGTTTATCTTGATTCCTCGGGACGCCGCAAAAAATTTTGAATCTAAACGTTGATTTACTGTACAATATTATTGTAGTACCTGATTGGAATAATAATATATAGCTTTGAGCTGTTAATATTACAAATAATATACATATATGTTCGGATCATCGTAAAATGATATCAAATTAATATTATTACTGAAGGTTGCGGCTTTCGAGGACGGAAATGATGAAGTACTATATATCTACGGATATTTCAATTGAATTATTGTTAATATCGAATAACTATGTTTATTAAAAATTCAGTACTTGTAATTTATTTAAAACTTACTGCTAATGCAATGAATAATCGACTGCGGATAGATAATTTGATTGCCTTGATTTTCTTATAATTAATTTATTATTCAATAGTTTTTAACAAATTTAATCAAAATTAATGCGGTGCGTGTAATTTCTTGATTTATTATCGTATAATTATAATTATTACAAAAATACGTTGATGGAAATAGCTATATATAATGTACGGTATTGATGATAATAATCACCAATTTATACTAATTAATTAATAATTAGTTAATTAACTTAAATAGCTCGTTTATTTATTATAAGTATAAGCGTATCGATTTTTTAAAAGGAAAGGATAATTGTTTATGGATATATTCGAGTTAAGAAAGATAATAAAATAAATTCTATAGGTACATATTTGATTGCAAACACGAAATTATATGTATATGTTTTATCATTTCACGTGCTTATCTATGTTAACCTAAAATGTCAGTTTGACATAATAAGAGCAATCCACCAAGTTTTTATAATTTTTTAAATGATATACTTAATTTAAAGTATACGAATGACGCGTATATTTAAACTTTAAACATTGTTCACAAATTCAATATTGTACAAATAGAATTTACTAATTAATTGAAATTAATTTATTAGAAATTAGTATTATTTTGCGTTACGTTTGATGTGCAACGATAAGGTATAGTTTAATTTAAGTTCCCATTGCGTTAATAATATTGATTAATACAAAGTTCAGATTCTCTCGACATTCGTTAGATGACTGCAAGTGCGGTTTGTATCTAGCATTTGGAGTTTATTTTAATTATACACGTAAATGTACCGTGTTTCCAACTAATTAAAAACCATTGACATTTCGAAGCTGCAGTCGCATGATTACAATAATGCTTTATAAAAATTGTACCTGAGTCATAGCGTAATAACGTGGAGATTGCAATTAAATGATTCGCGAACTACTTTGTAGTAAATAAAATAAGTAGGATACGTGGAAAGTTGGTTACTCAAAAAGCCAAAGCTATCCGAAGTAACACAACTAAATTAAATTGAGAAAGAAAACGAAATCGAAAAGTATAAAGGAACGAGGTGACACTGAGAAGCCTCAAACGAATAAAATTGAATCGAGGTGATGTAAAACGAATTCGTATTAAATAAATTGGAGGTTTTTTATAAGCAAAACTCCGGGACGTTTATATTATAAAATAAATATAATGGCGCAATTAATTATAGAGTTAAAAACGATAATGAGTCGCGCGTCGTGGAGTACCGACGGTCTCGCGTTAATCGAGGAGCGCACGCGACACGAAGGACTACCTACGGTATTGCGCGTCGATCGTCTTCGATTCGCCAGGTGCTACATCGAGCATGTAATCGATGCACTGCGGGTAAGAGAATAATACGTGTATAGGTATATACACACTTGACTTAGTGACTTTCAGGGTCTTCGATCCGGCTTTGTCGAACTACTGATAGATCGAGAGAGTCACGGAGCAGACACTCGAGGTCTCTCGGTTATTTTTTTTTATTTCAGATATATTCAAACGACAAGAACCGCTCGGAGGATGCTGAGCTCGACCCTTCTTGAACTCATCCTCATTATATGCGATCGTTACTGCGCGAGTCCTGATCCTTCAGTCGATGGTGCTGGATCTAGTACCGTCCCTTCCAGTTTATTGTGCGTGCTCTTGTACGCGACTATCTATATAACTAAAGCTAACGCATTTTGCTAAACAAATTAGATTTAAACGATCACCGGTATATTTCGTCTAATTTTACTATTCGTTTTTTGTTACACACGAGTGCCGTAACGAATTACTTTATTCTACAGTCAGTCGTTCTTTGGGGACAAATTTTTAATTAAGGGACAAGCCAGTATTAAATTGAAAAAAAGCTTTTCAATATTAACAATTAATTAATTTTTTTCATAACAAATCTAACTTAAATCCACTTAAGCGAATAAAATTTTAATAAAAGTCTAAATGTTTATATAAAAAAATAATATAACTGCTTTATACATTTTTTAATTTTTTAATCAATTTGGTAATAATAAATTTTTTATAACAATGTTGATACAGTTTGTTCCGGTCAAGTAGACTAAAATTATATTTAAAAGTTATTGTTAAAATTTCAACCTATTCGATGAAATGGTTCCCGAGATATCCATTGTGTCCATTATGGAAAAAAATCAAAGTACTCGCAGTCTCATAATTAATTAATATAGTTTTGTTACGTATAAATTAGTCAAAAAATTTTAAATAAATGTTAATATAATATAATTTATTTAAAAAATTAAGAAATGTTTTCAATTGTTATGAAAAAAATTATTAATTGTTAATATTGAATAGCTTTTTTTTCAATTTTAACATTGACTGGTCCCCTTAAGACATCATTACTTCATTTGGGAACTATGTATCGCTAAACTCAAAATATCAATGCATTAAAAAATAATAACATTGGTAAGAAATACGAATCATAATTTTCTGTCATACATTTAATACTAAAAATTTCTTCTAATGCCGTTTTTTAATATATTAACAGTTTTGTACGAGCACGATGATAGATAATACTGAAACGAAAGTGAATGTTGTCTTGGTATTTTTAATTTACCACATTTATTTAACGAAAAATGTTTTTTAAACACTATTGACCTGATCGATAGCATAATTAATACAAGTGTAATAAATCATATGTACTCGTATTAAACC
The DNA here is from genome assembly GCA_026168455.1 of Theocolax elegans. Lineage (NCBI taxonomy): Eukaryota > Metazoa > Arthropoda > Insecta > Hymenoptera > Cerocephalidae > Theocolax > Theocolax elegans. Next base: position 44,297,862 of record CM047430.1, read on the forward strand.
TTATTAGTAAAAAAATGTCTCGGCGGATTCACTGGTTTAATTATTGTAACGTTATACATAATCGAAATGTGTCAGATTACTCAATTTAAAAGTTAAGAAATAAATTGATAATATTTCTTGAAATACAGGAATCGAGGAAAGTAATGTGTATAACTTGGATATACCGCTCCACAAACCAGAAGTTAAATTTCTCTTATATTATTGCTGCAGGCTATCGATAAAGCTACTGGCAAATTAAGTTGTGAAATTGAGTTGTGCTCAAATTTAATTAATTTTAACTTAATAACAACATTCTTTGGATAAATAAGATTCTCGACATCCTGTTCTAAATGGGCATTATTATAAATATACTCAGACTCACTTTGATAATTTGTTTACAAACAATTCTTATCGCATCAAAAATGTATAATCTCATTTATACAGTATATTCAATTATGATTGTAAAATAATATTATACAAGTGTACACATCTATAAATATTATAATAAAATTACTATATATTCTTTAGCAATGGAGTCAAAGATTGTCAGAATATAAAATAAGTAATTTATTATATGTTATTTATTAGACTATAAAGTATACCTCATATTTAATAGAACATTTGTCTCAGTGTATGAATCAAATATTGTAAAAGTTGATTATTAAATATGAAAACGTCTGACCCGACCTCGATATTTCAACGTTGTATTCCCGATTGTATTTGATATCGTATTGTCAACGAAATAACTGCAATAGATGTATTACCAAGCTATTAATGTGTAATAATACATCACAATTTATTTAATAAATACGCAAAAATTCGTATCTAATACATATACAATTGAATACTTGACATTCTTTGCTACACTCCAATATTTTATTATATAAAAAAAACCTTAGCATTTGATCAAGGTAAATTATTATTATAAGTTACATTTAAATCTAATATAAAATATATCCATTTATTTTATTTATTTTTAATTTTATAATAATGTATTATTCAGATATCATATATTTATTAGATAGAGCTTAGGTGTTATTATTTTATTGTTTACAATAATATTTCAATGTACTATTATTATTAGACATATTAAACTAATGTTAGATAATAAATTAGACAAACTGCTAGATAATAAATCAATTATAAACCTATACAAAGTAGCAAAATTGAAAGTATGTACGTATATGCACAATAGATCGTAGATATACGAAAGTTTAATAAAGGAAAATCAGATTTCGCAGTATACATATATTACAATTAGTTATTCATAAAGAAGAAAAAATATATGAAACCCCATTTAATCTTCTCCTTAATTAGCGTATTCTCATAATACCTAAAATACATGGTATTAAAAAACCGGGTCGGTTGAATTAAAAAAGGAATTTAATCTTCTCACGAAGTAGAACTCGAAAGAACACGTTGATCAAACAGCACGAAAAATATACAAAATTTATGCTCAAGTAGTATCAAACGTATGTAGTCGGACAACTATATAATGATGTTGCGTCTACACCAGCCGGTTTAGCTACGATTCTTATACCCCAGCATATACATTAGGGGAATTAAATAGAGAATTTTTAAGTAATCGCTATCAAGTTAGAAGATTATGCAAATACATGTGCTCTTGTATTTTAAGACTTTTCCATGTTTAGCGTAATACCTTTTTTTGTTACCTCTAAATAGTACAAAATGGTTGGCAAACGATATCTCCTACAATATTTAAATTAATACACTTATTTCGAAAAGATAACAAAGTCAATATATTAAAGAATAATACAAATATATGTTTAATTAGATGTTAATAACAGTTTTTTTTTTACTTTATAATTAGTAACGAATTAAAGATACATTTAATGTTTACTTATTTGGATTTTAAAGTAGATGCGTCAAAACAAATTTTTTATTACTTTTAAATTTAAACCTATTATCCAATAAAGAAGAAACCAAAAATTCTATTGTAATAACAAGTAATAATAATTATATGCTCTGCACAAGAACATTTTATTTTACGAATTTGCTAATGTACTATATATTTTTGTTTTCCCAATTTCCCCCAATTTCCCAAATAGCACAATTTTTTGAACAAAAAAAAATTCCGTTTACTTTTATTGGGTTTTTTATACCGTGTACTTATGTAAGTCATACTGTCCCAACCCTCGATATAATATTCGGTATCTCAAATTTGAGTACGCGTTGGTTTTTCTTTTTACCAGAATAATCTTAAACGACGTCATTGCCACAAAAGTATCGTACCGAGGTTTTTGTTTTATCAGATGTTCTTGTTATATTATATAGTTGTTATATACGCAATCAACTAAAACCGTAATTACACAATATTCTTAGTTGTCTGGGTCATCATGGATTTCTACTGCGCACAGTAAACAATTAAGAATGAACTTGAATACGCAAATCACATGGAAATAAAATCCTTTTTCCGCAAAAAGAGGTAATGCGATTTAAAATAAACCGATCCGTATATGTATATACATAAAAGAAAGGAGCGTGAAATAATCAATCTATTTAGCGATAGAACGGAGTACCGGTAATTGACTCTCTAAAAATGAATTAACCAAGTTGAGGAGAGAGTGTATAAGTTAAACGAAGCAACGAATTTTGAAAGCACAACACCCAAGTTCCATAGTCAACGGCATGACTCGACGACTCGAGAGTGATCCTGCGCGCATTATCTAGATGGACGAGCATCGTATATACCTAGCCATTCGATCGGTATGTGAGAAGGGATAATTTGAGAGTTCTTAACCGTGGGTGTGCCGGAATTTGGATTTAGATGGATTAAAGGTTAAATATATATATATATAATATAATATACATCATACATTTATACACGTCTCCGTGCGGTTCTACTCTTGTCACGGTCAGGAAACTTGGGTATTTCTAATAAACTCGGCCACCGACCGCACTTGGATTATTATACGGACACGTACAATCGAAAAGATAAACGTGGCGCGAGTGCTAATTGAAATGATTTATGAAAAGCTTTCCTCGTGGGCTTGATGAGAAAAATTACTTATTCTTTCGTTTTTAATTATTCCGACATTTATTGTCTTGGTTTGTATTTGTATAGCAATCAGCGAATGGCTTTGCAGATTTATGAGTAATTACTCCGATTAATCTTTTACTATATTTGTATACTCACCAACGTAAAACATCAGCTAGAATTAACTACTCTCTTATTATTATAATTATCTTGACCCGAAATACTTATTTCGCGACGTATAATTTCCATAACAAATAAATATTTTATTCAACGAATAACGGTAAACCATATTATTATTAATATTATATGCTGTTTAAAATAATAACTAACTATAATTTCGAATGCTTAATGTATTACTTGCATTAATTTGTAGTGACACGTGTATTTAAACGTAGCATTTATAAATAATCAAGTAACGTGGAATCATTGTGAGTATACACTTTCTTTCGCTGCCAGATTCAATTTTGGTATTGGAACAAGTTAAAAGCATCGTTCCCCAGACGCTTAGTATAATAATTAAGATTTTATCGAATGTAGCAAACTAGTTTTGCACGGCTCGATCGTTCTTTTTAATTGGGGCGAAAAAAAACGTGTACTCTCGTTTTCGAAAGAATTTCGAATAAGAACAAGTTGATATAACTAAATCGAGCAGATTTTTACTCAGAAAATAAAAATTCTCGTGTATACAGCTTGGAATTGCATCATTAATCTACGGTATTATTAATCGAGCTGTCTGATTTGTCGATTTTAAAATACGTTACCTAAAATTAGCTTCCATTAAGCTTAAATATAAAAATAAAACGTTATTGAATGATGGTTCGAGTTCAAGGAACAAAGGAAGTGTTAAAAAAATGTATGATTCTCGATTGTTGTTGATTGTTTAATGAAACGGCTTGACTTAAAATTCTTGCATATTTATTATCAATTTAAAAATTCTTTTCAATTCTAACGAACGTAACGCACGGTTCATATTATATAGTTATTTCCTTTTATATTGAAGATATTTATTTTTGTATATAATTGAGGAATAGAAATCAATAAATTAATGACAAATGAAAATAGAAGAAGCTGACTAATCTAATCATGGGAAAAGCAAACACCTTTTGCAAGAATATAAAAAAACAGATGAAAAAAGGTTTAAGCTTATGATTGCCTGATTAGTATAGATTTGTGGCATCTTACCCGGAGATGTCGCGGGTTCGATTCCCGCTCTTTGCCGATTGATACAGACACCAATAGGGAATGTATTTTTCACAATTACATAATAAAAACAACGATAACATAATAAAAAAAAGATTTAATTTTAGAAAACATATATATTTTTTTAATAAACTTTATATGTGCACATTATTAACATATTTTTAAAGCTATTATTTACTTATTTACTTGATTGAGTTTATCTTTCAAATGCATGCTTATCATCAATCGTTATAGCTTAAATATATAACATAAATAGTGTATTTAATATAAAACACAATATATTGACAATTTAATCAATTTTAAACTTCATTTTTAGATAAAAATAAGTACAAATATCTCTATTTAAACATCGATTCGAGTTCATTTAATGTTTCCTTCCAATTATTTAAAGAAAGTGATTTTAACAACCGTTGCTGATTCGGATAGTTATTTGAAAATGGAACGATGTCTATTAGTGTCAGCATATCGAGGCGAATATAAATAATAATTATAGACGTGGTTCAAGCGAACGTTAGTTATTCTGTACACAACAATATATCCAAAAATACTTAACAAACATATTTACTGAAACCATTGCGAATTCTTAAATAATTTTCGAGTAAAATACAAATACTCACGTTAAGATCGTAAATATTTATTAAATAAAAATAATGTAATCGTTAAATAAGAAATAGTAGTTTATGCAACTAGTGCGTAAAGGAGTCTTACGCACGTGTTGCACACAAAATTTTTTGCAATATTGTGTGCAGTATAATAGATTATTATTGTAGAATGATATAATAGATTTTTTTTATTTTACGCACTTGTATTGAAAATTGTCATTTTTCGCACTAAAAACGAATTTCACGCACAGTGTTGCAAAATGTATATTGTACAAATTCATAACGACATTCCTTACCAATGAGGCCGAGATATTTTTTTATAAACAAAAGAATAAATATTTGAAAAAGCCCTGAACGCTATGTCTTTAGTCATTTCTCAAATTTTTTCAGATTTTTAAACCTGTAATTTAATTCTGATTTTTGCGTTGGAAATTCACGCCTTTTTAGATCAATAATTACCGACTGAGAATTGTTTATTCAATTATTATTAACAAATTAATTTTTTTGTTAAAAAATCAAAACGTCATGCCCTCGCTTTTGTTTTAAACAACTTATATTAATATTTTCAGATTTTTAATTGAATATTTCCAAGATAATTCTTAGGTCGAAAGGTGTAGATCCCTGTCACTTGGGTCCGACATCCCGTTAAAGTAAATGTTTATTTAACATAATGATCTGAAAGCAACCCTCGTCACAAAACACAATACTGTACACCATGATAATTATCTAGGTATAACATCCAACACCAGCAATATTAAGAACCAATAAATTATTATATATAAAGTATAATATATATAGGTAGACTTATCAACAAAAACATTGAATCTCCTTTCTTGAGAAGGGGTCTTACTCAATGCCAAGAGAAGATCCTCAAGTTTCTTTTCACACAGCCAAACAACAACACAAAGAGATGTTTATCTCATAATGGAAATTAATTAACGACACGTCCAGCTCTTAGAGGACCCTACGAAAGAAGAGAGGGGATAGGTTTAATAAACCACTTCCTTACGAAGCACCACCACTACATGGCCCTCCTTTGTGTGTCGGCGCATCTATTTGTCTTTCTCTTTGCTCGATATTGGACTCGATTAAACCGGAAGTCCGTGCCAGAGCATAAATCTCGGACCGTGGCGGTGGAGAAACGAGAAAAAAAAGAGATACGGAGACCTGGAGGAGGGAAAAAAAGGACGGAGGAAATTTAATCTCTCTGTGGCTGCGCTTTTTAAGATTCGCCTTGGCGAATTTTATGAATAATTCTCAAGTACGCGCCGGATGAAACGCGTCGAGGCTATGCGCTTTTTCAACGACACGAATCACGTATACGTTTTTACACGCGATGCGACGGTGTCCAAGATCATTACGATTTTCCATTTCCCGTGGTAACTTCATTTAAGAAATAATTTCTATGGCAACGATCAATAGATGGTATTGAACGATGAAAGAGAATTTGTATGTACTGGATACGTCAAAACAAATGTTAGTCTTTCTATTCATACGGAATAATAAATACCGAATATAGTCCTTTATTTTTTGTATGGTTTTACAGTGCTATTATTATTTGTAGACATTTCTCCTGTATTTATTAATTTATAAACGGATCGCAGATGAAAATATTAAGTGGTCAACGAATTAATCTAAACAAAAATAACTTTATTCATTTTTTTATATAAATTTGAGTGACAATTTATTTACATTATTTAAATATTTATAAGAAATTAAAATATAAGTATTCGATTTTTCAAAGTGAGGTAATATATTTTTGCCGAGTTTTAAACATCGTATATGCAGAAAATTTATTCAAATATCTTACAGGGCAACTTTTTCAAGCATATTTTTGCAAGTTTTATTACCTAGCATGTATATCGTCTACATTTCTATATACTCATAAATATTCTACTCCATAAATCTTCCGTAATGAAGTTAAATTTTTCTTATTTCGGAGGATAATGTTTTCAAAAATTGTAGTGAAGTTATTTTAATTAATTCTTATTGATTGAGCATGGGACTGGTAACACGTATATTGATTAAAATTACTTTTCAACAATTTTTGGTAAATTAGAGATTTGTATTAAACTTTTTATTTATATTTCGTATTACGTAAAAATCGTATTTAGTTCGCGTTAACAATTTATTATGCAACAAAATATTTGCAATGATGTTTTTTTATAATTCAAACTGTTTCGTTTACGAAAAAAGTAACTGAATAGAAAAAAATCTGAGAAACTTTTTTTTTGCCGAATACGAAAACTTAGTAAAGTTCCTAAACTCACAAATTCTAACAGAACTACATTCACACAAACTTTGGACCAGATGTTTTCGACGACATTATCGAATATCTCTATTGGTTCCCCATTTCCTCGGTTTTTTTTTGTTATCAGACAATAAAAGAAAGTCAATATATATACACCAACGAAATCGTACGTTTAATCTGTTCGGTGGCTTTGTACACCGAAAATTTCCTATACCAAATAATCAAACGTCAATATTATTGACGGCTTTTAATATAAAGCTATCCATTCAAATGTTGTTATTAGCTAACCTTCTATATTGTACAATACGCATGAAATCAGCTATTAATAGAGAATAAATATAAATGTGTGTATATATACACGTTTTATTTACAAACGAATAAATACAAAAGTGTATATACATATACGTATATACTTTTTCACCATTGAATGTAGGTTAAATCAGGGACTCGGAGTGGCGTGAAAATGTCAGCTGTCGTACATAGACCACAAGTGATGCTCCGATTGGCTAATTTCGCGTCCTAGAAGCTCATAAACCAAACAAAATCAGAATATCTTGTTTTATAAGTCTTTTCATTTTGACGCTACGCAATCCGTATATATGCTCGTGTTATACATCACGCTTCGTTTCAAAAGCGTGGGAAGTTTGAATTACCGTTTACTTAAGTTTAGCTTCACTAGAATTTTATCGTCTAGACTGCAGATCGACATTTTTTAATTTTAACTTTAAACATTAGCAAATAATTTTTACTCGCGTACAGCACATTGTTTTCAACGAATGTTGTGTATTAGAAATATTGTCGAAGCTCATTTTATGTACGTGTACGTATTGTAACGCATGAAAAAAAATTGGACGATGGGATTCGAAGACACAGACCTTGAATTACGAATCTCGTACTCTTAGATTACTCGAGGCGTCTTATCGGTCGCTCTATCCTTCTCATACTTCCAAAATCGCGCGGCGATATATACGTGGCAGCACTATTTACTAATATAGTATATATTCCACGTATATATATATATATATATATATATAACTGATTGTGTATTTACCTTATGAATAATTAATGAGCGATAGCGACTAAGTTTTATTGAGATCCACGCGAATTCTTTATTCATGAGGGGGACGTATAGGAGGTTTTAGACCATTGTGTTGTCCGAATAGCGCGATCGCGCGCTCTCCCTCAAAATGTAAGCAGCCGTTCTCGCGGCACGAGAATTCCAGATCGTAAAATCGTCCGAGGTCAAATTTAAAGATGCGACCCCGTAATCGACGTTCTCTATCGCTCGTAAACATCCGCATTTCAGTTGCCTGCATTACCGACTCCGGTATTGACCGAGCACAATGGCGCCGTATAGCTGATCAAAGTCAGCCTCGTCTTTATTGTCCGTATCTAATCTACAGCTTAGTGTACACGGCCTCTGGCTTCTCTCGAGCTATGATTATGCTGATTTATCGAGGATCTCGATGGTAAACAATACTAATCGATGTAACCAGTTGATTAAATTATATTTTACTCCCAGTTTTACCGCACTGTGATGAACCACTCTGCTTGTACCCTGTGTACCAATACATCTTGAGCATTACATTTATTACTTTTTTATTATATAGTTACCCGCAGTGATTATTCAGATTAAACGAACCTATTCGCTCTCTACTCGTGTAGCATATACGCCCATTGATTTGGTCCAAACTTTTTGAATATTCCCAAAACGGTGTATTATATACGGGGTTCTTGTTAGATAATTTAAAAAAACGTTGCGCACACGGTGTACGTATGGAAGGCTGACCAAATACTGATCGCATTCACTGTATATTGTGAAGTCTTAATTATGAAAATGTGAATAAGAGTAAAAATGTAGAAAATTCTATTTTTAAGCAATTTGAAGAGTAGACGTACATTATTACCTGAAATAAAGCACGTTATAATTACTATACTAGGCCAATGTTGCAAAGTCACGTAGCTACTCTGAATTTTCATTAACTTCATCAATTTCTACACCGAGAGGAAATAATAAAAATTACCCTTATAGTTACGGTAACTACAAAATTTTTTGACTGTTATAATCTTTTTTTTTATTTATATTTGACTATTATTATTACTTTCGTTGTGTAAATTATATTTTTTTCATTATTGAATTTAAAAGCGTTAGCTATATAGAACTAAAATTAACATTTAAAATTCAGCTATTTAGATAAATAATTAATGATAATAAAACTTATATCAAATTCACGATATTTCGCGATGTCTATAGATTCGGAATCAGCCTCATTAGGCAATCTTTTATCATCGTCGAATTAACTAAACTTAAAGAAAATGAGAGAAATTACTTGTAGATTTAATATTTTTTTCAACCCGACGGTCTGAAAAGTGCACTTTATTGATCCCTCCACAGGGAGTAAAGATTTATTTTATTCCCTAGGGACGTAATAAGTACTTTAATGCCCGGTAAATTTACTTTATTCTCTCTAAATTCACTTTGTTGCACACTTTTACTATACTCTCTGTAAATTTCATTTCTTCTCGAAAAAATTTCTACTTTATGGTCAGGGTGAAAAGTCTTATATACACCTCGGAAGTAATTAGTAATTTTTCCCCAGCGCGATTTTGTGCCCGCGGTAATAAAGACCAATTTTCCTCCGTTGGCGCATAAATAACCTTCAAAAGTAAAATTCTTTAATACAGTATTTATCACTTTTCTTTTTGTACGATTGTAGCATTTATGTTTCTATACGTAACATTCTTATTATATAGTTAGAATATAATTCACGCGTAAAATTTCTTTGTAACAATAGTAATACATTGATTCTTAGCATGTAAATCGGTAAATATCGATCGTAAAGTCGTATAGAATCAAAAAAAAAAGAAACAACGATTTTTGCGGCGCAACGTTACAAATCACCGTGGTTAAAAGTAAAAAAGAAAACTCGTAAAGAAGAAACACATTGAAGGAGAGAGCGTTGAAATGAAGCACATCCGTTATCAGCGAACGAGCGTATAACGAGGAAAAAATTCGGACGACATATCTTTATTAGATATCTAAAGCTACGTTTGCCGAAAATGACGTGGTTGAACTTTGTCCGAGCACGAGCACCACAGTTTCTGTTATTCTCATGAGAATGGTAAAGTGTGTCACATCTACATAACACAACATGTACACGTGGATACGTAGCTCTCAGTCTACCGGTTCTACCAAATGCAAGGGTTAAATGCCCAAAACAATTACCTCATTCTGCACGTAACGTCCTTTTATTATGCTCTCCAGCAGAATTTGAGCATATTTATTAAATCTCGCTTCTTATCGGGTGATTTATATTTTACCGAGACAATAACATTTCGACCGTATTAATAACTATATTTTTTCATTTATTTTGCATATTTTTAATTCTCGTTTTTAGCATTTTTTTTTAATTTTTGTACAAATCTATTTATAAATGCGTGGATAATAGTCAGCGATAATAAATTATTTTAATGATAATTTAATCGAATAATGCAAACGTTATTATTCTTAATTTACCGGTGTGCTTTATAACGATTTATCTTAATACGCGTTCTTGATGGAATGAGATATTAAAAAATTAGTATATCACTATAATTTTTTAATAGTTTCAATACTTTTTATCTCTAATAAGCGATGCAGATTTTTGGGTAGCCGTAAAGCTCGATTTCAAAACAATCGTTGCGTCAAAAACTGATTATTTGTTATTTATAATTACTTATTTCGAAAAAAGATCACTGTCTAAGCATCCTCATTATTTAGGCATCATGTAAAAATTTTTGAGTATAAATTTTTTTACAATTTTCGATTTTTTAAAGGTATTATGTCTCTGTAACTTCGGATAATTTGCAAGATTTATTACTGATTCGGTATTAAAATAATAATTCAATGGAAGTTTTTATAGGTGGAGATTTGACTGATTTAGAACAGATTTATCAGGTACTCCATGTTATAAGCTCTAACAAATCGAGAATACCATCCAGTAACGTAACATTCACTTTATGCTAGTCCCTTCCCTTTAAAACATTTTAAATACCTTTTGTACCCGCACTAAATTCATACTGAAAATTTATGAAACTATAAAGTGGATTAGAGTTAGGTAGGTATAAACGATGTTATAAGTTAACTCAATGCTCAGTGTATGCGACCATAAATTACTGGAACACCAACTTCGTGATATATGAATTTTGATCAGGTTTTCGGTTTGCAATTCGCTTCGAGAATCCCCGTGTATATGAAAATCTTTAATTCACTTTGAATTTTATTTGGTACTCAGATTTATTACGTGTTTACGTAAACGTTGTCACAAAATCACGTGCTACGCGTGTGCGCGCACGCGGTACAATGTAATTATAATTAATTAACGCGGAGAAGAATAAAGTGGAAAATACTATTTTATAAGTGTGCTCGTCACTCACCAGCGACCAAACCGACCAACCTTGCGTATGAGGGATGCTATGCGTGTAACACGTGTGTATACACGCGTGATGACTTATTTAGTTTTATTATATTTATGCAGTTATTTTTATACTTCAAAACGTTCTTGCATTTATATCCTCATTTTTCACGATTGTGGCACTTTTCCTTCGTGTTTAATAAAAGTAATTGAAATTACGAAATAAAACGTTTTCACTTTTTTTTGAAACTTTATATAATGTTGAATTAGAAAGAAACGAAAAATCTTAAAAGTAATATTTATGAAAATTTAAAATATAAATTAAGAAAAATGAAATTATAGAGAAACGTATAGCCGGTCGACATCGATTTGACGTCGCTTTCCATCTGCGACAGGCGTCTAAGGAAGGCCTCTAGCTCTTTACTGAGGGGACCAAGCTAGAGGGTCCTGGTCAAAGCTCCACTATCTAATTCTACTTTTTAAATTTTTTTTAAATTTTTGTAAAGACTTACTCTGAGACTTTTACCAACTATAGTGGACGAAGAGTAAAGACTAGCTTAATAAAGCACATCGGCTCGTAAAGCCCGATAAATTCTATATATATATACATATGCTGAACATAAATCAGTTCTAGCGTGCATTAGCAGGCGCAATGCAATTAAAAGTAAAGGATAACAAAATTCTTTGGATAAAAAAATTATATTTATATATCAATGACTAAAATAACGTTCAATCTTTCATCAATAATTCCTATCGGATGCATTATACACATAACTGTACACAACGATAACGCGAAAAATTATCAACCAATAAAACTTGAATGTATAAGAGGGGAAGGGAGGACGGGAAAATATATAAGAAGTAAAATGTAAAATTACCATCAATATTTTTGCGTACTAATTTATACTGATTTTATTCGGTCTGAATCTTGTATGGGAAAGAATACGCAATAGGCCTATAAAAGCAAATGCCTGATTTTATCGTACAAGGCAAACGTATTTCGAATGGCGCACGCATTTCTCATTGTCGAAATAGTTGGGTTCTGTTTCCTTACCGCGAAAAACGAGTAGGGGTGGCCGATGAACCGTTCCGATAACGCTATATGCTCGAGGAATCTTGAGGAGTTACGCTATATACCGTGTCCTTTACCCTCGATTTACCGTCGGATCATGCGCGCATTAAAAATTTTCGAACCAGACGTTAAGTCTCCGTGTAAATACACACACGTATCTTATATCAAGTTTAATACATCGTAAACAATACGAATTTTCTCCCTAAGATATTTTTATTTTTTACGAAAATTATACACAAGTGATACTTTAAGCGACTCACGGTAAAATACCACAGCATCTACGGTGTAATAACTTGTGATCTCGATCGCATTTATTTTTTTTTATTAAACAATCGTATATACATAATTCCACCAATTGGAAGGGAATAGAAACGAATTTATAAAAGTTAAACTGAAATATAAAAGGTGCTATCTACGAATTGCCACCCGCATATATGTTTTGTTTTCTACGCGCTTGGGTGGTCTTTGTATATACATCAGTATATACATACACATATATGTAGTACGTATAGTATAAAACATAAAATTGTGAGGAATCAGCGCGAGATCGAAGAGCCACGAGTGCGGAAAGGGGGCACTGAAAAGAGATGCTTAACGCTTCGCCTGACGTGAAAGCTCGACTTGGGTTACTCGCGTGACTACGCTCGCATATATATATACCTACCAGGGATCGCTACGAAAAATCAGGCTTTAACTAATTTAGGAACGTAATCATTTTTAATGCTTCCTACGGCGCTTTCGTTTCTCGTTTTATAGACAGCTGCGATCCGGGTAATTGAATGATATAAATCCCTCGTCTTCCGTCGTTTTTCTTTTCTTTTAAACGGGTTATACACCTCTATATATGTATATACAAATACGAATTTTTCGAGTGACCTACATTATCAATGTAACCTTATATACTTGGTTAAAAATAATATTGGAACACTCTTTGTTTATCGACGTTGCTTGCTCGATAGAACTTTTGAACGATAGGTGCGGATCATTTAAGTTTTTAATGTGGCCTTCGAGGGCGTTGATTACTATCGTCAATTATAATTACCAAACATTATATTGTATTAAAAATTGTGTTGTACAAAATACTTTACTAACATCTTCTCTAGAGTGTGAAATATCGTATTTTCTTGACGATAATTAAGTACTTTGATTTTGCATGCCTTTCGCTCCGAGTACTATCGAACGAAATAAATTTTTCAGAATATTTGCTTCGCAACGAATGAAATTCCTTATAAGATTTCGAATGGGATAGCTGTAGAATTACTTTAATTAAATTCTTCGCGTAATCTTTCTCGAAAGCAAATGAATATTCCGTGTTCGTGAAATGGTAAAATCGAACTAAACCGAATACCCTGAGAAGAGATCTTTTAATGCAAAGAAACAGTGCGATTGTTAACGTTCTATTTTTTACTTTTCTTGCGACGTATGTCAATTCCACAATTGTTAACAAATACTATTTTCTCGTATTAAAATTTTTTTTTTAAAAAAAGAATAAATTCACGCTCATCATTTTCAATAGAAATAAAGCAATGACCTTGGAATGCAAGTATTTAATATTGTTCAACTCGAATAATTTATATGTATTAAATACCGCGGTAATTTAACTTTAGAATTAAAAGAATTAGTATGCTCGGTGTGTAACACAATGTGAATTATGCAATGCGTTACGTTGTTATTTATAGTTGTACCACTATTAACTATAAATAGTCATAATATCCCTCTGGCGGTTTTTGAACTAACCAGAGACCGGACGATGCTTTCGACTCAAGACCATTAATAAACTTGAATACTAATTGACATGAAATATTTATAAAAATATTAACTGCACTCTACTAATAATAGCATAACGATTATCACATTTTAGTAAATACTGTCTCGACTATGAACGAATTTCTAATAAGTGATTATAATCAATAATACGAATTGCTGATTGTTATTGTAATTCATATCACTCAAACATCCTTTTTCTTAAAATTTCTTTAAAAATATAAAGAAACTATTACATAAATTTTCGAATAATATGAAAAGATAATTTTTTTAGTTACCACGATTAACCGAACTGTAAATTAAACTTGCGCATATTTCTTTTTCAAAAGATATTCCGGTCACGCTGATTAAAAAGAATATTCTAACAAACTATGTGAAAGTGTCAAGATAGCGAAAAAAAAATCGAAATTAACTATATATTATCGTTTACGTATTTCCTCAAAAAAATTTAGTAATTAAAAAACAAATAATCGATTTCAGACTCTGAGAGAAAGTCGAGAAAAATGCGGTCAAATTAGCCCAAGCATCGTGGAGATTGTCTAGGGCACGTATATATATATATATAGTTACGTCTGACTATGCTCGAGTCCTTCCACTTCTCGGTACCTAAGGAGTGCCTTACGTTTTTTAGTATATACTTTTAATATGAGCCGTAACATTTCGAAATTAAGAAGTCGTTACGTAATATATGTCAAGTAGTATAGTACATTACAATGGAAATAATTAATTATATCGACAGATTGTTATTCGCATTATATATTTTATTCGTGGATTCTAGATAATTTTACTTTTAAAGAGTGCAAAATTCGTTGTATAAATAATAAACTTGCCGCGAACGATGAACGTAGGAACTTTTAATTTTCTCTTACTGTTTGATTTTCCAAAATTAGGTGGGTACACCCATATACCTCTACTTTATAGAGTGAAAAAAAACCAAGTGGAGCAGAGATGAAGAAGTAAAGAGGCGGTTAATCAAATACAGAAACGTGTTCTCGAGATTATAACGTTTCTCTCGTTGATGCAGCGTCAGAAGTGGAATGCGTAATTTCTTGGCTCGGACGGATGCAGCATAAGGGAAATTTTACTTGTTTTATTCAAATAAACGTAGAATAAGCGAGTGCTGCTGCTTCTCCGTATGTTTGAAAAAATGTTTACGAAACACATAGGCACCTCGGAAATTCGCAAACTATGAATTTACATACATTGAAACGTCAATGCAATTTCTTGAAATATCGGAGAACAACGAAAGTTTCATCAATTTTCTGTTTGTTCAACTTAACAATTACCAAATACATAAAAGCGAATCCGTTGACCTACATAAAAACCTTTCAAAGTATAAAACGAACATTCTTTCGAATGTCAAGGGAATAATATCACGTACTAATTATTTCTGCGTAGGTGCACTTTGACAATATATTCCATTTACACGAATCCCTAATTCTGGAAATTAGTGCAAATATATGTAACATCCTTTAATTAATAAAATAGAAAATGTCCGGGAAGTGATAAATCGCTACCGAAATTGAAAGCTCACGCGATCCGCGTACATACACCCACACCCACACACACATACACAGACACATTACCGCATTCTATCATTTTGAAGAGGTTAATACACAAGTGATACAGAATAAAATGTTTATGACAATCATTCGGCCACAATGGAATATCACAATGGATATTACATAATAAATCACTGCTCAGCTAGTAAATTTCGCGCCATAAAGTCTCGGACGAAGAATAAGAAGAGAAAAAAAATAAAGAGAGCAGCAGTTCTCAATGTAGGGATAGGTTATACTTTTGCAAGGAAACCATTATCATTCTATAAAAGTTGCGAGATCCCTGTTGGTGATAAATCAAACGTACTACCTACCATTTATGTAGTAAAGGTCACGCAATAAATACTTAAAGAATAGATCCGAATCGTCTGTGATAGGTTGGTAATAGACGTTAGAATGTTACGTAATGACGATATAATGTAAGGTGGTTATATGTAGGTTACATAAATCTAAAATTAACCTTTATTCGTACCCATAGCATTCATCATTTGAATAATATCTAAGATTGTAATGTAAAGTGTGATCAGTTGTTCAATTACGATTTTACACCCGTTTTTCATCGAGTTCAATAATTTGCGCCTTTTAGTACTTATCGACGTAACAGTTGTCAACCGATCACTTTTAAACCTCTAACGTTATCGCGTTAAATATTCAGACGAATTATTGAAAAGAAGGAGAGTAAACTTACGTTGTACATCCAATTGCAATTTTTAACAAGACAATCGAATTATTTGCTTAGCTTTGGTAAAGCTGTGTTCTACTTGCCCGATTAAATATTTACAATGTGTATTGAAATTGATTTTAATATTTCACGAAATAAGTACACCCGCTATAGTCTTCTTTAGAATTTATAAAAAAAAGGGTGTATAGCTAGTGAATTGTTTATACGTTTATCCAGTGATCTTCTTTGCGAATAAATATATTATTATACTGGTGTTAGGTCAAACTATCCTTTACGAAGCTCGAGTGTTAAACAAAATATTTAAACTGCAAATTCAACATACATAGGTCGCAGATTTAACCAAATGTTTATTAAATTAACAACTTAGCATCAGTGAAAATATCAGCCAAAAATATAATCGTCAATGTAGTCGTCAAATACAATCGTAATATATTTAAAGGCAATACTGGCTTTTCAAAAACGTTAATACGTATTCAAATCGTGAAAAATTACTATCAAATTCTTCAACATTTAATATCTTAGTCATTATTCTCTTTTATTGACCCACACACGCACACACACACACACACACACACACACACACAAAATAGCGAGAGAGTTATTTATTAAAAAGTGAATATTTCTGCAAGCTCAATAATTTGAAATCAAATCTCTGTTGATGTAAAATTCTTTGCTTTATCTTTGAAATTTGATCAGAAACCCCCAAGAGCGCAGTATGCCATTGACATTTATTATAAAGGATTTTCCTTTCACGAGGCGAAAGTTTTATAAACGCGAAAATTCTCGAATTATTTACGTTACAACAAATCCTTGCTCGCGTATGCGAACTATACGTTACACGTATACTATTGTCTAAATTTCGAATTGTAAATTAACAGCGCACGCTTGTATAAATTGAAAGTTAAATCTAATGGTATATTAATCTGCAAGAGCACCCGCAAGACAAACCTTGAAAATTCAATCGAAAGATGTACGAAGACTTATACGTCGCATGATCGATCGTACATAGGTATACGAGAAAAGACGATATTGTAGACGCGTATACCCACTAAATTCGCACCGAAAATAATTACCACCGAAGAAAATGGATTCCTAACACGCGGTAGGCACATGTATAATCTTAGTCACCGGTAAATATCTATATATATATATATATATATATATATATATACATAATATATGTATGTATATGTATATAGACACACACACACGCGTATAAAGGTGACTCTCGCGTGCAATCGAGACATTCGTATACATTCGTAATATCGACCGGGGATGCACCGAAAATTCATCTACCGGAAATGTTTAACAAACGTAGAGATCCTCTGGGGCGGGTTTTCGAGTCTTTGCGCGAACGCGTATAAGGGCCCCCATCGATCGTTTAGAGCCGGTCTTTCCGCGCGCGCGCCATGCCTTCCTCCCACCCACGCAACCGACTACGATCCTGCGCCCGCAGCTTTTATTACTTGATTACTCGCCGCATTTTTATCCCTCTACATTCTTATACCCGTTTCCTCATTCTTTTTTTCTGCTTTACCGTATTTAGGGGACAACTTTTTTCTCTCTCACTCTCTCTCTCTCTCTCTCTCTCTCTCTCTCTCCCCCTTGGTTTACCTACTGATTTCTCTAATTGCTTCTGGATTTCTATATTACCTTTCTGCAGTGGTTTTCATGCAAAACTTACCATTCTATTAGTTTTCGTAGTGTAATAGTTCACGACATTTTCGAGAATTTGAAAGTAATATATCGTTATCGAATATGGTTGAATGAATTGAATTACATACAAATTTTGCAAGCGAAGGTGAAAACCATTTTAAAAAAAATATTTTACCACAGCTGTGCGACCGGGCTGTCTTTGTTCTTCACAATAGAAATATTGAGGATGGAAAAGGATGTAAGTTTGGACAAACTTATTTTATAGCTGATCACTTGAAAATTGTTGAAAGAGAGTCGCTTTAATCGTTTATGACTTTTCAGCTTCTTTTAACAATTAGAAACAGACTTTCGTTCTATAAGTGTAAAAATCTTCAGGTTCTCCGAAGTTATAGAAGAAATAAAAGATTTAAGTTTTAGCATTAGAAAATTAAATAAACGTGGAAGTTAAATGTTTGTTAAAAATTCCTTCTAATAGCAAACGGACTTTAACTTTATTTCTGCTATAACTTTGCAGCAAATGTTCTTATACATTCAGAATCAAAAGTCTGGCTCTAATTGCCGAGGAACCATAAATGATTAAAGTGACACTAATATTTTCTCGATAGAATTTTAGAGTGATTAAGCATCTTCAAAAAAATTGGTCAAACTTATACCGTGCGTCATTTTAAATTTTTGTGTACCTTTAGCGAAGGACAAAGAAATTCAGGTTCTACGAGTGTATGCAATAAATTATTTTTCAAACTCTTTTAAGCTCGACGTGGAAATTATAGGTGGAAATACGTATAATACACGCAACATAAAAAGCAAGTTACATTTTAGGTAAAATTTTTAATTATCTTTTAAAATAATTTAAATGAACGGTGCAATAAATAATCTTGTGCTTCAAGTTTGTAACTAGTGTAACGTAAATATATACGTTACTCTTTTAATTAAAATAAATTGTAATATAGTATATTAATCATACACGTAATATTAATTAGTATATACTATACAGTATGAGAGAAACACGCAATTATCACCGCGAATCTTTCTATTTAATTTATTTAGATACAAATATTAAATTTATTTCAGGTACATATACTAATTTTAAAATAAATTACAACCCTTTGATTAAGTACTGCCTCGACCATCCAGCAAAGAAATGTGTGTGTGTGTATCACATAAAAATTGTAACACAGAAAATTAAAATTATTCAGGTACATTAACTATTACCCCGAAAAAATAATTGTTAAACGTCAACGCAAAGGATACGTAATTCGAGAAAACCCTAACGCACACCCACATTTATATTACGAGTAAAAGAAAAAGAAGGGGCAATAGAAAACCTCGAAAACACACCCACTTGCTCGACGTATGAAACGAAAAATCAAACGTGCACTCGAATAACAAAGTGGAAATTCTTATTTAACTAAAAAAAGAAGGAAACAAAGAGTAAAGAGTCACAACTTGTAAATGAGCATCTTATCTCTCTTCTAGATACGAAATCGTATTTTTCGCACAATATAAAACCCGTGCACAGGGGGTTGTAATAGAACACTCCAAGTTGCTTCGTAAGTACGCCATTCCTCTTTACTTCCCTATACTTGCCTCGCGTACGAAACTAATTTTCAACGCTCTACAAACAGGCGCTACAGGATTTTCTAGTTATACACTTTAAGTACATATACAGGTATACACAGTATATTTTTTTACACTTTTTAATATACTTTTATAGTAATATAATATTGATACAGAGTTTATATATTTTGTCCTCGTTCATTTAATACAAAGGACTCGTTAAAGGTCGTTGTCAGGTTTGTTGGTTACGCGTAAAGATAAATATGGACATAACCTTCATTACGTGTGTTTGTGATATTATGATTACCTAATTGATCGTAATAGACTCCGAGTATATTAGGATGGTAAAGTTCTACTTTAATATTTTTTACGACCTATCTCGAGTTGTTTTCCAAAGGAGGAAGATAAAATGATTAGTGTGATTAGTGTATATTGGAATTAAAATTAGTTTAAAAATTATATGTGTCTATACTTATCTATTTTATTGAACGTGTCAATTTAGTTTGTTTTCCTCGATCTAATATATTGTTTATGATTCTTAGGCGAACTTTTCTTCAATCTTGTTATATTCAAAATAGTTTTAATTATTAATTTTTATTGTCAATTTAGCCAAATAAATTTTTAATTAATGTAATTTAATATTTTTATTATTAGTTCATTGAGTAGTAATACTAGTGTACTATCCAAATTAATTAAACATTCCACTTTGATCTCCCCTTATTTACGCACTACCAAGTACTTCCTTTCTGTCTCTCCCCGAAAAATGTAAAAAGCGTGTTCACTGAAAATCTAAAGAGGGTGGTTATGGAAATAATCCTAATTCTTTTTTGAGACACCTGACTTGCGGTTATAGTATATATTTTACGGATGTTCCATTTTTATGATTATTTGCTACTCGCATTATTCGAGCGCAAGATTGCGCCTGACTAAACTTGATTATTATCACGGAAAATATGATATTACCCTTGTAAATATAGCATTAGGTTGAATCAAATATGTCAAATAAATAAATACATTTTTGTTTAATTTATCTAATGTAACGTATTATTTGATACGCGCATTATTAGAAAATCGTACGTAATTGTATCTATGTAGATATTTACGTATAAACGTTGTGAAAATATTAATTAAAAATTACATTCAATCGTAACGGACACGGAGAAATATTACATACTTATCAATATTGTTTAAAGTTCATAGATTTACAATTTGTTCTTCAACTTTCCCTTTCTCGTCTCAGTGGCATAAGGTTATACAATTATATTTGATAGTACAAAATGGGGGGGGGGGGAGAGTGGAGTACCTTTTTACGAACAACTGATACTATCTAGTTACTTAACCAACATTAATCTTTATGACTTCATGGATTTTATCGCATTTATTACGTCTATCCTTATCTACGACCTAATTACGTAAATTTATAAAGTATACATTATCATTCGAAAACAAATAATTTTAATAATTCATATTGTCCTATTGTGAATTTAATAAAAATGATGAAAAGAAAATAAGAATATGAGACTATTTTTTGTTTATTTACATACATATTAAATGTCTTCTTAATTTAAGACTTTCTTCATCAACGAAATTAGCTCGGCATTCTTCGCTAAATTAATAATTCACCCGTACGAATTTCTCTGGCATTCCTTACGAAATATTTCGTACAACACGGAGACTATAATTTTTATTTTTATTTTCTATGTACCGTACGTACAAATAAATCCTGTTTTCTTATTATATTTTACATACTATGTAATTATTTATTATTCGCGTTAAATAATAAGCTAGTAAAATAGTGATTAAAAAAGTTTAAAGACTCTTTTTATTATTTTAACGTCGCTTCTTTTATGTTCTCAACTTGGTGGTAATCAGCGACAGAGGCAGCATACGATTCCTTTGAGAAGAAAGCACTTAAAAATTATTCCCCAATGGTGGTTGATGCATCAATCAGTAGATGAAAGCCTCTTAAATATATTTTAACACGTTTTTTTGTTTATTATAATTGTTGGAAATTATGCGCAATAACTGTTTTCTTTTTATATAAGTATATACTTTTTTTATATTTTTAAAAGTACTTTTATTGATTATTCATTGACGTTCAGATTTCAAATATAATGATTAAAATAAATTGTAAAATGTTGAAAACCAAGCAGATGGAACACGGTACAACTAAGTAAATTAATAAATATACATTTTTTTTATTTTGACTCTCGATGTGGATCAATATCTTCCTTAATCAACGATGGCGAATGTAATCAACAAATTAAACGTTTATATTTTTTGTTCACTTCGTTACGACAATTTGTTGACTTTGACAGAAAACACTTGAATTGAAATGGTTTCAAAAATCGTGGTCACCACATTCGTTGCACTGAATTTCTATAGATGAAAAACATCAATATCCAAGTTGGCTTTCATAAAATTCCTATTAAATGAATCGCTTAATTGTTTAACTGTCGAGTCATCCGAAAATCGCAATCAATAAAAAATCAACTCTTCTAGTTGCGGTTAACAAGTACGGTATATCTATTAGTCAAATAATTAGTACGTTACACGTACAACATCAATAAATTTTTATTTACTGATCAAATTAACAAAAAAGATATAATAAAAAGTTTTGTTTGTTAAATTTTAGAAAAAATATCCCACTCCCAATCATCTATAGGTATAATCTCGGATGATCGACAAGGAGGATTACTTTCAAGTGTGTAAGCCTAATGCCGCTGATAAATGAGATTTTGGTTTTCTTTCTTTTATTTTCCGGTAATTTGGAAAAAAAATACCGACGACCTGACTGATTGAATTAGCCTCGAGTTAGCGTGCTTAGAAATGGCAGTCCTCTAAGCGCTACGTGTGCTTTTCTCTTCTTTGTTCCATAGACGCGGGGGTGGCTTCGCAGAAATAATACAATTAAGCAACCGGCAGCTCGATGCTTCGGGCTAAAGTCGTATGTGAGGGTGATTTGTTCGCGGACTTGACACACACACGTACACACACACACACACACGTACGTACGCACACTACTACCACCTTAATGACAGACGGAGTTATTTTAAACCCACCGCCGCTTTCTTTTTACTTATTTCGGATTCGACGTGTTTCTCATTAAATGTGCATTGCTCTTCGATTTCGTGCAAGTTGTAGTATGGCTAACTCTCGGTCATTTTTTCTTGGGCTTATATCCTTATCGAAATTATAGTTTTAATTATAATGCGACATCTTTATTCCAAGATCAAATATTGTAGCTAGATTTTTAAACGTCCATTTTTTTTAATTTAAATAATCTTTCGGCAAATGCGACGATGAATCTATATTTAAAAAGTCGAGACAATATAATTGAGAACACAATTCAATTTTTAGAGTCAACATTTTATCATTGTAGCGCTAATATTAAAAAACAATTCAATTTGTTTACATTTATTATATTTTTATTCTTGCCTGTTATAAATTTAAAATGAAATTATTTTTACTTTTTTGCTCAAGGTAAATAAATAAATTCTGTACAGTTCTCTCAATTTATAACGCACACGCGACACGGTTACAATTCAGACACTTGTTTTACAGAATAAAATTAGATTGTACAAAGTTTAGAACGACGAATATTGGAAATGAAAATTGTCGTAGTTTTATAATTACTATTGTCCTCGTTTTTGCCAATAATGAATGTTACAAATGTTACAGTCTGAAAACTTACCATTATTGAATATCTAATAAAATAAAATTAGAAGGTAAAGTTTTAATAAATATATATGTATACGTCTATATATGTAATTATATTTTCTATTTTAGCGTTTTTATCAAAAAAAAACTATTAAAATTTTTATTAGAAAATTTATAGTATTTTTAGATACACACACGCGGAAATGATGAAAAATAGAAGAGTCAGTTGGCGAGTTTTTCGTTTATGAAATTTTAAGCAAGATTCGTTCATAAATTTTAAAAATATATCATACATGATTCCATGGCCAAGTCAATACGTCTTTATAAAGAATTTCCAGCGAAACAACTGTTTTTTATTGTATTAAAAATTCGTACGATTTCCTACGTTTATCGAATTCTAAATAAATATGATTACATCTTTACGTATTTTTAATTAACAAAGTTTATTAATTAATGATTATGTTAGTAAGTAGTCGTAAATACGTAAATTATTGCTTGATGGCCTAATTTCAATCAGTAAATTTAAAACAGTATTAATGGGAAAATTACAGAAAATGAAACAATGAAATTAAAAAACATAACATGCGTATTTTTACATTTTATATTGGTTTTACATTATTTAACGTTTTATGTGGTGTTGCTTATGTAATTAAAAGTAAATTGACGGGACAAATTATTAATTCATAAGTTATTGCTTAACTACCATTTTATTCGTTTGAACGTGCGTCGCGGATAAAATTAAATTGATTACTGTCGCTGTAATAATTTAACACAACCAGTATACAACATACGTCCGCCAAATACATTTAATTCAATGGGCGTCTCATTTAAAAATAATAAATATACATAGAATAATTCATAATTTCTGTTGCGTATAGATAAATAAATATTTTATACCATATACATATTGCTATTACGGATGCGCGAATCCTATTTCTACTCCCACAATGCGTTGCAATTGTTCTCCCTCCATATTAATGTGGGAGATACTTAGGCGTCAAATGTCTAATCTTTGTAAAGGGAAGGATGAGCCTCGATGCGTTCGATCGAGGAGACGATCCTGATTTTCTTGTCTGCACGGACGCATCTGAATAGTCAAACTTAACAGTCAACTTATTCTTCCGTGTACTTTATTTCGTGTCGTTCGAACTATCCAACTAGCCCTCGGCTCTAGATTCTCCTTTATCCACATAACAATATATATATATACAAGTAATGAAGATTATAAATACATTGATTATTTTTGTTTAATCGATATTAATTTAAATAATATATCAAATTCAATCGTTAGGCGCACTAAAAAATTTATAAAAACTTAGCTACTTTATTATCTATACATTTTATTTTTTATTTCTATGGGTTTGTTATTACCATTATATCGGTTTATGGTTTACTTCAAGAGCGTTTCAAGGTGCGTCTGTATTTCACTAAAATAAGCCATTATTTTCTGCGATGTGTAAACGTTTATTGATACTTGGAAACATTTTTATTACCGCGTCGACGCGTAGCGATAACGAATCTCTCTTAAATGTACAAGATGATTAATAAAAGTCAAAATATATATATGTATATATATAATATAGGTATGGACGAAAAAATTACTTGTCAATTTTAATATTATATAAAAAAATCGATTTCTTTTAAGTATATAGTAGCCTCTCGTTAAATTAAAATATGATTTAATATGATATACGATATGATACTAAATTATGATTGTCAAAGCAAACATTTGAAGATTCCGTATCATCGAATGAATGCTAGAGTGTCGTTTAATTTCCACATCGAAGTACCGAGAGTTAAAAAAAGGAAGAAAGAAGAAAAAAAAAGTTGAAATAATATACTTTCTTAATTTCTCTCTTGTCCTCCCTTTTTCGTAGCAGCTGGTTGCTCGACTCGCGTCTACTCGGGTCAATCGAACTAATTGCGAGGTACACGTGCCTAATTAAACGGACTCGGTGAATCAAGCGCGTGCGCGCTATCTCGTTTCCTTGGCTAACTAGAATTTTTTTTCTTTTACGTACGTGAGATTGAAAATATGTGTTTGTGTGCGTGCGTTTTTTTAATCATAGTATTATGAACCGGAATGGCGAGTTTAAAGAAATTCGTTCAAGTTCGTTATTTGATTTGAATAACGTAATTAGAAGTAATTTGATATAATTGATTATTTTTTTTTCCTTGATAAACTACACAATGTAACTGTATGTTTGTATAAATTTTATATTGACAATGTTTAAATTGCAAAAATCCACCGCGTGATTATTCGAACGTTAACATATTAGTAATTGAATTAGAAAATTAGGTGTGTTACATGTTGAGTATGGTACGTTCTGAAAATTTGTTCATATTTGCATATACATATATATCAATGTATTTACAGTGAAATTGTTACGGACTCGCTAAATCTCATCAATATTGTATTTAATTGTATTTAAACGGTAATACAACTGTTCGAATAGCCCGAGTTCTATAGATTTATATATTAATTACAACGTGTGAAATCACTTAGTTCAATGTACATTAATCTATGCAAATTTCACTTTCAAACGCTTCGACGAAGCTGGGTATATTTAAAAGGAAGTATAAAAATGATATTAACTATAAAAGTTCTTACATAATATATATGCACAATCTTTAACTTTCCTGATCCTTTAGAACTATATAATAATGTATTAATATCAGTAAAAAGGAAGGATGTACTTATAAAAAATCGAAAATCTGGAAAGTTTTAATTATTAAGTTATACAAGTTTTACCATCTGATGGATCTAATAAAAAGAGAATGTAACTATTTAAAAATCAAAATTTAGACTAGTCGTAAAAGATTCATCAAGATCTTAGTAAATACTATAGTGGGATCTACCTAGAAATGGATCGTTGTATTAAAATTAGGATTGCTCTCTGTGTGTATATCTAGTTGAAAATCATTAATTATTATCGCCTACCAAAATTATTCACGAAACAGCTTATCCGAACGATTGTTTTTTTCTTTGGAAATCAGTAAATTACAATAGTATTTCAATTTTTTTTCAAAGAATTTGTTATCATTTTTCGAGATTTCAGACGATATATAAGAAAGAAGAGCGTTAAATAAGTACGTACTCAAAGATTATGGGAATAAACATGATGCACCTAATCAACTGCTTCGTACCTTAGCTACTTAAAATTCAAGTAACCGACAAGCAATTTTATAATGGTAATTTAAAAAGACACGTAACATTAAGATTATATCCTAATAAAAACTTGAAAATTGTCGAACCGAGATCACAAGTATTCGGAGAGAAAACTTCATCGAGGCATAATACACCCACGAATTTTATAAAACTTTTAAAGAGGATGCGAAAGATAGGACATTAAAGCGCAGGCGCTCACACATAAATAACGACGTATCCATAATTAACGCAAACGCAATTGAATTTCAGTTTTTTTCCGGCACACGGCGATAACAATTGGCGACGGACCCAACGAGAGAACAAATGTTTCCCTTTTTTTTTGTATATGCAAATTTGAGTTTTCAATTAACCCTGCGAGAGCTTCGAGTGAAATGAAAAATAAATTTAAACGGAAGAAGTGAAGTAGCATAAGGTGAAAGTTAAATTTTCAGATTTTTGTTCTAGGATTTCGAAATGATTGTACTAAATTAATTAGAAATGTAATTTTTAACTTAATTAAATTATTACAATTAAGTCGGTAATACTCCGTTTCTTTTCAGCGAAAATTAATATTTTGTAAATTATAGTCAAATTTGATGAATATATGTATACATACATTTTGTTTGCAGAAAGTTAAAATTGAAAAAGCTTTGATAAGTAATATCACGTCTCGATGGTGCGCGTAATTCATACTGTAAACGATATATGTATACTCGAGTAAAAAAGTGATTTTCTCCTCATTTTAACTTTTCAACGTCTCGTCGCAATCGGTCAACCGAACCCAATGTTATTTCTCGCAATCGTTTATATTTAATATTCTTATTAAAATAACACGTGCAAAAAATTAAAAAATACATATAAAATTGATTAAAAACAAATAATTAAATTTACTTCTTATTATTGATAGTAACTAATATTTATCGTTAACTTCATATTTAATTATTATGGCAACATAAATTCATAAATGCGATAAGAGTTTAATCAATAATATTTCAATGTCTTAATATTATAAGTTACAACTGCAATCGAAAAAATATTTACGGATCTACAAATAACAAAAGTGGTTTCATTCAGCAGAAAATTTCCTTTGGAATCTTTTCTGTACAAGTATTGAAAGTGTAATCTGCACCGAAATCTATTTTAAGTAAGCATATTTCTATTTCCTTGAAAAATAATAACATTTTAAGTTTAAACGGTCGTCATAATAAACGGAAATTCTTTACATTTATACTTAAACATTTGGTATTATCTTAAAATGATTTCGGACTTAAATCAATTTACTTTCATTTCCAAGAGAAGTATATATAACTTTAACTCTTAATGAAGAAAATTTTCTTACTTAATTTTCTAGAATTGTTACGTTGACCTAGAAGAAATTTATTAAATTTATTATTTATTAATATCGTAATAGCTGTGTATCTATATCCATGCACTCATACATAGTCTCTTTTAAATACGATGCATTATTAAATGCAACCATTTCCTTGCATTTAGTTGAATTTCTTTTTAAAATTGTTATATGCATTTTCATTGTACGTAATTTATATAAAAATAACATATATTTTTTTAAGTAACTTACTTAAATACGGATCATTTACAATTTATACACTTTCTTTATTTATCATTGGGAAATTATTTCGAATGAAAATAATATATATATACACATATTTGAATGAAATATGCATTTGAACCATTTTCACTGCGCAATTGAAGAATTTATATTTTCAAATACAGTATGTGCTTATAGAGTGTATTGCATTAATATTGCTTTTAATTGAAAAGTTAAAAATAATTGATCAAGTTTTGTTTTTCTTTTGTAATACAAATCTTAACTAGGTTCGAAAGCTTTAATAAAAGAAAATTCTGGTTTTATAAGGATTTTTCGGGAGACTCGTGTAAAGTTAAAGATCTATTATTATTTTATTCATGTTACGTATAACTTTGCTAGTAAATGTAAAGTTTGGAAACCTGTAAAATGGTGCATATGTCACCAAAGGTATGCACTTGATTAAAAAGAAAAAAGTTTCCTTATCTCGTACGGAAACTGAAGTGTACTACATTAAAGTTGAAAATTTCATTATACACGCAGGTATGTACGTATATATGTACAAGAACAAATACAGACTATTTCTATATCCGTCTTTACATGTGTATGTATATATATAGACGAGTTTTTCTTTAACTTTCGAAACATATAGGTATATATACATATAACGTCATATGCAAAAGGCTTATCTTTTAACACCCTGCAAACTGATATAATTTACGAAAATCCCTTTTTCGAGGAAGACTTTTATTTCTTAGGTATACTCCATCAAATTTACGAGTACCATAAGGAAATATACCGTTTATTCAGAGAAAAGTTAAACGACAGTGTGTGTGCAAGTCTATTAATGGTAATTGATTTCCCGATTGAAGGTTATTACCTAAGAAATCAACTGTAGGTAAGCAATGTATTTATCAGAATTTTTTTTACTCATCGTACAAAATGCCATTCATTCATTAGATTCTATTCTATTTTACATCTCTCAAAGGTGTCTACAATCGGAGAGATAAAATTAGACACAAAATATATTGAAGCGTTGTAATCGGTGTAAAGAAAATCCGTGCAATTATCGCAGTGATAAAAGCTTTAACGAAAAAGTAAAACATTGACAAACAACACATTGTCTGAAACAATACTTGAAAAAACTCCCCTTCGTATACCACTTGAATCTGCGAATACGCACACTTGAATTCCTGTAAGTGCAAAGCTCCCCCGTATTACGTCTCCAAAAGAATCAAAAGATTCAAAAATTTCCGGCGCACACACACACACACTCCGGCAACAAGATCAATCCCACGCAACTTGACATTTTACCACTTGAATCCTTCTCGACTAACACAAAACCGCTAACAAAGACTCTCTGGTAGTCCGCATTGTTGTCGCAGCAACCCCTTTCTCGGTAATATAAAGAGAAAAGCTGCACCGACCGGCCGAACGAAGGAATCCAAGCTTAATGAAGTCAAAAATAGGATACGACAATCCAACTAATGAACCGCGCGATATCGAAATGTTAACCGAAAGGCTGTATTTACGTGTGTGTACACATCGAGGAGAAAAAAAAAATAGAGTTATACACCGCAGTGTATAGGTATGTATGTATGTATATACATCTGTATATATATATATTGGGCGGGGGCGTTATGCAACCCTCGCATAGCTTCGCGCGACCTTCCGCTGTATAGAATTTATCGTTAACTCCCGTCGACGTTGTCCCCGTGACTCTTAGCAATTAGTTCCACACGCAATCTTACGTACTGTACGATACCTAACTCACTGTTTATATACCTTTGAGTCACTCAGGTTAATGAATCGCCGAAAACTCGCGGGATTTTGAATTTTTTACGTTTAATTTTCGAAAGTACTCGAGTATTATATAAACCTCACGCCAACTGTTTAACAATTTTGTTTTCTTTTTTTTCTTTTTCCTTTTAATTTTTTTCCGAGTTTACTTTTAACTGGATAGCACACGGTTATTTTCACGGTTCCGCGCGATCGACATTCTTATCGGGCGTATGGATATTATTTTTCTATTTGTCGAATACTCTTTCGCTACGCACGATTGATTCGTGGATCTATTTTTTTCGTTCTATACGCGGTTACACGGTCATATCTTTGATATTCACGAGGCAAGTGTTATTTTATTAATCGGTGGTTTGGGGTATAAAATTCAAATGCACGGATAGAAATTTATACAGTTGTTTCGACAGAAAATGTCGCGTTTCACGTTAAATAAAGAAAAAATATAATTCAAACTAATTTTAGATATACTTCGGTCGAAGTAACATTTTTAGGGAAAAAAAGATACTAAAAGTTACAAAACGGTGGAGGCGTGCATGTGTGTACTTTGGTAATTGGATGCCACTCCGATTAAACAAAAGGAATTAAGGCGGACTTAAATATTTAGTCAAGTTAGCTAACTTTTTTTTGTATACAAGTCTAAGGTAAAGATTAAATTAAAACAATATAACGAACAAAATTATTATAATTATATTTAAAAACGATGCGTTTATTTTTAGTGCGTAATTATACTTATAGCGTCCGCAAATATTCTTAATAAAACGTTCGCATTCGCATTTTCATGTATAACCCGGAAAATATATGACCATGGACTTTTGGTACAGAGGAAAAGACCTTCGATATATCGTAGAATCGTATGTGTGTAATGTAAAAGAAATTGCGTAATTGAGCATATCACCGATTACAACAAATTTATGATCAAATAGACATAGACTTTGGTCAAAGTTGTGTAATACAACTTTATTACAATGTATAACATTTATAACTACAAAAGTTACAAAGTTAACTTTAGATTTGTACGTATATACAATTTGTACATACCTATACGCATGCATATACCTATATGTACATGCATATGCATGTATACACACGTACAGATTAAATGTAAAAGATTTCATCTGAAATCGGAATTTCGAGGAAACAATTTATTGTTTTAAAAAAGGTTTATCTTTTATTCAATATCGTGCAGTTGCGTAAAGATATTTAAACGCTGAGTAAACTAAAAGAATTGTTTTTTTTTGTAATGTACACGCGTTTTTTTTTTGTAATACATTTTAATATCAATGAAATTTTTATTTAATTACCTGATTTATTAATTAAATCGAATGAAAGTGGTCGATAGAAAAAGACAAATACGATTCAATGACACATAAGTAACAATCGATGCAATCTTTTATATTTGTATTCAAATTGCTGGGAAATTCAAGGTATATCGTAAAATAATGATATTAAATTTGATCATTATAAGATTGATAAAGATATCGATAATTCCTATTGCCAATCCGAGAGCGGTTTTTAACACATTCCCTGGCGATTCGATTTTGGTTACGCACACGGTACTCGGAAGGAAAATCTATATTGGAAATGACGATGCCTTTGTTAATATACCTTGTAAAATGACGTATTGTGAATATCGGCGTCTGAAGTTCCCGCGATGCACCACTTAACACACGAGACAAATCCACAATTCGTAGCACTCTCGCGCACCGAACCAAAAAATCAACCGAAAGAAGGCGCACAGATCGAGCGGTTAAAGAAGCCGGATAACACAAAGACAGATGGAAAAAGAAGGATAATTAAGGAAGAAATGTGGAGAGGAAGGAGTAGAAAGGATAGCAAAGACGGAGAGACAGAGAGAGAGAAAGAGAGGGCGAGAGGGAGGGAGGGGGAGCGGGAGAGAGGAAAGAGGGAGAGAGAGAGAGAGGATAGAGAGAAGAGAGAGAGTCCTGGATGTCACGTCACGTCGATCATGTTGGCTGAGGCTCCTTGGGCGCAGGTCAACTTGGGTGTCGTCCCGATACGGCAGTAAGTCTCGGGGTGGGCCGCGAGCATCGCCCCCCTGGGGGCTCAGCGGCGGCGGCGGCTCGGGGCCATGGCCCCCCGCGCCTTTTTCGTGGCTCTCTTCAGCGGAGGGAGGGAGGAGAGCGACCTGGGGGACGGGGGGACCGAATCTTACTCTCGCGGGGGCTGCGGGCGGACTGCCTCTGGCTTTGCCTGCCAAAGAAACCGAGACACCGAGACATCGAGAGCATACCGCGCGCGCCGAGCGCCAAGCGCGCGCAACCACGGCCTGGCTGACTGTCTCGGTAAAACCTCACGCCTGCGCTCATCGGTGCCCCTTTCTCACTTTTCTATACCTATACATACCATCCGTACCGTCTATATCTGCTTCCTGTGCGACCGACGGTTTCGCACAGCTCTCCCCGTCTTTCCCTCTTTCTTCCGCGCTTTTGCAAGTTTAGTTTTTTTTTCTCACCGATCCCCCTTAACCTGTTGTGTATATTTTTTAAAACACCGTTTGTTGATTTGCTCCAGTTCACTTTGTTTTATTAATATTTACGTAGCTTTGAGTCAAACCGTTTCAAAATATTGTTACGTGCACCCGGACTGATGAACGCAAATATTTTATATAAATGTTTATAGATAAAATATATGTATCACAATTTGCATACAAATTTGTATTATAACCACTTTTTTGATTGATTAACTTTTGCAATTACACTTTCGCAACTGAAGAATATTTTCTCAACTCTTTATTAATATACCACATAATAAAGAGTAATTGGCAGTCAGATAGTATCGTAGTAATAATCCAATTTGTTGTAAAATTTTATAGAACTTTAATAAAATATGAAATATTAATTTTTTATATCATTGCGATCGTATAGATTTTCTCTCGATAAAATTTACTGTTTTCACACGAGCTTGTTCAATCAATATTCCTTTAGTAGTGGGGAATATATACCTTTCACCTACATAACTAAATTTATTAATTAAGTTAATTAATTTCAACGGTATAATAGGGTTATTGAAACTGCAACAATACCAATGCAAAAGCATATTATTAGTTTTCACGTTACAGAAATAAATAATTGACATTTTGCATTTTAAATTTGGAATATGCAATTATTTTATTAAAAATTAATAATTTTTATGTGTATCCATAATTAATAGACATATACATATATATTAAACATGCATTTGAATTTAATGCTAAATCGCGAAAAATTTTAGTTTCGAATACTATCTTTTGCATTATTTTCACTTATATTATTCCAGCGTATATATATAGTTATTGAAATAGGCCGTAAAATATACGTGTGGTTAATTGGCAGATGAACCGTTGCATTGCGAGTGTTTAAATCACAACCCGAAAGTTGGTGAAGTAATTTATGTAAAGTGGATTTTACGATTCCATAGATAAATATAGATTTTCCTAGGAGATATACGTTGAATAGGTAACGTTAAATCATTCGGGTTAAAATTATGTTATCATTATATTCTATTTAATTATATCCCATAATCGTTCAATAGCCCATTTTAACACATTACGAGTCAAGGAAAATAAGATTAAAATATGTATTTTAACATTGTTATGTATATACGATATTTACTAAAACCAAGTACATTGTATTATTAAATAAATTAGATTTATTCGTAAGATTGTAAAAAATCTTGATATTCCTATATGTACGGAAAGAAAGAAATATATGGAGGTTAAACAAGCGAAAATCCGTCGGAGGGTGCGTATATAACGTCTCTTATGATATATATAGATATTTTTTTTTTCTGTTTGCGCCCTTTATATTCATCACCAACCATGCGTTATAACTGCTTTGAACGTGGATGGAAAATTAAAGAATGCACTTTAATTCCTTTCGACTATATGTGTGTACGCGGAATATTTTATGTAGGTCAGTCGAGCTTTTATTTTAATTTTACTGTCATTATGTGTAATTGTCGGAATAATAACAAGTACACATATACATGTATATATTTATATATTCGCATACAACTATATACAAATGTATACAAAATAGAAAATACATTTTCTATAAATTTATGCGAATTATGAATCTGTTGGACACGTAAATATTTATAAATCCTTTTTTTAATATTCGAAATTTACAAAAATATATGTAATATATATATAGTTCAATAAATATTGTTTTAAACGAAAATTGATTCTAATACGAGCTCACGAAATAGTTATAAAAAGTTCCAAAATAAAAAAAAATTGATGGTAAATGAAGTATATAATTTTAATCTAAATGGGCAATTATATACAATTTATCGAAATACACATTATCCCGGGCCGTAGCATTTGTAATACATAAATACCCTCGAAAAAAGGTAAATACTCGGTATAGGTGTTAGAATCCCTTTAATCATGGAAGATAAAGAGCGCTCACGGACAAACAAATCGAAGGAATTTCAGGAGGAGTAAAATACATGACCGATAGGTTCTGTCTGCTCTATCTATACCTATAGAAGAAAAGAATCTAACGGAAGGAGGGATTGGCACGCGTTTTTCGGGCACGTGTACATATAATATACCTATATGTGTGTTTATGTGTGTGCGTGCGTGTCGAGCTGTAACATAGAAACCTTTCACAAAAGGTTACTGCGTGGTTGGACTGGATAAACGCTAAGGAAAAGAAAACGGATTTCTTCTCCCCCGTATATATATATATAGGTATAGACATCTCTCGTGCCTCGGCTCACGCGAGGTTAACATTTTAACGTGAACGAAGCGAACTGGGTATCGTGATTTATCGTACCTGCACTCGGAAATATTCTTTAAACATTCAACTTGCACGATTTTCGAACGGATATTTAGTTCCGGGGGATTGCCAGTCCCAATACTGCAGTGCACGGTACAGCTTGGGATATCGTTTCAACTATATCGATCAGTTATATATCCTATTTTATACATATATATATATATTATATACGCCCATGGTATACGTTAACATGGATTTTCAATCAATTATTAATAGACAACATTACTTTTATGGTGTATTTCGAGTGATTTAATTATAAATTATGTTTTGTAATCAACGAGACCGTACATATAAGTATAGATACTATATCAGACACGCGGTACCTTACCTATATTCAATCATTAAAGATCGTCTTTGTTACAATTTGAAAACCGATTAATTGATTTTTATCTCTTATTTTATTTATCAGATTTACTTAGAACGCTATAATGCAAACTATTTTTTATGAATTTACGTGGCAATATTCGTCGTCTATCATGAAGCAAATAAATATTGAGATATAAATGTAAATTAAAGCAATTAGGAGAAAGGTGACAAATTGATGAAAGTCAGACTACGTATGATTTAATTTAACGTTATTGCTATCGCATATATATACATATGATTGAATCAGGTTAAACTAATCAAATATATATAATTGTATAATAAAATTATCCTCTATAATATAATGTGATAAATTAATAGATTAGATTAAAAATATACGTGCAATATGCAAAATGTAGTTTAAAAAAGGGCACAATTAAATCTACAATTAAGTGTATGGAACTTTTATTTATAATTATATAATTGCCAACTCGGATTGATTTATCTACAATTTGATAAAGGTAAGAAAAGTTATAAAAGTTACACTCGTGTATACACACACACACATACACACACACACATATTCTTCAGTTATTCGGAAAAAAAATCGAGCTTCAAGTTGTAACTTTTTCAACAAATAAAAATCGTTAAATAATTTCTTAAAACTTTTAAGTAATTTTCAATCAAGCTTATCGGTTATAAATTTGCAAAGTTTGTCAAACGAAAGTAATGAAACAATATCGGTCTACTTTCATTCAAGTCTAATCGACGTATACGCTCTTAATTTTGTCGTGCACCTATAAGAGTGCACTCTATCGCGTTTATTTTACGTTCTTCGAGTGCAATCGTGGGAAATTATATACTTGTACAATTTTCATTGCATCCCACCATCTATAAATCGATCTTGTTTGCTTTTATTGGAATTTTTAACGATTCGTATAGAGGTTCTTGATTATTGTACTATTGTATTTAATAAATGCGAAAATACTTCAGATATACGTATGCGTTAATTAAATGCTAAATGATTCGTGTGTGTGTGTGCGCGTTCACTTAGAAAAAAAGTGAATAATAACAAACGAATAAAATTAAAATTTGTTTCAATTATCGTTATTCGCGATGTTAGGTGATTAGTTACATCTCGTTGTCGATATTGTACAGAGGTAACAATTACAACGCGATAAATTAGATTTTTTCATATTGTTGTATTTTTAATCATTTTCATCGACTAACGAATACGTATAAATGGAATTCAATTAACATTTACATGCGTGTGTTATTAAAAGGTTAATTAACATGTGTATTAGTTATTTATTAATTAACTTATTATAAACATTTTCAAATTCTGAAATCGTTACGTACGTAAGTCGGAAAATCAATAGCATATGTATTGAAATTTTATTCACATGTATATGTATATATGTGGGCGGATATTACTAACATGGAGAACGTCATATGTTTGGTACACGGACGATGCTCTGACACTAGGGTATATTTTGTGATGTGAAAATATTAAGAAAGCCAGAGCCCAAAATCCTAACGATCGTTCTTACGAATAGTATATGTCATTTAAGCAAATGTTTGAAAGAAACATTTACTTTGATTGCTTATAACTCTAAAACGATTGCAGTTAGACAATCGAACCAAAATTTTTAAAAAATGTACATAGATAAGATTAAAAGAATAAGTTTCGATCCGTTAGTTTGATGCAAAGTTATAGCGCCAGAAAAAAAAATTAAAAAGATATTCTACTTATACACTCAACTTTTATAAAACGTTGGTTCGATTCCCTATCTATAATCGTTCAAGAGAAGTAATAATAGTAATAAATCTTCTTTCTTTCAAATATTTGTTTGAATGACATATAACTTTCGTAAAAACGATTGTTAAGATCTGGGACTCTTTCTGGGGTTTCTTCACATTTTCACATCACATCAACGTATGAGGTGTACCAAACATAAACAAAACCAAAACAAACATAAACATAACCAAACAAGGTTCTCCTTGTAAGTTTACACGTTTCAATTTATTAATTGATTGCAGGCTATTTACAAATACTCTACAAATTGCATTAATCATTACGAAGTCTCAGCCGAAGTACTAGTAAAGAAAGATTACATTTAATTTATAACATTTTAACCTCAAAATCCCAATTTCATTTCAGATTTTGAGGTTCTAATGCTATAAAATATCGTATGAAACTGTTGTGGAAGATGTTTTTGTTTACCTTTCTCGACGTTCTCACTTACTTCGCTCGTGCGAACAATCTCGAGAAAGGTAGAAAACCATCTCCCACAACAGTGTCATAATATACTATTATATTTACGAGTCGAAGATTTGTAAATATATTTACCGTTAAATTCCACGCACACATTTCGATAACAATTTCTCATCGTACAGTTTTTATTATCATGCCCATTCGTTATACCTTATGCAATTTCAATATTCTACTTTGCATTTTAACGTACAAAGTTTTAGGAAATTTTTCTACTTGTAGCGTCGCGTTCTCTTAACGTACATGTCAGGCTTTTCCTAGGTTACAACCGTTTGGCAAAATGCCTTGATCAGATTTTTCGTCCCTACAATATTTATCATTAGCATTATCATCGATATACCATAAATAACGCTCGAAAATTTCAACGTATTGGAACAAATGTACATAGTTTTTACAAAAATTCACCGATAACGTATTATAAAACTGTACGTGCATTGCTAATACACTCGAGACCAAAGTACATAGTAAAAAAAAAACAGTTGATTATAAATCGGAATCCGAGCGATTCGTCTCCATCCAGGGAAGTAATAATCTACGTGCAACAAACGAGAAGCCATGCATCAAAAGCCAACATTACCTCGATACTCGTTCGCTAGAACAAAGTAGCAGGAAATCCTGGCATTATTTTCCGGGGGGTAGTTTTAGCAAGTCATCCACAGCGTTGTCCTTCTCAATGAGCTTCTTCTCATTTTCTTTATTTTTTTTCTTTTTCCTCTTTTTTTCTTTCTCTCTTTCACTCTATTCCTTTTTCCTCTTCTCCCTAAGGAAAATGACCTAATAAAAATTCATGATGGATGAAAAAATCAATGCTTACAGTGTAGTAACATTCACGAGTCATCATGGGGTTGTCGACAAGTCGACGGAAAAGTTTCTTATTATACAGAGGGGAGATGGTTTTGTATGTGTATACCTTGCAATTTTGTAGGGTATACCACACACCCACACAGATATACGTATGTACGTATATATATATATACTTTTTAACTTTTTTATGACGTACACGAAGTTAGTTTTTGGTTCGTAAATTTAGGGTGCACGGTCTATAAAAGTACATTCTTCGGGCTGTGTGAGTGTCTGCATATACTTGCAAATATATATATATATACGAACTATGTAAAATTGTTGTTGACAATTTTATTATCTTTTGGGGAAATTGTTTGAGACAACGAATGAAACTATAAACCGAGTATATACAAATGCAGTTAAGCGTAAATAAAAGGTAAAAGCAAATGTAAAAGTTCTCTTACGGAATTTTACACACTAAGATGTGTGTTAAGAGAATAAGTAACGACGCGTAATAAGTTGTGAGGATTTCGTGTACGATATATATACCTTATGTATGCCTTGGGAAAGTAACTGAAAGAGTATATAAATTCTTACCGACGACACGAATGTATATACGAATGATTAAAGAACGAAAAAAAGTCCGTGGACGTTTCACTCAAGACGAACGGCTCTCTTTCGTCTGATGTACTATGTACGAACTTGAGTGATTTATCACTCTTTTCAGATTTCGAGAGAATAGTGAACCACACTTGCGCGTGTACAGAATTCCCTCCGGTGTCTCTTGCAACCTCTGAGAAGACTCGGATCGGGATACCGAACAAAAAAAAAGGATCTATTGATCGATAGATAAACTGCGCGATTCTCTCGGAAATATTTCGCTATAGAGAAAGAAAGATTCATCGAACTTTGTGCATTACAAACTCACGAAAATACAATTTAATAATGCAACGCGATTTTTTAAATCCGCATATATATATACGAGAACTTAGTGTCCGGGATGATTTTGAATAATTTGGTTATATGCTCCACTGATGGATTAGAATATCGAGTGGCAGGGAAATGAACGACGATACGCGTGTGTATAGAGGGATAGTTGAATATATAGCGCCATTAGGACCACTGGAAGTTAGCGAAGTCTGATTAAAAAAAAACGTAAACGATTGTAAATTCGTCGAACTGCTCTAAAGAAAAAGGAAAAGTTTTACATTTTACACTTTTAGTACTGGAACTCTCAAAGTGCTGTTGGTTATGTACTCTCAATTTTGTCATTATATTGAAAGAGTTCGTTTTTCCTTTATTCGAAATTGAATCGTAAATTAAGTACATAAAAAAATAAATATGAAAGGTTTTACTGGAATGTATTTCAAACTTCCCAAAAATTTTGTGTACCGAATAATGGTTTTATAAAATGATTCGACGATTGAATCATCCAGAAAAAATATAGTCGGTTAATAACTGTATAGCATTGATATATATATATATATGGGTGGTTCTCTGTGACATCAAAGATGAAAAAAATAAATATTGCTATAAATGTGGGAATATGTTTTAGAGGTATCCAGTAGTTCTCCTGAATTTTTTCAGATTTTTTCTGGGCCATTATTTTAAGTTACAGACAGTCAAACTTGACATTTTAGCACTTTTTTGCATTTTCATGAATTTTTAGCTCCCAGGGGATGCATTTTTCACTAAAAACATAAGTATGACTTTTTTTGTAAAACTTTCCGAACTTTTCATTAAAAATACTTTTAAAGACATAAATGTATGCTGTCACACTCTTGTCAGCCATTTAAACCTTAAATAGTGAAAATCAGCAATTCTGCTCCGGACTCTGGTAACCTAATACTGTCTAAAAGATGTCTTTTTATAGTCAGAAACTGCCTAAAAATTTCCAGAGTGGGTCTAAATCATTAAGATCACTTATGGTCAAAATATCCGGGAAAAGTGCCCGAAATATTAATAGAAATGTATATTTGTTGCCTTATAACGATGAATCTAGTAGCATGATCATTGCAAAAAAATTTGTGCACTTACCTTGGAGTGGTAGAAAAGTATCTTCACTGGTTTCAGTATCCATCTAATCCCCTGTAAGCTGCTAAAAATACAAATATTATTATTCAAATGTAAAAAATTAATTTTTAAACATTTATAATGCTGAATTTTTAGTTTTACATCCCTTACAAGAATTATAATACTAATCTGAAGGATTACTATAAAAGTATCAACATTATTATTATTATTCAGCAATACATTGTTTAGATTTCACAAACTTGTCACTGTCTCGTTATCATATTATTCATTATAATTATATATCCGATTTATTTATATATCTTTTGAATTAAATACGTATATTCAGTTATTGTAATAATGATGTTTGTATATTTATAGTAATCCTTCAGATTAGTATTATAATTCTTGTAAGGGATGTAAAACTAAAAATTCAGCATTATAAATGTTTAAAAATTAATTTTTTACATTTGAATAATAATATTTGTATTTTTAGCAGCTTACAGGGGATTAGATGGATACTGAAACCAGTGAAGATACTTTTCTACCACTCCAAGGTAAGTGCACAAATTTTTTTGCAATGATCATGCTACTAGATTCATCGTTATAAGGCAACAAATATACATTTCTATTAATATTTCGGGCACTTTTCCCGGATATTTTGACCATAAGTGATCTTAATGATTTAGACCCACTCTGGAAATTTTTAGGCAGTTTCTGACTATAAAAAGACATCTTTTAGACAGTATTAGGTTACCAGAGTCCGGAGCAGAATTGCTGATTTTCACTATTTAAGGTTTAAATGGCTGACAAGAGTGTGACAGCATACATTTATGTCTTTAAAAGTATTTTTAATGAAAAGTTCGGAAAGTTTTACAAAAAAAGTCATACTTATGTTTTTAGTGAAAAATGCATCCCCTGGGAGCTAAAAATTCATGAAAATGGGCATATAATGCAAAAAAAGTGCTAAAATGTCAACTTTGACTCTCTGTAACTTAAAATAATGGCCCAGAAAAAATC
The DNA here is from genome assembly GCA_026168455.1 of Theocolax elegans. Taxonomy (NCBI): domain Eukaryota; kingdom Metazoa; phylum Arthropoda; class Insecta; order Hymenoptera; family Cerocephalidae; genus Theocolax; species Theocolax elegans. Next base: position 44,338,899 of record CM047430.1, read on the forward strand.
TGAAAAAATTCAGGAGAACTACTGGATATCTCTAAAACATATTCCCACATTTATAGCAATATTTATTTTTTTCATCTTTGATGTCACAGAGAACCACCCATATATAATATATGAGGAAATCCACAAAAACTCTTCCAAATCGCGTTCCCTAAAATTGAAAAAAATGTTTATGAGACACACCTTCTGTACCTCACTTTTGTTCATCTATAATACATATAATATGTGAAACAAAATTTGAACATGAAATGAAAGAATACAATTCCAATTACTTCGGTTTTACAGTCAAAATTAAACACTTATTCCCAATATATAAATAATTTTGTTCTATTTATTGAAGTAATTATTTAGGTGTTGGATTTTTTTGATATAATTGGGAATAAGCATGTGTTTAATTTTTACTGCAAAATTGATATAATTAGAATTATAATTGAAAAAGATAATTTGTAAAAATTAATATTTTCCACCGAAATGAAAACATTTTTATGTCTAAAAACTACGATATTTCCCACTCAAGTGTTATCAAATTGATTCGCCCTATATACATATACATATTCAGGATAATGTGACAAATAATTACATAACGAATATATCAAAAAAGTGTATTATCTGTAGTAACTAAACATTTAAAATATTTTTTATATATTTTATTTATTTAAACAGCACACTTATAAATTATTTGATTTTATGAACGAAATAACTTACTAACTCACTAAATATTTTACTTACTACTCATAACTATTATTTAAGGAGAATAATATATCATTTATTTGAAATATAGGATTTTTATATTATCTTAATCACATTTAAAGATTGTAACATTTTTATCTAAACAATACTATAATAAAAAAGCTAGTGTGTTTTCCCTTATTTTTCTAAATACTCGCTTATTAGAACCTAATGCATTATTTTTAATTAAATAAATTTTGATATGAGCTTATATAATAATAAGCTTTCAAAAACAAAATGCAAAAAGGTTGTTCTGAAATTTAATTTTTATTACGATTATACAAGTTATATAAGCTTTTTTTTAAAAAAAAAAACAGCATTTTACAATTTTTTTATTTTAAACTTCTAACATTGTGTCACAACCCTTTTATTTCATGTTCAAATTTTGTTTCACATATTATATGTACCATAGATGAAGAAAAGTCAGGTTCGGAAGGTATGCTTCAAAAAAAATTTTCTCGATTTTAGGGAACGCAATTTGGAAGAATTTTTGTAAATTTCCTCATATACGTAATAATCGAGTATTTATAATGCATTAAAAATGTAAAATGTATTTATTACTATTATATCGTTAGGAACGTACGTAAAGTTAGAGAATTAGAGCAGTAAAATTAAATTTGTTGCAGTTTAATGGAGGTACTCATGAAGGTGAGAGCCGGTGGAGTTGCGGTGGAGTTGGTCGAAATTTGACGGCCGCCCTAATGAATCTTGGTATGGTGGATACGAAACTGTTGACTGTAATTGGTGACGACCAGGTTGGAAAAGCTATCCTACAGAGTATTGGCGATGCTGCGTCTACTGTTAGCATTTTACCTGATTTGAGTACTGCCAAGTTAGTATACGTCACAGTTATTTATTACATCTTCTCCGCGGTTGTCAAAGTTTTCTATACTCAAATGTGATACTATTTTTTATTAGGTATGCAGCTATAATCGATAACAAAGGGAATTGCTGTTTTGGCATTGGTGAAATGGAAGCTTTTACAAATATTAACAGCCAACTGATTAATCGAAATATTGATATTATTAAAAATACTCCTCTTATAGTTATGGATGGAAATCCTACTTTGGACGCTATGAAAGTTATATTAGATACTTCAAGACAACATCGTATACCACGTATGTATAAATAATATTTTTATTTTTTACGCTTATTCCGCAATTATTTAAATTACATAAATTCTTCTTACAAATCAAGTTTGAATTAATAACACTTTGCCATCATTGAATTGTATGTTTTGATAAAGTATATGCATAAAATGCGATTTTATGCGTACTGTTCATTTTTTAAAGATCACATTTATACCGCCTGTATCAAAAAATATTGCTCGATACACAAGATTATTTTTAACTCCTGCGCATATCACCCTTGCTTCTCTCAAACGATAAAACCCTCATTCATATTTTGAGTAAACCTGTTGTAAAATTAATATATTCAAAGTGAAAATTAGTAACGTCTAATGTTCATCATTTTGCACAGTTACTAATGCTAATAAAAAAAAAATATTTCTGCAATTTTATTGATTAAATAAAACAGAAATACTGGCAATACACACATAAATAAACTATTTTAAAACCACGTATTATTTTATAAATTTAACTAAATGAGGAAAATTCTTTTTTTAAATCACAATACACTCCCTGCATTAATTTATTACTTCTTTATAAATTTGTTCTATACTTAAATTTATACTAGTTATAGGTAATAAAAAATAACAATGTTCTTAAAAAAACTACTTCTTTATAAATTTGTACTATACTTAAATTTATACTAGTTGTAGGTAATAAAAAATAACAATGTTCTTAAAAAAAAGCATTCAGTAATTTATTATAAAAAAACTTGTAAAGGCACTTATTTACAATACATTGTAAATGGTAAAAATAATAGTTATAAAACACATGATTCTTAAATACATTGTCATTTGTTTACTAATAAACAATAAAACTTCCTAATCGTCTTCTTAATATTATTTCTTTGTAATTTATCGCGATATATTTGATCTTATAAAATACTTTATTTCAATGTATAAAAATAATAATAAATATTTAAAAGATTGATAAGACTTTGAAGACGACTAAGTGCACTTTTTTTATAAATCGCAAACATTACAGATTCTCTTATACCTGCTTGTAGTTTCTATATAACTATAATGATTCAGACCTTTAATAGCTTCCTTTTTTTTTTAAAATACTATGTGCGTTAATCCTAGAACACACTGTGAATCTACATATAAAATATATATAGTTTAAAAACGTTATAATTTAATAGGTGTAAATGGACGGAATATATTGTACTCTTGCGTTGATCCTAGAAGGCAGCAAATCACTTTTTACTATTTCAATCCTATGATAATTTGTTATTTAATTTAAGATCTTAAATAAACTTATTATTTATGAATTGTCTTTTAGATGTAATTTGTGCGTTGTAATCCATGATGAGTTTGTGGATTAGGTTGCATCTGCATAACTAAATTCCGCGATTCTCTGCGTCTTCTGTAATTCGATCGAGCATCTAAGTAAAGGAAAAATGCTCCAACTGTATGGAACATGAATGAAATAACAGCTAAACCGTAGGACCATGATAGATGGTTAAAGTTTGGATACATTAACCAATCCCTTCTCCAACATTGACCTCCAAATATTGAAACAGCAAGAAATAATAGTGCTCCTAAAACAAATAATTAATATATAACTATTTTGTTTATTGTTATATGCAACAAAAGTATCTTCTCTTGCTTTTTACAGTTTTTAAAGTTATTTGAGTAATTAATAATAGAAAAATATTGATACCAGTTACTAAACAAATATGAAAATAACTTAAATGTATAAACTTGTCAAACTCATTTTTAAACATTTGTAGATTTATGGATATTTTAGTTACTTACATCTGTGCAATTGAGATACTAACTGGTATAATAGATACAAGAACTATAATTGTACTAAATTTCTAATTAATAATAGAAAAACATTGATACCAGATCATTATATTACAAAAGAACTATATTAATAATTTTAATGTAACTTGTCAAACTGATTTTTAAACATTTAGGGATTTATTTGGTTACTTGGTTATTTGGTTACTTGGTTATTTGGTTACTTGCATATGTGCAAGAACTACAATCACAGTAAATCTCTAATCAAGATTCAGTTTTAATTTTTTATTTATGTATTAATATTAAAACTTACCAGCTATACCATCGCATACACAAACAGTACTGGAAAGCAACCATTCGTTTTCCAAGACAAATTTCAATGGATATCTTATTAAAATTAGTACGAGTATCGCTTGACCGAAGAAGGAAAACATAATAGCTAATGTAACAAATGCTTGTACCACCATTAACCATCCTGGAAGCAAATATTCTCGAATGACAAAATATTCTTGGGAAAATACATGATGGCATCCGTCAAATAATTTATCATATTGATAGTATGGGTATCGAAACTTTTCAAAACAATACTCCCACAATCCCATGTGCTTGAAACTACTAAATGTTTCTACATAAGATTGTATCCAATAAGGGCTGAAAACAAAAATCAAATATTAACAAAATTTGATTAATTGATTTGTAAAAAAAAATTTAAATTATTTTTTTTACCTAGTAAACGACATTACAAGGAGTACACCTGCTGCATAAGTGATAACTCCACCGAATACCACGGCATCTAAAAAAATAAACATTTTCCTATTTATTCGGTCCTTAGGTTAGTTCAATATTAATTACCCTAATAAATGTAGTTTTACTCACTGGATGCTTTTGGATAGTCCAACATGTTTGCAGGTGTATTAGTTATATTTTTTACAGTCCGTACGGAAAGTACGGATTCCGATAAAAATTAACTCTTAATTGTTTACACGTCCAAAATCGGAGTAAGTAGTTGTCATCAACGAACGCGGCCACGCCTCACCCGTTTGACTCAGTCAGTATGTGTTAGTGCATAAATGCGCATGCATTCATATTTCGCTTAGAAGTAGTGACTGTAGAGGGCGACTGCATCTAGATTTGTGAATTGTGATTTGTACTCATTCTCATTCACATAATGAATTTTATGTAAATGTATGACTGTTAAGTAATTACCTTTACTTATTACGTGTAGATTAGAAATAAATACCCATTAGTGTAAAAAAGAAAACTATAAAAATTTACGTTTTGGCAAATGACAGTAATTTTTTCTTCTTAATGCTATTGAAGGTTGTAGGATAGAAGTAAAAATAAAAATTAATAGAGAGACGTTTTTTTTATTTGTAAAAAGTTTATACAAAACAATATAATGAAAATACTTATGAACAACTTATGGTTTGTTATAGCCTAAATACTAACTTAATAATTTTGTACTAAAATCTATGGACGGATATTATTATAGAAAATACATTTACAATTGTACATAAAAGTTCATACAATTATTAAATATACAATGTAATTAATATTACATTTGCAATGAAAGCTCATTATTTTTTTCATAAAATTTGAAACACTTTGAATATCATTTTAAATATCTTTTTAAAGTGGACGGACTTGTAAGCTCATAATTTTTGTCATAAAATTTGAAACACTTTGAATAACATTTTCAACATCATTTTTAAGTGGACGGACTTGTAAGATCAAGTGTTTGGACTATAATTAATTGATGAATACTTGTGCATTAAAGTAATCATCTTAATACTTAGTTATGAGTGTCCATAGGGAAACGGGTTTGAGATTCTTTAAGATACTTTCGCTTTTTCTTTTGGATATTTGATTCGACAAGGAATAAAAGACTGGCAATAAGACCTAAGACGCTTCCAATCACTCCCAATGCAAATGACCATCCTAAATAATTATTAGGATGACCTGGCATCCAACCATCGGCATTACCAAGACACGCAAATACTATGACAGCTATGCATCCACAGATACTTCCAAATATAAGTAATCCTCCAATACTTTGAATTAGTTGGACATAATGCTTTTGCTCTGGATCCCAACATGTTGCATAAAGTACTGTCAGTCCCAAAGTTATTAAAAATGCCAAAAAGCAGACTGTGAAGAAGAATTGAGTAGCTACCATAAAAGCTGCAAAACAATAAAAACCATGAGTTAAAATCTTTTAAGTCAATACCTATTTCTAGAGAACAATGGTTCTTTTAAAACATGTGTGCCAAGTTTCACTTTCACTTAAGATAGCCAAATATTTTGTAATCTTTGAAAGGAAAAGAAACTTTTTTTGAAAGAAAAATGTGTATTTCAAAAATTTTAATATTTAATTTACTAATTATTACTTGACTAAAAATAAGTAAAATAACATGTTTTTAGTCACAGCTCTTTTTTTCATTATAGTATAGACGATGGAACTAATAGATCTAAAATTCAAATTGTATAAGTTTAAAAAATGCTTTGGCACACAAGTCTGTAAAAGTATAAACTAACATTTTCTAAATTTAAATATTATTTTTATATATTTTTATGCTGAACAAAAATATGTATTGTCATGCGAAATAATTTGTAACTCTTGTAACTCACAAGTTATGCAATAGTAAATAAAAAATGTAAATAGTTGTAATTTCAACAAGTCAAATAAAATTATTGGTTATAATTTTAATTTCAAAATAACAAAATTATATATAAAAGAATGTAATTGATACTCGAGTAAAGTTTTAATCTACACATTAATTTAGATATTATATAAATAAAAAGATTTATACTTAAATACCAGCAAACGGAGTGAATGTTCAAACAAAAAAACAACCAAGACACTCCTTACAAAAGTCACACGAGCATAAATTATTTCGTGAATCATCCGTTTGACAACCGAATTATTATTGTTTATACATGTACGACCCTAAAAAGACAGGGTTGGGTAGGCCGTACTGCCGTAGGGGTAAGGTAACTAACAACTATAGAAAAGTGGTCGCGTAGGTATAGAGACGGCAGTGACCCTATTCACGTATACTGCATCTATATAGTTATAAAAAAGTCGATGTAAACAAACAAACGGGAGGTATATAGATAAAAGTATTGAGTATAATAATTACGTGGTAGTAAGAATCCTCGAATTTGTGAGTATCCGGTAGTAAATGGATCGTAAACCCATCTACATCCAACGTAAAATCGTCTTGGTGCATCGGCTTGAGTAGGATCGGGTAGAGACCTGAAACAATGCCTCCAGAGTCCAAGCATTTCAAGCTTCGCATTGGTGATACGATAATCGCTGACGAGCCACGCGGGGGTACCAAACGCGACGCATACGCACACCAAAGCAACGAGGAATAATCCGATCCCTACGTTCCCGGCCAAACTTCGTTTCTTCATGACTGATCTAATCGGTTGTACGCTCGATCCTCGCTACTTGTCAAATGCCAACCGGGATCATCGACAAAGATCCCACGTGAACCACACCCAAGCGCGACTTACTCACTGCGTCGTCTCGCTGACTCGTTCACTTCACTCGCGGCTCACCTCCCGCACACGGCACTGCGCGCTGATCAAAACGGGCGTTACTTAACCCTACTTTGCTCCCTTCTATAACGCTGCCTTTTCCACTTCTGCGTCCTTCTTTCATTTTATATCACTCTCTCGTCGTAACCTTTTATTCTACACCAATCTCGTTCATTAAATACACATTTTATTTCTTCGTGACGCAAAATATTTGCTTTGGTCTACAAATTATTTTCACTTAACGGTGATATTAAAGATTCGAGGATAGTGGAAATGCAGCGTAATCTCGCTTACTTTTTATTTCACATGCGACTATGCGAGGTCTATCTATATATACATACATGTATATTCATAAATATATAGGTATATGCGTGTATAAGTGTTTACGCGTCTATACGTATACACCTGAACAGGTGGAAGATGCAAACAACAATTGACCGACAATGACATGTTCTAGATTCTTAGTCGACTCACGTATGTAACATATATAACTATATACATACGCCTAGAAATTCCACTTTCGATTTTTCTTTTTGATGCGGCAACTCTTTACCTACTTTTTTGAAATTTAAAAACGCGTTGATGAATTTAATACGCCTACTTATCGCGTGAAATATTTTTCTTCTTCTTTTCTTTTTTTTTTTTAGAAGCCTTTCGTAAATTCGCACGCTACCTATATAGAAATTCTTTTGGATTTTAACAATTTAATGAGGTTCACGCGTATACCTTATTTATTTTATTTTTTAATTACATTGATATATTTTATATAATTTTTGTCATATAATTTTTTAAATAAATATTGGTTATTCTACTTTTCATTCATGCGTGACGCTAAGAACGATTTTCTATAGTTTCTATTTCATTTATAATACTTACTTAAACTGTTGTAGACATTATTTTAACGGTAAAGGTAAATTAAACAATTATAAATTACGTAAACAATGCAAACATTAATAAAAATATTTAAATGATGTATTAATTTATAAATTTACAATAAGAAATTATTTAATTAATTTTCTAAGCATTTAACTGTGCATCATTAGTAGAAATTACTTATATAAGTAATAATTATTTAAAAAGAAAATGTGTAATAAAACTAGACTCTGAACTAAGAGAAATACATCGTTTTATTAAACGGTGAGATGTAAGCTTTATTTCGTAATTAACTTTGACAGTTATTAACTATTGTTACTTGTATATATATATAGGTACATTTCGGAGGTTTATTAAGTTTTAAGAAAAATAAAACTTGACATCCGTATTAATTATCTTCTAATTAGTCATAAAATGATATATTTTTTAAATTTTTTTATGGAAGATATTAATCATCTAATGAAATATCTCGAGATACGATATTAATTCACCGCAGTTATAGAAACTTACGAAACGTTTGTTTTTTTTTTTTGTAATAACGGAAGTCGAGTCGTAAAAGTGAAAAAAAGAAGGTGAAACGGGTAGAAATTGCTCCAAATCGTTGTCAAAGTTATTAAAACAAAGCCGGGAAAAAAATGAAAAGGAGAGCGCGCCTCACGTGCGAAGGTCGACGCGCGCTTCGAGGTGATTCAATGTTCTGACCATGATTTTTTTCTTTCATACCCGTGCAAGTCGATTAAACGGGCGTGCGAACTACGGATGTATAATTTCTCACTTCATTATTGATCTCTCATATCATCATCTAAGTAGTTCACGAGTGAAAAAATACTTATGCATAATTTCGCTTCCTAGTACTGTGAAAATTCATTTGGTGAGTTATCAACGATTTGTCAGCGTTAAATAAACGTTTTTATTAAACTGTGTAAATATCGATACAAAAAATTAATTAATACAGATTTTAGAGATTCTTTCTTTCAACATAGTAAAATACTGGATAAATTAACAATTTGTTACGCTATACTTTAAAAGGCACTGTCTTTCTTCTTCGTACATATACACTCAATTGATATTTACAATTTTTTGGACGGATTATTTGTTTACTTAAAATTAATGAGCTACATATTTTTCAAAATATGTATACTTTTTTTAAAATTAATTGTGTGTAAATACAATCTCGCTGGGAGCATTGCTGCGTCAAATTAGAAACCTTTAGTACAAGGCATGCAGTCAAATTATAAACTAGATTTAAATCTATGAGTCATAATTGTGTAAAAGAAATATATCAATTTTAAAAAAATATCAGATTCTTCATGGATAATAATAGTTCTTTCTCCAATAAAATACTTTAGGAGAATTGTTCTCACTATGCATTCATAAAAATGATGTACATATTATTCTAAATATTAGCGTGAGATTTGTGCTCTTCTCCAAGTATCCGCTCAATCTTCTTTTTGAATCTTCGAGCTTCTACCAAGAAGAGAATACCCGCAGATAAAAGTGTAAAACTGCCTACAACAGCCAATGCAAACGACCAGCTAAGATCATTGTGTTCCCAATTTGGCATCCAATCTCTGCCATCGCCTCTGGCTCCAAATATGATAACTGATATAATACCACAAATAGCAGCAAGCGTGAGATTTGCTCCAATTACCCAAAGAAGCAATTGATATTTGTTATGTTGACGGGAGCAACAGGTATACAAACAAGTTAGGAAACTACCAATTAACAGTAATGTCATACACAAAGTAAAAAAGAATTGTGTAGCTACGAAGAAATCAGGTAGTAACATATCATGTATAATATAATATTCTTCTTCAAAAACCCACCAACAACCATGAAATTTTGTGTCATATAAGTGTCGAATGTCTTGAAAACCATTAAAACATACTTGCCATAAACCTGAAAAAAGATATTCAAATTATTTTTATCTCAGAAAAATTCTAGTATTAAATAAATAGTATAAAATAAATATAAAAAGATAAAAATAAAAATAAAAATAAAAATAAAAATAAATATTATAAATTTAATTAAAAAATTATGAACTCAATTATTGTATTTAATAATTTTTAAAACATAGTAGTTACTAGTTTTTTCTAACGACATGTATTTCTTTTGTGTTAAACCTAATATAAGGTAATATTAACTAAAACAAGTTAATTAATTAGTTAAACCTATGAACTATTATTAAAGTTCAAAATACATATTTTATATATTGTTTATAAAGATTATTAGTTTGTATTAGTTAATTTGTTGACAAATTAATTTCCACCAAGAATTGGATTAAATTTACTTGTACTTATAAATTTTCATATTTAATTAGATATGTCTTTAATTTGTATAGAGCCAATTATCATGATTCACATAATTGACCATTAACTTAATTTTTTCATATGCTTTCATTCTGTGAATTACTTATCAATTATGAATTGAAAGTCACACATATTATACTTGTAGAATCAATCAAATATCTGGATGCAGATATAATGATTCACTAAATGCATTTTAATGAATACTGTCCCTTGCACATTCCAAAGAGGGAATAAGAGACAAATTTTTATTAACAAAAACTTATTTGTTTAAAGAAGTACAAAAACAAAAATAAGACAAAAGGTACGGTTGACTAAAGCTGGTAATTACCAATTTTCATAAACTTTGGTTTTTCCAATTTGCCATCAGTTTCAAGCCAATTGGGTGTGGTAAACGCAATCATCACAAAAATGAAGGCTACCACGGTGCAAACGACCGCAGCTTTTCCCGTGCGTGACTTCCCCATTCCGCTCGCGTTCTCGCACGGCTTTTTTGCGGAATCGTAAAAAGCCTTTGTCGATTTCACTTGTTGAATAGATAACAATAATAAGTATTAAATAATAAACTAGCGATGCTCCCGTTCCATACTCTAACAAAGGGAAAACACGAAGTACAAAATGTAGTAAGATCTTATTCTTCTAAGTCATACCAAAACTTTGGTACTATACTTGTTTACGTTGTACTCTCACAGTCCCAGTCAGTCCCCTTCCTTCCTTACCTGATTACCTCTATATCTCTACATATAGTTAAAGTTTAATCAAGATGGCTACGCATTGCTTTAAATTTGTCAAACGGGCGTGTAGATGGAGACAGTTTCGCTTCTTCGACCGGGAAATGCAAAAAATTATTAAAAAATTATCTGATATTTGAAATTAAAAATAATTATGAGAAAAAGTTACGAGAATTATTAATGCAAATAAATTATTTTATTATAGTGTGGTACGAACCTACGGATTTGCAGAAAGTATTACAAGTATTCAACTGTGCAGCAGACTGGAAAGGAGTATTAAAATTTACATCACCCAACATAAGTGAGCTCATGATTCTGGCAAAGTATTTTAAAATACCTGTACCGTCAGAAAAACTAACCGATTTAAACACTATTAAACAAATAGCAGAGCAACTAGTTGAATGGATACCAGTTGTTGTGACAACTTTAGGTGCACAAGGTGTATTGGTAATCAATATTTAAATTATTTTTTTTCTTTAAATTGAATATTATTCAAAAGTTTTAAAATTTATCATTTGCAACAGATTAGTAGAAAAGCATCAAAAAGTGAGCCATTTTTAAATGAAAAAAATGAGTTAATTGAAACCGGTAATGTACAATCACATTTGTATCATCCACTAAGTTATAAAGGAGAAATCAGTAGTGTAAGTGGTTGCGGCGACTGTCTTGCTGCTGGAATTATTACTGGAATTCTTAGAGGATGGGAAGAAACTACTTGCGTATCATTAGGACTTCACGCTGCAAAAGAATCACTTACTTCTTTTGAAACTGTACCAAATTCTTTACAATATTTGCCAAAAACTCAAGATTATTATAAAACAAATTTTTAAGTTTTTACACTTTTAATAGATGTAAGTATTATAGATAATTTTTTATATAAAAATATTCTTTTATTTTACAAAAATAAATACATTGTGCAAAAACTTTTATTCTATTTTTCTAACTTATAAATTTCTACTTACCAAAAATAATAATTTATTTTACAAATTTAATACTGATAAACAATATAAACAATATTTTACAAACAAAAATAATACAATCAATAAACTATATTATTACTCTAATTATTGATCATCCTTTTTAGTATAAGCTTTTGCTCCATACTTTTTGACGAATGCAGGTACATCAAATTTCCTTTTACAACCAATATAATTCATGTAACGAATTTTGCCAAATACTGATCTTTCCTTCCATCCTTGATCATGAATACCACAAATGGACCACATGCAACCTATTATTTAAATTATATAGATGATATTTATTAAATACAATGTTTTTATTATTTAAATGATTATAATTTTGAAAGGTTTAAAATACTGACCTACATATCCATTTGGATCTCTACCATCCATACTATATTTATCATTCAAATAAATAGAATATTTGAGAGCATCTTCTGGGGATGCTGTCCATTCCAAAATTTTTTTAGCCCAATACATTCTAAGGTAACCATGAATTTTCCCCTCTTTTATCAGTTGAATTTGTGCAGCATTCCACAAATCATCATGTGTATGTGCTTTCTCAAATTCATTCAAGGTGTAGACGTAATCCCGTTTATCATGTCTGTTACATAGTATTATTAGAATATATTGCAAACTGTTTTAGTGATATTTTAATTTTATTTAAATATTAAATCGTACCGATGCTTATCCAGAGTTTGTCTTGCCCAATCAGCAGCTCCCTCAATGCTATCATAGTGTGGATTATAATAACAAAAATTATCACTCAACTCTCTTCTTATTACAGCTTCTTCACAAAAGGCATTTACTGAATCCTTATATTTTTTTTTGTGTTTTATAACTTCTATAGCGCATCTTTGAACAGAGATCATACCAAAATGAAGCCATGGCGATAAATTGCTTACTGCATCAGCATTAGGATCATTTCTTTTATCATTATAATTTTTTAAACGATGTTTAATAAAACTATCCAGTTCTGCAATACCATTACGGTATCCAGGTAGTGCCCATGTAATTTTATCAACTTTCTTATCAACTAAGACTTTGTTCAGTGCTGTATACCAATTATTGACCGGAAACTTTTGATTACTTGTGAATGGATGCTTTGCTACTGGAGGAAATTCAGTAAGAAATTCTTCTATCTTTGAAACTATTTTAGGCCTAATAGTACGAGCCATATATTCAAGTTTATCTGATGCAACCCAACAAGGAACAATGTTATGTGCATCAATCTGAAATTTTTTATAAATAAGTATTTTGAAAATATATAGATTCTATAATGCTTACTTGACAAAAAGGAATATTTTCTGGAAGTTTCTTATTTATATCTTCAATCCATGCCAATGGTTGTCTTAATGGAAAAAAATCTGTCATTACTGCTCCCATTTGGTATTTTTTAACAAAGTCAACAATTACTTCATTTGGTTCACCATGCAAAAGATGAAAATTAATATTCAGTGATTTACAATCTTTTTCAACTTCCGCTAAACCTCCTATTAAAAACTTATAATGACGTATAGTTGCATCAAGAAATTTTGGAAGAATACAAAAACACACGTGTAAAGGTACATGATTTTTCAAAGCAATTTGTTGAGCAAATAATAATGCCCAATTATCTGGAAAACAATATATAAGTATAAATTAACGTATCTTATCAAAAATAAATTTATTTAAAACATTACCTTCAACTCTAGCATCTCTAAACATCCAATAAAGAATTCCTTTACATTTCTCTGGTACTTCATCTATTTCTCGTATAAGTTTTATCCTTTGTTTATTAAATTTAGCATCCATAACTGAATCACCAACCTAAATAGATAATTAATAAATATAAATTAATAAGTGAAAATTATTTTCAATAAAGTTTACTATACTTACTTCGTGTCTTCCATCTGAAATTTCAGTTACTAAATCACATATTTTTAATTTTTTCAAAGGTGCTTCAACCATCGTGACACCTGAAAGTGAGATTCATTTTATAAATACGATAGCAAATAAATTCTCTAAGATTAATAAAAATTTTTAATTGTCAAAATTTACATAAGTAATGTATTAAATATTCTATAGTACACAAATTACTATAATAATAAATTAAAAACCTTATTTTTATATTATTGCATGCAATAATGCAATACAAATTGTAATTATTTGGGTATTTCATAAGTCATAATAAAACATGTATACACAAAAACATTGATATCAGAGCTTAATTTTAAAAACTTTGACTTGATATAAGTTTGTGAAATGAAGTATTTATAATAATAAACTTTTTGATTCTTAATACATTCATTAATATTTACGAATTAAGTAGGTTAGACTTGTTTATACCTTTACTATAGTTCGAATAACTAATCAATTGATTCACAATCAATTGTGAAAATTTTAATTTTACACAAACTTTGAACACTCTAATGTGATATTTGTTTTACAAGCTTATTACAAAAACACTTAATAAAATGGATTACATTTGATGATTTTATTACAATTACAGTTGGTATATTGTTATTTATTTGTGGTTTATTTGTGAATGCACTTTAAAAATGTTATGTCTTATAAGTCTTATAACTAATATATATAATAACTTATTTATTGCGATTTTGCGATATCGCCAAGGACAATATAACGCGCAAAACTCTACTCAGATTTATTACTCGTGTATATAATAAGTAATATATGTATATTACTGCCGCATGTCATATGTATTATACGTAAGATATTATTATTATTAATTCATTTTATTGGCTTTGTAAATATTACATATCGCCATGTCATAACATAAGATAGATTTAGGCTAACGCAATAACGCCTATTACAGATTAATTATTCATACAGTTGAAATGTTATAAAAATATACATATTTATAAAAAAAAAAAAACTTCATTCAGTCCAAATATACATAGTCATCTAATTAACTATATTCTTATATATAAAAAATATAAAATAATATTAGTAGTAATAATACTATATACACAAATAAATATAAATTTAGTCTTTATACATTTAAGTCTATATTCGTAAGGAAATTTTCCAAAATCTCAACAACATCGCTTTTAATAAAATCATCCTTTATAATATCAAATATGGAGAAAGGACATATAATCTTCAACTTTAATTTATACAAAGTTATATACATTTTATTATAAAATACTTTTCTTTCTTTATCATAAAGTTCACAATTATAAAAAATATGATTAATAGATTCACTGTCCTTTCCACACTTACATTTATCATCATCAACAAATTTATATCTTATTAAGGAATTTTTAACATTTGTATGGTTACTTCGTAACCTGTTAATTATTACAATGATTCTCCTTGATATATTTCTATTATAAAACCAGGGTTTGTTTATTTTGTTGTAAAAATTTTCATAATAGAATATCCCTTTATTATCCTGAACAAAATTATTTATAAGCTTTTCTTGATTTCTTTCCATACATAATTTTTTATAAAAAAAAACAAAATCAGTAAAAGGAATTGAATAGTCAAACATTTTACCTTGAAGAGCAGCAGTTTTGGCAATTTTATCTACTTCCTCATTTCCATAGATACCTTTATGGGAAGGGATCCAATAAATTTCAATTTCAACATTGTTATTAGATAACATAGACAATTTATTTCTTATTAGCACCAATATAGGAGATTCATAACTGAATCCATGCAAGTTATTTAATGATTTAACAATACTCTGAGAATCTGTGAATATTCTATACTTGTGACTATGACCCATTTCTTTATATTTATAAATTTTATCCAATGTTACATTTATTGCAAAACACTCAGCAGTAAATATAGATGAAAGTTCATGAATTTTATAAGACACTCTAAAAAATTCCACATCCGACCATAATGCAAAACCCACAAAAGTTCCATTATCATTACAAATTCTAGAACCATCAGTATATATATCCAAATATTCAGCCGAGACCAAAAATTCATCTCTGAATAGAGAATTTGCCTGTGCCATGTCCTTTAATTTGTTTCCTATTTTATAATTACATTTTGGTTTATAAAATAAACTTTTATAAGAGAAGGTGAATTTATGAAATTTTTTTGAGTTGAAAATAAAATCCCCATTATACATAGATTCTTTATAACATTCAATTAATAAGGATACTTCAAAATTTATCTGATATATAGGATGCTCAGATAATTGGTATGTATTTTCGATTTCGGCGATAATGTTACTAGGTTGAATTGTAAAGTTTTTTAAAATATATTTAAATGCCAAAAGTTTAAATCTGTTTATTAAATAAGGTAATTTGGATTCTGCCATTAAGATATTTATAGGAGTAGTACATTGATATCCCAAAGATAATCTAATACATTTATTTTGAATTTTTTCCAATATATTGAAATGTGTTGTTTTGCAAGGGGAGATCAAAAAACCTCCATATTCAAACCTAGAACGGACAAGTGATTTATAAATAGTTAATAAATTATCTGGGTGAGCACCCCACCAAACACCTCTCAGACATTTAATAACATTTACAGCAGCCTGACATGATATCTTCACATTTTTAATATGTGGAAGCCATGACAATCTGTTATCAAATAACATTCCCAAAAATCTAGCCTTCCTAGTAGGCTTAACATCACAGCCACTTATATCAATCGATATATTCTTATGTGTATTTTTATTGTTTTTATTAAATATAACTAATTTACATTTTTCTGGTGATAAAAGTAGATTTCTTTTTTTTAATTCTTTAGATAATTTATTAACTTCTGTTTGTAAAGTTTTAATAATATTATTTACATCATTTCCATTTATGTACATAACTAAATCATCAGCAAATTGTGAGTAATTCACAGAACCCCCCGATAATTCAACTATAAATCTTGTATATATAGAAAACAAAGTAGGACTAGAACAGCAACCCTGGGGAAGACCAATATTTACATTAAACGACTCATCTTCACCATGATTTATGTTTATTGGAATAAGTTTACGGCTATAAATCAAATTTTTATAAAAAGTAATATATTGTTTAGGCAACCCTAACTCAATAAGATCACCTAATAAAATATCAGGAATAACACTATCAAAAGCTCCTTTTATGTCTAAAAATAAAGCAACTAGACTTTCTTTTTTATAAAAGCTTTGATGGATTTTATTTACAAAATTACATAAACTATCAATACTTGATTTTCCCTTTCGGAATCCATATTGAAAATCAGGAATATAATTTTTATTTTCCAAATACCAAACTAATCTAGAATTTAAAATTTTTTCAAAACATTTTAGAACACAAGAGGCTAATGATATTGGTCTCACTTTATTCGTGTTATTTTTAGGAATAAAAGTAATCAAAAAGATGTTCCATTGTTCTGAAAAGAGTTCATAATTAAATAAATCATTATAGATATCTAATAATATTCTTTGATAAAATTCTGGTAAATTTTTTAAAATTGTATATGAAATTTTATCATAACCTGGTGATGTATTTTCTTTAAATGAATTTAGCGAAACCATCATCTCCTCATATGTAATAGGATCCATTAATTGATCCTTATATTCCTGATCTACATTTAAAATAGAGAAATCTAAATCAACCAAATTGTATCTAGGATCTTTAGAACTACATAAATCATCCAAGCAAATACGAGCGTTTTTTTGAAAAGTTTTATTACCTGTTGAAGAAATTGGTTTATTCAATCCATTTCTAAAAATTTTTATCAATCTCCAAACAGCAGATATATAGGTTCTTGGATTGATTAGTTGAGTAAAGTTTTTAAATGATTCTTTTTTCTTAAGTTTTAAGAATCTAGTTGTTTCAGCACAAATTTTTTTATAATTTATAAAAGAATTTAAATTGCAAGAGTATTTTAAAGATTTAAATATTGCCTTTCTTTTTCTCGTCACTTTGGTACATTCATTATCCCACCATATTTTCCCTTTATTTTTATCACTTATGCTCGCATTAACCTTATTATAATTATTGTTTTTATTTTTTACATTATAAGAGTTTGTAATACATTTATCTATAATCTGAAATAAATCATTGTACCTATATACTGCATTTTTATTGGTAAATTCTACAGTATTGAAAAACTTTTTTTCATTCTCTAAATTTTGGTAAAATTTATCCCAATTTATTTTTTTTGTATTATATTTATAACTAGTTTTTTTATTTATGGATTCAAAATTAAAGCTATTATTAATTTCAATAACAATTGGAAAATGATCACTTCCCCAAGGATCATCCAAAACATCCCACCAAGAATCAATTGCGAAATGTAAAGATGCAAAAGAGAGATCTAAATTAGAGTATCTCAAAGAATCATCATGATCTTTATAAAAATGAGTATAGTCAAAAGTATTTAGTAAAAAAAATTCATCTTCATCAAAAATCTTTGCAATTCTTTCTCCATTTATACAACATTTATTACTACCCCAAATAGGATTGTGAGCATTAAAATCGCCCAAGACAAAAAACTTATCAAAAATTTTTATTTTATTTACCAGAGAATTGAGTTCCAATTCCGTCAAATCATTTCCCGTAGTTGGAGGTCTATAACATCCAACAATCAAAACATCTCCCATATCAGTGCCAACAATAACAGAGCCTATTTCTAAGTGCTCTAAATCAAGTCCAATATCTACTGGTTCTGAGATTAAGTCATTTTTAACTAAGATAAGAATTCCGCCACCGCGTGCTCTTTCAGGATCTCTATCAAACCTGTAACTAAAATAACCATTAATATTATAATTTATATCTTTCTTTAACCAAGATTCAATTATAACTATTATATCAAAATTTTTATTCTTATATATATAATTTTCAAAGTCTAATTTATTCTTAATACTTCTAGCATTCCACTGAAGAAGTTTAATATTATTTCTGTTAGCCATTTTCTTTTACTTTTACTTTAATTTATATATATAAAAAAATAAAAATAAAATAAAAAAAAATCAAAAGATAAATAAAGTTTTATCCTAATATAAATATATAAATTATTCTCCACCTTAAGAATTTTTATCACCTATTTTTTACCCTTTCCTTTTTTATGATTTGAAATTTCTTTAATAGGAACTAAATTTTTACTAATTGCATCCTGAAAACTCTGAGAGTCTTGAGAATCATAATAATCTTGAGTATCTTCCTGCTCTCCAATTTGTAAATTTTGTCTTGAATTTTGCTGCATTTGTTGTTGATATTGAAGTTGAGATCGTTGTTGTTGTTGTTGTTGTTGTTGTTGTTGCCGTTGTTGTTGACTATATTGAGCTTGGTATTTTTGAAATTGTTGCATTAAATTTTCATCTATTTGTTGTTGTTGTTGTTGTTGTTGTTTTAGATGGTAACGATGTTGTTGACTATTATGTTGTTGAGAAATTCTATCAGAGCTTATATTTTGACTAAGTTGACTAATTTGGTTTGACTGAGTTTGATTTTTACCTTTTTTAGCAACATAACTATATTTTTCAAGTAGTTTATCCCTTTTTTCACCCAATTTTGGAAAGTTTTCTTTAGTTTTTCTTATATTCGCAATTACCATACTAACTGAAGGAGGACAGTCTCTTTCCTTAAGCATAATATTTCTTGCTTCAATAAATGAGATATTGTCATGGGCCATCAAAATATTTATCCTATAATAAAACTTGTATATTTCACATTCTGAACTTATGCTTTTATGTTCTCCTTTGCAGTTATTACATATATGTTTAGATAAATCCTCCTTGTCGCATGGACTTCCTTCATGTTTCCCTTTGGCGCAACTTATACATATTGGTTTATTTTTACAAGTCTTACTCGTGTGACCATAACCAAAACATGAAAAACATTGTAATGGACGAGATACAAAAGGTTCCACAAAACACCTAACCGAAAAAATATATACTTCCTTTGGAAGTATCTGTCCAGAAAAAGTAATAAGTATTGATCTGCTTGGAATCCATTTATCCTCCTCAGATTTTGATGACCTGTTTCTCATTTTTAAGCGTTTTACGTCAATAACTTTTGCAGAAGATTTTATTGCTTCTAATATATCATCCTCCTTGATGTTATCAGGAACATTCTTGACAATACCTTTTCTAACCTTTCTAAAATTTGGTATAAAAACTTCAAGGTTATGTTGACATAAATCTTTATCTAGTAAAATTTTATTCGCTTCGTCCCTCGATCTACAAATAATTTCTACATTATACTTATTTTTCCTTACAATATTATCTATCGATTTATATTTCTTATATAAAATATTTCCAACAGTAAATGGACTGAGTTCTTCGTCTACTATTGATTTAATTTTCTTTACCCATACTCCGTACGGTCCATTATTATCCTTATTAAATATATCTTTAGTTTTTACTTTATCAATCATATGTAAATTTCCGTCAACTGTCGAATTATTTATAGGATTTTTTTTTGCGTTAATACCATCTATTATTTCGCTTGATTTTCTTTTGTTAGAATAAGTTAACATTTCACCTTTACCTTTGTTCATTTCCGCTATCACATTCGCATTCGAAGCTTTGTCTATTATCATCATGTTCGATTCTTCCATATCGGATCCTTCCATATTTTCATCTATATTTGTTGAGTCATGAACATCGGCAGCCATTTTCACAAACTATCAAAGACAGCCCGAATAACGGGCGTCTTTAGTAAGATTAATACTGTCCAGATATATATAAAGTATATATAATTTATCTCGTCTTTTTTTTTTTTTTAAAAAGAATTATAAACTCATTTGTTTGCTTGTTTGCTTGAACACTCAAGCTTTCACCACAAATAAAGAAAAAAACCTCAGTCACACACGTTTAAGGAAAACAAGCCAACCTTCCAGATCGAGAGCCCGAAAGCAAGTCCTATACGTAAGATACTAAAAACACATTTTTTGAATCAGAAAAATCGTTTACTGCTCTTTAATTTTAAAATACGCAAGTGACTAATGTTTATAAACGTATTATTTTAGTTTAATTAAAAATTTAATGAAAACTTGCCGATACTATCTTATCATACAAAACGAATAATTAAATAACTTGATTCTACACTGGATTAAAAAAAAACTTATGTCAAGTCAGATTTACATATACCGGCTATATATTATATATAAATAATTTTCAAATGTAAAAGTTTATAAAAGTTCGATTTATACGTATGTATAAATCAGGGTTGGGTAAGTATATATAGTCGTCAACCACCCATTTTTGAATACTTTATCATTAAGGTAAACGTCCCTATTAATAAACGCTTTTCAGACATTTTTTTAATTCGCTCTGAATAATGAATGAAAATAAGCACAAATGATGAAAATTTTTGTATCATTTGAAGCGCGTATTCTTTCTGAATCATTACCTGCCTTAACATTTCAATATAAATGTTTTGTATAAATTATATTAATAAAAATCTGAGAGCCTTATGTGTAGGTGTTATTAAACGATCGTGTAACCTATGTCCCAATTGTTTAATAATCGTGTACCTATATTATTAAACGGAATATAGAAATTTCTATGAAATTTTAATAAATTTGCCCTATTTTATTCTTGACGTGGTAAACAATGATATTTACGATATATAAATGTCCATAAAAATCTACCAGAAATACGTTATTTTAGGTTTTTTGAAAAAAATCTTTCGATAGCGAGGAAAAATGCATGTTATTTTAAAATAATTGTTTAAAGTCAAACGATCAGAAATTAAAGTATATATTATGCAAGTATATGTTTTGTATTTTAATATATTTTAGATGCATGTATTAAAAAATAATACCTGTTTTTTTTAACACAAAGGCTAACTAAAAAGATAACCTTTAACCTAGCAGTTTACAGGTTAAATATCAACATATAATAAATATTTGTATGTGCTTGATAAAGTATAAATATAGCAATTATATTGATTAAACATCGTTTTTATTGCTTATTGTAGTAAAAAAACTAATGTTTCAAGTGATTAATATCAGTTAAATAAGGCGTCCATACCGTTTAATAATAGGGACATATATACAAATTCATATATGTACGTCATACGGAACACTTAATAATTTGATGAAAATTCTATTAAAATTAAAAAATTTATGAATAAATTAAATCTACGAGTTAAAAAGTACCATGTGCAGTATAAATTATACTAAACCTTACAATTATTAAAAAATACAGACTTAAAAACTTGATCGAAATAAATTGAACTTTTTTGACTAATGTGACAGTCAATACATGCGATTTGGATCTTGGAAGTAAATATCATTTATTTTAATCCAGTAATTTTAATAATTTATATAAACATTTCTTTCCGAGTGTTCCAAAATGGGTATACACATCTTTCGAGGTGTTTATTAACAGGGACTTTTACCTTATTTGAGTTTAAGGCTTAAAAAAACATATAGCCTTGCATAACAATATTGTATATGGTATATATATATACCAAATAACGATAAATAAAAAGTATTCGATCGATTTAAGGAGATGTAAACCTATTAAAACAGAATCACTATTTATTTTTTCTTAAGCGAACAGTATACTTTATCGAAAAAAACGCTCTGTAACGGTGTTGTAATTACATTAAAGATAGTCTATGAATTTTTCAAATTTTTTTATCAATAAATCAACGAAATTTTTGAGCAACCGTGCAGGATTGTTTTTAGCTATATAATACCGATCAAAAAATGGTTATTTCTATATAATTCATTTTAAATTAATTATTTTGAAAAAATCGCTCTGTAACGATATTTTATTTGCTTTCAACATTATCTGTACATTTTTTCAGATTTTTAATTCCATTATTTTTTAAAATTTTTGGGATTTTAGAGGTAGGTTCGTCTAATTTGGGTATCACATCTCCTTAACGAAAATTTAGTATTAAAATTTAAAAAATTTTTAGTCCAAAATTTCGTTTAATTCTTATTTTTTCCATAACGTTTGATCAAATTAAGATATTCCAGCTTCTTTTTTTTGAAATATATCTACTTGATCTCAGTTTTATTCAAACTTAAGTTTGAATGTATATCTTTACTCGTTTCTGAGTTACAAGCAACATCAAAAGTATTTTTGGCGAAAATATTCGTTTTTTGCTTGTATCTATCGTAAAATAGAGCGTTAGAGTTTGTAGCCAAGGGTTTCTTCATATTTTTATAGTAGAAAAAATATCCAAGTGTTTGATAATGTCCGTTTCACGCAGGTGTGACACTATCCTAGTAAGAGTTTTTAATTTAATTTAAAATTTTATGACTTGTTCACGCTAGGTTTTATCCAAACCTATAGAGGAATAACTCATACAATATAAAAAAAAGAATTATTGGTTTTGTAAAATTTGAACCTGTAAACGTCGGTAAGTATGTCGGTACGGCGTTCTTTTAAAAATGAAAGTTACAATTATATAAAATTTAATTATATTAAAAATGCTACTCGGTATTCGACATAGTATTCGATCGAATACTTTTCCGAATACTTTTTCTTTAGCTTTTTTTGGTATATGTATATCATATACAATGTTGTTATGCAAGTCTATATGTTTTATTAAAGCTTTAAACTCAAATAATGAAAAAGTATTCGAAAATGGGTGTTTGACGACTATTTACCCAACTCTGGTATAAATATAATTACTGATGATTTTACTTTTGCTTTTGCGTTTCTCCACTTAACTCGAAAACTAATTTATAATTATAGTCAAATTTTACACAATCATTAAAACGGAGTGCTTTTTCATTCTGTACAAGAATTAACTATAAGACAGAATTGTGACACAATAGATACCATGTGCAATGTCTAATTCAAAACCGGGAAAGAATCCGAACGCACGAAAAAATCGGATACTTTATTTAAAATTTATAATATTTGTAAAGAAATAATTTTTTCACATAGATATGAGTTTAACATTGTTTGTAAGTTGAAACACATTTAGAAAAAGTATCCGAAGAAAATATCATTAATCATCCGTCGGATAACTATAATTTTTTAAAAACTATCCGAGTTCTTCGTGCGTCCGGATACTTTCCAGGATCTGGTCTAAACTACAATTATAATTAAAAATTAAAAAATATAAAATAAAAAAAATTACAAAAAAAACCAACTTGGAAAAATAGACTAAAAAGTGTGAAATAATTCGCAAAATATGTTTTAGAAGATATGGCGTCGAATTATAAATAATACAGTACTTTTAACGTTTACATTAAATTTAGTATGTCAATTTACAATTGATTTATTATTAGAATTTGGCGCCGACTTCCTAAATATTTTTTGTAAATTATTTTACAATTTTCCTATGAATTATATTTCCACTTTTTTAAAATTATTCCATACTATTTAGTGTCTTTTTCTGTCTCGGTTTATTTGCAAAAAAATTTCTTTTTTGATCTAATTTACACTATAATATAAAATGGTATGTGAAATGTAATATTCTAAAAATTAAAATGTTACGATTACACTTTTGAAAAGTTTATAAGTAACGATTTATGCTTCATAATTATTAATTTGTAAACACTTTCAAAACGATTAAAACTCAACTTCAGCACTTTATAAAGTGTAAAATGGTCACGATATTTTTTAACAAATAAATTTGCCACGTGTACACTTCTAAACCATTTCAACTTTACAAAATATAAATTCTATTTTAATCTTCGTCAAAATTATGAATGTGACAAATTGACCCTTTAGTATTATCGTAAATATTGTAACTGTTTCACACGCTATATAAAACAAAATTTGAGTTTTTTAATGTTTTTAATAGTGTAAATCGTATAAATTAATTTTTGTAAAGTGTGAACGTGAGTGATGCCAAAAATAATGTAGAAATTTATAAAAGAAATCGTGTTGAATTCTTATAGTATCTATATGTATATATAAGTGTATGCATAAATGTCCTCAGTTTAGCTCGTATATCCGGCTTATTCCGGTTCATGTCTATGCTTCAAAAACAGTACATTCAAAACCCTTTGCTATGAATATCGAGAAATTCATAATAATTTATTTTAGATACATGGGTACGTATTAATTTACATTTTTATATTTAAATTATATACCTAGCGATGTTTATTGGTTCGTATTTATTTATTAAATATGTTACAATTAAAATAATGTTTTGCCGAACGAACTGCCCGGTGTACACGCACATATCTTATACGACTATTTCGAAATGATTTTTACGCCGTTAGTATAAAAGTATCAACCTCGCAAAAATCTCAAATTAACCAAATCTATTTATAAATCAGTAATTGATTATCATACGTGACTTTTGTCACAACACAGTCCTAAACATACATGTTACATTCCATACAGTTTCTAATTAACGCATATTCCAAAAAATGTAAACTTTTATTCGTGTATTATATGCGCGAGAGATGCGTATAAAATTAAGTATTTATCTTAATAGCGAAGAGGCGAGTTGTGACCGAACCGATGAAATATAGTAAAAAAGCTCGAGCTTGCGAGCTCCTGCTGCGCATCGTCTGGAGCTCGCGGCAATGGTGTAAAATAAGCGTACAAATACCGGGAGAGAGGGAATGTGTAAACGGGAGGCTTTGCCGTCCGAGAACCGAACTTATAAAAATATCAGTCTTATCCTACGCGGTCTCGCGTTTACACAAACGATCCGTGCTTATACAAAAGCCGCCCGCGTGTGAACGACACGCGCGACAACTGCTACACGTCAAACTTTACAATTCTTTTTTCGAAAAAACGGGATCGATCGTAATCGGTCGATTCCTTTCCGAGGCGCGAAATTATTTTATTCTCGCGATGATATACATAATAAATTTTAGATAGTCACCGCGTATACAACGAAATATCATTAATTTTGTTGTTGATGAAAAAAAAAAAAAAATAGAAAATTGCTATCGTGTAATAGGTACTTATACTTAAAAATATATCGTTTAAACGAAGTTTGTTAAACTTTCCGATCGGTTAAATAAACACTGAAAGTTGTATAAATCGCCGCCGCGCGTATGCGTGTATACGGGGGAATACAAGAAACGCGCATACCGGTCGAAATCGAAAGTGCCGCTGGCCGATAATCGTGAGTGTTTACGGTTTTTGGGTGAAGCGCGCGTCAATGGCGTATAAATAGCCGCGAAGAAGGAAAAATTTAATGGACGCGCGCGAGGGTGGTTATCCCGTCGAATCGGCGTGTATATAGTTTGTTTTCTATTCCGACGGAATAATTATAAATAGAGTTTGACAAAGGACGCTGTCTCGCGCGTCTGCCTCGCGTCTGGAACGCGTGAGCGCGCGTTATCTCGGTGTATTGCACCCTCCCTCGTTTCGCTCTTCGGAAACCGCGTTAATAATTCGGACCAATTGACGTATACGCATTCGATTACCTTTCATTATATACATCGGCTGTACACTGCACGCGTATACACAATTTATGACGGTTACGGGCGATTATCAAATCGCATCAACTTAGACAAATTGCCCATTGTGCCATAGCCAACTTTTGTATGTCAAGTTTTATATATACATATATATATATCACATGTAATATATGTTTTGCATTTTGTGGGTGGCGTAACTTTATTGTCGCGACTTTCGCAAATACATTTTTCAGCTTTCATCGGGTTCTTATATTTCGACGTTTCGTTTTTTACCTTTTTCTCGATCGCTGGACGTTATTTGGGTATCGAATCCTATATATATATCGTACAGTAAGTTTTATCGATTGTGATATTAAAGGTAATTATAGTTTTACATCTTTCATTTTTGTAGGTTAATCGCTGCACTTTCCTCAACATATTTTACAATTGTTTAGATTAGTTTTATAGTTTCCGTAAAGAGATTATTCCACTTTTAGCAAATATCGGTGTAATGTAATTCCAATTCACATTTACCTATTACAAATTTAGCTTCAATTTACATAATTTTTTTTTAGTTTTAAATTATAGTAAAAAGACACTTATAAAATGTATGTTGTTATATATACCTATAGTTTTGACGGAATAAATATCCAAATCTTGTGAAACGATTACAATTTATTTGACGAATCTCGAAAAAATGAGAAAGTCGGAAGAGTGTCGTCTGTTACCACTTAGAGGATCGGGCGCGTCTGCATTAACCGAGTGTTTAAAAATTCACACCGATATATATATATATTAATCTCCGAAGAAGAAATAAACGTCGACTTTAATTTTAAAACGTACGTGATTCATTAATCATCCGGTATAAACGAGCCCAGTCTGAAATATTTTTAACTTTAAACCATCGTCGAGCGATAACAAATGTATCGAAAAATAAAAAGGAAAAAAAAATGTCTTTATATATTTATTAAAAGTATAGTATATAGGGGGAAAGTGAGAAAAGCGCGGCGAAAAAATATATAAATATATAAATCGGGGTACTGGTTTAGTAAATTCATATCACATTGAATTCTCGTCAGTCAGGAGGAGCAGACTGTCAGAGTTACGGATATATATCGACCTGGTGCAATAAGAAAATCGTCGGCGGAGCCCGTCATATTAATATCTCTGCTGGAGAGGAGAAAATAAATTGAACGATGCAGCGAGTGCTAAGCTTCCAGATGGGCCGTGGATTCGGCGAGTCGAGCGAATTCGTAACGAAACGTATGTGTTTCTCGTTCCTATTCTCGGTAGGATTTCTTTGTCTCCTCGGTGGATTCCTCCTTGGTCGTTTCGCTTCGGACAGGACCCTCCTGATGCGAGAGCACCGTATGCTTCAAGAACTCGAGGATAATGGTCTACGCGCTACCAAGGATCTGCGGATTATGCTAATGGATTTTCTTAATTCCAGCTATTATCACGAAGATTACGAGATGTACGTGAGGATAAATCCGATTTTCCTTATGGGATACATATTTCCTTACGAATTTATGTAGTCTTCCCGATCGTTTTGGAAATTCACTCGCGTGTCTCTTTGAAACCCATTATATATAAATATAGAAAAACTTACGGTTCCATGTAGAACTGTAACGTTATTTACGTTTATTAGATACGTAAATTACTGTTCCTAACACGTTATAACGTCACGTTTGATCAATTAAACAAACATTTTAATGAATAATTCTTGAAAAATGTTTGCGTAAAATTAAGGAATATATATTATATATAAGAACGAGAAAATTTTTAATATTGAAAGAAAGACAACGCGGTTCAAACTATTAGTTTCACACACCGTATTTTTGGAAATATCGTGCATCAAAACAATTTATTGAATTCACCGAATTTTTCGTCAGATGCATGCTCCCCAGATTTTAAGTTAAGTCATTTAGTTTATTCAATAATTCTGATACGATTACGCAAGATAATCTATGTCATTCAAATATAAACAATCGTGTGTATCGCGAATTCCTATAGTTTATGTATTTTTGCATGAGAAAATATAATAAAACTTCTTCAAATTGCACAATCTTAACGTAGTGTTTCTGAAAACACTTAAATTTTAATATCATTTTGAACATTAGCCAAAAGTTATAGAGATGCAGGTCACGAGAATTGAAAACATATGTTGATATTATATATTGCCTCCGAATCGCGATAATTAAAATAAAGCAATTAAATTCACAAATTATATACGTCGCGCTTTCACCAAATTTTGTTTAATATACGCGATGCGTTAATATATATTATTATTTAATGTAATTTTAAACTAATGAGAATTTTAGTTCGCGGATTATTATGATGAAAATTCACCGTCTTCTATCCGAACGATTTGTTATATATATAAATATAGCAAATGAAACAATTTTATTATTTGACATCTATTATGTCCAATGATATATATATATAAATATATATCAATCATGGAATATTCACACGTGTAGGTGATATAAACACGGCCGTCCTGTTATTTTTCTCCTTCCTATACCAAATTTACCAAGCTTCAACGTTTTGTACGTCAACGCACAATTGCACAGTTATCGTTAAAAATCCTGATAGATTTCATGATAAAATGAGTTTTTTAAAATCTCTTAAATGATAATGTTTCCTTGTTTTTTGAGCAGAGTTCGGTAAGTATTCATCCGCAACATCGTATTTTTTAAAAATGAAATAAAAATAGAAATGAAACAAAAGTTACTTAAAACGATTTAAAAATTATTCGTCGAATACCTTTGGTCGAATACACATTGCTTAATTTTGATAGATATCGCTTTTTCGTTTCATCTCTATTTTTAATTAATTTTTAAAAAGGATTCGACTAAATGTTGCGAACCAATACTTGTCCAGTTCTGCTTATGAGCAAACTATAGTAACATAACATTTTTTTTTCAATTTCACCTACATAATTTTGGTTCAATTTTTTTCAAATTGTTCATACCATTCGAAAATTCTATCCAGAAGCTACAAAATGTATGTTCAAAAAATTATTTTTGATACATATTCCATAAAAAACAAGTGTATTTAAAACAGTGTATACACACGCACACTGTTTTAAATATATATATAATTGTTTTTTTGTTTAAAGTTTTGGTAAATTTAGAATATAGGGTAATTGTAAGGCAAAAGTAATTGAAAAACAGCGTATATGTTTTATAATTATAAAAAAAATTGTCTAACAATAAATTTGAATTATGCATAATAATTCTATTACGAATAAAATCGAATTTAAATTATAGAACACAAATCTATTAAAAGTTTCAATTTTTTATGATTTGACCTGAATTGAGTATATCGGTATTGATAAATATCATAACATATGCTATAAATATAATAATCATAACGAAATGTATAATTTTAATTTGCAGGGACGAGACTGTACAAACTTTACGGCGACAAGGTGTTAATAGAGTTAAGGACATTTTTGCGGATCTAAGTATTTTTAAATTAAATGTTAACGAAACAAAAACTAGTACTGTGGCAACGATTTGTGGAGTCCAAGAACCCGGTGATGATAATATTAATTTAATCATAATCATAAAAATTAATATATTTTTTTTTCAAATTCCACTTTAAATTGATAAATCATAAATTATATGTGAATAATATTTAGACAGATACGTGGTTGTATCGGCGAGCGGAGAAGGCTTTGATGTTGCTATTAAAGTTGCCACATCTTTAGATAATATTTATAGAAATAAAGGATGGGTACCGAAGAGGACCTTAATTTTTTGTGTTTTCCTTGGCTCGACCGACTTTTGCAGTAAAAAATTTCTGAAGCGAATCAAACCTAAAGTCGTGGCTTACATCGCAGTTCACGGAAATGCAGCTAGAGGTTTACTTTGAATCTTAATTTTATCATAAATTTAATTTCGAGTCAAATTTGATTTAACTGCTTTTCAAAAAATAATACATTACTGCGACAAAGATTGCTATATCATTATAAGATAACGTTTGTTAATAATAATGTTAAATTAGTGATACAAGGATTTTTTGTAGGTAATGATGAAATTGTGGTATCTGGTTCAGGTATGGTACAAGCCACAATTTTAGATGCAATAGGTGAAGTTAAACATTATCACGATGATTCATATAGTGATGTACATTCATCTAATTCACTTCCAAGACTTAATCTTGACATCCCTCATGCAGTTCTATCCTTCTTAGTATGTGTCAAAAATTAATTTATTATATAGTGTAGTTGTTTAGAAATAATGTACTAATATTACCAATATAATTTGTTTAGAATCTAAATTCAACATTAACGGATTTAGAACATAATCAAAAATTTTTAGCTCAAATTGTTGGACTGACTATATGGAGATTATCGGAAGAAATATTTTTCCAATGGGATCCAAAGTATTTTGTTAAGAGTATGACCAATGCTTTAAATACAATTAAATCTGATGATAAAGAAGTAGCAGAATCAAAAGGTAAAATATTAGTATATGTAAATAAATAGCCAATACAATAATATATTGAGAAAAATATCATTTTTATTTAGATAATCTTAATGAAACAATTACTAGGCTCACTGATAGCATAACAAATTTTAACATGGAATTAGAAAAAATAAATTTGTTAAAGTAAGTCAATATTGTATAATATCATTATTATAGATATGTTTATTATAAACAATGTATAAAATTATATTTGTGTTTTAGATCATTAGAAATTCGTATGACAAATGATCGAATAATAGATCTAGATAGAGCCTTGCTATGCTCTGATATGCATTTAAGATCAAGAACCGATATAACAAAATTTAAAATGTTTCCACACGAACCTGCTCACATTGTTAAGATGAATTTAAATGAAATTCGCGAATGTTATGATGCAGCCAATGAAATTCTCATTGAACAAGCATTGTGTCACAGGATATTTGAAGATACCGAAGAGTTTTAGTGTACATAATCAAAACATGTGATCAAACAATTACATTATTGCTAATAATTGCAGAAACTTACTATATAAAATACTTTCCAATCTCACAGTCTTACCAATCATATTCACAGCACCGAGTCTGATTCAAACATTGTAAAATAAAATAAATATGTATATATTGTGTATGTATGAACATCATACATGTATATATATATATATATATATCATTATTATATATGTATATCACACTAATGTACACTAGAAGATCCGTATCTGATCTCTCTTTCAAATTGTTCTGCTTTCAAGGTGCCATCTATCGAATGACAATCTTGATTAAATACAGAATAGGCGCTGAGTTCTCCTTTTCTCTTTGGTCCAGTTCTTGTATTATAGTAAATAAAAATCAATACGGATATTACAAAATATACAGCTCCAAATTCAAGCTGGATTGCAATAATATACACAGTAGCCCATAGAAGAAAATAAAGGAAGCACATAGTTCGAGTGAAAAATGGACTTGGTGGAGGTGTAAAATCTATACTCTCTTCCGATATAATACTTTCCAAGTCTTCCTTGTCCTACGAACATCCAGATGTTTACATTACAATGATTGCACATTTGCACCCGAGATATATTTATTTTTCTCATTGTACGTTTTTTTTTTATAATAATATACAATTAGATAGAAAACAAAGTAATTCGCATGTGTTATTTATTTTACGAACGAACATCTGTCGCGAAAAAGGAGTATAAAATAATTATAACCTTACATCAATTATAGCGGTCGTCGACGTGCTTCGTTTCCATGATAATGCTTCTTTGATCGTATTTTTAGCAGCTTCCACCATTGCCTCTTTTCGTTTTTTACTTCGATACGCATCAAGTTTAGCTTCCATTTAAATCGACTTACCAATTTGACCGGCTGTTATTTAACATCTTTATACTTATACTTTGATATACTGCAACACCTGTTGACAAAATTGAATCCAGTCAGAATATGTCAGTAGACACTACCTAATATGTATAACAGATGCACCATGATCCCCGCATATCTTTATTTATATATATATATATGCGTAACATATATACAACATATACAAGGTGGCGCTTGGAAGCAGGCGCCGAGTTCAAATTTTATACTTCTGTTCAAGATCGAATTGACACTATATAGTATAGACGAGGTTTAAAAAAATTTTCTAAAATCATGGAGTCAAATATTTTAAATACGAAGAACGTTAAAGTACTGGAACAATACAAGGAATTAGTAGAGCGCGATCCATCTGAAATATCCTATTTTTGGAAATATGCGAGCATAATTATTTATTCTGTATGTGCATCGAGTAGCTATTTTTGCGCCCTTTCATTTTACACATTTTGGGTAATTTATTATTTCATTATAATTTATCATTAATATATAAGTAGACATAATATAAATATTATAATATAACCTCTCGTTCATTTACATAAAGAGGTTATTGCATTCTATACAAGATAGTTTTCTTTTTGCAATATTAATTCTGATATAAGTATAGACACTGAAAAAAATAAATTTTTGTTTTAAGTGGAATTATTTTTAATCATTAAAAGAAAAAAAATCACAAATTCCCATCATCTGAAGGTTAAAAAGAAAATTTGCTTGATCTAATGTGACTTTTAGAATAATTATTAATTTTTTATACATAAAGAAATTCCACTTGATATTATAGAAAAATTATATTAGATCAAGCAGAGTTTATAGAAGAGATATTATATTTATATATATCTATTTATAGCAGTGTACTGCAGTTTGAATAAAGTAACTTGATATTTGTCCCGCGTATGAGCGTTTAAAATTGAAAAGTAAAATATGTTCGCAGTATGACATTAGCGGAGGACACTGCGTCTCCTGGGCGGACATACGAACGAGACCAACATTTACGAATTACTTGATAAACACCTCGACGAATCAGATGACCGTTTCGCATATCGACTGGACGAAAGATATAATTACCATTTATCAAAACGACATCCACTGCAAATCATTTTTCTTCGTTTGCTTACTATCATTCTTCGTTTCCGTCGTTTTTCTCACACTATTCTTTATTTGCGGCAAAGGCGGCTACGACACAAGATTGTAAGATATATATTTTTAAAATTCCGCGTTATAATATTAATGTAATACTTATATATAGGCGACCGAAATTGATAAATATTAATTGATAAATCGAAAAATAGTAATATTTAATAATCTTATGATATATATCTTTATTTATGCTTATATATACGCGAAGATTTGTATCCCCATGGCGAATCATCGTTCCTGCGTTAATCTCCAGTGTAATTATGACAATAATGACGCTTATCATTACCAACATATATACGTACGAATACGTGAAGTTCTTTAAAAAAATCGAAGATATTTATCTAACTACTAAATCTGCGAGCAACGTATTCAAATACACTCGGTAAGCTTATAGTATATTACATTTTATGCAATAAATATTAATTAAAATTATCTTTTAATATTATTTAAATCAATTAATTAAATTCGTAGATGAATTATTTGTGTAAAATAAATAAATGTTATTTTTATAGATTTTGTGAAATTTATCAAGCGCTTATGAACACCCATAATTTCACCCACTACAATGCGTGCTACATTTATTGGACGTTTAAAGTACAGATATAACAATGTCGCTATATGATTACAAATACAATTAATTTACTACTTTTAATTCAATTATTCTGCAGATGTGTAAGTGGATAATGATCGTGTCCTGGATCGCAGGTTCTACAATTCAATCTTTTCGAATCGCTCTGTCGGCTGACTTTAAATTGTTGCACGTCAAAATTTTCGAAATGCCTACTAAAAATGACGATACGAAAGAAATTTTAGATCAATTAAATAAACACAACGTTCAATTTTTAACGGTGTAGAACAGATGTGAAGTTAAATAAACTTAATTTGTTACATAAAAATAATGAGGGTTTTTTTATATTTGATACTTTTTTCGACACATTTAAACAAATTAATTTGGTCTTGAAGTATCAGACTTGATTTTTCTCGACGAGGTTGTCAATTTTTCAATTTTTCTTATATCGGACTCCATTTTGCAGCACAATTTCGGTTTGTCCAAGAGGCCGATTTTATTTTTCAACACGTCAATTTGTTTTATTATCAAATTTTTTATTCGACGCAACTTAATAGTTTTACTACGATCGAATCTGTTAGAATCTAATAATTCGCTTAAACTTTCGAATTCTTTACTAATATTCGAATTGTACAAATATAATTCTTCATCGATATGCCTGTTAATCTGAAAAAGTTATTAATTATCTCAAAATGTTATTATAATATTAGTTTGCGATAAACATAAAATATTAATTTTATCAATATTTTTTGCGTTGAAACATATAAATATATAAATAATGTTAAAGTTGAGGATATAAATATTGCTGAAAAAAAAAGATTATTACCGCAGCGCAACATAAATTCTTGTTACTCAATTTTTTAATTAATTCGTATTGCTCGTTGCATTTTTGTATGTACACGTCTTTTCTTTTCAGTAAATCTTCGTAATTCAACATTGAATACCCAGGACCCAAGTAACCATATTGCTCCAGTTCTTCTTGTAATATTTTTAAACGCGTGTTCCAACGAATATACGTTAATCTAATATTGGAAATATCTGTCAAACGACGTTTTTGATTTTCTAATAGTTCGTTAACTTGATTACTCCAAGTTTGTTTGTGCATTTTCAAAACGCGAATTTTCTTCGATACGTCAAGTTCTTGGGATACAAGATTTTCGAAAATTTGTTTAAAATTCGACTCCGCCAACGAATAATTGTCCTCTAGCTTTTGAAATTCCGATGACAGAAGTGCACTTCTTTCATCAATGTTATCTCGCAATTGCATAAAATTTTCCAATGCCGCTTGGTATCTGAAAATCATTTGTATATCGATTGTGTAAATTAAATATTAGATATCGTTAATTATAAAAATTTTATTATCGCCTTGAGTAAAAACTTTGATTACTTAACGATGTTATTTTTATACAACAAATTTAAAAGTGATAAACAAATAAAACTTTATGATCAAAGGCTTGAATCCACGGACCGCGTCAGTTTTACGATGGGAATAAATTTATAATTCGATATAAGTACCGTGGATCTTCGTAAATCAAGCTATCGTCAAATGTTTCGAGTGCATTTGAAGCAGACGGAGAATTGCGAATTGCATTCATATAATTTCTATGAAGAAATTTATTTCTTATTAACAAATATTTGTATTCTTCTTGCATGTCTCTCAATTTAGTGAGCATTTCTAATCGTTCTTCATTTTTTAATGATTCGTATTGTGATTGATCATAATTTATCGTTGATACATCAACATCGACAACAATTTCTTCCTCTTCCTCCTCGTTTTCAGGTTCCCTCTCCACTTCGACAAATTCATAATCGAAAAATACATTTTTTACATTTTTCCACGTTTTGTGAACCTCTTCGTCCGCATTCTCTTCGAGTTTATCCACCGCAACTCTTGCGTCATCGTTCTCTTCTATTTCTCGGTGCGACTGGTCAAAAGATACTTCACCTTCGCTAGAAATTTCATCGTGCTCTTCGCCGGTTACGTCAAACTTATCTGCGATATGGTGAATTTAAAAATACGATTAAAACATTCCATTTACGTAATACGCTCGATAATTATTAAACAATAAAAACAAAGAAAAAACGTTGCCCACTTTCATCTTGAAGGTTGAATGATAAAGTGTTATTTTCAAGTTCGAAATTCATTGTTTGATAAGTAGAAGCATTTATTTTACTTAAAATTTTGACGCTGAAAATAATTTGGTTAACTGATGTTTAAATTGGTTAGCGGAATAAAACAAATGATGCATTGATTTGACTTACAAGAAGAGTGTCTCACCTGCGGGAAATGGATCTTTAACAAACTCTGAGATATCTTTTCTAAGAAATTTTAACCAAAATTCAGTATTAAAAATTTATTCATTTTTTGCCCTTAATTTCTTTAATATCTTATTTTTTCCTTAACTTTGCTCCAAATTGACCGATTTGGGCTACTTTTTCTTTAAATCGTACCAACTGGAGTTTAATTTTCTTTTGCACGTGCGTTTGGATGTATATATCTCTATTTGTTTCCGAGTTACCGACAAGAGTCAAGAGTGTTTTCGACGAAATTTTTGCTTGCTAAAACTATTCGTAAAATAAAATACAAATAAACGTTGAAATTATATTTAATAATATATACGTATCTATCAATTTTTAACTGATAAAGAAAAATGTTTCTTTTTTAATATCGAATGCACAACGTATTACAAATGTAAGGCTTAAATGAAACCCGAATTATTTATAATATAATTAATTTTTTTTTAAATAACTGATAAAATTTTAGTTACCTTGTTGGCGTAAGGAGGCTTTCAAATAATAAAATATATATTCAAAAAAATTTGAATTTATTTCGTCTTTTCGTGAATTGTACAAAAATTAAAATAAATTGTGTCAAATAAATTAAGAATTGACACTAGAGTCAACGAATCGGGTAGTCATGCTCGCATGCATTTTGACATTTCTACCCCTCAAAACAAGATCTTGACAATACGAGTGATGGGTACTCTTGGTAGGCTCGTCGTCGGCCGCCCTCAGCTGTGCTAAAAACATACGACGTGGTCTGTTTGACAAATTGAGGTAAGACCCGTGCAATAACAGATACGAGAAAATAATAATCTCTCCCTTTTTAGCTGAAATTGGAGTTGCACCGGATATAGGGAAACGTTCAGGATCCACGTATCGGTATTTTTCATTTCTTTCGTTGATAATCTCACGCTCTTGGAGCGGACCAAGTTTGTGACTGCCTGGGTAAACACACAAACCACCGTTTTCTGGAGTTGTATCGTCAAGGTGGACGAATATGGCAATCATCGTGTGATTCTTGAACGGGAAGTAAGGATAATCTTGGTGCATCAAGTACGGCGCACCTTTTTCTGGTGGTTTTATGTGTGCTTTTGTATGGTGTAATAGGATGTCCTTCGTGTCCAATATATCTTCAACTGCATCCAAAATTTTTGGGTTTGTTATCAACCGAGTAAACGTGGCACTGTGCATTTGAAGATTATGAATGGATTTCACCTGTAATAAGTACAACATTTCATTTTACAATATAACAATTCGACGATATTTTTTTACATTAAGGGAAAAAAAGAAATTTGGTTTAGGTATACACTTATATTCATTAAAAAGAGTTTTTAAACGAAAATCGATAAAATTATTAATGACATTTATTCAATTTTATGTAAAAAAATTTAATCATTAACAATAATTTAATAAAAGTTTGAAAACATCTCGAGTTTATACATGCAAATGCATTTCAAATAAATAAACATTTTCTTTTTTATACAATTTTTTATAAAACCTTTTAAATTAAGTCAATTTGAAAAAATATACTATTCAAAAATAACAAAAATTGTGAAAAAATCACAGTTACAATAGTTTTAATGCATACTACATAAGGTAATTCATAGCATTCAAAAGTTTTTTTTTTAATTTTGTGCAACTTACACTATAATCAATATATCCAGCTGCCTTTTTCATATCATCTCCAATCCATGCAGACTCCAAACCAGCCATATTTTCTTTTTGTTTTCTAGCAAAAAGATCATTATATTCATCTGAAATTTCTTGCAGTTCTTTATCCGAAAATATTCCAGTCAATTTAATAAAACCATTATCTGTGTAGAACTGTTTTTGTTCAGGAGTGAGATACTTCAGTTTTCCCATTTTAATAAATGTGTATGCTCCTTACTGAACAAAGAATGCAAAGCAACTGAATTCGCTGGCTTTCCTCTTATGTTTTAATACTGATCTTTTAATAAAAATACATTGATATGCTTCATTGATTATGAATGTGAAATCTTGTTGATGTATGCAAAAAAATTGCAAAAAATTTGATGATAAGATTTTCAAATATATTTTTATGAAATATTTATAAATCTATGTAATAAATATATTTTTTATCCAAATATTTATTTTCTTTCAGTAATACTTAAATGTAAATAAATAACATTCATGGAAATCTTTTGAGTGATGACCTTTTGACAGATCACTAGTCATAAAGCAGTTGGAACTGATTATAGTATCAGTAATATTATTTAATCTTCTGAACTTGTCCTTGACTAATTACAAAATCAATTCATTGTTAAATAACATTTACAAATTAAATGGTAGGAAGAATCTATTTTTTTAACTAAACTTAGTAGAAAACTTAATCTAATTAGTAAAAATAATTTTACTAAAGTATAAATGAAAAATAATATACAGCTTATAATATTATTTATATAATTTTCTATGTAACAATTATATTCAAATATTGCATAAATTGATTTATCGTGTAAGTAAAATTAATGTATTGTTATCTCAAAAATTTGAATCCCTTGAATACTTCTCTTGATTGATACCATTGATATGGAACTTTATAATCAGAAATGTTTGAATTTTCTGAAATATAATTATCTTCTATATAGTGTCCGTTGGGAGAGTCTTGATGAACTTTAATTACATTTTCACAGCTGCAGGCTAGTTGACTATTTTTATTATAATTTAGTCTTATATGGAAAAAAGATGTGTTATGTGCAGATGGTATATAGTGTGGCTTAGGTATAAAAAATTCAGATATTTTACGTGGATCTTTTTTGTTAACAAGTAAAAATGTATTTGTAGGTCCTAAGGGAGTAGTCATTTCATTTTGAAATTCCATACATTCTAGCATTGATCTACAAACAAACATACTCACAATATATGAAAAATTATATTTTTAATTATATATAATAAGAAATAACTTACTTCATAACATTTAGTAGAGATTTACGATGAGAGTGCTGATATTCTAAATGAATATCGTTACTTAACAAGTATGATGGTAACTCCAGATTAATACAAAGTTTCGGTGAAACAATTGTAGCTCCTATGACAATAACAATTTCTTTTACATCACATCCTTCCAAATTGAATTGAGAAGTTAATTGTTCAGATACATTGCACAAGGTATTAACTAAATTTTGCATAGCCGAATAATTTCTGTCAGTTTGTTTTGAATTAGCATGAAGTTTTATCAAAGTATCGCATGATAATGGAATTTGTTGTTTCTGATACAAAATATATTTTACAATTTCAAGAACCACTTGAGTACAAGCGTGACCAGTTAAGGGTTCTTCCAAATCTACACATATGTAGGTTTTAGGTTTGTTAACGTTTTTAAACATATCGTAGTAATTAATGATAAATTTCTTGAAAATATATATAGAAATTAAGCACGAGGTTAACTAGAATAAAAGCGTCCTTTCTGTATCACACTTGATTTTATAATTTTAACAATAATGTATCACAATAATCTCAGTTTGAAATACGTTATTACCAAGTCATTGAAAAAATTACATTTTTCCTGAATATTTCAAAATTATTTTACATTTTTTTACTTAAAATGTAAAATAGATATACTAACTATTTACAAGTATAACACTTACAACCTACAACGGACATACCGTATTTACCGTGGTCAAAAGAAAGAATAATATCGATAATCGTAACATTACGAAGAAAACATCGATCTTCGATAAATCGAAAAAGGAGCCAAATGCAACATAACCTTAAAGAGTCAACTTTTTACTTCGATTGTTTGTATACAATCGGTTGACGTTTGATCGTTTACTTAGTTTGTAGAATGTTCGTCTTATTGGGCGAATTACATTTTTGGACATTTGATAATGACGTTAATATTAAAGAAACAGATTTCGGTGCCTTCAGGTAATATTATTTCTATTTCGGTATTTTCTTTACTCAACAATTAACATTCCATAGTGATACTGTTCATAATTACCAAGTGAATATGAAAATACTGTTACTTGAGCTCTATAATAATTTTGCATATGTCCTTATGCATTATTCATTATGTTTTACCTACATATGTTAGATAAAATTAGAATGTGTTAATTAAAAATATTGAACAATAAATAATTATATACTCAATACATATGTTTTGTTAAAAGAATTTATATTTTTACAGTTATCACGATAAAAAAATTGATAATGTGTATGAAGAAGGTAAGAGATCTTATGCTGAAAAACGAGGGATGGTTTATGTTCCACAAAATAAAAAAGCAAATAAATTAAAGGATTCTATTAAATATTTAGAGGTAATTTAATATTTAAGTAATTTAAGCAATGTATTATATTACATTTTTTAAATTAATTCAACCTTTTCTTTATCAAAGGAACAATTAAGAGATTATTCTACAATATACTGCCAATGGTTTGACTATTGCACAATTCAAATTATGCTTAGCTCTGGTCTATTAATTTACATACAAATTGATTTACGTTCAGGAGATATTCAAAAAATTGTTTTTGATAAATATTTAGTTGGAAAACTATCAGAACGTTTATCCGATGGTATGAATTTTTTAATCTAATTAATTTTTAGATTTTCAAATAAAAACTAAACCATTATTTTTTCAGTTATAATTACAAAAAATTATTTAATTTGTACATACAATGACACTCAAGTTACTTTGATAAATTTTTTAAAACCAAAAAAGAGTATTTTTGATAAGATAAGTAGATTAGATCCAAAACTATCTACATTTGATATTTCTGGACCTAGTGGACGTCGTTTAGAGAAGAAAATACAGTATAATAAAACAGAAGATTTGGTAAGTATATCAAAAAGTTTTACTAATAAAAATTTTACTGATATATTGTGTGTGCAATAGATATTGATATGGTGGAAATCTACTCTGAATGAAGTACATCCATGGAGTCCAACTGTAAAAGAGCATGATCGTGCAAATGTTCATTTATATAGACTTTCTGGGTAAGTGAGAGGAGATTACTTATAATTTGCATGCTCTTGTAATTTTACATTTTGGCTCAGTTGTAGTTTTTGTGATATTTAACATTTTTCTTTCTTTATCACCGTTAACTTCAGATTTACAACTTTCTTTTGTCATCTTTGTTTCTTTTGATTTTCCTTTTTCATTACTCTTTTTTAAATCCTTATTACCATTTTTACTACACTTTTTGCCTTTATCTAAATAGAACATACATATTTTTTAATTTATTTATAAATTAAAGATAGTTTTTATTGGAATAATTTTAACCTGTGCATTTTTTTCTTTCACATATACGCTCATGCTTTGCTTTATGAGCATTCCAAAATTCTTTTTTATATTCTGTAGAATTAGACAATTTCTCAGCAGTGCAACGATCAATTTTTAAAGGTAATTCCCATGTTCCCTAATGGATATTTAAATTTGTAACTTTTTTAAATTAAAAATTGGAACATCAAATTTATAAATACCTTAAAATTTCCCCATAAACTACCACTTTTCTTAACATTAATCAAAAGCCGTCCCTTATTATCAGCTTGAAATTTAGTTGTTG
Organism: Theocolax elegans; assembly: GCA_026168455.1. Lineage (NCBI taxonomy): Eukaryota > Metazoa > Arthropoda > Insecta > Hymenoptera > Cerocephalidae > Theocolax > Theocolax elegans. The sequence continues at coordinate 44,380,485 of CM047430.1, forward strand.
TGCAGTGTCTATCTGGCCAAGCACAGTGCCATCTTGGTACCTCCCAATTTTGTAATCTTTTTGGTTGAAAAGCATCTTCAGCCCAATTTGCATGCCAAAACTGTGACATTTTTTAATTTTTCTCCAAATAATGATCCAATACACCTTCTAAATATATTGGTTAGAAATTGTTTGACTATTTCCATGGATACAGAAACACCATTATATGAATATATGATGTATGAATGAACTCAATGAACTGATTTAATCAATATTTTTGTTATTTGTTGCTATAGGTCAAAACTTGAGTTACTGTGTTATCTCAAAACAGAATTTGATCCTCTTTGCATCATATTTAATACAAATTATGATAATGTTATTCATTCCTTGGAACAAAAAGTATCCCGAAAAGTAAGTTTTAGATACATATTTTTATTATATATTTTGAACTTGTTTATGTTAATATTTTAAATTATAGGGAGAAGTTACTGTTGAGTGGCGAACATATGAAGTTTCACAAAATGATAAATTACAGAGAATAGCAGTAGTTTCTGTTCCTTTACCTACACATACAAGTTGTGTAAGATTTTCGCCAAATCAAGAAATGTTACTTTTGTGCTGCATTGATGGAAATATTATACTTCATGATCAAACCAAAGGCATAAATAGTAGCATAAAAGCAGCTTTTGTAAGTTTCATTACATAAGTATATCTAATAAGGTATTTTTGGTAATTAAATATTTAATTAATTATTGTAGATACCTACTTTAGCTTGTTGGCACAGTGACGGAAATATATTTGCTATTGGTAATGAAAGAGGACAAGTACAACATTTTGACATTGCATTAACTTGCATTAAAAGTCAAATGTTAAGTGAAGATATCGCACCTGCCAATATTATTGACTTATCCTCTTATTTTAGGTAATTTCAAAGTTATAAATAGATATCAGAGTATTTATACATGGGTAATTTTTTTTTTTAATTTAAGGACACAACCAGCTCTTATGAGGTTAGAGTGGAATAAAAAAAGTGAACCTAATTCTTTTGTTGATTATTATAATCATGGGGATTCATTATTTTTGTTATTGTTTGAAAGGTAAAATTATTATTACTTTGATTATAAATATTATTAAAATATAATCTAATTGTATTTACATGTTTTCAGAGGACCAGTTGCAATTATTAGGATAGTTGAAGGGGAAAATTTATGTGGGGATGTTTTAGTACAAAGATATTTAACGTTATCATTAGTTCAACAAGCAACTTCTTTACTATTAGCTATGAATTGGGACACAACTCCTCATATTTGTATGAATTCTTTGAATCAAATTATAAATTACCTGTTTAAACAACCATTAACCCCAGAACGAGAAAGTAATATAAATATTTTCTTTAATTTGATTTTTCATTCACTTTGATTATAAACATTTCAATTTAATGCTTGTTTTGTAGATTTCATTCAAAATGCATTAGGAAGTTTTCATGTTCCAGTAAAACCAATAAGTCAAACTGTTCTTGATGAATATGGAGATGAAGTAAGAGATTTAACCAGAAGATTTTTTCACCATCTTTTAAGGTATATTATTAATCAAATGGTTATTTTAGTTTATTTAATTGTTAGTTTAATTATTTTTGTATTAACTTTATTTGTTGACAGATATAGATTATTTGAAAAAGCATTTCGATTAGCTATTGATTTAAATGACCATGATCTTTTTATGGACATACATTTCTATGCTATTGTATTAAAAGATACAGAAATGGCAAATGCGGCCAAAGAGAAGGCTGAAGAAATATTAAGCAGGTGTAACAGTTGCAGCAGCTCACGTAAGTTTAATATAGAGTAATTTTTTAAATGAAAATTGTATAATTAAGTAATGCAAATTTTGTGTATTAGATTCCACATGTTCGAGACCTTCGTGTTCTCTCTGTTCAGATTTCGCGAGTGATAAAGATGAATCTTATTCAGAAGATACAGAAAGCGAAGAGTCGCCGAAAAAAGAAAAAATTCACGTAAAATTACCTACTAAACACAAATACTCCAAAAATCCTAACAATCAAGTTCCATCTCTTCCTGCTGTTTATCATCCGGTTTATACAAATGATGGTTTTATGTCCACATCATTTAATGAAGTTATTGATAAGACTGATACCAATACTAATTTAATGTCCACTTCTTTTAATGTACCAAATTGTAATATTCCTTCAAACCCTTATAATTGTTCACTACCTAATTTTATTCCTAGTAATTATATAACTACAGTGCCTTACAGAAAGTCTACACCGTTCAATCCAGTACTAAATTCCACTCATTCTCAATCTATGAGAAGTTACGATAATTTAATATCGCCATTTCAAACTATGTCTCTTACTAATCAATTAACTCCAAGTGTTGCACAATCATCTCTCAACAGTATGTCATTAGAAAATATTACAAATTCGTATCCCGTAAGTAATTTCATGTCAAGTGCTCTTACAAATTCTTCATTTGAGCCCAAAAGTGTAGAAGTTTCATCTAATTTAGCATCATCCTCCACGGATAACTTAACTTCTAATGTAATGTCAACATCTTTCAGTAATCGTTTATCAAACACAGATTCTACCTCGCAAAATGAAACTTATGTTAGCACTGAATTTGACAATAATGATAAGAAACTAAGTTCTTTGACAGTACTAAAAACTGTAAAAACTAATCAACATTCATTGTTGAGTACATCAAGTAATACTGTAGAAACTAAGGATGCAATAATTACAGTAAAACCTGTTGCATCAATTGGCAATGACCCACCAGCACTTTCATTATTTAATTCTGGAAGTAATTTAATGTCAACATCTTTTAATGATTTAGATGATCTTAATGATGACACTAATTCAAATTCTTGTGATAGTAGTACAAATAGTAATTCGGCATCTAAACAAAAATACTCATCAATAAACATTCCACCACCACCTTCGATAACAGATTCTTTAGCTAATTATATTCATAATTTGCCAAAGAAAAATTATGTTCTATCAAGAAGTACACCAGGATTATCTGATATAGATAATTCATTATTAAAACTTCCACCTTCTAAACCACACAATCCACCTACTATAATACAACAGCAGAGTTCAGTTTCAACAATATTACAAAATCACTTTAAAAATAACAATTTCCAATCAACTCGTAAATATAGATTGGATTATGATCTTGATTATGTACCATTTCACAATAGTTGTGATAATTTGAGTACTTTACATTCCACTGTTAATCATGCGAAATCAAATAGTTATAATATTCCATCTAAAACTTACGACAGTAAACATTTTAGATTAGGTTTTTCACAAAGTAGTACGAACCTTAGTTTAAGCAGGGAACATAAATTATCTTCGACTGTTTCACCACTCCCTATTCTAAATCCATCCAGTACCAGTGAAAATTCCTCTTCTACACCTATTGCAGAAATTTCATCGACAAGTGTGGAGAAACCAAAAGTAAAATTTTCTGACACAGTTACACATATTTTAGTTCCTAATTCGGTAAATGTCTACTTTACTTTTGCCTATATACTTTACATAAGTTAAAAAAATACAAAAATGACCTTTAGGGACCAACATATCGACCAATTCAAAAGCGTACTGTTGGGCAAATGCATCCAATGGATCCAAAAAGGGAATTGGCTGACAGTTTGCCACTTTGTTTAGGAAATGATGATTATCTCAAAAATTTTCAACCACTATCAAGTAAATTTAGTTTTTATTTATTAATAACATTAAAAATAATTATATTAAAATTATTTAAAAATTTATTATAATTTTTAGAAGAAGAATGTGATACAACAAAGGAAATTTTAAAAACAGAAGAAACTGCCAAAATCAAAGTTGTCCACTTTGGTCTTTTATAGCATTCAATTGGTGCAACGTAAATTTGAATCAAATAAACTCTGTATGACAGAGTTATTGTTAAACAATAAAAGAGTATTATTGCATATTTTTATATACAACTATATTGTAAATATACTTTTATATACTTTTATAAAATAAAAATAAAATTTTATATTACGAAGTTAAATGTAAAGTCTATTTGTTCATTTCTTCTAATTCTGCTTTTAAGTCTAGTAACTGCTTATCAGGAACGAATCTTAACTTTTCCTTTTCTTTACTGTATTCATCAATGTCTAACATGACACCTGGTGGTAAAGCTGCTTCTATAATTCTAATATAAATGGGTAGCCTTATAGCTGGTACATTACTGATTTTAATGTGTCTTTCATAAATATTGAGAAAAAATTCTGCATCAATCACTGTGGATTTTGGTTTGTATTTTATAACTTTCATCTGCTTGGCTGGCATTATATAACTAGAAAAATTAAAGAATTAAAATCTGCATAAAAATTTAAGTAATTAACACATTATACCTATTATCTACTTGGAAATTCATTGCTTCAGCAATCTTGTGAAGCCATTTTTGATAATTTTCCAAAATTGGAAAATCGTACCCTCTAATTTGAACAGTTAATGGTGGATATATAGGATATTCTGATTTCATAATCTAAAAAAATAAATTACGTAAAATACAATAATACTTCAAATTAACATCTATGTACAATAAAGTATTAAAATTATAACCTCCAAATAATCCGGCTCGTAAATGCTGTAAAACTTTGGTGACATTTTGTTCACGGTGCTCGGACGAGCACATGTTATCAGCTGGAAAAATAAATGATTATAATTCATTAATAATTAAACTTGCGAAACAGGAATATTTATATCGTCAACACAGTGAGGTTCTTTCTATCTTTTCTATCACATGTTGTTACATTGTTGAATTAAAATGATTTATAACCTTACCTTACGAAAAATGCTTGTTCTCATGTTTATATAAAATATTCAAATCCTAATAATCGATATAAATGTTTAACATTTACAATTAATTAATCATTTTAATTCGTATAGATAGAGCACATTCGATAGCACATACGGAAAAGAGTTGTAAATAAACAGCAGACACAAAGTTCAAAGGTGGATGACGCGACCTCTATTTCAAAAATCGTCTACAATTTTGAAGTATTAAAACGATCTTTATTTAAAATGTATACAGCATATTAAGTATACACATACTTACCTATAGCTTTAAAGTTACGATTAAAGCACGTTGAAATTAGTCATAAAATAAATTATAAGTGAAAATATAATCTTTATCTACAATTTCACAATAGTTGTGATAATTTGAGTACTTTACATTCCACTGTTAATCATGCGAAATCAAATAGTTTAATATTCCATCTAAAACTTACGACAGTAAACATTTTAGATTAGGTTTTTCACAAAGTAGTACGAACCTTAGTTTAAGCAGGGAACATAAATTATCTTCGACTGTTTCACCACTCCCTATTCTAAATCCATCCAGTACCAGTGAAAATTCCTCTTCTACACCTATTGCAGAAATTTCATCGACAAGTGTGGAGAAACCAAAAGTAAAATTTTCTGACACAGTTACACATATTTTAGTTCCTAATTCGGTAAATGTCTACTTTACTTTTGCCTATATACTTTACATAAGTTAAAAAAATACAAAAATGACCTTTAGGGACCAACATATCGACCAATTCAAAAGCGTACTGTTGGGCAAATGCATCCAATGGATCCAAAAAGGGAATTGGCTGACAGTTTGCCACTTTGTTTAGGAAATGATGATTATCTCAAAAATTTTCAACCACTATCAAGTAAATTTAGTTTTTATTTATTAATAACATTAAAAATAATTATATTAAAATTATTTAAAATTTATTATAATTTTTAGAAGAAGAATGTGATACAACAAAGGAAATTTTAAAAACAGAAGAAACTGCCAAAATCAAAGTTGTCCACTTTGGTCTTTTATAGCATTCAATTGGTGCAACGTAAATTTGAATCAAATAAACTCTGTATGACAGAGTTATTGTTAAACAATAAAAGAGTATTATTGCATATTTTTATATACAACTATATTGTAAATATACTTTTATATACTTTTATAAAATAAAAATAAAATTTTATATTACGAAGTTAAATGTAAAGTCTATTTGTTCATTTCTTCTAATTCTGCTTTTAAGTCTAGTAACTGCTTATCAGGAACGAATCTTAACTTTTCCTTTTCTTTACTGTATTCATCAATGTCTAACATGACACCTGGTGGTAAAGCTGCTTCTATAATTCTAATATAAATGGGTAGCCTTATAGCTGGTACATTACTGATTTTAATGTGTCTTTCATAAATATTGAGAAAAAATTCTGCATCAATCACTGTGGATTTTGGTTTGTATTTTATAACTTTCATCTGCTTGGCTGGCATTATATAACTAGAAAAATTAAAGAATTAAAATCTGCATAAAAATTTAAGTAATTAACACATTATACCTATTATCTACTTGGAAATTCATTGCTTCAGCAATCTTGTGAAGCCATTTTTGATAATTTTCCAAAATTGGAAAATCGTACCCTCTAATTTGAACAGTTAATGGTGGATATATAGGATATTCTGATTTCATAATCTAAAAAAATAAATTACGTAAAATACAATAATACTTCAAATTAACATCTATGTACAATAAAGTATTAAAATTATAACCTCCAAATAATCCGGCTCGTAAATGCTGTAAAACTTTGGTGACATTTTGTTCACGGTGCTCGGACGAGCACATGTTATCAGCTGGAAAAATAAATGATTATAATTCATTAATAATTAAACTTGCGAAACAGGAATATTTATATCGTCAACACAGTGAGGTTCTTTCTATCTTTTCTATCACATGTTGTTACATTGTTGAATTAAAATGATTTATAACCTTACCTTACGAAAAATGCTTGTTCTCATGTTTATATAAAATATTCAAATCCTAATAATCGATATAAATGTTTAACATTTACAATTAATTAATCATTTTAATTCGTATAGATAGAGCACATTCGATAGCACATACGGAAAAGAGTTGTAAATAAACAGCAGACACAAAGTTCAAAGGTGGATGACGCGACCTCTATTTCAAAAATCGTCTACAATTTTGAAGTATTAAAACGATCTTTATTTAAAATGTATACAGCATATTAAGTATACACATACTTACCTATAGCTTTAAAGTTACGATTAAAGCACGTTGAAATTAGTCATAAAATAAATTATAAGTGAAAATATAATCTTTATCTACAATTTACATTTGAAATGGTTCGATAATAATCATCACGACGTTTCGACGATATTATAATAAGACACGATATATTTACATCCTCAGTATTGTACTCGAATAGTTGACTATCGCAATACTAATTAGCAATTTACGCTAAAAGTAATAATTAAAACAAAATTTTTAATATGATTCGATTGTTGATTAATAATATATTCATTGTCATTACAATATTTGAAGTATTGATTATCGAAGCAATGTGCGATGTAAGTTATTAAATTATTAAACATTCAATTTGTATATATAAATATCAATATATTTATTTCACTAATATTTTAGATACAACAAATTAAATTTCCGTATAAAGGCCGAAATTATAATTTTAGTCTAATCGAGTTAAAAGGTAAGGCATTCAAAGATGTTCCTATATGGACGATCGAATCAACGTCGACCGGTGAATTGTCATATAATTATGAGGTAATATTGCTTTATTAATTTTTTAATAATAACGTACAATTTGGCGCATATTTCAATTATCAATAATGATATATGTAATAATTATTGTTTCAGGGTATCGTCCAATCGGACGGTGTGACGTACGAAGATGCAACGATGAAAGCAGTTGTCTTTAAAAAAAATAATTGTAATGAAAATTGTTGGGTATAAATAACATAGTCCTATAAAGTAAAATATTTTTGTAAATGAAAAAAAGAAACGTATGTTGCCAAATATTTTTTTTTGTAGGAAGGAATTTTTGGTTTAGGTACTAAAAAACGCATTATTTTTACTCCACCCGTAGTAGTAGACGATAGTAACTTCTTCGATAATTATTCGGGAATTTATAAATCACGTAAGAAATATCTATGTGTCGTCTATAGTACGTATATATAATTTATCCGAATATTGTGATTTTGTAGATCCAGTTGACGAATCTACGAGAAAAGTAAGAAAGTCGACGAAAATGTCAAGAGTAACTGCGAACGACGTATTAATCGTCAAGTTGTTAGTTATGATTGATAGTTCACTATTCAAGTTAGTCTCCCTGTTCTTCCGACGTTTCGTTTTAAAAGTGTTTATTCAAAATATTTATTAATTCCTATATTTTTACTGTTCTTTAAATACAGGAAATTGAAAAGCGACGTAGAATACGTAAGTAGGTACATGAGAATTTTTTGGTCCTCGGTTGACTTGCACTATAGAAATCTAACAATGCCAAAAATAGAATTAGAAGTGACTGGATTAGCGATATCAAAGGTAAAGTCAAAGCGCATCATTGTGCTTCTAAACAGCTGTTCCTATTTTATCTTTACACGTGCGTAACACCATTTTTTTTATCTTGATCAATCGATAGGATGATAAGGCTTCGAGCTACGTAAGCGAAGCTTCACAGGATGGAACTTCAGTAAACATCGACGATGTTTTGATCAACATGACCAAAGGAGAAGATTTAATTAAAAATACTAATTTGACTAATTATAATGCTATTGTCTCGATGATAGGGTAATCTTTTTTTTTAATTGATTATAATAATGTTACATACCTATATATCTTATACATTATACCAAAGGATGTTGCCACGGTTACAATTGAACAATCGCTCATTTGTCAGTTGTAGTGTCTTTTGTTACTGGATGTATATTGCGGTGTACTTAATTAATTCATGCATAAATGTATCAGACTTATCATTTTTCAGAATGTCTGGTTACGTTGAAACTGGAGGGCCAGAAACAATTGTTGGAAGTAACGGTACACATTCAAACATACACATATTTTTTTGGAAAATTTGATGATTATAAATTAAAAATTTTGAAGTCAGGTTTTAAGTAATTCGTATAGCAATAATTTGATGATAATCGATCAATAATATAATGATAACCGTATATTTTATCATGAACTTTCTGTTCAATGTTACGTGAAGGTCACATTTATTGTACGTGAAAAGCCCTTTTTTCGACATCAGTAATCGAATAAGCGAAATATTTTACATTTAAATATGTATTAGGCATGTTTAAGATCAATGTAGGATGGGACTTCATATTTAAAAAGTAACCACCAGTCGGGGACTCTTGCCTCATATAAAGGAGTGCTCTAATCTAACACGGATTGCAGATTCGTGATGAGCGACCCAAAAACCTTCCGTTAGAAGTTTTTAGTGATTATCGGCTTTGATCACAAAATGTTTGAATGAATGAAATGGCTCCAGTGCTACCTGCGACTATCACCAAATAGCATATACGTACTCCATTTGCTTTCCCGAAGTAGGAAAGTCTTCTTATAATCAATAAAGTATACCAGCATAACAGCTAACTAGGTATGTAGCATTTCGGAACTGCCAAGAATTGGTTGGTAAACACTCTGAATATCTTTTGTAAACTTATTCATTTTCGTTATACAAAAATACCCTGAGTGAGAAGTGCGCTCTAAGGAAAGCACTTCAAAAGTAACAAAATTCTTCTACATTCATGCCGGTCCTGGTTAACGTTAAGTAAAAGATTATGCAAAAATAGAAGTTTTCTATAATGTAATCACCAATCCTACGAAAGACAACGATCGTCCAGGTCAAAACTAACAAGGAGAAGCCATGGCTTTTGGATCACGGATTTTAACCAAACTCTAGGGTATATTGTGTAATATAAAAGTATGAGGAAACCTAGATTTTTAGACCACAACGCGTTAATTTACCTAAGTTACGGTTAACTAAAGTTAATTTAGTAAAAAAATTATTGCCACTTTGATCACTCATAATTCAAAAACAAATAGATATAGAGATAGATACTCAATCCCCAATTTAAAAGAAAGCTGAGATTAAATAGATGTGATTTAAAAAAAAAGAAGCTCAAATCAGTTAATTTGGAGCTAAGCTATAGAGAAAATAAGAAATTCATGAAATTTCGCCCAAAAACCGCAATACTTTTTTACTACTAAATTTAACTTAAAATTTCAGCAATTTATTGTTTTACATCATATCCTAGAGTTTCGTTAACATCCGTGATATTCAATTTACTTTTTTTCCACTATTTCTGCAACTTTATTTGACTTTGGGAGTCATGATGACTTTCGAACTAAGTCGAGACCGTAGCCCTATCCGTTATAGACAGTTACCGACATTTCTGTTTCGCACTATACTCTAAAAATTTTGAGTTTTTTGACATCCTCTTTGCAGAACGCCCTTCTTTATATCATTGACTATGGCGCACTGCTGCAAAAATTTCCAAAATTTGAAATTCTCCCAATTGACGTGCAGAACTGCAATGTCGATATCCAACCTCCCCTTCATCTAAACGTAAAATTTTTTGTACTTTCGATTGTTGATATAAAAAAAGGTTTTTCATTTATACAAAATAATGAGAGCTTGACACCATTAAATTAATTGATAAAGGTTACTTAATACATGGCCTTACATTTTTCATTTGAAACATCAATAATTCAAAATTTTCCGAGACTTTTTTATTTTTTCTTCACTATGTATACACAAATGATGTACTATTCCCTTCAAATGATGTTTTTGATAATTAGGTGTGGCATATAACGCAAGTGTATGTGATGAAAAGCGTCACTATTCCGTAATAGTGGACGACGGAAATTATTTCGGTGTTTATAATACCGCCCACGAAATTGGCCACCTGTGAGTATTACAACTTAAAACTGCACAATTTGTTATTCGCAATAAAAATTATAATCCCCACGAAATATTAATTTTTCGTACAGTTTTGGTCTGGATCACGACAGCCTGCCAGGAAATAGTAAGGACTGTCGTCCTAAAGGTCGACTTGCCATATTCGTAATGTGGCCCTACTTAGTAGAACGTGCGATTGTACAATGGTCCGATTGCAGTTTGACGTCTCTAAAAATATTTGCAGAGTTAGTTCACCATATTTACATATCGCATAGGCTTAATGCGAAAGGGTACCAATTTTTCAATTGGCACCTTCTTAAAATTATTTCTGAATCGGCACCTTTTTGCACTAACCCGACGATGTTAACAATATTAATTTACGAATTATTAACGACATTAATAATATTCCTTAGAAACAATACGTTGAGCTGGTGTCTCAGAAGTGATCATCAAAAACAAGGGAATACAAATGACGAATCTATTGAGGTGGACAAAATTTAAAATGTACTTTTATTATGTTTCTTTATATATATTTTTAAAGAAAATACATATATTTGCGTTTGAAAAATATAACATCTGTATTTATACATATATGTTTATTGGTTTTTGCCATGCGACATTTCGAGGGTAAGACGGAGCACCGAGAGATACGAGACCGAAGTCTTAAGAAGTTGAATTATGGTATTCCTGGTAATATAAAAATATTTGCCCGCTGTAATGTACAGTGGAATTTGCGCCCTCATCATTACAAAAATAATATCCTTTTTTATGTGATTTGCAAGCTCGTACCAGAGACCCGAGTAAACCGCCTCGACGATACTCTCGCTCTGTGTCAGAAGGTAATCACTCGCGTATCCGTAAATGAAAGACTCGGTTATCATGAAACTTATACAATTCGTACTTATTAGCATTGTGATGTAATCGTCCTCCATCATCGACACAAGTACACTGCAACCTGCAAAATAAATATCATATCACTTGAATATTATTTTAAAATTATAATATCATATCCTAATAAATATTACATCGCTTGAATATTATTTCAAATTTATAAGTTCGAGGCGCTTAATTAATTGTTTAGAGCACATTTATTTCTCAAACTCAAACGTTCAATGTGTAGATACAATAATCTTCTTATTGCTAGTTGTATTAAATATAATCTTTAAAATATTATTTTAATATTAATTTTAATGTTAATACACGCTTTTGACTATTTGTTAAATTTAGTGTGTACATTCGCATAAGGACTATGTTAAAGTCAATTAAACGTTCAAATTTTCATCTATGAAATCCAAAAATTTGTATTTACATTAAAATATTTATAGCACCGTAGCTTCAAAATATACCAATTTCATTTAAATTTTGAGGTTCTCGTATGCTATAAAATATCGTATGTGACTATTGTGGGAGGTGTGTTTATACCTTGCTCGAGACTCGAGCACGGTGGAAAACAATTTCTCACAACAGTCTCATAATACACTATTACAATAATATATTCATTTTAGTGAAAACAAGAAGTACACATAATCTATTATTATTATTATCATTATTATTATGATTATAAGTTTGAATTAATTATGTTTATCAGCTGTATATTGATGTACTACTTTTGACCTAAGTATAGACATATGTTATTAAAAAATCCGATAATTTTAATTTGAGTTATTCGAATGGCTCGAGTGTGTGAAATAAAATAAAATAGATTTTACCGTTTATCTAAGTATTGGACAATTCTTATACTGTGTATCAAATTTTATATATCTTATTCTTAGTGAAATTGTATTTCATTTAATAAGTAATAAATATATTGTTTTTAGTCTCCTAATAAAACACTTTATCTCATATTTCCTAAATATTTATTGTAGTACAAATATCGTCGAATTTTAAGCTATTTATCAGCTTGTAAACATGGACTAAATGACCTATTAACGTTTTATTAAAAATTTTATTAAAAGCTCGAGTGGAAAATATGATAAAATCACGCTTATCTATATATATATATAAATAGGATGTACCTTGTGGTTATTTTAATATATACTAAGAAAATGGGCCAAAAAGAGACATCGAGATCAAAATTGACTCGATCCTTGATCTCTGATTTGCTAGTCATATGCATTTCCAAATGCAATTAATTTGGAAAATAATTTGCTTTGAGAAGGAAATCGATAAAATTTATATTACAGATGTAATAAACTTTGAAGGTATTCGGGGCATCGCTATATAAATTCAAATATGCCATTAGTATTAAAATTAATGTGTCTAAACTGTTTGTTTAATCAAATTCCGGACTCGCATTCAATGAAAAAAATACGTTAAACTAATCGTTTAACTCTTTTGCTGTGACACAGGTATATATTTGAATATTGTCGTGAATGCAAGTAAATAATAAAGACGTAATCATGATTACTCAGACGCTGATTACTCAACAACCGTTTAATATTTTTAAATATTAAATATATATATATAGATATACTAGGGGGCTTCGCCCCTATTTTCCTAAATCAATCTTACAATATCAGAATTTCGAAATATGAAAGAGAAAATTTATGAACTCATCGAATTCAATTTGTAGTGGGATAAATAAATATATAATTAAAAATTAACATTAATAAATAAATATAAACAATAAAATATTGATTTAAAAATAACACGACTATAATTTCGGAAGACGTAATAAACTAATTGAAGTAAATAATTCTTCAAAGATGTTAAAGCGAAAAAATTAAGAAATTGGAGAAAACAAAATGTTTTACATCAAATTTCCCTGAGTGTTGGTAATTTACCACAAATTAAAAAAAAATCATCTGATACATTCTCATGAATTATTATAAGAAAAACGACTTTGCGTGATGAAATTTTCCTGGTTTTCAAAGAAAGAACACATATTACATCACATTATTCAAAATTGTCCAGAATATTCCATGGAATATTATGTGGTATATATGGACATGTATTACCATATACGAGGATGATTCTAAAAATTCCTAAACATGGTGACTACGACGACGATATTTTCATGAAATATAGTGATATTAATATGTAAACAAAATAAATTAAATTCCTAATATAATTTACTTAGAATTTTGCTGGTTCTTCGATAATTTCCAACAAACTTTTCAAATAAACCAGATATATATTACAAAAAATACAAGACGTTAAACGTTGAAGTAGCTTTGCAAGTATAAGATGATGATAAAGAAAATAATCTCTATGATTTTGATCAATCATATTAAGAAATCAATATACGCATAGTAAAATAATTGATTAATTAATATTATGTATGTGATTGAGTATAGTATTGATATTTAATGCATTACAATTTAGTGATGAAATTGAAAGGGAAGACGATAATGATTATTTCCCGTGTAGTGAATCTGATACAGATTTTATTAATTCTACTTATGATAAACATTAAAGGACTGATCAAATTAAGTTGTAACGATGACAGATATGAAATATATGAAATTGTATCTATAAATATATAAAAATTTAATTATGGATGATATGTTAGAATTAATGGTTATATAGAAACAAACATATTCTACGCGCGATAAAGTCTCAAAAAATTCTTAAAATTTTTATCTTTTTAAATCTTTTTTTAAATTCTTTAAAAAAGTCATCGCGTGTAAATTCATGGAAAGGTACTGATTAATATGAAATGAAAAAGTTCGTTGGTGTATTGATTTTAATGGGTAGGAACAAAGTATTTGGATTTGGCATTACTGGAACAAGGGCGATTTGTTTGGAGTTGACGTATTAAAATTTTTGTAAAAATAATTGTTAGAATTTGTTACAATCAGGCACGGAATAAGTGTAGACAAATCAATTATTTTTTTAAAAGTTCGATTAAGTTTTAAGCAATGCATGAAAACTAAAACATACAAATATGGTATAAAATACATATATCTTATTTAAACTTTGTAGATTGAATGGATGCACTTTAAAAAGATAAATTTATGATGATGCGTCGATTATAAATCAAAGTTCTATAAAAGGTATTTGACAGGCTCAAGAGGTAGTTTTGGAATTAAGAATGATTATTTGTACTACGTGGAAAATATTATACTGTGATAGTTTTTATAATCGTAAAGGTAAATACCGATCACTACTTCAAAAACTAAATTGAAAAACGTAATTTAATGGGTTTAGAAGATTAAAAAAAAGTAAAAGTTTTTAAATAAAAAGATGAAAAAGATGTATTAATAATATCGACATGTACTGATCATGGTAGCACCTTAAATGCAAGAAAAAGAAAGAACAATTAAAAAAACCATCATGTGTGCTCGACTACAATTATGGAAAAAAAGGTGTTGACGTATCTAATTAGATGTCAACTTATAATAGTACACGCTTGAATGGAATAAAGTGGTACAGAAAAAGTAGTAAAAGTATTTACTAGTATTGCAAATTCATTAATCTATACTAATAAATTAATGACTTTGTTAGAATTTCACGATATACACGCTAAAAACATTATTATTTAGATTATTTTAATAAGACTTGTCAAAACTTGTAGAAAAAAATGATTTAAATACTCAATAAAATTTGTTTATTCTTAATTATCAATGTCTATTACGTTTTTATGAGCAAGAAGTAAAATGTAGGTGTATAAGCTGATTATTAATGCAGTCCACTAATGCGGGTTGTATCACTTTTATAGTTTATTATACATTATAATTTTCATATATTTGTGATTAATATTTCAATTGGCGTTTGCATTTAGAATAACTTATAATATTGTTAGCAATGGAAGATTAATACAATCTGCAAAACTATTATTAAATTTGAATTCAGCGTTGTCTTGAACGGTTTATGTGTCCAATTCCTTGGACCTCGTGAAATAGTTTATGTATGCATGCATTGATACTAAAAATTGTTACTAAAATTTATTTTTTATTTTGGTACACAAATAATTACGTCAATTTTTAGCAACACTCATATTTTTCTTATTACAGCTCTTAAATTAATTAATGCTCTGCATTTATATTGTTACCTTTCACTTTAAAATCGTGGATTATGTGTACTCTTGTATAATGTATTATTCATATGTTAAGCTTTCAAAAATCGATACAAATAATCGATACGCGTATTAATAATCGAGCTTAGCAGAAGAAAGCGCATATAAGCATATCAATTCAGGACTCGGTAGGATAAGCTTGACAAACCATGTCACGTACTAGTTATACAAGTAGGGATAGACCCTTGCAAATCGGGACCGTCATTGAGGATTGTGTCTCTTATACCCTATACTAACGTAGAAAATCATGACTTACCGCTCATACAAATAAGCATAATACTGATTAGAAGTTGCATCAAGACGACGCCGTTAAAACTTGTTTCCATATTTTCGCCTAGTATAACTAATTCTTTATGTCTGTTTATTAATTCAACTATTTTAAACTTTTTACTCTTTTGCGATTCACTGTCTACTTGGGCGTGCTCCTTCGATCCTATTTTCTGCCACTCAATTTTCAATACCTCGAGTTGAGCACACAAGTGAAAGACAAGACCGAAGAAGAAACAATCGGTGCAAGCGCCACTAGTGCAAACGTAGACAAATTGAATGTATTGAAATGCCACTATCAATGCGTAATTGTTAGTAAGGAACTCTTGAGACAAATAGGACGTTTGGCAAACAAACTGATATTGGAAATCATCGCCTGGTTCCAAGTTGCGTTTGTTAAGAAAATTTATTAAAACCGCTCTCATCATGAATAATGTCGTCCCGGCGTAACCAACTGAATTATAGATGATGAATTGATACCTGTAAATCTAAGCTCAACTTATATTTTTCTATAATTTTTCTTATAACTAGAAATGAACGAATACGCGATTGTACTTGTATTACTTGTATATTATTAGCATATTATTATTTATTATTTTTAACTTTAGTCTAAATATTTTAGTCGATTAATTTACCTTGACATGACTCCTCATAATTTTCAAGTAATTTTCATTATTCGTCTTCGCCCAATCATTGAGGTAAAATTTGAGATTTTCTGCAATTGTATCTTGATGAATGAATAAAAAAGTGTGCTTTATGAGAGCGAGAAATGCAGACGCGAAGAATAAACAGACGTCCACCATAGCCGAGATTTTTCCAGTATTCAAGTAGAATTCCGTGACTGTGTGCAATACTAAACATCCCTATTCAATCACACCTATGTTATAATATTTAAAATTCACACTATAATGTTACATTAATAAAATAATACTAACTATATTACGAAAAAAATTCGCGAGACTTTTCATCTACCAGGTTTTACAAATCTCCTTATGTGTTTATTATACAAAAATGCACAAATTTAATAAACAATAATATAATAATAAAATAATAATAAATAATAATAAACACAAGATTTATGTCAAAAGCAGAATGACATAGTTCCTTTTATTACATAATTATGTTGCAAGTGTACACATGGAAATGAACTGTTAATAAAAAGTTAAATAGAATGTATAAAACATTTTTTAACCGATTCTATGCTTCTACGAATGATAAACATATTAATAACACCAACATTGTCAATCCACTTTTGACACAACTATTTAGAGTAATATAAAACCGCATGCTTTTTGTCTAATAAATCTAGGTCTCCAAAACCTGACAAACACAACGTACGATGTTTTTTCAAATTGTTGATTTTTAATTTATTTGAACCTGACTACAGCCTGAAAATAACCCCTAATAAAGTAACGTTTTAAAGAAAACAGGGATCGAAATGAAATAGTTTGTTTTTAAAACTAAAAGTTATTTCATTTGCTTAATAATATTTGGGTCACCTGAATCGCAGCGGCACCGGCGTATCGCAAAGTTTTGAAAGGATTTCTTTTTTCTAAAGGCCAAACACCGAGTAACCAAAGAAAGCTACGATACACCGCAAATGCATTATCACCTTCCGGATTCGCCTCCATCGCGGGCTAACTTTTTACTTCCGCAAAGGGAAGGCGCTTTAACGGCATAAAAAATGTAGTTTCAACGTCATCCGTCGGCCGTTCGCCAGCGGGTATCATTCAGAAAATACATAATATTCCACGAGTATAAAATATTCTATCCCTATAATATAATCATACTCGTCGTCGTATGGTTCAATTATTTTGCCTTCCCTTATTCGCGTAACGATAAAAAAATGCGACGGTTATTGCTACAATTTTAATTCGCCGGCATTACCGTGCTCCTACAATTTTAAATATAAATGAAAAAAATAGTTCTGCCCGATGTAATTGTGAGGAAAGTTAAAACGTAATGATCATTAATTCTCTAGGTGCAATAAAAAATGCAGGCAATGGGTGCCTACAGTCATCACCATTTAATAAATGTATCTTCTCTATTCTTAAAGCTAAAATAGTATAGATCCAAGCTAACTCTACATCCGATGTATTTCTGTATTCGCTACGAAGCAATTTCGTACAGCACTAAAATAGAAGCTGATAGATTATATAAATAATAATTAAAAAGAATAATCACTTTCAATTTACACGTTCGCGAGAGAAAAGAAAGTGTATTTAATATTTTAAGTAAACATTATTCTAATATTAAACATTAACTTATATTTTAGGATTGGATGATTAAATTTTTATTAATTTCCGTTATATTTTACCTAAATTTAGATAATTGGTAAGTTTTAGTAATAAAAGAAATTTTTAAAATTTGTTTTTTTTTTTGTAAAGAAAACATCGTGAAGGTATAATTACTAAATTTAGTGGTAGTTATAATTTTTAATAGTATCACGAAGAAAGGAATAATTGTCGTATATTTATGTCAATGTAAAATATTATCGCATATTTCAGTAATTTCTGCAAATTCGTTTTTATTAAATTTGTGCGTATATATGCGGCAAATGCGAATTTATACTGTATTTTAGCTAGCGTACCTATACATAATTATACTGACTGTTAATTAATGATAATTGTATTTTGTACGAAATACAAATATATAGAGACACCTGCAAATAGTTATACAGTTTAACCTTCCGTAATGTTTTAATTATTCTATAATATATTTCAATTTTAAAAATCTTTGCCCCAAAAATAATATCTATTTTTTCGTACAAGTTTTTATGAAAGTTACTTTTATTTATTGACTTCCACTAACTTATTATTGACTTATCTAGTGTCTCTATATTTCGGTTTTGCTTGTAATACTGTATATGTCATTAATGTAAACATTTTTTGTGTTTATAAAAAATATCTTGGTGAGACGAATGAGTGTGTGTTTAGTACCTAATTTTATGTACATGTATTTTTTGTAAACAAATTTTTTCGATATTTGTATTTTTTAACCTTGAAATGGTTCGATGGAAGAACGTCTGAGACGTCGGCAAATAAATTCATTTTTTCATCTAAAATTAACGTATTTTGCTCGGTCGGTAACAATAATGTTATTTTATTCGAGATAATAATAATAATAATTCGACCAATTATTTGTATTTTCAAACTTGTACAAAGTAACAATTGCAGTTTTTCTATTTTATATTACATAAATAGTAAAGTTTTTAACAGGTTATAGCAATCTAAAAAATTAATGAAATAATATTCTAGTATGTAAGCTAGGCGGGTTTTGGGTCATGTGGGGATTCTTGTCCAGTGGCATAGTGAGATACAATCATTTAATTTTACCTCCCCTTGGAACTCTTAATTACGCACAACATACAATCGTTTAATTATAAGTATATCATCATACATACATTTTTTCCAATGTGACACTCTTTCTTAGACGTATAATGGTGCTCTGGTGTACAATTATTACTCTGTCTTCAAAACTATGAACTGATGTACAGCGTTGGTGATTGAGCATCCATGATTTTAGCATATGAACATTACGTACACCACAAATTGAATTCCAAGATAGCATATATTATATGAACATTCGATGATATTGAACTATGCGATCATGCAAAATCAAACAATATACTGCTGAAAATTTTCTTTTGCTTCTATGTCTAAATCGATATTTACGGGATCTTTCTCTAAAGAATCATTTTGCTTAGAGTAGTGAATAACAATCAGGAGAATGTGATTCATAACGTTTTGCTTATTCAGCATAAGGTTTCGGAACTTTACCAGTAGTAAGAATTTTGAAAATTAGTATGTATATATGGGTGGTTCTGGTTCTCTGTGACATCGAAGATGAAAAAAATAAATATTGCTATAACTGTGGGAATATGTTTTAGAGGTATCCAGTAGTTCTCCTGAATTTTTTCAGATTTTTTCTGGGCCATTATTTTAAGTTACAGAGAGTCAAATTTGACATTTTAGCACTTTTTTGCATTATATGCCCATTTTCATGAATTTTTAGCTCCCAGAGGATGCATTTTTCACTAAAAACATAAGTATGACTTTTTTTCTAAAATTTTCCGAACTTTTCATTAAAAATACTTTTAAAGACATAAATGTATGCTGTCACACTCTTGTAAGCCATTTAAACCTTAAATACTGAAAATCAGCAATTCTGCTCCGGACTCTGGTAACCTAATACTGTCTAAAAGATGTCTTTTTATAGTCAGAAACTGCCTAAAAATTTCCAGAGTGGGTCTAAATCATTAAGATCACTTATGGTCAAAATATCCGGGAAAAGTGCCCGAAATATTAATAGAAATGTATATTTGTTGCCTTATAACGATGAATCTATTACCATGATCATTGCAAAAAAATTTGTGCACTTACCTTGGAGTGGTAGAAAAGTATCTCCACTTGTTTCAGTATCCATCTAATCCCCTGTAAGCTGCTAAAAATACAAATATTATTATAAAATTATAAAAAATTATTTTTTAAACATTTATAATGCTGGATTTTTAGTTTTACATCCCTTACAAGAATTATAATACTAATCTGAAGGATTACTATAAAAGTATCAACATTATTATTATTATTATTCAGCAATACATTGTTTAGATTTCACAAACTTGTCACTGTCACGTTATCATATTATTCATTATAATTATATATCCGATTTATTTATATATCTTTTGTATTAAATACGTATATTCAGTTATCGTAATAATGATCTTTATATATTTATAGTAATCCTTCAGATTAGTATTATAATTCTTGTAAGGGATGTAAAACTAAAAATCCAGCATTATAAATGTTTAAAAAATAATTTTTTATAATTTTATAATAATATTTGTATTTTTAGCAGCTTACAGGGGATTAGATGGATACTGAAACAAGTGGAGATACTTTTCTACCACTCCAAGGTAAGTGCACAAATTTTTTTGCAATGATCATGGTAATAGATTCATCGTTATAAGGCAACAAATATACATTTCTATTAATATTTCGGGCACTTTTCCCGGATATTTTGACCATAAGTGATCTTAATGATTTAGACCCACTCTGGAAATTTTTAGGCAGTATCTGACTATAAAAAGACATCTTTTAGACAGTATTAGGTTACCAGAGTCCGGAGCAGAATTGCTGATTTTCACTATTTAAGGTTTAAATGGCTTACAAGAGTGTGACAGCATACATTTATGTCTTTAAAAGTATTTTTAATGAAAAGTTCGGAAAATTTTAGAAAAAAAGTCATACTTATGTTTTTAGTGAAAAATGCATCCTCTGGGAGCTAAAAATTCATGAAAATGGGCATATAATGCAAAAAAGTGCTAAAATGTCAAATTTGACTCTCTGTAACTTTAAATAATGGCCCAGAAAAAATCTGAAAAAATTCAGGAGAACTACTGGATACCTCTAAAACATATTCCCACAGTTATAGCAATATTTATTTTTTTCATCTTCGATGTCACAGAGAACCACCCATATATAGTCAGGCAAAGCATACCAGTTGCTTTTAACATGGAGATTGATCACTGGTAGATTAACAATCTTGTTACCATTATAAAATTGATCACTGATGAGTGTTATCAAAACCAAGTTCACAATTTTGATTTTCAAAAGGATGAAATTAATACTAGCGATCTTCGAGGTAAAATGATTTATCTGAAAGAATCAATGTAAGGGATTCTATCATAGCTGAATGAATAATGTATGCGTGTACCTTTTCTTATACTTCTCCTTGTATAGAGTTTCACTCAAGAACTGTAGACCACCAAAACTGTCAAAGTAAGCTATATTACTTCATTGATTGAGACATAAGAAATTATAAATTTTCTTTTTCACAGACAAATAGTTACACATAATTAACACTTATTTGCAAATTGATGCGAAAACAAGTTGATATGGTAGGACCTTCTATTAACGGCTTAACATTCAATGACGAGTCTAAACTTTAACAGAATCTATAACCATCCTGTTTTAGGAAATATCTCTGATCACTAACAAGGAAAGGTCACGGTCTTTGCATCACGGATCTAATCCAAACTTTAGGACTTGTTTTGTAATATGAAAATATGTAAAAAGCTAGAATTTTAGAATCCCATGGAGATTTTTACCGAAGTTATACGTGATTAAAGAAAAATATTGAAAAATAGATGCTTTACTTTAATCGCTTGTAACTACTAAATGACTAAATGAAGAAATTTAGAAGTTATAAGCGATTAAAGTATAGCATTTATTTTTTAATATTTTCCTTTAATTACGTATAACTTCGGTAAAAATGCCCATGGGAATCTAAAATTCTGGCTTTTTTCATATTTCTATATTACAAAACAAGTCCTAAAGTTTGAAATAGATCCGTGACCCAAAGACCGTGACCTCCTCTTGTAAGTTAGATTATAAGTCACATATATGATTATATCTTGTGAATATACGATGCATCTACACTTAGGTTATTATTTACAATGGTGACTCTCGCAAGTCAGTGGGCAATACTAAAGTTATCTTTATTATATTTCATACTCTATAAGCAAAGTTTACTAGATCAATTAGATTTATCAATGTTTGTTAAATATTTTCCTTATTATAGACAAATTATTAACATACACATGCACACAAAAAAATGTATTGTATCAAAAATTAGTATATTATTTAGTAATAGATGTACAGACTGTTAAAATACAAAAACCTACTATTATGTAGTAAAGTTTAATACAATTATATCAATTTTTGCTACAATTGTTTATTTCCTTTTTTTAATTATTTTAACGTCTTTCTAATCAGCGACGGAGGTCATACGATGTCTTGATGAAGAAAGCACTTGTTGAAAATACATTCGCCAGTGATGCTTGCATCAATCGGCCGGATCCCGGAATCGAACCAAAGACCTCCAGATTACGAGCCCGACTACTTGGTTACAAATACTGTACATTATACTAATTATCTTCCATTCTGATAGTCGGTATATTTTTATTACTAAACCATGTACTAATTTTCAATTAAAAATTTTTTCTTACTGTGCAAGTTACTAGAAATTCGTATAGTAAATATACATTATAACACGGTGAATATAAAAATCAAATATGACAACGTTAGCTTGAGGGAAACTAAATATTTTCACGAACGTTATTAACAAATATTGCATCAAATATATGTAACAAATGTACGAAATAATAAAAAATTATAATTTAAATGTTATAATAATTATAAGTTAAATGTATTATGAAAAAATGAGACCTCACCTAAGAGTTTTTTCTCAGACACGTGCTAAGAAACGTTCCAACATAGGCAGATTACAACATAATTCAGTATCTGTATAAAAATATCTAAGTAAATTTAATTAGAATTAGAATTATTAATTAAATATTATGTATAAATAAGGCATTTTAACTGTATTTACCTTAAGTTATCATTAAATTTATCAAAGTTAAAATTATGGGAGTAACTTTTAAAACGTATTGTATGACTTCTTCCTAACTTTTTATCGATTTGGAAGTGATGTAAATATTTATTATTACAAAAATAATTGAATTTATGTTTATAATTATGTGATTTCATACACATATTTAGCAAAGATACTCATTTCATTACACAAAACAAACTGCTAAATCCTGGATGCGAGGTAAGAAATTACCATTAAATACGGAAACTCAACTTTCCATACGAAACTCTGTCGTCTCTATATTAAGACTCCTCTAAGAGACTATGTACCGAAGAATAGTTTCCAAGTTTATGCAACTATCATTGCAATTAACGTTTTTTCTGTGATCGAAGATATAAGTACACACACAACATCGATTCTTAGAACTTTTGTTTTATATCGCTTATCGCAAAAAAATGCAATCGATGAACGTAGACATATACGTAATATTAGTAAGCAATATGCAAAATTTCTCTCTCTCTCTCTCCGTATATATATATATACCTATATGTATCTAAATACGTTCAGAATCGAGTGGATTACCCCTCGTCCTTTATGCACATTCTTGATGCGCCCGAAAGGGTGCACAATACCCACACATAATGAATAAGAAATGCCCCGAGTATACGCCCAGAAAAGTATTGGGTATACAAGGGTGGACTGAAACTAAAACTCCATGAAAGCTTAATTAAGTCCAGAAGCTTTTTTCTCTGGTTCTTACTACTTTTAGTTTGTTTGTTTTTTCTTGGGTAATACATTTCTTTCGCTTCTATCAGAAGCTATCGCGTATGCTCTCAAATGACGAGTATGAACAACTCGAGGGTCAGTGATACAGGAATGGACAAACGTTTATGGAACAAAGACGCAGTATTTGCTTTAAAGTTGAATAAATTTATTGTTTGGCCCCTTGGACTTTGGCCGTTCAATACCAACGATGCGTTTTCGTTGTTTCGCATTGCTTTTGCATTTGCTTCTCAGGTGATTCTTCATCAAATACAAACCTTTTAACTTGTACAAAGATATTTTCGAATATAGAACAAAGATTAACTCTGTAAAATTATATCTTATATATCTTTTTATAAATGACCGATTATAGAATATTATTAGACATGTAATGACATTCGGATTAGGTGCTGTTTAGTGTTCATATACATTTCTTACAATATGATGTTATATTTTAAAAATTAATTAAAAAATACATATTTTTGAAAATTATTATAATGAAAAAGATTCTTTTTCTTTTGACATTATCTCTTTAATTTATTCATTTTTCCTAGTAATAATATCAAACAGTTTCCATACAGCTATTTGTTTTTGTCAATATATGACGGATATATTTTAAAAAATTTAACGATATTTTAAAAAAAACGTATACACAAATTTTTCGAAAGTTTTGCACAATTACAAATGCCGCATCCAATATGACGTACGCAGTTTTGATAATTCGCAAATTCTTCACATAGATCATTACATAAAAGGCTTTTGGAGTCGCTGACAACACATTTTCTGTCAAATTTGCAAAATTCAAAATGGCCGATCCAATATATAAAAAAGGAATCTATCAATTTTTAGTCTCATATAGAATTAGCAAGGTTACTATTTTCAATATTTCAATCTGCCATTTTTTAATATTTATATTTCTTATTTTTATAACAGCAATTAAAATCACTATAATTATAAATATTATTTCATACGATATCGTATATAATAGAGAATCGTATCAAATTTCCGTAAATGAATCTCGCATTTTTCTAGTGTATTTTGTTATTTAGAACTTAATTAGAAATTTATTTACATATCATTTCTTTTATTATTATTAAGCTTTATTAATTTCGCACGAAACTTTTTTAACACTACATACATTTGTTTAAATTACGTATAATTACATACATTATAATAATAATAATACTATTTACATCGTTAACTTTATATTAAATATTTGGGTTATCATGAAAGAATTTAGATATTATCACACGTACACATAGGCGGTTGGTCTACAATATTGATACGAGCTAACGACGCTGCAAGATTATAACGGTTGGCTCTGCATCTATTCAATATTACAATATCCTTACGTTTCAAATTTTCATTCTCGAACCACCGTTTATTTGTTTGTACATAATAATTATCGAAATAAATTTTACTTTTTTTTTACTCACTTCCATTATAATGGAATTTTGTAAATCAGAAAAGGGGAATAAAATGAACATTATCGCGGGGATTGTTGGTTATTCTTTTGCTAAACGATCGACATTTTCATTTCCTCGATCTCCTGTATGTGCCGGTACCCATATATTAGTTTGATTTTATATATTTATTTTCGCTGTTTTTATAAAAGTTTGCAATTTTCTTTTTATCTCATACATATAAAAAATTGGTTTTGACATAATATCAAACAGTTTCCATACAGCTATTTGTTTTTGTCAATATATGACGGATATATTTTAAAAATTTAACGATATTTTAAAAAACGTATACACAAATTTTTCGAAAGTTTTGCACAATTACAAATGCCGCATCCAATATGACGTACGCAGTTTTGATAATTCGCAAATTCTTCACATAGATCATTACATAAAAGGCTTTTGGAGTCGCTGACAACACATTTTTCTGTCAAATTTGCAAAATTCAAAATGGCCGATCCAATATATAAAAAAGGAATCTATCAATTTTTAGTCTCATATAGAATTAGCAAGGTTACTATTTTCAATATTTCAATCTGCCATTTTTTAATATTTATATTTCTTATTTTTATAACAGCAATTAAAATCACTATAATTATAAATATTATTTCATACGATATCGTATATAATAGAGAATCGTATCAAATTTCCGTAAATGAATCTCGCATTTTTCTAGTGTATTTTGTTATTTAGAACTTAATTAGAAATTTATTTACATATCATTTCTTTTATTATTATTAAGCTTTATTAATTTCGCACGAACTTTTTTAACACTACATACATTTGTTTAAATTACGTATAATTACATACATTATAATAATAATAATACTATTTACATCGTTAACTTTATATTAAATATTTGGGTTATCATGAAAGAATTTAGATATTATCACACGTACACATAGGCGGTTGGTCTACAATATTGATACGAGCTAACGACGCTGCAAGATTATAACGGTTGGCTCTGCATCTATTCAATATTACAATATCCTTACGTTTCAAATTTTCATTCTCGAACCACCGTTTATTTGTTTGTACATAATAATTATCGAAATAAATTTTACTTTTTTTTTACTCACTTCCATTATAATGGAATTTTGTAAATCAGAAAAGGGAATAAAATGAACATTATTCGCGGGATTGTTGGTTAATTCTTTTGCTAAACGATCGACATTTTCATTTCCTCGAATTCCTGTATGTGCCGGTACCCATATATTAGTTTGATTTTATATATTTATTTTCGCTGTTTTTATAAAAGTTTGCAATTTTTCTTTTTATCTCATACATATAAAAATTGGTTTTGACTTCGAGGTTTGAAGATTTAAGTTTGTGTACTGCACTAAGGGAATCCGTAAAAATAATTATTTTTGAATCAATCGTTGCAACTTCAAGTGCATCACTTGTAGCTACGCATTCAGCCATAAAATTTGAAGCTCTGTTTATACTTATTTGTGTGTTCGTTTTTAAGATATCGGAATAGCAAGCAGTCGGAATAGCATTTTCAGAATTTATAAATTCCTCAAGTAGACTATTAGGATCGTTTGATGATTTTATTACTTTTCCAAATTCAATATCAACGTTATAAGGGAGTTTATCAAATTCTGTTAAATAAAGATTAAAATGTTGTTTAAGGTCAATTTCATGTAGGGAAGGTCGATACCTTAACAAATAATCGATACCTAAGTATCTATAATTTCAAAAAGTATCGATTCTCAGGAATCGATTATTTTTTAAAAGAATCGAAAAATCGATACTTAGAATTGATCCCATAATATAACATATTTTTTTATACTAGTTGATTGGGCGCGCTACGCGCACCAATGTTTTGTTTACAATTGATTTTCGGGCTTTTTAATGTTCGAGATATTCGATTCGAGCGCTTACTCAATTTTATAATAGGATTTTACAAAGAATTAGTTTTTTTGTGGAAACTATAAATAGAAACAGAATATTTTTAAATGTATAATCTTTATTTGTAATGATGATATGTCTCGTGAAATAATAAAATAGAAAATTAATATAAATGTTAAATTGATTGTCCTCCTTTCTTCAGTGGATTAAAAGATGATAAAAAAATATTTGTACAAATTATTATCCATATGATTTAATTTATAAATCTAATTATTTTAAACAAATCTATTAAGACTTGTTATTATGTGGTTTCCATGTGCAGCTGTAAAAAATATATAAAATTCAATAATTTTTGAAATTTAAATATCACACTCTTTTTACTTATTTTGTAGCTTATTATATTGCTACAGTTAAAGGATAATAATTTTCAGATTTGACGAGACAAAAGGAGAAAAATCGGAAAAATGAATAAATAAATGACAAATGGTAAGGAATGAAACTAACAAGGAGACCCTCATATGTTTGGGAAACGGATCGTGCCCAGCTTGTAGTATATGTTTTCTAATATAAAAATATGAAAAAAGCCAGAGCCGCAGACTCTAACAATCGTTTTTTCAAAAGTTATACGCTGTTAAAGCAAAATTTCCAAAAAAAAGAGACTTCACTTTAAACGCTTATAACTTCTGACCTATCAAATATTGACATTCAAACCAAAGTTTACTGAAAAGCTGAGATAAAATAGATACATTTTAAAAAAAAGTACGTTCAAATCCATTAAAATGGAGCAGAGTTATAGCCGAATTAAGAATTTAAAGAAATTTAGCTTAAAAAAATCAATAAAATTTGTACTGTTCATTTTTTGTTTAAAATTGCTTCTAATTCTTAATTCGGCTATAACTCTGCTCCATTTTAATGGATTTGAACGTACTTTTTTTTAAAATGTATCTATTTTATCTCAGCTTTTCAGAAAACTTTGGTTTGAATGTCAATATTTGATAGGTCAGAAGTTATAAGCGTTTAAAGGAAAGTCTCTTTTTTTTGGAAATTTTGCTTTAACAGCGTATAACTTTTGAAAAAACGATTGTTAGAGTCTGCGGCTCTGGCTTTTTTCATATTTTTATATTAGAAAACATATACTACAAGCTGGGCACGATCCGTTTCCCAAACATATGAGGGTCTCCTTGTAAGTATAATTTACATAAATAAAACACTACATACTTGAATTGTAACCAATGTTATATTTAAAATTAACAAACTTATTCATTACAGAAATTGAAAAAGTACATTTGGTAATGTTAACGAATTTTAAGCAATAAACACGTCAAAATTAAAATATTGATTTTAATAAGTAATACTGATAAGTATTTAATCTTAACAATAATTTTAAAAATTATATAAAATAAGCTTCGCAATGAAAACAGTATTTTGTTAATTATAATAAATACCTATCTTCCTCTGTTAGTAAACTCAAAAAAATTAACATATTTAAATACATAGATAGTTTGTTACGATTATCACGTTTTATGAGTTGCGCTCTAGAGAACAATCTTTCGAATGGAACCGTTGTTGCTATTATCGACAGATGTTTCAATACTATTTTGCTAAGGGAAGGAAAAGTTGTCTGCGCATTTTTCCAGTAAGAAAAAATATCATCATTCCTTGTAATTCTAGGTAATTGGTAATATTTTTCCAATTCTAAATTTCTTGTTAAATTAGAATCTGTAGGGAGAACTATCTTTTCCATCAAAGAATCGTGAAAATTCCAAATACTGTTAGATGCTTTTGTTTGTTCTTGATTGTCAGAGTGAGACGTATCTTAATCTTGAATAGACTCTTTTAACAAATTATTAATTTGGTTTATTCCATTAACCACAGCTAATGGTTCACGGAAATGAATTCTTTTAAATCTTGGGTCTAAAAAAGTACCAATAGATAATATTGAACAATGTTCAAAGCTAAGAAATGATTGTGCGATAACAGATTCAATCTTTTTTTAAAGTTTATTCCGATTTCTGAAACTAATTGGATATTAGCTATTGTTTGTCGTAAGCAATGAATAATTGGAATTATTATACTGCTCGTGGGATAGTTGTACCACTTATTTCTGTTATTCCATTTCTAACTGGCTTTATTATTTCAAGTACATCTGTAAGAATTTTTATTTCATCTCTGTTTAAAATATCGATGGGGTTTCGACATTCTGACATCGCAGTGTAAATATATTCTTCTAAAATTAAATATCTTTCAAGCATGTCAACTGTAGATGACCACCTCGTTTGCACATCTTGAATTAACGCAAGAGTGTCTCCATCATTTTTATCTTTGCTACGTTGACATTTTTTTAATCTATCCGAAGCTGGAATGCTTTTACGAATTAATGCTACAATTGCTCTTACTTTATCAAGAATTATATTTAATTCTTTGTTGGTTTTCAAAGCCTCTGGGAGAACGTGTGAAGTAGCAAGAGCCAAAAAGAGCCAATAGCTGTAACTTTATCAATGTTTATTTTGAAATCTTCAAATATATCTAATAGCGATTGTTTTAAATAATCAGATGTGTGTCGTTCATATAGAGGAACGCAGCCGAGGCAACAACTTTTCATTTTAAGTGTGTCCTTTGCAAGTTTCTTGTTATCTTTATTTGTGATATAAAATTGTATTCTTAATCTTTAGACTGCCGGACTGCCACCTGTGACTTTGACAACTACTCTAGAGATATGAGGTGTTTTTATGTATAAATTTTGCACATCAAAAATATCAATTTATAAGGCAAAAATGCCGGCAGTCTAAAGGTTAAAGATAAAACGTGGGATCTTTCAGGCTTTTGTGTGCTTGCGCGTATATCAGTAATATTAGACACAATATTAATATTTTGTTTTTTTAAGATTTCTACTATATTGCCATCAGGAATCATAGGGTGCACATTTGAAATGACGACCCTTTTATTATTATTTACGTATTATTTGATATTTAAAATATATTCTTTAACTTTTATGCTTTTATTTTTTAACTCTTGCACAAAATTTTTATTTGAGAAATAAACAATTACTCGATTTTCTGATATTTTTTATATATATACCTTATACATTGTTTATAGTAGTAATTTCTCCCAGCCCATCCAAGTAATCATCATGTGTTAAACCTTGAATTGAGTCAATAATAATTGCATCCTCTTTGGTTGGATGAATTTTAGTAGCGATTACGTTAGCATACGAATTTTGAGTAATGGCAGTAGATGAAATATGACTTTGTTATTTTCTTGTGAGGTAGCTTTTCCATTAGAGTGATACATTTTTTTTATTCACCACCAATTCCTATTGCAGTTTATAAAAACTGCAACAGCTAGCACCGTTAAACAATACACAGAAGCACATTTTAATAATTACACACGTATTTTCAGAATATTATTTGAATAATTTTCACACCATACAGCTAATAATCGTGAATCAAAACAAACACGTCCAGTTGCGACGAGTGTTGAGCACGGAATCCTGATTTACATATCCCATGAGTTTCAGGGACAAAGATAATTTGAAAAAAGAGGAACATTTTTATCATTATTTATTTAATCAAAATTGCATAAATGTTTTAAATATATGTTATATAGTAATGTTTAGTAAAATATTGATAAATATATAGAAAAACATATTTCGTATCGACGAAGAAAAGCACAACTCAGATGTTGTAATGTTATATTAAATGGGAAAATCTGAGTAGTGCTTTTCTTCGTCGATGTATACTTTAGTTATAATTGAAAAAAGTAAAAAAATTCAAATGTAAAGTAACAATTCTGACTGCCAGTAAACAGTTTCAATTTAAACGTATTTTTATTTTCAGCTATGGCTGATAACGACCATGGTGACAGCAACTTTTTTAAAATGCGGCGACGCAACCGAGGTGGTCGACTACATAATGTTGTCAGTTTGTGGTATGATGGCTATTACGAAAATAATAGCTATAAGAGTTCACATGGAGAAAATACGCAAAGTTTTCTTAGCTTCCCTGAACGATTGGTCAACCGTCAGTGACGAAAAAGCGCGTTCAATCTTAATGCCATTTGCGAAAACCGGACGTTCCGTTTTTTATTTACAGATGGTTTTTGGTTACATATCGAATACTCTCATCATTATTGGAACATTACCTTTCCTGATGCCTCCGATCACTAACGGAACTGCCGGGTTAGAAAACCTCACTGATTACAGTACGGGACATGTAATTAAGGCTACATTTCGTCGCAATTCGATGTTCAATTACTTTAATAGAAATCGAAGCTTACAAATGTATTTAAACACGTTTCTACATTTTATTTTCGCAATAAGGTCGTTAACAAATTAGCAAAAATACTATAACTTTGTAAATAGATTTCTATTATGGTGACTGTATATATACTGCATATTTCACACGTATATAGTACACACACAGTTACACATTTTAGTTCGCTTGTGATAAAAGTATATGTAAATTATATATAAAAAGATGTTTTAGTCATTATTGAAAATTATCTGTTTACTTTTCCATGCAGGAACGATACGTCGATGATGATAATGAGACAACTGCCTCTAAAAACTGGATGCATGT
Organism: Theocolax elegans; assembly: GCA_026168455.1. NCBI lineage: Eukaryota > Metazoa > Arthropoda > Insecta > Hymenoptera > Cerocephalidae > Theocolax > Theocolax elegans. Next base: position 44,412,531 of record CM047430.1, read on the forward strand.
TCGCACATTACAGAGATGAGATTTACGGTACTTTGTACGCATTTGAAAGTTTTACCATAACGATTACTGCTCACGGTAATGTTGGCTGCGACGTTTTCCTCTTCAGTTTAGCGATGCATCTTTGCGGACAAATTGAATTGCTAAAACACAAAATTATGGAAATCATCGTTAATCCAGAAGAGCTGAACGACGCGAAGCTTCGAATTAACACTTTTATACAAAGGCACATTCACATTTTAGAAATGGCTAATGCTTTAAGTAAATCTGTCTCTGGAATGATGGTCGTACAACTGGTTTTAAATGCCGGAATAAATTTGATGTTGGGTAAATTATAAAGGATTTTAATATTATTTATTATACGAAAAATTGTATACGATAGTACTAGATTTGTAAAAAAAAATCCCAAAATTTGCACGTTTCTAATATCCAAAAAATGTCACAAATACTTTTTAGAAATAATACAGCGTCGGTTATAGTCATTGAAACTACAGTCAATTAAATATGTTTCCTTAGGAATTCGAGTCATAATGGCATTAAAATCTGGATCACCATTCGACGCCATAAGGCCAATCTTTGCGTTTAATGTGTTGATGCTTCAACTGTACCTAATAAGTTACGCAAGCGATCGACTATCTTCTCATGCCCAGTCAATTCTCGATGCCGTTTACGATAGTAACTGGTACGAATTACCGCCAAATTTACGAAGAAGTTTGTATTTTGTAGCAATGAGGACGAACAAACCGATCTACCTGATGGCTGGGAATTTCTATGCGATCAACATCGAAAATTTCAAAAACATACTCAAAGCCTCTTTTTCGTATTTTTCGATTCTCCGAGTTATGTTCGACGGTTAGGAAGTCAATTGAAACGTGTACATAGATTTGATTTTGAGGATAAACTTTCTTATCCACATACTTTCGCATGATAAGTAAGATGTATTTTTCAATAAAAATAGATATATATATATTCAATATTGTAAATTATTTTTAATCAGATTTGTAAATATTTTGTATCGTATACAGTACGCTTATTGGTAAATATATAAAGAATTTAAAATCAATCGACTATAAATAAAAAAATTATTGTGTACATTTTAAAGGAAAACCATCAGTAAAAAATTACGTAATTGAAAATTATAAAAATATGCTACATTGGAAAGGAAATATTTAAGTTGCTTAAGTTTTCTTGCTAAGCAGACTCAATATTATGCCAAAGTTTTCTACACCACTAAACTACCATTAAACTGTTAATATTAATAGGTACAACTGGGAATAATTCAAAAGATATAAACAAAATAGGAAAAAGTTACTAACAACAATTTATTTCTTATTCACAAAAATCTTTTATCAATGACTTTTAGTACAGTTTAAAAAAGTTCTACTTTCTAAATGTGAATTAGTGAATAATCACTAAAAATATAGTGATAAATCAGTCACTATCACAAAGTAGTGAATTGTTACTAATTCAATTAGTCAAAATTTACTATTTTAATAGTGAATATTCACTAATTTCGTGACAGTGACAGACGTATCGCTATTTCATTTTTAGAGAGTACAATGTTTAGAAAAGTTACGCAAACTAATGCTCAATTTTGTAAAAATAAATAACATTTAGCAAACACAGACAGCGCGATAGGAGAAAGTTTGGAAAGTTTGCGTAACATTGACTACTATTGCCTATACTATTAATTTGCAACAGTGTTAAACTTTGTTAAGCTTCACCCGAAATTAATGATATTTTTATGAGACATTATACATTTATAACGTAACGTACATTATACGTTTATATGTAAATATGCCAGATATTCTCAAAACTAAAACAACTTTGTTAAACTTCACCGAAATTCCAAAATAACACAATCCAAGATTTTTCAGCTATTAGCAAAATTAAACATAGTTTAAGAAAATTTTTCCTCTAGGATATACTTAAACTCATTAAAAAACGTATCTTTATTCTTTTCGAACACTTTTGTGGATTATTGTATATACTGTTCGTACGATTACGTGTAATACTAATCTTAAAAATGCACATTTTTTATTAAAGTACAGTAGAAATTAATATACATTTAATTTTTATTAATATTAGGAACAATGATTATTTAACAGTCCAGATAGACGTTAAAGATCGTTAGTACTATACGTGTGCATAAGAGTTATTACGTTTACAATTATTAATATCAATATCTATATAATTAATTAAAGGCATATAAATTACAGTATTTAAATTTGATAATTATTCGCTGATAAAAACGCAATAAAAAAACTGTAACAAAGTAAGTAAAATGTAAGTAAAGACCTTACATTCGTACGAAATATATATTTTTATTCACAATGTCCTTCTATACATACATTGCGTTCGTGTACAATACATAAAAATAAATGTATGTTTACAAATCTTGTATAAAATAAAATTCTGTTGAATAGTTGTGTACTATAAAATTGTTATATTTTACTAGAATAGAATTATCACATGTAAAAAATAATGCATTCAGAACAAAAGCAATAGATTAAACTATTGTATTAAAAATAAAATGTGTCGAAAAATATTGTATAATAAATATTGTATTTAATTTATCGTTGGTTGAGAGTAAGAAGGTACATTTTCAACGCGTGTAGTAAAAGGGTAACAAGTAAGGAGTAAGTATTATAAATTTTAATATGCACCAAATTTTAGGTACAGTATGGAAATATTTTTCAGACAATAGAAAAATATTTTAAGGTACTGGAATTTATTTGTTTAAAAGTTATTATAACCTGAAAACGTTCAATTTTTCAAGTTGTTTCCAGCAATAGCTGTTTTTACAGATATGTAACTCAAAATCTATCAACTTTACTGTATAACATTATATGTAACATTGGTTGTTGGCTTTTTCTATAATCTATCCTTCAGAGTTAAAATTCCAAATCTCAAGGTCAGTGTCTCAAAAACTATATGTCAATATTGACTCTAAAAAACTTATAACTTCGCTCTATTTGATTTTTTCATTCAAAAAATTGAAAAAATAATGATTTGAAAATTACAAAATTTTTTAGAAATTTATGTGCCAATTTCCAGGTTACTTTTTGAAATTTTTTTAAGTTTTTTACAATTCACATAACTTTTTACAGACTTGAAAGCCCGTTAGAATCTTCAGTCCATTTAAAAGGTATTACTTCAAGCATATTTAAAAAGTTTTGAATGAAAAAATCAAATGGGACGAAGTTACAAGTTTTTTAGAGTCAATATTGACATATAGTTTATGAGACATTGACTTTGAGATTTGGAATTCTAACTCTGAAGGATAAATTGTAGCGAAAACCAGCAACCAATGTTACATGTAATGTTATATAGTAAAGTTGATAGATTTTGAGATAAATAGCGGTAAACACAGCTACTGCGAAAAAATCTTGAAAAATTTAACGATTTCCGATTAGAATAACTTTTAAACAAATAAAATTCAGCACTTAAAAACTTTTTCTGAAGTTTGAAAAATATTTCCAGTCTGTACCTAAAATTTGGTGTATTTTAAAATTTTATTTTGATTTTTTGATTGAGAAGTTTCAGGTCATTTAATTAATGGATTAATCAGGACTAAAGTTTTTACTGAAAACAGTTCTTTAAACTACAAATTACCATGATTTTTCAGCTCATTTCATCGGTTAACTTAAAAATAAATGATTTTTGAACACTCCATGCGTGATGGAAGTCGATTTAAACATATTTTCTACGAAATAGTGAAGAACGATGTAAAGTAGACTGAATTTTATAATTGTATAGGAACAGTTTGAATGCAAGTTTTTGGAGAGACAAAAACTTCGCAAATAAGTAAAATAAGCATATATATCCCTAGTAAAAAAGCTCATGGGAGATCTTATGTGACTTTTCAATCAGAACGCTGTTTAAACTTCCTAAATAATAAGAAATCAAATTGTCATTTGATGAGTCACTTTTTAAGTGATAACATCCCCCAGCTGAATTTAAAAAAGAACTATTCAATATTAACAATTAATAATTTTTTTCATAACAATTGAAAACATTTCTTAATTTCTTAAACAAAGTACATTATTATATTAATTTTTATATTAAATTTTTTGGCCGATTTATATGCAAGATATCTATTTTAATATTAATTATGACACTCTGTCTTATTTTTTTCCATAATGAACTTACCGCAGGATATCTCAGGAACCACTTTATCGAATATGCTGAAATTTTAACAGTAACTTTTAAATATGATTTTAATCCTCTTGAATGTAACAGACTGTGTTAATATTGTAATAAAAAATTATTATCAAATTATTTAGAGAAGTAAAAAAATTGTGTAAACAAACGGATAAATAATTTTTTTATAAACACATTCAGACTTTTATTGAAATGATGTTCGGCTTAAGTGGATTTAACTCATATTTATATCCTGCTGTAAGTCCATTGTGGAAAAAATTCTGAATACTTGCAGTCTCATAATTGTTTAAAATAGTTATATGTTATATGTAGATTGGCCAAAAAAGTTTTAAACAAAAGTTAATAGTTTGTTTAAAAAATTAAGAAATGTTTTGAAAAAAAAAATTATTATTGGTTATTTTCAATAGTTCTTTTTACATTGTAACCCAGGCTTGTCCCCTTAGAGAGTGTCTCCCCATACTGACAAATTGATTTCTTATTATTTGGAAAATGTAAGTAGTGGTCCACTTACGTAAGATTTTTTAATAGTGATAAGTAAAATAAAAATCATTTACTATTACCATGATGAAATTAAAGAATTGCCTCTAAAATTCAAAAACTGCATTAGAAAATTTTTATAATGAAAATTTATCCTTAAATGTCGATAAAAACAAAGATTTTTTAAGTTTGTTAGATAACGGAATATTACCGTCCGATACTGTACATTTTTCTAAATGTTTATTAAATTTAATTAAAAAAATTTTCAACCTTTTGTATTTTCTAAGAATGTTAATTGTTAATAGTAGGAATGAGCGAGTGCTCGAAAAACTCGTCTCGGCACGAGCCGAGTTTTTTCATCGAGTTCGAATCGAGTACTCGACTTTTTCGAGCATTAATAATGTACCGAGCGACTCGAAAACATCGAGTTCCTCGGATTGTTCGAGCAACTCGACTATTTTCGAGCATATTGTTATTATTATTTACAACAACATATTGAGTGCAAAAGGGCGTAAAGTGGACTTTACCACGTGTGTTTGCAGTACTGGCTATATGCACATTCATACTCGGCCTGAAAATCCCACTTTACCCCCTTGGCACACAATGTACTAATGTAAATACTCGAACAATTCGAGCGGATCAATCGAGTTGCTCAAACAATTCGAGTAGTTCAAGGAATTCGGCGGCTCGAACGAACTGAGTAACTCGATTTTTTCGAGTAACTCGGTAAACTCGTATAACCAGTTTGTCTCGCTACTCGGGCCGAGTTCGTCGAGTCGAGTATTTTGTACGAGTAACTCGAAATTTCGGGTACTCGCTCACTCCCAGTTAATAGAATTTTTGTACTTGCGCATCAGTGTTGCCAGCTTACAATTGAAAAGAGAAAAAATGCTTTCCCGAAAGTGATATTCTTATTGATACTTTTGTTGCTCAAGCTGAAATTTATACCCTTTTGCTTCGTCGCTTGAAATTGTTACCCTTTTCCAACGTACGTTGAAATTGTACCTTCATGCTCTAAACCGACGTTATAAGAAAATAATAAATGTATAAACTTGTAAAAAAATATATAAAAAAGATATACAAAAATTTGAAAAAAAGTATGTATAATTTACATATAAATTATATGTGACTAATTAAATATAAATCAATTTAATATCATTATAAAAAAATTAATTAATTATTTAATGATTAAAACAGAATATTTATATAAATGCATATATATAGAGCTGTATTATTTATTCTCATAAATTATAAAACCGGAATTATATAAATAAGTTTTCCCTATTATTTTTATCAATAGCCATATTTTTTTAAATAACGATACTTTTTATTTTGAATCATTCAACTGGTCAACGGTTCAGACATGAATATAAATAAATTTGAACATAAAACGTTTGCATCAGATAGGAAGACACCCTCAGAAAATATTCGATCATCGTTAAAAAGTCAAAAGGATGAAAAACTATAGGTTTGCATAATCCAGCGTTGGGCATAATCCTAAACTAATACATAATTATTATACTATTAACGACAATATATTGTGCATGTGTGTATCAGCCCGTGTAAAAAAAAAGTATGGGAAACGTCTGGGAAAAGTCTGGCTAATAAAGTCTTGGCAAAGTCTAGCTGGTGAGACTATCCCATACTTTTTGCCAGACTTAATATATTTTAAATCAACCAGACTTTCTCCCGTACATTCTGCCAGACTTTATAATTATTTTAAAAGTCTGGGATAAATAAGCCATACTTTCTCCCACACATTTTACTAGACTTTATAATTATTTTTAAAAGTCTGGGAGAATTCAACCAGACTTTCCCCAGACTTCCCCCTCGTCGAATCTTCGTCGCATTGCATCTTTCAAATATAAAATTTATATTATTTCTAATTAATAAAAACAATAAATCCTCAACATGTTTAGAGCTATCGAACTCTCAAAACCACCAGATACTTATCTATCACGTATAAAAAAAGTCACCAATGTGTTTCGTATATCTCACGACAACAAACTGATGAAATGGTTAGGGTACAAAACGATATGAAAACCAACTTCAATTTGATGATTGTGTTTTTATAATTGTAACCTAGCCATTTCTTCAGTTTGTTGTCGCGAGATACACGAAAAACATTAGTGACTTTTTTTATATGTGACAGATAAGTATCTGGTGGTTTTGAGAGTTCGATAGCTCAAAACATGTCGAGGATTTGTTGTTTCTATTAATTAGAAATAATATAAATTTTATGTTTGAAAGATGCAATGCGACAAAGATTCGACGAGGGGGAAGTCTGGGGAAAGTCTGGTTGCATTATCCGAGACTTTTAAAAATTATTATAAAGTCTGGCAAAATGTGCAGGAGAAAGTCTGGTTGAATTCTCCCAGACTTTTAAAAATAATTATAAAGTCTAGTAAAATGCGTGGGAGAAAGTATGGCTTATTTATCCCAGACTTTCAAAATAATTATAAAGTCTGGCAAAAAGTATGGGATAGTTTCACCAGCTAGACTTTGCCAAGACTTTATAAGCCAGACTTTTCCCAGACGTTCCCCATACTTTTTTTTTTACACAGGAGTGCATCACTGTACTAGTTTACCATGTATTTTTATAGTTTACGTCGAGAATATGCACGGAAGAAAGGTTGGAATTTTGTGAGTCGACAAGTAATTTCAGAAATGGGCCATCCAAATTACACGAATTTAAAAATAGAATTTTATCTAAAATACGTGAAAATTAATTAAATATATCTAATTATTCATTTAAGTAAATATTTTATTTTATTAATTTAATTAAATAAATCATTAATTTTATTAGGTTATTAAATGTATTGTGATAGTTACAATATTAAAATGATCCATTAAAAATAATTGGTTTATATTGATAATTTCTACCTAAATTATAATAAAGCTGATGTATATAATTATATACCTATATATATGTAAATAGTCAAATTAAAAATTTGCAGTATAAATTATATATGATAATATATAATTTATATACTTTGATTGATTCTATGTATTAATTAATTAGTTGTATACAATATTATATGGTATTATAAAAAGAATCATACGAAAATGTACATAACCATATAAAATCTGAAGCATATTTTGATAGAAATCCATACGTTTGTATACGAAAGGACCCCGTAACACGCCTATGGGAAATGTGGTTTCCATGAAATTCGCTGAATTTTTTATATGTTGTGTGTCTTGGCGTCCTGAACAAAAGTCTCAATGGGCACAAAGCTCTAAACGCAATAGGTTCCACAGTAAGGGCCCCTGAAGTCACTATTACAGAGTATCAGCTCTAAGAGTAATTCTCGGTGCTGATTGCACTTTATTGTACACTGGTTTCCGTTAATATGGTTAACTCTGGGTAGTGCTAATGCAAACGGCAAACATAATTAATTTTTATCATATATATATATCTTTACATTTTTAATTTTTATTTTGATCAATACGAATTCCGCTTGATTAATACTTTTAATTCTCTTTGAAATAGTTGTATAATATTGATTGTGTTACTCTATTACTATGTTATAATGAAAACTATACGTGTTTATACTCTACCCAATAAACCTTGAGTTAAATGCCATTACAAATATAAAGTCTGATTACTTAAGCTATATATTTACAAAACTTGCGTTTGGGGGGTTTGGGCCTCCATAAACATTAAAAAAGAGTATCGACAAACTCCTATCGTTCAATAATACTCGTTTATGCATCTTTTAGTGGGGCCCGTCTGAAGTCCTATCGAATTTTTGGGCTTGGGCCCATTAGAGCAGGGAATTGGGATACCGAGACATGTGGTCAACCAAAAATTAGGCCATATTAACGGAAACCAGTGTACGATAAAGTGCAATCAGCACCGAGAATTACTCTTAGAGCTGATACTCTGTAATAGTGACTTCAGGGGCCCTTACTGTGGAACCTATTGCGTTTAGAGCTTTGTGCCCATTGAGACTTTTGTTCAGGACGCCAAGACACACAACATATAAAAAATTCAGCGAAATTGACGGAAACCACATTTGCTATAGGCGTGTTACGGGGTCCTTTGTAATTTCTGTAATGTATCAGGTCCATACATTTTACAAATTATATAAAAGCCCCCTAGTAGAAATTTGACCATAAATGTAACGTTTTTAAGCTAAAAAATGGCCAGGTATCATAAAATACCGAATAAATTCTCAATTAATGGCGAAATTAGAGTTTTATTTAACCTTCAAATGGTAAATTTCATACTAGGGCATATAAAATTGAATAAGAGCGTTATAAATCATACATGAAAGCGTACGAAAATATATTAGTTGTTCGAAGTCTAACACGTCTAATACGACATCTGACCAAAAATATGTAAGAATCGAATTTCCGCAAGTTCTGGACTCTACATGTAAGCCTAGTGCTTAAAACCTATAATAAAAGTATACGAATTACAAAATTATCACGAATTGTCCGATATAATAATGAGACTAAAAATTAATCGAAAATCTTATAGAATCCCCGTGAACATAGTAATTTTCGAAGAAACAACAAAAAAACACGTAAAACAATCGCATGAATGTTCTTTGGAAAAAAAGCTAAAAAAAATTGGTAAGTATAGGAAACGCGGTGGGTATATGTGTGTCTGTGTACTGTTCCAGTCGCACCTATAAATAGAAAGGTAAAATCGAGTGAAATCGACCGTGCGGTAAGGTAAGGGTAAACCGAGTAATAAATTAATGAAAACGAGAGGGACAGTGAGTACTGAATGTCCGAAGTCGGAACTCCCAACGTTACCAACGAAACGTGAGACGAAGGATCGAGAAAATTATACGGGGGGGCGATAGATGTCGCGGTACTCGAGACTCGTGGCAGTCGCGTGCACGACAGGTCTCTGAGTACACCTGCACTCGGAGTCGATTCGACATCGTACATCGACATTTTCCATCTCCGTCTGACGACCGGTGTCGAGAGTGCACACCGTTCCCAGCGAGTAGGAGGCTACAGTAGGTAGTACCGAGCACACGGCCGCGGAGACTCGAGCGGCATAGCGAAGTATATATCGGGCGCGCGACTCCGTTCTTCGCGATAAACAATATGGCTGGTGAATTCGCGTACGCTGGTTATGTCGCATCCCCGTCTCCCGATCGCGTCCGAGAGTTCATCAACGCAGTTTAACCGATTGCGGTAAGTACGTTGAACAACCTTCTCTTTCGTTCCCGGCGAATCGTACCTTTTTATACGTTATACCCCGCGTCTACGTCTGTGTGGGTTCGCGCGAATGTGACTGTACGTGCGAAGACAGCACCGGAGACCGAGAGAAGCGAGCGCGCGCGCGAACCGAATAGACCGACTTTCTTTCTCGGTCTTGATTTCGCAACGAGGGGCTCGTTCCCCGGTGATATCGCGTACACACCGAGATTCGCAACGTAAGCCCGCGAGCACACTCGATTTTTCTTACGTACGATGCCTCGTGGACACCGTTTAACGTGACGAGGCATCATTTGACGCGAGCTCTGTCTACCTATACAGAGGAAACGGTGTGGTGGCGGGGCAGGAGGAGGGAGCCAGCGAGTGCATTATCCGAAGCAACAGGTTTTTTCGGCGTGCTCTCTCGCGGCGCGCCGTCTATATCTCGCAACGAGAGAAAGACGAGCGGGATTTCCCCGTTTGGCTCGCTTAATTCGAACCTATTTCTTTCTCTCTTACTTTCTCACTCTCTCCCTCTCTCTCTCTAGCCATATACTTATATATATATATATATATATACAACGACCACTCGTTTTCGCTTTTGCTACGAGATAACCATTATTTTCATGGTAACGTCTCCTATCCTCTGTGCCGTCGTTTGCTCCGAATTTATGCGTGCAAGTACCTAACTACGTTCGCGCACAGTTCCAACTCGGCACATTCGCTGTGGTATAAACATTTCCCTTTTGATTTTCCTCGGAGACGCGCGTATACGTATACGCAAGTATGTTGTACGTTACGTATATTCAACCAAATGAAATTTATTTTGAGAACGGGTTGTTTAAAACAAAAAAAAACGTTGCATAATTCGAGATTGAATTATGCAGCGTAATGAGAATGTGAAATGTAACTACTGAATATCATTGAGGTAAATAAGACAACGAGTGTTAAAGTTACTTACCATAAAAATCGTTATCGTTGTTTACGAATTAAGGTAAATCAGATAATACAACCAAGTTGCTTTTTCGTTCGAAAAATAAAAAATGCATTTGTTGCATCGTGCTAAACTTCGATAGTCAATGTAAAACGATTATAAATAAAATAGGTATGTACAACGTGAAAATTTGAAAGACAAGGGATAATAAAAAAGTGTACATTGTGTAATACTTTTTTGCTTGTCGTTTTAGTGACATTCTTAATGAATTGCATCATTAACGAGAAAAAGTAATATTTAATCCGGCGAATTTGAGGTATCTCTCGAGGTCTTTCGTACAAATTAATACACGCGTGTAAAATTCTCATAATTACACTTGAAAGTTATGCAAAACTATGATGTTACTTAAATTACTTGCATAACTCTTTATATTAATGAGCATCGTGCACGAGTGATATAACAATATATTTCCCCGCAAATACAAGAAAAAGAGATGAATCTTGAACAATGAGTGTATCAATTTCCTATAGTTTTCGACAAATACGTTATTCTGAATGTCTTGGATAACAATGAGACGTTATCTAAACGATAACGGCGTTTATCGCGAATAAGCATGCAAAAAGTGTATACGCGAACACGGTACGTAAGAAGTTATTTCTAACTCGATAAAATTCACTATAATTTAAATTATATTTGCGAATTTCCATTCGCGTACCTATCGTATAATTTATGTAAATCCTTTGCGCTATTAATGAATTCCAGATGTAATAAAAATAGGCAGCATTTTTCTTTTTCGATTTCGAGTCATCTTTTAGCGTGACGGAAATTTCTTGGCAGCGTTGATGGGATCGAGCAATGGTCAAAAACTGCCGCCGGGAAATCCGGGGCGATCGACCTGTGATAGAGGATTGAATAATGGAGAATAAGTAATAAATATGGCAGTGATGCGCAAACTCGACCACGCGCATGCTTCACTGCGAAATTCAAAATCTTTCGTGCTTGGAATATTTTTATTTTGGATTGCTTTTTTTAACATAATATTCTTAAAGTTGTTTAATTATTTACGATAATTTAATGTTCTTATAGCAGAGTTTTTATTTTAAAAATACAAGTTTTACTGTATCTTCAGAAGAGTGTTTTTTTACAATTATTTAAAGTAAACAGTATTACACAAATACTGTTAGTCTAAATTGAAATTCGAATCCGCAAAAAATGTATGTACTTTAATTGCTAAAGTCTTAATACAGTATACTCTTACATTATCGACAAAAAAGAAAAAAACAAATATTACAATTATGTACATATTTAATTTACTACGAGTATACTTTTTGATATTTGTTGCAAAAGATTGTATTCTGTATTTAATATTAATTATTATAAATGTCGTATATTTAATGAATCATATGGATTTTCACAAAAAATTTTACAATATCGATTTTTCAACGGATTATACTGACTCATTATTATTTTTACAACATCTACCAATAAATCGATAAAATTGATAAGTTGTACTACAATCAAACAAATTTCTGGTCAAGACATAGGTATTATTATATAAATAATAATTGAGTTCACTTTATTTACAAAACCAGTTTCTTTATATTAACAACGCATTAATTGCATTAAAACATTTTTTCAGTTAAAAAGTAGTCGACTTACATAAGTAAATTTCGTACTAAAATAAATAAAAAATATATTAATTACTTTCTCATTACCGGTCACTGTGAAGTATAAACTTTCATAACTAATATAATTTGTAAATTACTCAACAAATTTTATTCAAGTGAAAAACTGGAATTTTATCGTGCCAAAACTCTATTGGTAACCCATTGCTTAAAAACATATAGGAAAATACTACGTCGATAAAGTAGGACGTATAAAAAAGTATGTCACATTCCCTATACTCATCACTACACTGTAGAAAAAAAAGTAACAAAATAATAAATTGTACGTGCAATCAATGGGAAACCTAATAATAAAAAACATAAAGCAACAAAATTTTAAATTCAAACAACCTTTTGAATAAAATAAATCCATCAATCTTAAATTAAAACGATAAAAAATTATATAAGAATGATCGCTGTTTATTCTCGTAGACTACGTCAACCATCGGGATACGAATCCTCCAAATTACCATTAGAACAGCATTCTCGAATGAGTCAACCTGAGATCAAAAGAAATAATTTATACTTGGGAAGTCAGTTCCTTTTACTATACCTGTCACACCTCTCTTAGTTGCGTCAATGTTACCGCGAAAATCAAAATCGTCGTTGCGTCCTTACGTCAACGAACTCTATTTACTTCGTACCTGCGTGTGTCCGTGTACGTGTGTGCAGTACAAGTAAAAAAATATAACGATCGACCGATCGACTGCGTGTCACAAAAGAAACGTAGAGAATACGAAAGTCACCCGCCTTCTCGGGTCATTAGCATAAGTGACTGCAGCCAGAGCGCAATTGAGGTCGAAGAGCACTCGCGCCCTCCGCGACGCCTTCTAACAATTTTCGCTCTTGGTATCGACCTTGCATTGTCACGTGTGCGCGGTTATTAACCGGGACAACGCGTGTAACGGTTTCCCTTCGCCGATTCATTCATATTTCTTTCTCGTTTCGAAGATTTTAAACTTGATAATATTTGTTCAACTTGCGACAGAATATTTCTTTTTATTTTGAGGAAATACATCGTTGACAATTCATTGGCACGTAACTTCCTCAAAAATAATCTATCGCTCTTACGTTATGTTATGCAAAATGATTATTTCAAAATAAACATTTTCAAAACTCATCACAAAAAATTTTTAATCTATAAATTATTATTATTCTCGTCTTTAAAAAATTTTACGTTTTATTCTGATAAAACTACTAATTATTTTGTACTAATATAACTACTAATTATATTATTGACCGATTATACGAATAATAAAGGAAATACTAAAGTAAGTTGTTTTCATAAGAATTACCGAATAATATAGCACTAATTAAATTTGAGTTATGAAATTTAATTTATCTTACCCAAAATTATCCGATATATTTATAATTGTTCAAGTCTCACACTAATTAAAACAAAAATTATTATTAATATAAAAAGCTCTAAAAAATTTTTTAAGATTTTAAAAATTAGAAAAATAGTACTCATCTGATTTAAAAGTCATTTAGATATCAAAAGGCGCGATAGCGCCTCAAGCAAGTGTAGCCCCTCCAATTTTTACTTTTACTAAACTTTGCATTATTACATTATTTATTTGTGAAATTGATCAAGCATTACTTTCTCTATTGATTTATCTTTTTATCCGAATTCATTGACGCATATTTAAGAAAAACCATGAGGAAGAAAATACTTGATGATTTCCTTTTCTCAATTGTGTGTTCTCTCTCTGATTTATATATATAGTCAACTAAAATGATATGGGATAGTGAAATGGAAGAAGCGAAGGATAGAAAAGGAAGCTATGTTTTCCTGCCCGTAAGAGAACGCGGAGAGAGGTAAAAGCTCGTGGAAGTAGTTAAAATGTGACAGCGAGAGGGAGCTAGAGTCAGGTTAATACTTTCATCACAGCTAAATTGCCCGGCTGATTTTGTTGTGAAAAGTTATGAATTGAAATTTATTATATAGACGTAATTATGACCAACCTTATATTATTCTATTTGGGTATTTTTTATTATACAACAATGCAAAATAATATTGGAAAATTAGAAGCTGAAGATACTAGCATGTAGGCCTTTGACATCTCGACGTGAGAAAGTGTGTGAAAGAGAGAGAGAGAGTGAGTGAGTGGTAAAACTCTAACCACAAAAGCAATGCTCATATTTTCATACAAGAAATGGTATTTCCTTTTTTATATAAAATTACAATATTATTTCTTTCATTCCGACTTTACAAGTATGTTGGTAATTTTAAGCATACTTGAAAATGTCCCTATCAGCACACAATGTCTTAAAAACGTTTAAATTACGTTGCGGCTAAAACCTTTAAACGTTAGATTTAATACTTGAAAAACGTTTAAACTACGTTTAAATTTGGTTAAAATGTCCTCTTTAATTTTAGGAAAGTAATATTTTTTAACGTAATTCAAACGTATTTTTAACGTTGGATAAACAAAATTATCCGATGTATATTATTATGGAGCATGCGCAGTTGTTACTTATCAATTATAGATATGCGCAAATGCTATTTTTATATTTATTTATTTTTTATTTTAAATTAATTTTAAATATAAATTATTTATATGTGCAAAAATGACAATTGCGCATAGCTATAATTGATAAGTAACAACTGCGCATGCTCCATAATAACATACATCAGATAATTTTGTTTATCTAACGTAAAAAATACGTTTGAAATACGTTAAAAAATATTACTTTCCCAAAATTAAAGAGGACATTTTAACCAAATTTAAACGTAGTTCAAACGTTTATCAAGTATTAAATTCTAACGTTTAAAGGTTTTAGCCGCAACGTAATTTAAACGTTTTTAAGACATTGTGTGCTGATAGGGGTACGTGAATAACTACTTTTAAAACAGACTGACATGAATAATATAAAAGAAAATTTAAATGAATTATTTTATTTATACTATATAAATTATAATATTTTTAATTTATTATCAATGTATTTCAAGAAAGTATGCTGATATATTTTTGAAATGCATAAACGCCCCTAGTAAAAATTCAATATTTGAAGGTTTAATAAAACTCTAATTTTACCATTAATTGGGCATTTATTCGGTATTTTATGACACTTGGCCATTTTTTGGCTTAAAAAACGTTACATTTATGGTCAGATTTCTACTAGGGCGAAAATAACATTAATTAAGTGGATAATCTATATTTGTCTATCTTTATAGTTATTTTATTAATTTTTATATTTTAATATAACTAATATAGGTATGTGTTTATTTCCTTGGCAGGTATAAAATTTATTTTGGAATATTGTAAACTTTAATACACTGAGAGAAAGGAATATTTGAGACAATTGACGTTTCTTAACAGTTAAGATCTGATGACTTAAACAGGAGCAAATGAATATTTCTATGTAGTTAAGTATTATTTGAGGCAGTTCTTAACAGTTAAACTTTCATTCATTTCTATTTTGTGTTCAAAATTACAAAAGTCAAGTATTAACTGTTAATGCCTGAGATGTAATTATTAATACACATTTTGTTACTTAATAATATTAATTTAATCTGATATAATTATATTTAAGTATGTACAATTTTTTTTTGTACAATAATATTTATGTACTTAATATGCACATTAAATATTATCGTAACGTTTTATATACAAGATTGCATTCATTAACTGTTAAGAATTATTTTTTTACAAAAACGCAGTTCTAAAATTATCTAAAATCTTAATAGTTAAGAACTTCGTGTTAATATCAAAGAAATATATGTTTTGTTACAAGTCAATGTAAATTTTTAGTAACAAATGCACAGTTTCCTTCTCACAAATATTCCTTTCTCTCAGTGTACCTATAGCAACATTATTATTATAGTGCTATAAAAGATATGAAATGTTTAATAGTTACATTGAATGAATAATAGTTACATTGAAGTGGAGATGTTATACATAGTTCATCTTTGTAGTATTACACGAATAATTTTAAAGGATAAAATAATGTTAATTAAGTGGATAGGTTATTGATCATCCTTTATAGCTAGTCAATAATTTTTTTTACATTTCTGTAAAAGTAATATTATGTGTAAAGTGTAAATATTAAGAAAGAGGACAGTTATAAGTAGATATCAATTACGTTTCTCCATCCTTATAATTGTATAAACAGTTTTTTCTATAAACATTTCTATAAAACAAATATGTGAATCTTTGGCAAATGTAATATTTATTTGGACATTTTATGAACTTTTCTGTATGTATATAATGATTTTTTTAAAAAATGTTAAAACATTTTAACATCAAAATCCCAATTTCATTTCAGATTTTGAGGTTCTAATGCTATAAAATATCGTATGAAACTATTGTGGAAGATGATTTTCTACCTTTCAAAGAGGTTGTTCGCGCGAGCGAAGCGAGTCACAACAGTGTCATAATATACTAAAATTTAATGGATAAGTTATCATTCTCTATATCTTCGTTCATCACTTATATTTAACATCTCTACTTAAACTAATGCTGCAGTTCTTTGACGAGTGTAAAAATTCATTTGGAAACTTTATGAACTTTTACAATGATTTTTATTTCAACCTTGAGAAATATATATGTATAACTAATAGTCATCATTAAGTTAAATAATTTAAATAAAAAACAATGTTAATTAATGGGATAAGATACTATTCCTATCCATCCTTAAAGGGCATTAGTGTCATAGTAAAACTGGTATAAAAGCCTAACATATTTACTACAGATCCACATACGATTTTTAAGTATAATATTGTGTTATATTAGTTATAAAAATTATAATAAAAACAGATAGTAATAATTTATTTATGACATTTCCTAAAATAAGTTCTTTAAATCTTAGTATGTAATTTTTCAGATATAACTAAGTCAAATGTAAAATATATAATGCAAGTCTACGAATACTTCAAAAAGAGAAATTTCTGTTTTATTACATAACGAGAAATTAATTTCGCACAAATGAATATTATAAATGTGATATTGTTTATTTATTGCTGTAAAACATGCCAGGGCTGAAAATTATAAAATAAATTTGTGTACTTTTTAATATACTTTTCTGAATAAATGTGTTATATTTTTCCACAGAAATACTTGTCGATTCCTTTTTGATTTCAGTACTTTCTTTTGTAGTAACTTTTTATAATTTGTACACCTTCGCAGAAAGTGTCTTTTGATATTTAACGATTGGATTATGTATTGCAAAAGATTGGTTAGAAAAAAGAAACAAAAAAAAGTAAGCCAAATAATAGAGCACTTTTCTGAAAAAAGACTTATTTGTCAACTGAGATACTTGACAATTCCATTTTGATTTCAGTTATTTCAGATACTTTTTATGTTTCACCAATATATAAATTTTTTAATTAAAATTAGTTTTGTAATGTAGTACAAAATACTTGTCGAATTCATTTTATTTTAGTACTTCTATTGCAGAAACTTCTAAGAATCATATACCTAGTTATTTGTTAATAAAAAATATTTTTAGTAATTTTTAAGTAGAAAAAGATGTGCGACAAGTTAAAGATATTAAACTATTAGATAACAATTTTAAAAGTGCAATTGAAATTACACTATACTTGCGAACTTTTACGCTTTCGTAGAAGGTGTTTTTGATATTTATTATAAATACTTCAAAACATATTTCTTACAAATTTTGAAAATGCATCACGAAATAAAAATTTTTTAAAAGAACACATTTTATATTATAATCTTTTTCTCAAGAACAATTTGATGAAATGTTCTGTAATTTTTACGCCTTAAAAATTCTAATATTACAATTTTTCGACCCATATGATTGATTAGTTTCAGTGATGTGAAAAATATAGGTATCGTTGTTACCACAAGGACTAAATTTTTCTAAATTTTAAATAGATAAAAGCCTTTTACACAATATTTGCGTTTTTATTTATTATTTTATTTATAAAAATTAATCGATATAATTACCTGAATTTTTTACTGCATAGCTATTGTTATGCTCTATTACGATGAGTTTTTTAAGAGCACATTCGAATTATTAGTTTCACAGTTATAAGAAATTGAAAAAAAATCAGTTTTTCTTTATAACTTAAAAATTAATAAGAATCATTTGAAAAACTTTAATCGTGCAGCAGTTTTTTTAGTACACGCACACATACATTCATACGAATATTTTTTAAAAACACGTGATTTAGACTTCCTGTACAAAACTTCTTGTACAAAGAAGTAATATTTTTAATTTTATTTGGTAGAAAGTTATAGCGCAAAACTACTGAATAATGTGTAGAGCAGTAATTTTAATCAACGAAACTACATTAACAGCGGTATAATTATGTAATAAATTATAGTAAAGATTTAGCATAAAGATTAAGTAATTTGTGTGTGTGTATTATTTTATTTGTGGGTTGGCCACCAATTAATTTTTAAAAAGATTGTTTTTCAATTAAGAATATGTTCCTTATTTTACGTGCAATGAATGCCACTAACTTCAGTATTGTGCCTAAAATTACTACTTCAAAGAGCTGTATAAAAATAGATTAAATTTTGTGTAGTCGAATTTCCTAGGAAAATATTTAGAAAATCATTTTATCAATCGACTTTATTCCAATCTATTTCTGAACAACTATAAACAACATTTGTTTAAATAAAATTGTAAAATTGATTGCAAGCAATGATAAAATTCAATATTGTTAATCTCACTTTCTGTAATTTGAATTTTATCAAAAGGAAAAGTATTTTTTCGGCATTTGCTAAATGTACGAGCTTATAATCTTTTTTATACCACATTTTCTATTTCGTTTGTTAAAATCAAATATTTTTAGAAATTTATTCATTCTTCGTTAAAAAATCACTTTTATTTACTTTTTTATATTTTTTTAGGTTTGATAATTGTATTATTATTCATAAACGTATCAAAAAGAAGGTAAAAATTATATTAATTCCAACTATTTTATTGAGAAAGCGATAAAGCTTATAAATAAAAAATATATACAGAACGATCTCTATATATATATATATTTATAATGCTCACATTCATTCTCTTTAATACCATAGCATTATCAGGCTAAAAGCTAAAAAAAATTTGTTACGCGGTGGAATCAAAATATTCCGATCATCTCGAATTCATCAGTGCGTTAAAAATAAAATTTCTGCCACAAAACAAAAAATAATACAACGAACCGTTTCAAGCTCGGTGTATACAGCTGCGTAAACCAAGGATGTCACAATCTCCTGTGCCGCTTTTAACAATTAATGCAAACTAATCCCTTTACATAATCGCCGCGCAATCCCAATCTATTAATTCTAGTAAATTCGCGGGAAAAACAAAAAACGTTTCTCCTCTTCCACACTTGTATATCATATACACAACGAACAGACGAACCCTTTAATAAACTCCGACAGTATACCAGAAAAAAAGGATAAACCAGGGTATCCACGAAACGACACAATAGAACCCTTGTTTTGTGTAACTTGTGTTTTTTTTCTTATTTTACTTCTCTCGCCGCGAAATTTCAGAGTTACGACGTTTACTAGGATTGACTTCATTTATCACGGTACGTTTCTTATCGCGTTTGGGTTATCGTCAATGCTGTCGTTCGCACGCTTCCATGTTAGGGAAAAATCTCGCAGATGGTATAAAATTTATTAGAGGTCGTAAATTCGCGTCCTACCGGGCTTAGAAATTTTCGAGCTTCTTCATCGCAAGTATATCGCTTATCGTTTTGCATAGGTGAATGTATCGCGAGCAGTGCCAATTTTACGACGACGACGTTATAATTTTTTTTATTTACTTTTACACAAACGTATACCTTGCCTGTTCGGATTATGAAGAAATTGTCATATATGCAATCATAATATATATATATACGAATAGTTTTAATTTTTTTTTGTTAAACATTTTCGTATGAAGTGACTTTACATTCGTAAAATTCGAGGTGGTCGAGGGCATAGCGTTTGCAAGTTGCAGTGTATACGAGAGTAGTTTGAAAGTTGGTATCTGAACGAAGAGGCTTGTCAACGGATCTCGTTCCGAAATACGAGCACAGCAGGAGAAAAAACGACGAGATAAAGTTCGCGTAGCTTGGACGATTCATTGTTCGCAACGGGCTACTCGATTATATATAACTACATACAACTGATTTTTTTTCTAAACCCCCTGGGAATGTATATTGGTTAGTACACGTTCGCGTCTGAAATAAGAGAATTCGTTTGTAAAGCTTCTGCAGTGCTTTCTCAGCTACATAATAACCCTTGATATTTCTCTAGGACGCTCTCTCGTTTTCATTGAATCTAATGAATTTCGAAGAACGCGTTTCGGTTGCGATACCTGTTATGCAAATCTGCGTAGAAATTAAATTTAATGATTTAATTGCGTTATTGATGCATTGCGAATACATTATAAGAATATTTATTTAATAATTGCTTTCTTAGTCTATTATATATCTGTATGCTATTGAAACTCTGAATTTATTTAATTTAAGCGTGTATATTTACGCCTTTAGAAAATTTGTATTATTCGTGATATTGGTTACCTGAACTGAATATATATGTAAGCAACTATGATTCGTTGGTGGTTTACATATAAAAATGTGAATTTTTAATTATTTTCACATATAGCCTTGAGTTGATAATACGCAAATGCATAAAATATATAGCCGGAAAATTATTATCGACGACTATAGACCTTATTGCATTGAAAAATTAATTAAATACAACTATATATGTTTGTATATGGTTCGTATTTGAGAGAAAGTCATTAGATATATTTTTTATATACAATATGGAAAAAGTACTCGACGAAAATATTTCAGAGCGCATATTATTTTATCGTGACTAAAAGTCATTATACAAACAAAATTTACCATTAAGTTAGTTTTAATGACAATAAATATACTAACTTAATGAACTGCCTTAAAAAAACTTTATACATTAGCCGTAAAAAAGCAATTCTATTGAAATTTTGACCTAATCATTCATAAACATACTATTTATCCTGTAAATGCTTCTTTAAATATTCACGAGCAATTACTTATAGTAACAAATACGTTTTGAGCAATAGTTTAAATAGTGACGATATGTATAGGTAAAAAAAAGAAACAAATAAAATTTTAGGATCGTTCTTTCTATAAAAATAAACACACAAAATAACGAAGGGACGAAAATAAAAAAAATAAATTTTCTCATAAAAAATGAAAGGAATATCGATCGAAAGTTGACGGAATGTACTTAATATATATTTCATTGGCAAAAAAGACAAAGACCAACACTGAAAAGAACTCGAGTGAAACCGGACTGTCGTAAGAGTCGCGCTTGTTAACACTTGGCGTTTAACGTATTTTAAAGAAAGTCTTTTGTATTTCGACAGGTCGATTACTTTTATCCACCCGCGCAGTATTCATTTGTAAATTGCGTAAAACCGTGCGTGTTATACATCTGGGCCGCTGTTGTGTGCATAGAACTATGCGACTCGACGTTGCAGAGATTCTCATTGAGCGCGTCGCGAGGCCTCTGAAGGTGGACGCATGCATTCAACGTATAGCAATGTGGTCAAAGTGAATTGATGAATCGGAAGTCTGACTAGGTTAACTCTGCGCATTGCCTTGCATACGCTATAACGTTTTCTTGAATTTCCTTCGACTGGCTATTCAGGTTAAAATATATATATATAATAACTGCCTTTCGCCGTATATATAATAAGTACATTAAATATGTGCATGCACTCTATAAAAATTTAAATAAATATATTTATTTATTTGTAAACGCATTCCTATAGGTAACGGCGAAACGTTTGACAAAGGGATTAAATATTACCAACTATATCAAATTACCATTACAAAGAAATTTCAAAGCGGGATAACAACGCGAGAGATAAAAAATTGTGGATGCTCTTAAAGTAGCAACTGAACATTAAATCGAACATTATACCGGAACTTCAAACGGACTTCCGCTGGTCGACTAGCGAAAGTCCTTGACCATGGCTGCGTTCGGGCGCCTATAAAAAAAAGCGAAAGAAGCCACTTCGCAACCAGCAACCGCATTTCTATAGTCGTGCCTTGAAAAATGATTTGTCCTTTTAAATTGTCCCAACTAGCTTTATTTATTTATACATTTTCGAAACCACATTTATAAAATAATACTTTATCATATTAAACACTTAGTCAAATGGACATAACTCGCGAAAACCCTTTTTCATTTTATCGTATATTTTCTCGATCTTTGGTCTTAAATAAATATGAAAATACAGAAATTGTTTTAAATTTTGTACTATTAAGTAGGTGGCATACCCGGTACGTTACCGACTGAGCAAAAAAAGATAATTATTCCATTTATTTAAAAAAAATCCGCAATTTTATGCGAAATCCGAATACAGAAGGACTAAATTAATCAATAATAAGTCATTTTACAAAGTTTCAGGTCAATACAACAAAGACACCCTAAAAATTTCTGCACCGAAAAATCAGGGACAATCGTACATATAAATAAATGTAATAATTACCTTTTTTGGCTCGGTCGGTAATCCACCGGGTAAGTCACCCTCTTAAGTTCACTGCAATAACTGTATAAGTTTTAATTAAAATTGTTTAAATATGTTAATTTATGTATTTACATGTGTTGTATTTATACAAATGTGATTTTGTAAAATATAAATGTATAAATGTTGAATGGGAAAAGCGTGCCACTTCTAAGATAATTTTTTTATAGGGCCGTTATGGAAACTTTTTTTTTTTTAATTTTCAATATGCTTTATTGTTTGATAGATATTATATATATAAAAGTTTAAAACATTTTTTAAAGTATTTTGGTATTGTAGAAAACTTTAGATGAATTTTTCCCAGAGCGTAATTTTTGGAGATAGGCTCTTTTTCCTAGAAGTCTTCTTTTTTCCTACTAAAATATAAAAAAATATACAGTTAAAATAAAAAAAACTGTAGATGAATTAGGTAGCATTGTACTGTAAAGTTGAGAAAAATAAATTTTAACTCGTGTGAATTATGTATACTAAGAATTATAATAATATAAATATATAAAGATCTGTTCGTTTAGAAATATAGAATTATATAATAAATAATAAGCCTCTCAACAGTGAAACATTTAAAATAATGTGTGTATACTTATAAATGAATAATATACACGAAGGGAACTGGTAGTAACGATACTTATATAACGAATCTATAAGTTGTTAAAAGAGATACTTAAAGATTCACTGACACTTAACTTAACAAGTCGATAAAATTAAAAAGAAAAACGAAGCATTACCATTAAATTTCAATTCGGAAGTTGAGTACGCCGGTGTTCTAATTAACAAATAAACAGTCGGTTCGCCGTAACCCCGAGCGCAGTAATTACCCATAGGTACAAAGCACTTTTCGTTAGTATGAAATAAAAGGAAGGAAGGAAGTAAGGAAGGAAGGAAAAGAAATATACGCAACTCGCCGATTGTTTACAGTGATAAAAGATTCAGCGGGCGCGTGTACATACAGTCTGTGTATATACGTAACTTCTCCTCCCCTTCCCCCCTCCCCTCCCCCGCCACCTACACCCCTCACCACTCGGCGCACTTAATTTTAAGTAAAGCGCGGAATTGCTTAGTCGAATGTGTCGGCACCCGCGACGTGTCTATATACAGTGGCGGGCGTCTTGAAGGGCGGCCCCGCGAAACGACGTTTTGAAACATTAATGTTGCCTCGTGTCATCCGGCGAAACTTTACAGGTGCGCGATCGCTGCAAGGTTGACGCGATCGAATAATCTTTCAACGGTTGTCGGTCTTTTCTATCGCGCGCTTTGTTTTCTATATACGTTTATGCGCCGGAACGCGTCACGCTGACTTTTTTTCACGTTTCTTTTTTTCTTCTCTTTACTGTATACTGTTAATGGAATTTGGATTTACTGTTTACTCTTTCAAATTTACGAATTTCCGATGTAAATTATTTACGTTCCACGTATCGAGGGATATCCTTTATGTTTGGAGTTACAACTTTTTTATGTTATAGATATTTTCGCAGAAAAATTATCAAATATTTGTTACCTGCATAGTATTACCAACATCAAAGTCAGTAACTAATTATAAAAAACGTATGTGCGTAAATGTTAACTTGTACTGTAATACTTTTAAAAAAAAATCCTATTTTATTACACATCGTTGTGAAAATTTCATAACAATTCTTTTCAAATGAAGTTAAAATTTTTTTAGTAAGTAGACCTGAAAACGCATTTCACGCGATAAAAAGTAAAATATAAATTTATTTGGAGTCGTCATAAGTATTATAAATCCGGTTTCCTTAATCTATATTTTGAAAATATGTATATACGCGCGACGAAATATTATGTCAACAACAATGCCAATATAATAATGATAACGTTAATGTATTTCCAAGAAATAATTATACATATAGGCACTAAAGAAACTAGGAGCGCGTGGAGTCTTCAATAACCTTCCATCACTACTATTGCTGTTTACTTCATTTGCTTAATTTCATCTACTAAGTGAATTTTCTTTTAAGTATTACCATATGAACAACATCAACAAAAGTAAACTTTTTCCCCATTTAATACATTTCTTTTTATATACATATATAAAGAATACGAAAATACTTGCATTGTAAACTAAATATAACCTTAATGATGTTCGACTAAATCATATATAAAGATCTGTTCGTTTTAGAAATATTAGAATATATAATAAATAATAAGCCTCTCAACAGTGAAACATTTAAAATAATGTGTGTATACTTATAAATGAATAATATACACGAAGGGAACTGGTAGTAACGATACTTATATAACGAATCTATAAGTTGTTAAAGAGATACTTAAAGATTCACTGACACTTAACTTAACAAGTCGATATAAAATTAAAAAGAAAAAACGAAGCATTACCATTAAATTCAATTCGGAAGTTGAGTACGCCGGTGTTCTAATTAACAAATAAACAGTTCGGTCGCCGTAACCCCGAGCGCAGTAATTACCCCTAGGTACAAAGCACTTTTCGTAGTATGAAATAAAAGGATAGGAAGGAGTAAGGAAGGAAGGAAAAGAAATATACGCAAACCTCGCCGATTGTTTACAGTGATAAAAGATTCAGCGGGCGCGTGTACATACAGTCTGTGTATATACGTAACTTCTCCTCCCCTTCCCCCCTCCCCTCCCCCGCCACCTACACCCCTCACCACTCGGCGCACTTAATTTTAAGTAAAGCGCGGAATTGCTTAGTCGAATGTGTCGGCACCCGCGACGTGTCTATATACAGTGGCGGGCGTCTTGAAGGGCGGCCCCGCGAAACGACGTTTTGAAACATTAATGTTGCCTCGTGTCATCCGGCGAAACTTTACAGGTGCGCGATCGCTGCAAGGTTGACGCGATCGAATAATCTTTCAACGGTTGTCGGTCTTTTCTATCGCGCGCTTTGTTTTCTATATACGTTTATGCGCCGGAACGCGTCACGCTGACTTTTTTTCACGTTTCTTTTTTTTCTTCTCTTTACTGTATACTGTTAATGGAATTTGGATTTACTGTTTACTCTTTCAAATTTACGAATTTCCGATGTAAATTATTTACGTTCCACGTATCGAGGGATATCCTTTATGTTTGGAGTTACAACTTTTTTATGTTATAGATATTTTCGCAGAAAAATTATCAAATATTTGTTACCTGCATAGTATTACCAACATCAAAGTCAGTAACTAATTATAAAAAACGTATGTGCGTAAATGTTAACTTGTACTGTAATACTTTTAAAAAAAAATCCTATTTTATTACACATCGTTGTGAAAATTTCATAACAATTCTTTTCAAATGAAGTTAAAATTTTTTTAGTAAGTAGACCTGAAAACGCATTTCACGCGATAAAAAGTAAAATATAAATTTATTTGGAGTCGTCATAAGTATTTATAAATCCGGTTTCCTTAATCTATATTTTGAAAATATGTATATACGCGCGACGAAATATTATGTCAACAACAATGCCAATATAATAATGATAACGTTAATGTATTTCCAAGAAATAATTATACATATAGGCACTAAAGAAACTAGGAGCGCGTGGAGTCTTCAATAACCTTCCATCACTACTATTGCTGTTTACTTCATTTGCTTAATTTCATCTACTAAGTGAATTTTCTTTTAAGTATTACCATATGAACAACATCAACAAAAGTAAACTTTTTCCCCATTTAATACATTTCTTTTTATATACATATATAAAGAATACGAAAATACTTGCATTGTAAACTAAATATAACCTTAATGATGTTCGACTGAAAACTCATTATTTTACCTCGATCAATGGCAGTATACCATAAATACAATTAAACGTAATGTTTCTTTTTAATTTCAGATAACATTATTTTGGATTGCGCAAATAAATACCTTGAAAATTATAATCAATTGAATTTATAGATGTACACTGATTTATTTATTAGTTTGGTACACAATATTGCCTGGCGAAACGATTAAAAAGTTTGCGATCGTACGAAGATTGTATTGCCTAACTGTATTTTTACACAAATATAAACAACTGTACTACGAGACTAACCAAAATTCATTCACATCTTCGTAAAGCTTCAAAACAAACTTTGGTATATGTATCTAACCAATCTATTTATAGATTAATGAATTCGTTTGTATAAAATTATTAAACCTTAATATTTTAGGTGCAGTATCGCTACTACACCAAGAAACAATATACGCCTTGTTAAGAACATGTTCTGCACAATTTTCTTGGCGCACACCAATTTATTTCTATGCACGGTCAATTACGTAATGCAATTGTTATAGAATATAACAGAAAACAATGGATCCATTGAAAATGTTGCGATTCTTCTAATGACTTTGAATATTAAAAGTATAAGATTCCGCATGGGATTTAAATATTGTATTTATATGTACCTACGTATATACAAGTAAAACATTAGTTGATCGTATACAGAAATTTTACGCAACAATTGATAACCATTTTTTTAATGGCAACAAGTTTTCTTAATGTAAAATGATAAGTACGTATTGATTTACCGTTTGGCTAAGTGTCTTTCCAACAATTATCGTACTCACGCACACACGAACTTGGAAAGTTCAAATGTCCTAGAAACTTTAAGTCACATGCAAAGTAGCTATCGTTATAAAAGACTAATTGTTAACGGTGAAGTATTCTCAGACTTGGTTATAGATTTAACAATTATCGTTTGTCAAAATGTTACAGCTGTTAATATTTTTATGCTTATTGTAATGAAAATAATTAACTGAGAAATTCTCAGGTGATTAATTTACTGCACGTTTTTGTACTTAAATTATATAATCATTATTTTTATTCAATTTACGAAGTATCCAGAAAATCCTATGCGGAGACAGTTTTTATATACCGTGAAAATAAACGGTAAACCTGGGAAATTTGAGATGCAACCTAAAAATTACCACGATAACAGTTGAAAAGCTGTTTCAATTATTGTGAATTTTTAGGTTATATTTTCGAATAGCTGGTGTGTCCTAGGTTCACCGTGCTATCGCGATAATTTATATTCGAATGTTCTTTCTGTGTGTAATGAATCGCTAATTACAATGCTATAGTCTAATTCTTATGTAATTTCTGTCATAGTTAAAACATTTCCATCATAAGAATTGAATTATATCGTTTTCAACACTTTCGCAAAGACATTGGTGATGTAAATTGTAGATTGCAAATGATCATCCGTTCCAATAATGCACGCCTTATTTGTACTTATCTCGCAAGTGAAAATTCATCATCGCTTATCTTTACGTGGTCGATGCTCCAAAACCAATGCAAATTGTTTCTCGAGGTCTGCAGTGAGCATTCGAGCCAAAAATAGAGCAGCGCCCGCATATACCAAATGAAATGGTCCGGTACGAAAGGATTTCAACTCGAAATGTTGCTCGCGATAAAAAGAGGTAGGATAAGAAATATATAGAGGAAAGGAGAAAAGAAAAAAAATCAACGGCGAATTGACGACGGTCCGGTAGACGGGTGCGGTTCGCGTATACGGGGTAGGCGATTCCCTTGATGCTTTCTAGGAAATGGATTCCTAGTTTACGAGTCTAGGCGGGGGAGATTGCTCGCGGCCTTAAGCTAAACCGCGGTTACGTAAACAATCGCGAATGATTTTATAATTTTCAATTCATCGTCGCACACGCCCACACGGCCTTGACGTACAGTCATTTTTTTTTCTCTAGTTTTTTTTTCTTCCTTCAGTTTTTTTTTAATTTAATTTTCTTAACTCCCGGAGTCACTATCGGTTCCACGTACGCAACAATTTCGCTATTGTGTATCGTACTCTAAGGTTTGTCACAAACGGGAGGTCGGTATTATGCATTCGGACTTATCGAACGCGCGTTGAAATGCACTATGGGTTTACTGGCTTCCGGTTTAACTTTCCGTTATATATATACATATTAAGTATATCCAAACTCAGCGCGGTGTGTCAGTAATTCCTGTCCACTGGTGATTTATCGTCAAGAGAAATTTGTCGCGATTTAACTTTTTTTTTTATTGATCTTTTCGTTTCTTTGTCATCTTGAATTCGTATTTTTCGTACGTCGATTTGATCGAAAATTTCATTATAATGTTGAATTTAAAATCACGGGATTTTGAACGCGCAGTACAGGTGCACTCGGCTGTTTCTCAAATTTGATATTGTTATGTAAGATTAAGAAATAATTGCATTGACATAAATAGGTAAGAAACTGTTTTGTAATTGTTTGTAAGTACGTACCGTAAACTATAGGTGCCTAAGATTACGAGCGGTATGACGAATAAACCTGATGTAAGCACTAACAATTAAATAATTAAATCGCCTGTTTTTGCCTATGTGCATCAAAATTTATACTCTTGAATTTGCAGGATGCTAACTATAAGACATCGAGTTTCGGCTTGTTACTTACCTTCTGTAGAAATAAATTCCACCATACTTATATTTCATAAGTATTTTGATAAGTATTTATAATTAAAATCTCTAATAAATTACGTTTATTAAAAAAAATATTATTTTTATTTAAATACACGTCGAAACTTATTTTACTTTTAGTAGTTTATCGTACTTATAAATATACAGCGATTGATATAACTTGAACTTACAAATTGAAGTATAGAAAATTCGAATGAAAGTGAAATGAGAATCGAGAATTTCGTGGGTTATATGGTGGTAAAGAGCGTAAAAATAATTAAGAATTTGGGAATGCGAGCGGCCTCGCGCGTAAATATTTGTCCTGGGTAGTTTTTTTTGCAGTTCAAACAAAACAAAAGAATCATCGAAGAAGTTACGAGCTTACGTATACCCGATTTCCCCGAAAGGGTAGTATATAGGGAGAAAATGTGTATGTGTAGCCCACGCGTTTAATCGTCCTTGATTCCCGCATTATTTAGATATATATGTATATATATATGTAGATGTACCTGCGGGCGACGATGAACGATTATACATGTATTTACCTGTACATGATAGTGGTACGGTTTGCGATTCCTTTGAACATTCGATTTTTGTGGCAGTACAGTTAAAGTCAACACAACATTGATGGCTTCAAATGTACACGTCGCGGAGAGCTGCGCGCGGAGCTGGTGACATCGTCATGCTTTATTATTCTGTGTGACCGAGGAGAATTGGCAGTTATTTTCCTCGATAACAATTTGTAAACGTTTATTTTATGCGATTGATATTCTTATAGAGATAGAGCTAAGATTAACAATTCTGTTTGTACAGGCTTTATAAAAATCATTCATTTTTTATACGCTTGTACATTTTATCTATTTTTTTTCTATAGAGTAAAAAAATCGTTAGATTTTTTGAAGGAAATGGTATTTTGAGAGATACTTAGGAACTTATGATACTAGGAAAAAAACTTTGTAGATTTTAATAAGTGTTACTTATATAAATAAATATTTATTTATCAGTTAAATATTATATTTTCAAGTACATTTCGGTGAATATACGTTTAGTGTTGGTTTTAAAATATGAAGATGTACTGAGTCGTTTATTACATTGTTCATAGTACTTTCAGATCCAGATAGTACAATTTATATGTATTTAGATACAGTATCTAATTTTTACACTTTATTAAAAAATGGTATCGCTGTTATTTATACAATTAATTTCAATGTTCTGTTTATGCTTACGAAATTTAAAATCATACAAATCTTTAACAGTTATTATGAAGAAATTATTAGACTATGTAAAAGTTAAATTATTGCATTATTATGTATATCTAATCAAATATTGGTGTACGGGTGACAGTGCATCAATTTTATTATTAATTTTCTTACTTTACCCTAATTAATTCCAACACACGATAACATGTGTTTTATGTGATAACACATGATTAATTAATAATCCTAGCTAACGTTCATTAGATGCGTTAAAAAAATATGGAAAATAACATATAGAAATAAATCAATAATTGGTTATTTTAATATAATTGCACAGTTGTATATATAACAAAGCAATCAGTGAAAAAGCATATAATATTCCACAAATTTAACACTTTTAATCTTTAATTATTCGAATGATTTCTCATACTGTGTTTTCAATTAGCGAAAGAGACTAGCCCTTGTTTTCTCATTACATTCATTTTCCATTTTCAAGTTACCTCCGGGCGCTAATACAATTTGTTCTGAATTTACGTAGGTGGTATACGGGCGAACAGCCATTATCGGATCACTCGGTCAGCGGATCTCAGAAAAATCGAGCAGTACGTCGCGAAGACGAGATTAGAGCTTGAATTCGTATAAATACTGGAAATCAAGCGTTGATAGGCCTCGCCGAGTTAAATGGAATGATAGCGCGAACCGAGCCGCACCCATTCTGTCTCCGGCCTCACCCTTTCGGTCACTTCTTCGACCGGTGGAGGCTATCGCGCGATTCTTCCAACCCCTTTTTATTGTTTGTTCATCTCATTCTACACTTTTCTGCTTATAGTCAATGACGATCGACATTTTTTCTTTGATGCAATTGATAGAGGAAAAAAATGTTTCGTATATAAAAGTACATTTAATTACGTAAATAATGGAAGCTAGCATTTGTGTGTGCATGTTTTTTCCAGTTTGTTCCTATAATTGCTATAATTGCATTATATCACAAGGAGATTCGTATATACATGGAGAAAAATGTTTGATTAAAAATTACTATTCTCTTTAGAAAAAGAGGGACAAACTGTAAAAATAAGAAAACATTGCTACACTGTATAGTAAAATTTAATAATGTTGTGAATTGTTATATTAAATTTAGTAATGTAATTATATAATAATAATACACACACACACACTAATTTTTGCTACTACTTCTATTAAATTTTACCATGAGTATAGCAATGTTTTCTTATTCTTACAGTTTGCTCCTCCTTTCCTAACGCTAATTTTAATCGAGCATTTTTCTTCATATCACTGTAGCCTCTAGTGTGGGACGACACGGGTTATCTTGCAACTGTTTTTCGATCTCATCATTTTTCGATGGAATTCTGAAAAGAACTGTAGAAGTGTATAGATCACTCTGTGCGGGAAGATGAAAACATTCCTAAGACTGTAAGGCAATGGACGGATCTGCAAGGATGTGTGCACCGCATGTCCTATAATGATTATCACTTTAGTTTTTAGATTTATTATATGCGTGCGCTTATGACGGCTCGAGTTTTCGGTCAGCGGATCAAAGAGACTTCTTGGTCTAGGTTGGTTCAATCCGTTTATCAAGTCGTATAGTAATCGGATCTCAAAAAGCCTTAAGGGGATGCCACACAGTATAAATTACCGAATTGATTTTTCAAATTAAATGTTGAGATTTTCGTTTATCCCGATTTTGCGATCATAGGTACATTCTGCACGATTAACAGATTGTGCGTCAACTTGTAGAATCTTATAATTCGATACATTTCCTTATCTAAATGAAAAATTGTAATGTACTAAAAATTGTAACTGTTTACCGACATTACAGTTTTTACAAACTATATTTCATTTAATTAAATGAATATGTTGAATTTTAAAATTCTGCGAGTTGACACACAATCTGCAAATCATGTAGAATGTATCTATGCACGCGCAATTGGAATAAAAGATAAACTGAAGATTTAATTTGAAAAATCAAATATGTCGGTAATACGGCATCCCCTTAATATCTCGTGATTATATTTTCTCTATATATTTTCTTTACTTTTATATATAGTTACGTTAATAGTATTTGAATAAGATGATGTTAATCGTGTAGTTTCTATCTTTGTTTTGATATATTATTATGTATTAAATTGATGTGTTAGTTATAGTTTTTCACGCGTATTTGGTAATGTTCTATTTGTATTTAAGTTTATAAATCAATAAGTTTTTGTCTAATTTTATATTGTTAATTCATCATTTGAAACTACCTAACTTTACTTTTGTGTTATAGAACAAAAGGAAATCGTCTTCACGCGTTCTTGATTGTTTTAGGTATATATTTAGAATTTATAGTTCACTAGAGCTTTTTCAAATATAATTTTAGTAACCACTAAACTCGTTGAATCGTTGCATGAGCGTTATATTTTACGATGGCGTTATGTTCTTCGATTACTGCTAAAAGTATTTTTAACTTTATAATACAATATTTCCGTGATGCAGAAAAGATACATATATATATGATTAATAACTATTATCTTTAGTGCGTTATCCTTTTCTAAAGGATTCAAAATATAACTAAGAGTTTGAAATTGACAGATATTTGGTAATACTGGTTTGAACAGTCAACTCGTACATGACATAACGAGAAGTGTAAAAGAAGCACGGACGCGTAAAAAGAAGTGTTTAATGAAATTGATTTTGCGACTGTCAAAGTCAAGGTGAATAATTGTCATTGA
The DNA here is from genome assembly GCA_026168455.1 of Theocolax elegans. Classification (NCBI taxonomy): domain Eukaryota; kingdom Metazoa; phylum Arthropoda; class Insecta; order Hymenoptera; family Cerocephalidae; genus Theocolax; species Theocolax elegans. The sequence goes on from CM047430.1 coordinate 44,445,684, forward strand.
ATGATGATCTTTCGTGATTCGTTTGATTAAAAAAATTGATAGCCATCGGCTTATAGAGAGACAAATTTAGTTTTTCACGATTACTGAAAATGAATCACCAATTCAAGAGTGTTCGTTAAAATTCTTGAAAAATTCTCGGAACGCATGCACATAGAGCTGAGACATAAAGCAACCATCTCGTTATATTATTAATGACTATTGCAATGCTTTAGAAATACATGTAAGAGCGAAGGCGTGTTTTGATTTCTAACATTGACGATGTCTCGTGACCTTTTCGCCATGAAAACGCCTAGTCGGATTTATTGCCAATTTAAGTTTACGCGTACACTAGACACATGGACGCGACAAGGCGCAGCAAATTAATGGACGTACGTGCCTCTTTATACCGATATACATTGCGCATTTTTCTGGTACTTCATTTTTTGTCTTATAATATTTCTTTTTAAGATGAGATCTTCGATGATTATTCTTAAACGATGCTATAATTTGCTTATTCAGTCGATTAACGCATCGTTTTTTTTTCGAAACCCAAGTTAATATACAACATTAAATGCTATTAGAAAAATTAAGCGCCATCTTTGCGAGAATTGTTTTGCAGTAATTAGTTTTTTTATTACATAGCCTTTATTGAACCTCTATATTGGTCTTGTTTTAAGTTGCATACATTATATAATAAAAATTGTATTCATTAAAGTAATAATAATATTGTTTCGTGTATATGCCAGTATACGCGTAATGAATTTAGATACCTACGTTACATTAATAAAGTTAATACAAATGTAAAAATAAATTCAAAGATGTAAATCATGTAATTTTACAATATCCTTTCGTTGTTAAACCAAGTATTGTGCCGTTTTATTATATATATATATGGGAGATTCCATGTGAAGTGATCCACTTAAAAAATAGAATTTTGTTTTAATGTATGGAATCAGTAAAAAACTACTTGAATAGAGTGTAGCTAAATTTTTAGACCTGAATTTCAATTAGTACCAGAGTTGTAGCCAAACAAAAAATCGAATTTTTTGAAAAAATTGACTTATTGGTCATGTTTATCACTTAATAACTCAAAATCTAACAATTTTTTCTTATATACATTAAATTTGAAAAAGTTTATTAATTTCAAGAAGAATCAGTTGAAATATTTCATTTATATTATTTTTAAACTTTGAATATAGTTATAATCAATAAAAACCTTTATAGTAAAAAAAAGGGTTGTACGATCAAAAATATTTTATCCATCCAAGAATCTAATTCATCGATGATTAATTACCTTCAAAATGGTGCAAGGTTTGAGTGCGGCAGAGCATTTCAGACAAAGTTATGGTGTTTTTAGGCAAATTTCTTAAAAAAAGAGAGCAAATGCATTTTATGAAAAAAACAGAGTAACCGTATACATGCATTCAAACAACATGGCACTATTATTCTTCAATAATACAAAAATATACTATTTAATGTTAGTTACTGATACTTTTCAATCTCTAAGCTGCTTACAAACACAAAGCAGTAGGTATAAGCAGTTATACCTGTTATATAATTGGATAAATACCTGAAACTTTTTATAATTCCAATAAATTCAATTATATAACAGGTATAACTAAAAGTATCAGACTTAAATAACAACTAAATAAAAGTATCAGTAACTAACAATAAATAGTATATTTTAGTAATATTGAGGAATAATAATGCCATATTGTTTGAATGCAAGTATACGGTTAGTCTGTTTTTTTCATAAAATGCATTTGCTCTCTTTTTTTAAGAAATTTGCCTAAAAACACCATAACTTTGTCTGAAATGCTCTGCCGCACTCAAACTTTGCACCATTTTGAAGATAATTAATCATCGATGAATTAGATTCTTGGATGGATAAAATATTTTTGATCGTACAACCCTTTTTTTTACTATAAAGGTTTTTATTGATTATAACTATATTCAAAGTTTAAAAATAATATAAATGAAATATTTCAACTGATTCTTCTTGAAATTAATAAACTTTTTCAAATTTAATGTATATAAGAAAAAATTGTTAGATTTTGAGTTATTAAGTGATAAACATGGCCAATAAGTCAATTTTTTCAAAAAATTCGATTTTTTGATTGGCTACAACTCTGGTACTAATTGAAATTCAGGTCTAAAAATTTAGCTACACTCTATTCAAGTAGTTTTTTACTGATTCCATACATTAAAACAAAATTCTATTTTTTAAGTGGATCACTTCACATGGAATCTCCCATATATATATATATATATATATATATATATATATATATATATATATATATATGTACAATATTTGGTTTAGCAACGAAAGATATGCAATAAGTATCTAACGGTGAATAATACAATTTTTTAAGATTTCTCATTAAGTTACTTCTAGGTGCAAACAAAGGATATTGTAAAATTACATGATTTACATCTTTGGATTTATTTTTACATTTATATGTTGCATATAATACAATGTTTATACGTATGAAAAAAGTTGTGAGGTACTGTCACATACGCAATTTTTGGACACTTAAGCTCAATTATTGATAACTACTTTACCTTTAATATAGGACACGTTGATTAGCATTTTCAAAGATTATATATTTATTTCTGCATGGTTTTCAATGTATTATCCTGATAGGATTCTATATTGTTGATATATTAATGAAAAAATATTTTTTCAAAATCCATATAGCATTATTTACTTTACCATCAAAAACCATCTGAGGGTGGAGTAAAAGTTTTTATCTTAGCATTCTTAACCTAAAATTGTTTTACAGTAATGATGATTTTTTCAAGTAACGAATGAAGTTACGTAATTAATTTCCTACAAGTGCATTAAAATTCAGTACAAGAGTACTTGAACGATGAAACAACAAAATATCGAAAGTTTATCTTCCCTTAACGTACAACGTCATAAATTTTCTTGAGATTTTGTCTTATGCATACATGTAAACAATTGAAAAAATAATAACTTTTGTCAGAAAAAAATCAATAAAAACGATTTAATAAAAATATGAAATTAAAAACTCTTAGTTGATTGCACACATTTTGCAGCTTGTTAGAAATACGTATCATTTTTTAGCTATTATTTGCACGAGTATTCGATGTAACAAACATAAATATTTCTCGAGCATCGATTATTTATTGATTTGAATTCACGATATTTACGTTGAATATAGTATGGAGTTGTATAGTTTAAAAAATTGTTTGAAAGTGATGAAAAATACATATTCATGAGTTTTGTAGGATGTATATAAAAAAAACTCACTAAACACTATGCAAATTTGATGTTGATCGCATACGGATAAAGATTACGATCATTAAAATTGTAAGATATATTGTACAAAACAAGATAAAAATTAACGAATTTTCTTGCTCTTGAGAATTATAAATATCGATACGCACGTGCGCAAAGTAGATGATCCGTACATTTTGTAAAATTAATATTTTTTCGGTGCACGTTTAGTGAGCTATTTTTATATTAATATAGCTCGAATTAAATTTTCGTTTTACTAAATTCTCGGAGACGTAGGTATTCCAGATTTATTTGGTCGTCGTAATTTAATATTCACATCTCGTTAAAACGTTACTTCTTTACCAGGAAGTAAAAATTTATTATTATTCAAGTAATTTTTAATAATTCATTGTACGATGTATAGTAAAATCGATTACAACATTCGCGCCTGTAAGTTACTTTGCACCGCACAACTTACAACCAACAATAAATGCCGTCACACTATATGTACTGTATGATTACATGCAGGTCAATCATCAAATGCACGTCTTTCCTCTTCTTGCAGATCTAACACGTACGTTCTGTTATTCAATCTATAAATATATATCAACTGCAAATCAAAATAAAAATTAATGTAATACAAAAATTGCGGTGAAACGATTTTTTTTATTGGCATATTTATTCTTCTTCGGTTAATTCTTTTTTGTTCAATAGACGCAATGTCGTTGTTGAAATATATAAATATTATACCTTTATATATAGTGTATAGGTAGCAGAAATTGAGGGAAGTATTATTAGTGTACGGTTTTTAAAAGCTTTATTAAAAAATAATTAACATATACATGCATTAGAATCCCAAAGACAGTAAATATTTATAATACAGAAATATACATTATATGAAAAATTAAATACTGCTGAATGTTATTTATTTAATAGTTATATTTAATAATAATTATAGTTCGACTGCAAGTAAATTCTTAAAGGCTTGGCCAATTTCGTGACTAGTAAGATAAACACTTTCAGTGTTGGCTACATCAAAGTAATGCTAAAAACAAACCTACTATATTAATAAAAAGGAATTCATTGTTTCGGAATAAAGGTGCTTTGTCACGTACTAAACTTTCAACACACTTTGTAAATCGAACGACAGTAACGCAAACGTTAAGTATTTAACTAATTGTATTATCAATGTGTCATAATGGGTATTTACTTTACTCGCTTACCAGTAAGGTATACGAAATCCAATGCAATAATTGTTCAGAATATAATATCAAACGGGTATGTGAAGATGACGGGACAATTTTATACTTCAAAAGTTTGTATTTAATCTCAAACGAATATTATAATAGTATAATGATATCATAAGTATCTTTCAAAAAGATGCAATAAATTACATCTATTTATTGGATGTATATGGTCAATTCTTCAAATAAGTGCCATTTTGATTCTTTCATTATTTTAACATAAAAATATATTTAAAATATAAAAATAAAACATTTCTACACAGTTCTTGTCCAAAGTTGAAAGTAATTCAGAGTAAAAAAAATTAGTTAAATAGCTAAAACGTCCACTCCGTCTAATTCCACAGACCAAATTGTAAATAAATTTTCTGCAAAATGTCTTGTAATACATGGAAATGTTTTATTTTGCTACAGAATGAGTGCAGAAGGTGTTGCAAATGTTGATATTTGCGTTAATAATTTTATATGCACACATTCACCACGTTCCACCATAACTTGATTTCGTAGATGGAGTTCGGAGTAAGGGAGACTGGGGTAAAACGGACTACTTTGTAGAAATTGTTTGTTTACAAAAAAATTAACAAGTAAAAAAAATATTTAGCATGTATGAAGTCTTTATTTTATTCTTAAGAAATTAAAAATAGACTAAATTTGTTAAAAAAATTATTTTAAAACAGTGTTATTAAAAATTTACGAAAGTGGTCGGTTTTACCCCTAGAAAAAAATTGTCGGGGTAAAACCGACTTTCTGCATTATTTTTTCAAAAACAAATTTTAAGCAATATTGTACGGCAAAAAAATAATAAATATATAATGAAACATTGTTATTTGGCACTGTGTACAACTCGCTAGCTTTTTTAAATCCCATTTCTCCATTTAAAACATCTTTAATGGCCGAAGTCATGTTATGTTTATGCCGAGATGTCTTCCTCAGGTATTTTCGCATTTCTATACCAAAAAAAATAAATTTTTATATATAATATGCTGCTTATACAGTTATATAAGCAGCACTATAGAAATATGCTAGTCCGTTTTACCCCAACTCAAAATGGACCGTTTTGCCCCAAAGTTGATAAAAAAATAATTATTCATTTTTTACAATGATGCGTAAATAAAAAAAAATAAATACCCTTTCTAATTAATAAAAATGTTAATTTTAAGGCTACATAGTTACTGAAATGATTTGTTTCCTTTAGGAAGTACTACGAGTCTATGAGTACTACGATAAAATCGATCTTGCAAGTTTGGAAAACTTTAACCTTTGATAAAATCAACAGAAAGGTATTGTTGACATGTCGATCACATACAAAATTATCATATAAACATTCTTAAAGAGATGTTATTGATATTATATAGTTTCACTAATAGCAGGCGAAAAATAAAAAAGTCTGTTTTACCTCAGTCTCCCCTATAAACTTTCAAAGTAATTTTTATAAATTAAAAATATTTATTAGTAAAATTGGTTTGATTTTAACAGATTCCTTGAATGAAATACTTTTGAAAGCTTCTATGAAAAGTATATAATTATGTTTATGTTAAGATAACAAAAAATTAAGAAATATAAATTTTAAGTTGCGTATTTTTATTACACATCCACTCTGTCGACGTATCATTTATAATTAATGATTTAACAATTAATGGTTAAAATATACATGATATATATATATATATATATATATATATATATATATATATAATAACTTGCAAAATATATTTATAATTGTAATGTTAATTTAATAATAATAAACTATCAAATGCACGCAGATAATTTAATGAAAAATGTAATACATTTTATCAATAAATTAATTCTACTATGGATAAATGCTACTTATCCTATATAACTTATATTATACTTACAGCTGCTTACGGATACCTTCAGGCATATCTGCAATGTCTATAATTTTAAGAAATATAGGTTTATGTGTTTATTTTGTTTAATAATTTGAGTTGCTATGACTGTGTTCCAGCTACAAAGTGTGTGTATTATGCTATTGGACAACCATGGTCTATAAAAGAATTGAAGGTTTCCCCAAAACGTATATAAAACTCGCATAAAAAATTGAAGTTAGAAAATGTTAATAAAAATGAACAAAATTTGGTCAGGAGAAGTCAAAGATTAATAACAAATCGTTAAGTTAAAAATGTTAAATTAAAATGTACATTTAAGTTGTATATACTAAATAAATTAATTAATTAATTTATAATTAACGCACGATTTTTATATTATTTACATTTTATTAAAAATAAAATTTTAATATTATATAATAATTTATTAGTAAAAGAGAAAAAATTAATTATTAATATTTAATCAAGATATATTACGTAAAGTAAGTGTACCGTAAAACATTAAAAATTCAAAATAAAAAAAAATTTCTCTTCCTAAGCGGCACTTATTTTAAGAAATACCTATATATATAAGGGCGAAATAGAAAAGAATGAATGAACGTTAGTTCAATTCCCATGTTCGCGGCATATTTTGCATCGTTCGGAACGATTTGCAAGTTGCCGAGATTGAGAGCAGTTGGGATATACGCGGTTTCTTGAGCTCGATGTCATGCGTAGAGAAGACCACGCGTCATTTCGCAAGGCCGAGAGAGGCGCATCGGGCACTATTGTGAAGCCTCGCATCTTTTAAAGGGTGAACGGTGCAGAGTCAGTCAGTCAGTGAGCGAGGCCTTTTTATATACACTCTCGCACAATGAATACATATCTAGGTCCGAGAGCTGACGTCCTATGGGTTTTATTAACCGTTTGACACCGCTTACGATCTTATCGCGCGTGTTAAATGTGACGTAAACATAGAAATCCAGAGAAAGAAAAAGGTTAAAAATTTGGTATTGTGGATTGTGGAATCAACTATTGATGAGTTCTGGAATTGAAAATGTAAACGAAAAAGTTAAAAAATATAAAATGATTGTTCACTTTTGGGTAAATTACACATTAAATTAACCTCAAGATACCCTTATAAAATTTAGTTTCAATCTATTCACATTCAGGGGATAAATAGAGCCAGTAATAATTAATTAGACATTAATTAAAAGCGTTAATCAAAACTTTTATTTTAGATAAAATTAATACATACCGTTTCCCACAAAAAAATGTATTTACTTTGCATTTAGCTGCATTCACTGGAATTTTACCGTAAACAACGAGAAGATATTGGTTGTGTGCAAAGTTTGTTAAAAGACCAAAGTTTACCTTGTCATTCTTATTTTTAGCAAGAAACTTTCGTGTCTGAGATTTCACGTTAAAACCAATGACAATATACCACGTCAAAATTAATGGACTAGAAACATTTGGGTTAAGTTGCATTTATTATTATTGCGTGATTATTATGTACATTAATTAAAATATTTAAAATACATTTACGAAATAATTGTAAACTAAAAATTCGAACAACGAGAGTCATTTTATAATAATTATAAAAAAAGCCAAGTATTACATTTAATAATAATTAATAATTAATGTACAAATATTTATTCGAATTTTCTCAAGTATACATGGGTGAAGAAGCTAGGTTAAGTGCCACAAAGATGTAAGTGCCACTTGAATTATTCTAGTATTTTATAAAAGCAAATAATACTTCGTGTGATGTCAAAATGATAAATAGGAAAATATAATAATTTTGGTTTTTTAACCTTGTACAGAAGGTCACAATGTTATAAGTAAAAAAGTCTATATTTATAGATTTATAGATACCTTCATGGGTTTGAAAATAAATTGGTAGAACAACGAAAACAAATCGTTACGTAATCATTATATTTTTTTATTTTTCGCTAGTGCTATATATATTTATATAAGATAAGAGGTGAGATAAATTTAGTTCAAAAATAATAATATAAAATGTTTCAATAGTACAAGTATACTTTTATATTACATACAAGATTCAAACGGAATTTCGTTTTATTTTACGATATAATGAAATTTGACTTTATACCCATTTGCTACAGGCGTTAGTGGTATATAGATTTTTGTTTCGTTCGACACACCCAAAATATATAGTTTTGTGTGAATGAACGGACAAATTCGGGATCGACTCTCGGACTCACTGCCAATGTTTTATAACCACGTATAAACAGAACAAAATCTTCATTAAGCTATCACGCAACCTCGAACGCCATTCTCGTAATGTTCTTTCGTTTATATTACTTTCATCCCTTCGATGCCGTGCTTTCGGTTATCAATCATCAATGTTTATCTGTCTTATTTTTTTCCTCTTGGCTTCCTCTTTGATTAAGAACGACGCCCGGACGTTCCTCAGGCCTTTGTCTCATTGATTAGATTTTAATTCATGGTATGCCCGAAGAGGAAATTTGTCATTCACGTACATTTCTATTCTAATTATTCTTTATTACATTGCAGTAATCATTTATATTTTAGTGAAATTGTCGGTGATACTTTAAAATATTTGATAATAGTATTAAATAATAATGAAATAATGTTATCAGAGTGATTTTATTGGAACGTTTTGAAGAGTCAGTATCGGTTTACTGTAATATCCGTTATGAATATTTGCAAAATAAAGTAAAATAAAGATTATAGTACAAAAATGTGCAAAGCAACTTTTTACCTTTATTCGAAGAAATGACAAATTCCCAGTAATTAAAATGCTATATAGATAACTAATATTAACTAACGCGGCGGCATCTTCTCAAATAGAATTATCAGTCGTAATTGGTTAGTAGAGTGATAGGGCGCCATCGCAACCAATATTCGCTAATTCCGAAAATTCGATAACATAAATATAACTAGAACAAAAAAAGGAATTTTGTCATAATAAATTGACTATGAATTTTAACGAAGTCTTACAAATTGGTTACACTATACAAGTTACCATTATTGGTCCAATGTTGATACTCAACGTTAGTTTACTTTTCGTTTGTGTGATTTTTTCCTGGTAAATAACTTTTAATTATTAATAAAAGGCAATAGAGAATTTTAATAAATAAAAAATCTTCGTGTGCCTCGCGTTTTAACGCGGGTTTAATTCTGATAGTGATCGCAAGTTATCGTTTACGTCAACTTCTGTATAGCATTGATGAGCGAAACTATCGCTTCGTGTAAAACCGAAGTTTCGATTGCACTATGAAAACAATATAATTGTATATTACATTGTATATTGCGTATTAAATAAATTAATTATTTTTACCACATTGTTTTAATATAGTTTCTAGTGAGATAATCAAGTAATTTCAACTGGTGTTAGATAATTTATCATTTTTATAATTAAATAATAACAACCGACACGGTGGCGGAGTGGCGGAGACGCACCTCGGCCGGTCACGGAAGTTAAGCAGCACTGAGTGCGGTTGGCACTTGGATGGGTGACGCTCTCGGTCGCTTGGCTTTCGTGGCGGGTTAGGTGTTTTTTCACCCTTCACAATGTGAGCGGGAGGTGTGAAACATTCGGTTTCGGTGTCAAGGCCTACGCAATGTGACTTTGACACCCAAAAAGAAAGTTTCGAATACACCGGCCATCTCGGGTGAGGTTTTCCCTGCTTCACAGGTTTCCCTCATCCACGGGCATAACCCCGGGCGAATGCGAAATGGTGGGGTTTTTAAGGGAGGGATAAAGCACCCACACATAGGTGGTAGGTGGACACCGTTAAAGTCCCCCAGGGGATAAACGGTAGGAAATGCCAGGAAAAAAGAGGGCACAAAATCAAGAATAAAAAAAAAAGAATAATTAAATAATAACAAAATTATTTTTCAATTTTTCCTATTTATTAAGTTTCATGTTTTTATCCTTAAGTATTGACTATTTTAGTAACGGTTACGCTAATAAAATTTTATTTACTTCTACGTAAACCCAGGGAGGGTGAGAAGAGAGTGTTTAATTAACTATTGTAGGACTGATTATTTTATATTCGCGCTGTTTTAGTTATAGCTAGGGGGAAAAGTATCTTTCAATAGCTCTATGTAGTTGTAAAATTTATAATTTATGTGTAAAGTACGTTATCGTCGAAATCGACACATGACTACAGAGTACAGCGCCATTCGAAGACTCGAGATCGAGCGGCTATCGATGGAGGCTATAGCTCTGACATCCCCTCGAGCATCTAATGTTTGGTGTCCCGTGAAACCTTTTTCAAACTATGATTACACATTTTCCTCCAATAACATAACATCCTTAGATTACTTTAAAGACGTGCACATCGTATGTGTTCGTTAAACTTTTTTGGAGGTGGAGTCACGGCGACTTAGAAGTCACTCTGGCCACTGGACATGTCTACAAGCATTTTTAAACGTTTCAACGAGTTCCATGTGAATCAACTTATAAGTAAATTTATCTTTCCATTTCTCTGTTCTCTGATGACCTGTTATTATAATATAAATTAATAACATAAAAATATTATATTAGTTTGTATTTAAGTGTTTTACATAATGTATTTTTTATCTACAAAAATCTCAGATGCTTTTACGCATAGTTGTTTTCACTAATTATTCACTTACCTACTGAAAGTATATAAAGAGATACAGGTTGATTTAAATTAATAATCCATTTGTTAACTTAGTTTTCTCATAATTTTGCTATTCGCAATTCTGCAAAATAAAATCAAATCTAGCCCATTAATTTTTGAAAATTTCTTCTTTTGTTTCTACTTCAGATAATGTATTGATATAATACTGCATGAATTCTAAAAATAACGATAAACTTAAGAAAGATTTGTAAATACAGAATAGTTGCGAAATATTTCAACCTTTCGACGGCTCAGTCGGTAGATTGGTAGACCCGTACCGGTAGATTGGTGGCCCTGTACCCTGGTGGAATCAGGTTCGATTTCCGGTCCCTGTCAATTGTTACAAGACTATTAGGAAATGCATTTTAAATAAATACTTTCTTCTCAAATGCATCCTTTGTTGTCTCCCTCGCTAACTTGCATTAAGTTGGGGGCATAAAAAGAGCGACGTTAAAATAATAAAAAAAAAAGTTTCGAAATTCTGATAAAAAAATCTCACGTTAGTCATTACATACAGATGTACGAAATTGCACTAAATATTATTCCAAATATAAAGTTACAAATTTCAGTATAACATATACAGTAATTTTTTATGAATATTTTGAAATTTAAAAATAATCATTACAACTTTATTATTATAAATTTGCTGGTAGATGTTTATAAAAGCTTTAGAAATTATATTATATTTAAAACACTTTTAACGCTACAATTGCAGTTTTCATATGCTCTAAGTTCAATGAAGTGCCAGTTAACAAAAAGTGGAATAAGAATTATTTAAAATCCGTAACCGACTATTTTTGAGTATGCTCTTTCGATTAGAACTAATTAGAATTCTGAAAAATGGTAAAAAAACACTAAATTTTTTTTTAAATTAAAACAAACACGATTTTTTCATCAGATATTTTTTAGAACGTAATTTTTAGTCTGAAGTACTTCTTCGTTTTACATGAAATCTACCATAATCGTGCAATTGAACCTTAATCTTAGAAATTACGGACATTAAAAAACGAATTTGAACTCAAAGAATCCAAAATGGCGTCCTAAATGGCGCATTGTCACAGAAACATTTATTATTTTATTACTCGAGTACGGTTAATTTTAGAAAAAAATATTACTAAACAAAAAGTGTTTAGAATCACTTCAAAATTTTTTCAAAATTTTCGGAGATATTGAGTTTTTCAAAAAATGAAAAAACGATTTAAAAAATTAAGGAAAAATTCATACTTACTCTTTAAATGATTCTAAGCAAGTTTCTGCTACAAAATATGTAAGTTTTTTTTACAAAGTTTAACTTTTACAGTAAAAAACGTCATTAACATGCAAAATTAGCATATTACGGAAAGTTAGTAATTATATAATTTATTTAAAAAATTAAGAAATGGTTTCAATTGTTGATGACAAAATTTATTAATTGTTAATATTGAAAAGTTTTCTTTTCAATTTTAACTTGTGCTTGTTTTCATAAATTAAACTAAATATTATAAGTTATGTTCTTCGAAGACCTTCAGACCTGCAATATAATATGATATAACGTATTTCATTGTTTCTACCGTTATTATATTAATTTTAGCGTTCACAAATAATACTGTTTTGATCACGAAGTGCACAGTAGGAAAATGTTGTGTAATTTTTTGAGGCGTATATATTTTATCCATTGTTCAAATCCATTGTGTATAATATGGGAATATGGGAATGATACTTTTGAAATAATGTAATTTAAAAAATTTATTAATAATGCAGCTTAAAATCGAACCGCATACTTTCCTAATTATAAAAAAAAAATTTTCCAAACTTTTTCGAAAAAATCTCTGCAACGCTCTTCTACTTGTCTTAGATAGTATGTATAAATTTTTTTAAAATTATTTATCACTGAATGATCGAAATTTTCTTGCAGACGCAAGGATCAATTTTTCACCTAATCGTTATCGACAATACGTATTTATTAATTTTTAATTATTTTAAAATTAATTAATTTAAAAAAATCTCTCTCTTGGTTTCTTCTATGTTACTTAAGTGTTACGCATCAATTTTACCAGATTTTTAGTTCGATAATTGCAGAATAGTTTTGAGTTTTTAAAAGTAGATCCCTGTAATTTGGCTATCACATCTCCTTAACGTAATTACATACATTTGTTTAAATTTAATGATTGCATAGACCTGGTTTAAGAGGATGCAAAAGTTATGAATAATTTAACAGCTGAATTTGAAATTATTGTGTTTTCGAGAAAAGTCTTAACAAATATATGAACCTAACCTCAAGAAGCTGCACAAACTTGATATTTTTCGTATGGGATTTCTCAAAAAGACAATAATATTTTAGACTGAAATTCAGCACACAGTTAGATTATATAGATAAACAAAAGCGCCTCTTCTCTTAAATTTTAAGTTCCATAAATATTATTTTTAGATACTTCCAAGTTATGATCATGGCTAAAAATTATCATGTCTATGAAATCCTATATATAAATTTTACTGACGCAATTATTTTGAGTGAGACAATATATATTAAAATAGGCGAAGAGTATACGCGCGATTAGATTACGTTTAATTTTTCAAGTGCGCGAGCACTTGGCTATCGTTCGTAAATGAATTCAGTTTGGCTAGACAAGGCAAAAAAAAATGTTTGTAAATATATGTATATATAGGAGTAACAACTTTCCACGTGTTTTTGTACGTAAAATTACGAGACTTTCGCGTACATTACCGATGCTTCTATCATTACTTTTTTATCATCTCTTATATCATTTGCCTGTACAAGTATCTGTTAATGAGCCATTTAACTACATCTTCATTGTCTTTTTACAATTATAAATACGTCAAATTCACATAAGCAGCATTATCTCGATTCTATTATTCAGTTTGTTCTATTTACAAATTAATATTTATACAACAAGATTTTGGCCAAGCCAAAAAGTTTCATAAATGATTTAATATTTTACTAAAGATATTTGCAACATCCTGCGTAATTTTATTGTTTATTTATAGACTAAATAAAAAGTATTATTCTAATAATTAATAGATTCTTTTACGCATTTTCGAGTAAATACATACATAAGTACATATCTTTATTGTATAATATATAAATGAAAAATTATTTTCTGGCTAGTCGAGTGAACATGTATTTTACAATTTTATGTTAATAAGAAATCCCACTATAGTATCAGCTTGAGCAAACTGTTCATTTTAAGATTTATCCGTAAGTGCATACAATATTCTTAATATAACTTGAGATTTGTATGATTCTTATAATAATAATATTGTCTTATCTTTCGTACAAAACATAATAGAACACTGAATTCCCACTGCCTTTGTATTATATATTTAAATATTTTTGCACATTAATCCCAACGAAATACAGTAAAACATAAGTTTATATATTATATTGTACTTTGACAATTACTCGTTAATTATACATTGACGACACATTTTTATGATACGTTAAAATCATCTATGCATTTTTCGAGAATTTATAAATAAATTTTATCTTCATTGTCTCTAGATCTCTATAGACTATACTAATCCTACTATCAATGAAAAAATGTAATAGAACAATTAATCAATTTTAGTTATATGTATTTATTTAAATATATAATCAATCAATAATTCGTATGTTTATAAATCGTATAGAGTTATAAACCTATACGGTATAACATAAATCATCTAAAATAGAAATAAAACAAAAAATTTAGTCGACAAAGTAATCATAATAAAAATCGTTTTATTTTTCGAGGGAGCTCGGGGTTAAAAAAAATGTCAAATTCTACAATCGATCGGTAATGAAAAGACGACAAATTTTTGACCTTCAACCCGAGAGTTTTTCAGCAAATAGAAACTACTTGAACGAGCGCTATACCCATCGTAATAACGAAAAGAGAAACGAAGCGCAAACTGAACCTTTCTTCGAGTTGGCCCAGCGGGAATAATAATTTTTGTCAGGTACATACGAGAGCCGGTTTTTTTTAGCTATTGTGCAGGTGTCTGCCTTATGTCGGCTTTATTGTATACTATAGTATATCACGAATATCGTTATCGAGAGCGTATTAATCGAGTACTACACGTGTCTGCTTAGTTATTGAATTGATACGTGAGAATCGATATTACTATTTTCCGAGCAGCAGTGGAAGTTGCTGTAAATTAAAGGAGATATTACGCGTACACCAAGAAATGTCAACAATTAAATAAACAACTTGCGGAGCAATGTAATGCGATAACGTTGAGTTTATATTGCGTTAAAAATATCTGGACAAATTGTCGAGAATGCAAAATATGTTTTTACGAGTTTATGGCCCGTTAATAATCACCCTTTTGAGAGGTTGATTATATATTACAGTTATTAAAAAATTGAAAAAAAAACGGGTGAAGTAAAACGATACTGACGAGTTGAGAATGAATTTGTTATTAAAATAAATCGATATGAAAAGAAAAAAGTATGAGGTAAGAATACTGCGTGTATACGTGAAAAGTAAGCGAGTACAATGGTCAATAATGAAAGTATAGAATCGTAAGTATTTGGCGTAGATAAGTCTCGACTCGCGTTTCAATTAAACTTGATTGTTATTACGAATCCGAACCGTATAGTGGAGAACGTATAAATTGTGCGACGTTGTATGTAGATATGAGTGACAGATTAGATATGGCGATCGCGTATATGCACTTAATTAAAAACATCGCTCTCGCGTATTCTGATGTGAACGCTGCACCGTTAAATTCTTTCAATGGAGATGCTTGGCAGTACCGAATCATAATTTACAGTTGTTATGTCTAAAGTTGAAGAATCAAAACTTCGGATTACTCGTAAGTAATGCACTTCATCGAATTGTAGGATGTGATTTTTTATAATAAGCGATAATAGTAGCACGAATTTTCAATCGCTGTCTGCTAAACTATCGGATGTATGTATAATTTATCCTAAATATGTTTACATATAGTTAACGTATTATTTTACACTCTTAACCGTAAAGTGTAAAAATTACAAAAATTACTACAATTTGTAATTCGACACTTTTGAAATGAGTAAAATGCGAGTATTACACTTCCGAAAATTGAATAAGGTGAACAACCCACTTTTCAAAAGTGTAAATTTGTTGATTGAAAAATGCAATTCTCACTTTCGATACTTTAGGGATTAGAATATATTGTAACGGATGAAGTGGATGATTTAACCAACATTTTTCGTTTCTAAATTGTACCATTGGTGATAAGTTTTTTTGAAAAGACTAAGCTTTCAGATGTAGTGCCGTAAATAGCGACAAGAGTAAATTGAACTCTAGATTGGTAAGATTGAATTAAAAATATGATTAAATTTTGACAATAACAAAATTGATACATCTACTACAATATATTGCGTACGAGATTGTACATAACTAAAGGCCTCCCCTATCATAGGCGTACGGTAGGTTTGACTCATTCGGGGCGCCAGGCGCCCGACACTGTTATGGCGATATATATATATACATAAGTTGTTCTAAACTACAACTCGATGATTCAAATTGAAAAGGGGAGCTTCGCGAGTAACGGTGTGGAAATTATATCTTCTATCGTAAATACGTGCGAAAATTTTACTCGTATTTCTTTTATGTTGCGTTATGCCAAATAAAATATTTTTTCTTCATATTTTGTTGTTGTTTACGTTACTGTATATATTAATATATATGTATGTTTATTTATGTTACAGGTGAGTCTCGTTCATTTCCTTTTCGACGGCTAAAGGGTAAACACGCTTTGGTATAAGTAAGTTGCGATACTTTTTTTCATGAAACATTTTTTAATGATTAAAATGTACGTGCAATTGATGGTACATTCGGTCAGTGCAGCGTTACGTGTCAATATGAAATCTGACCTTTAAAAAAATAAATTTACCAACTTATAAAAAATTGATGTGTTGTGATAATTTAATTTATAAAACGCCTTAGTTCGAGTGTAAAAAGTTTCTATTTTTTATACAAGGTCAATTTTGTACAATGCTAGAATTTATCTATATACCGGTTAAAAAATCACTACACTGCGACGTCGTGGTATTAAATATTTACTTATTCATCTACAAGCTACTTCCGATGCAATTCGACATTTCGAGTTAATTTAATCCGTTACGTTGAAACTACGATAAAAAGAGTGAACAAATGATGTCATATTGACATTGTAAAACATAAAAAATTTCGATGGTTAAGACATTTTACTACCGTAATTCATATCTATATTAATTTTTATTGTAAGTAGACTCGTAATTTAGCTTTTATTTGCAATTACTGACATAAATTTTTATATTTTGTATATGAATATATTTAACAGTTATGGGTTATTGGTAATAGTTAATATGTACATGTATTGTTATTGATTAAGTAAATTGTTAATTACATTCCCTTAATAAAGAATTTTGCACTTTGACAATTTTTTGACTAGTATTAAGAATATTAAATAAAGATATTGTACTTATCTTCGTAGAATAGAAATTTATTATGATGATACTAAAGAATAACTTTCAGTATACCATGCATTGAAAATGTATAAGCGAACAATATATTGGATTGATCAGAAGAATGTTAAATGTAATAAAGTAGAAGGAACGCCATTCTATTTACTTTATTATTTTAGTCCGCATTAAGTCTATTTCCAATGTTGATCATCCAAGTGAGATCGTCATAAGTAAAACTCGTCATCAGTCTACTATAAGATCCGTTGATAAAATCGACAAAAAAATGACGGTCTCTCAACAAAGCCCCCGCCCCCCTCCTCTCCTCCTGCCCCACCGAACAGAATCGCCGATCGGCAAGTACGTAAGTACTCGCGCGGCGCGCGCACAGTTACGTGCATGATGGAGAAAACGAGCCGGCGGCCTACGCCGATCAGTCAGTCGAGAACGAGGCTGGTAGCGAGCGCGTCGCGCCTTTGTTTACTCACTCCCGTCTTCCCACGTGGTTTGGTGATTTAGTGACCGGGATCTCGCGTATTTCCGATACACGTAAATATATACATATATATGTATACACATAGAAAGTGACACTGCGCATGGTGTGTTTGTTTATCAAAGGGATGGTACAGTGTCAGGTGGTTCCAGAACATTTGCCATTGATAATAACAAGGCATCACCCAATAGTTTGCACAGTGCGTACATTTTCCTTTAAGATATATATATACATACATACACCTATCCTTGTTTTATTTATGGTGGAATAAGTCCGTTTGCATATGACTCGTTTCGAACGCGAATCAATTCCGATGAAATTATCCATTACGTTCGCGTGACCGTTACTACTTAAACATTCGTAGAGTAACGTAATTACTTATTAACGTTTTACAAATTATTGATTAATATTCATTAAATACGATCGTGCTAGATAATCGACATCCCGAATGAAATTTGGAAAATTTATTTACTTTAAAAAGTATAGCGTCCTGCGTACATACGAGCTCCGTTATAATTATTGTTATATTTAACGAGCTCCGTGAAGCTACAACAATGACTCATCACGCTAAATTAATACATTCAAAATATAATAAAAACACTTTTCATCGATTCAAAATCGAATAATTTAAATTTTTCCGTTGCCGAAATCATAATGATCAAGAATGCATCTGGAGTTTTGAAATGTTTACTGATGCTTATATTGTTAAATATTCTTAATACAAAAATTTTAAAGATTAAAAGTAGTAGTTTCTTTTTTTTGGGAAAATACGAGAAAATGTAAATTTAAATGTACGTGTAATATTTATCCTCAATAATACTTACATATTTTTCCTGCGGTTATTAATAACATTTACTCGAAATTTATGAATACTATTTTGAAATTGTTTTCGACGCCCTACAGGGTAAATTTTAATCAATTTTTTCGAAACTGGAATTTAAATTATTGAAGAACTAAATAAAATATATCGCAGAGTGCATAGTTTGACCACACTCAAAGATCGTCAAGAACTAATGAAACTACACAATCATTTACGAAAATCATAAATTAACAATTAATTTTACGTCAAAACATAAATTCATCATTGATCGCACCGTCAATTCATATACTTCTAAAATTTAAGTAATATTTTGCGATTAGGTTCTTTTAGATTCGTATCGGGCACACATACGGTCTTGACGATTTATTCGCAAATAATTCACGAATTCATCATGAAATAAATTAGCTTTTGAAATTGGCTAGTTACTCCTGAACTAAATCGATTTATTTTCTACCAGGGACGTTTGTATATTATTACTTCAAAATATTCACATGTAAACACCATATGAAATAACTTTGACACATGAAACAATTTTAGAAATTTTCCGTTTGACATATCGATACGGTACGATCGGTATTTAATGTTTAAACTGCACTCGAAGCAATAACGAAAATCTAGAAATTTAACGTTTCCCTCATAGTTGACTAACGTTACAAGCGTACTTAAGAGCTCTCGTAGCGATAAAGAAGGAAAAACATAAAACTGCCGCAAAACGATTACGCAGATCGTCACGTTTGTACCGGGATTTCGAGCAACAAGAAACTTTAGCGTTTAAGCACGTAGGGTCTCTTTATGATCGACAAACCGATCGAACGGAATCACACCTAAAATCAAAAATTTTTAAAAGGAATGAAAGTATTATGTATTATTATTTTTCGCTTACGTGACATCCAGTCATCGAAGCACTATAATGTACGAGTCTAATAGAGATACACGCGAAATTAGAGAAATTTTAATTAACTTGCAGTTGGAATGGTGCAGATCGTAATATCGATACATATTTAATCGATGTAGAGTGCATAATCCGACAATTAACAAATGAACACTTTATATGTATGTGCGTATGTGTATCGACTGGTATATATATTCTCTTATTCCACGAAATTGTTTACTAATCATACTGCCGCTATGTTTAAACTTTGTTTTATGCGGTTGTAAGAAAAGTTGTTCATGACCTTTACAAAGTTACGGAATAGTTAATAATTAACATACGTGTCGTAACTTTTGCCGTATATTTTTTCGACATGGTATCCGTGAAAACTACGATTAATGTTCCACACTCGTATTTCAAGGGTATGGTTACAGTAATTAACATATTATTACGAAAAAATGTACGATATTACTCCGTGTCCGTAAGTCATTATATCCACATATAGTAATATTTTAATATTTATACTTACCCGGAAATAAGTATGAAATAATAATATTTTTTTCCAATATTTCCTTAATTTTATTTCATCAAGAATTAATATTTTATTTTACAAAATTGATTTGCTTATGCTATAGAAATTTTAACATTCGTATACGTAATAGAGCTGCATTTAATATATCGCGTTATTTAACAGGTATTACAAAAATTACTACATTGCCTATATACACCCGCATTAATTTCTATCGGTATATTACAATTTCGTTATTCACTTTCACTGATTAGTGAGAAATATATTGTTTGCTAAAATGTAACTAAAATACTGTCATTTTTACTGATTAACCACAAAATTACTTGGCGTGAAATAAAAAAATGTAATTAACTGACAAATCAGTGATTTCTTAAAGCGATGTTAAATACAGTCAATAATTTAAATTTTGACGCACTTAAAATTATCGAGCGAGAATTATTATTTTTTACTTTGCAAATGAAAATAGAGGAGATATATCGAAATGTCTTTAACTGAATGATTGTTCATCAACGCGGATCAACTGTTTTCCTTGTAATATACATCAAAGTATTCAAGTCGATTGATTTATGTAATAATTAGGATTTTAAATGTTTTTAAAATTAAAAAGCATTATTTTTCACACATTTTAATACCTACAACTACTACATCGGTATATTTCTTACACAATATTACTCAAAGTAGAACGTAAAATAACATTGAGATCGAATGAACCAATAAGTTAAAATATCACGGTTATTCACCTACATGTATACATATAGCACACGTTCGACCAAATAGACGTGACGTCACAGAACTGAGTACAATTTTCAAGAGTTTCCCACTGAGACGCAGCACCAGACGAAGAAAAGCACCCGAGAACGATAACGAGGCGCCTCTAGATTTATTGGGACGCATTGGTTCTTTCTCGCGAGACGTGCAGATAAATAAGAAGAGGACAGACTTACTTCCGAAAGATTAATCGATTTGATTGCTTCTATATAGGAAATCAGAATATTTCAATTGTTGCGATTTATGTTAAGAGGTTCAATTATTTTTTTATTCCTTTCGATTTTTTCGGACGAATCGAACTCAACGCGTACTATTCGAAATATATTCAAGAAAAATGCGGTTAAGGTTGCGTCGGAAGAGGCATCTATTTTCGCTCGAGTTAATCTATTTAATTCGTATAAATGCCAACTGATTAATGCTATAGTGTTTTCGTTTTTAGCGTATCGTTGAACGAAAAAGTTCGAAATGGATTTATAATGACGAATGCTAAACATATATGTAAAAAAAATATAAATATATATTTTTTCCGATCACGCATTTTCAAAAATTCAAAACAGGAGGATATGTATTTTTATTGAAACTTATCATCAATTGTTTCGTGAATACTTTTATGGTTTTTTAATAAACCTTCAAATTAGTTTTCTGCAGATATAGTGTTAACGGGGCGCCATAGTCAATATTTATCCTCCCTACCTTATCGGCAATCGCGATTATTAGTAATAAATTTGTAAATAAAACAGTATGTGAAAATGTAAGAGAAGAGGCGCCTTTATTTATTAATAATCTAACTGTGTGCTGAATTTCAGATTAAAATTATATTGCGTTTTTGAGAAAAGTCTTACCAAAAATGTGAACCTAACCTCAACGAGGTGAAAAGATTTGATATTTTTGGTAAGACTTTTCTCGAAAACGCAATAATATTTTAATCTAAAATTCAGCACACAGTTAGATTGTCAATAAAGGAAAGCGCCTCTTCTCTTATTTTTGCACATACTGTTCTACTTTTTTATTGATTAATCATCAAAAATTGAGTATGGAACCCCCTTTCTATTAATATGTTTAATAACAATATATAAAACGACATATATTCTTAGTCATTGTAGCGATGCTATTAATAGAAGAAAAATATATTTTTCTGATTGTTAGCGTCAGCCAATTTATTTGTACTGCGTGAAAAAAAACAAGATTTACCTCATCCTTGATTGAAAAATATTGCAAGATGTGTACGTATATATAAAATCGTAATCGAGATTAAATCAATGCTAAGAGAATCGACCGCATCAACAGGTAAACTTTGAGTTTATCCAAGATTAAAGAACGTCAACCTCTTCCGATAACTATATATAAAATAAATATTCTTATAAATGTGCCTGAATTTTTTTTTCGTGGCTCTTTATCGGCCATTGGCCTATGGTCAGTGAACCTGTGCCAAATATAAATTCAAACATCCCCTTCGTTTGCTCGATTTACGCGCGCGTATTATAGGGACGCTTGTTGCAGAAGACGAACTTGGCTCTCCTGCGTAACTTGTAGATTTAATGCTATTCCCTCTATACTGATAATACAAATTGCTACATCCATGTATTACTTTCTTTTTTACACTTATGATTTTCATTGACAAATACGTATTTTTATTTGTTCAAGTACACAAATTTATTTTATAGTCTTTTTTTTTAATAAGGAATTTAGATTAGGTATTCATTATAGTTAATAATAATTACATACATGAAATATATTTATTAGAATAAATATGAACGTCTGTAAGGGCATATTTGAATTTAAATTAATTTAGCAATTATCGTTATATTTATTGCTCTTTAATAAATTTAAATAGATATAAGTGATATAAAGTTATTCTAGCGAAATTTACGAGGTCGCAAAATGGAGTTACGTTCCTTTTTCTAAAGAAAAATAGAGCGTCGAAAAGGATCAAGTAGAAAAAGTCGTAAATTGACTTACTGCACGTTTTAGAAAATATTGTCCGCCAAAATAGAATTACTCGTTATTTTAGATGTGTAAAACTCGCGTTTAAATATACAGTTTCAAAATAATTGTTTTCTATATATTTTTTATTATTCTGCTGCAACTCAATATTGTCAGTTACGTCGTTCAAAATTGTTGTACACAAACAATTTCTTAACAAATATTATAATAATGCTTTAGGTGTATTGAATCCATCATGAATACGGATTAATTTAATTCAGAAAAAAAATTTCCTGCATTATTTGTTCTGTAACGTACTTTCGCGTAAATGTACATTGCGCGTATAACTTTTACTTTTATACGAAGGACGGTTACTTTTGCTGGACGACGATGAAAAAATTTAAATTGGCCCGTTGAGAAACGTTAAATCCGTTTTTCTATGCACATATCAAAATGCTAAGAATACATTTACCAAAATGATGTTCCTTTCTCTCATTTAATTTTAATTTTATATATGTAAACACACGTGCTTTATTATTACCCATTTGACTCTCTCTCTCTCTCTCTCTCTCTCTCTCTCTCTCTCTCTCTCTCTCTCTCTCACTCTCTGTCTTTCCTAAATCTAGTGAAAGATAAAACGAGTGACAAGCGAGAAACGGTAGTCAATAAAGTAGCAATGCCAAGCCGCTGAAAATTTATGTAAATAAGTGGCAGCTCGCGTGAAAGGTTGGCCCACGAATGGACAAATCGTACAAGGAGCACCACAAGAGAAAGAGAGAGACGGAGAAAGTAGAAGTTAAATTTTATGTATTATAACGATTACACATGCGACATTCTGAATAACGCCTTTACGTTTTCTATTCTGAATATTTAATTTTAGCTGCAGCGCGCAAAAAATTTTATTCCTCGCATGCAGGATGAATATTTTCCTCAAGTTGAAAATTGTCCGCTATATATTCGGGTGAATGAATTTTACTCGTAAATCGATTATTACGTATATTCAGGCTACACTAGTGTATTTCTTTACGCTCGAAAGATGCGCGAAATTAATCCATTAGTTTCATATATAGCGCATTCAAAGTTATATAGTCGTCAATCGAAGAACAAATTATAAGGCGAGGTTCAGCAATACTTTTTTTTTATAAATATCCAGTGCATTATTTTACTTCTTTCGTATTGCTTAATTTTTTAATTTATAATGATGTAAGAATGTGTGATTTAAATTATAAATGAATTTTCCATTATGTATCTTTCACATCTGCATTATATTTATTTACGATATTTTTTGTGCGACAGTGTCTACTATGTTCTACACATTGCAATAACCGTATATAAATAAAAAAAACTGATAAATTTAATTCGTGGTAGACATATTATATATACACACGTTAGTAAAAAGAAACCGTCAATAATTGCTGATAACATCAGCAAATTACAAGTATTTGTATAAATATCTGAATATGCTTTTAATCAATTGATAGATATAAACCTGTTGATATATTAACGTATCTTCGTACATCACGTAAATCCTCGTCTATAAAAAAAAGAAAAAGATGAGAATTAAAAAAACTTATACAAGTTGTAAAAACTAAAGGTTTTAAAGCGTATAATCGTACGCATACAATAAAACTTTTTTTCGAAATCCGTGCCACTTTCATTTTCTGACGAAGCATGTATGTATATATACATATATATACATACATCATCCATTCAAAGTTAAATTCCCTTTCGCTGCCAGAAAATGCCAACGATGAAGCGGTTATGGAATATTCTTTATCAGACATATTAAACTCTCCGAGCGACGACCTTAATATCAGTTGGATCGCCCATAGCAATCGCGCGTTCGTCCTAAATTTGAAAAGAGCTCAAGGTTGAGTCTCGTATACTGCTATAGAGTAGTTCAGTCTCTCGATTCACGCGGCACGCGCTCTCCTTTCTCGATCGATGACTCGGTATAGGGTCGACGTGCGCCTTTTCCTCCGAATCTATACTTTGCATTATTAACGCGTAAATTTCAACCGTTTATTTTTATGTACACATACAAATATATCCCGGCACGACAAATTCACGAACAATTGTAAGTTAACGTTAATCAGCATTTTTAATAAAAATTTCAATACGGAACAACATTATTTTTCAATTAGCAATATTGAATCGTAATGATAAATCTTGTGTGGCTATCGCGTCTTTACGCAACAACTTGTTATCCATCCTTCGAGGTTGAAAAAAAAGCAAGAAAAGATCAATGAAATATTGATATATAGAACAAATCCGTAAAGGAAAGTAATCGGTATGGACACACCTTGTGAAACACGCCCTTGGTGTATTAACGCACCCTTGCATCGGAAGTGTGTAGGGTGTATAGCTAGAAGATTATTTATTAGATAACAGGCTATAATAAACCAGCACCTTCTATCTTGATTCTGCCGAGACACAGACGATGATAAACAATTTATTATTTTTTTTTTCGGAAAAAAATACCTTGAATTCGGTTTATCTTTCGTTGCGATATGTTGCTATAAAAGAATTTGTTCAGTGAGAAAAATTAATTACTTTTGCGGGAGAGTCAAGTATACATTTTTTTTCTAATGCTTCGTTAAAAGGTATATGGATTCCGTAATAACGTTCATTTGACTATATTGATAAGAAATATCGATTGCCCGTATACAGAGCAATAACTCTACTTCTGTTTTGATCGAGATACCTAAGCCTGATGCTGGTTCCCGAAATAAGAGGATTCGAGAATATTTTAGATTTATTTAATTTGCTTTATTTAATGTACTTATACAAAGTGCTACAATCATAAAGCAAAAAATTGATTACGATGTAGTTCTTGTTAGTTTAATTTACTTTTCTTACTTTTTCAGACTTATCTAGTAATTTTTACTTAAACTTCGAATGTATACGTGTCTAAAAATAATGAAATTTATTAACTAATTAGTTCCCTTAACTAATTATGTTACTTACATTTGATTTAATGTCGTTATCGTAATTTTCTTTCACCTTGTTAATCTACGTACCCGATATAATTTTTTTATTTCCAAAATAATTTAGATTCGATATCGAAGACGTTAACGTTTCACCTTAACTAAATTTTTATAAATTATTATTCTATTTTAGTTAAATAGAATGATTATTTTTTCCATTGGTGTACAATGTAATAAAGACTTCTCTCTGTATATAAACATCGATGAATATATTAATGACAACAGCCGGCACTGAATCGGTTGATAAGTAGTATAACAATGTCATAAAATCTTTACTTTCTCGGTATTTTATCTGAGAGACTTTAATGACAATATGTAGATAACTTTACATAGCAATAATCTAAGTGGACATACGTTACATTTGTTTTGTAACCTTGCAAAAAAATTAACGTCAAGAATCTAACAGCAATATTTTGTGTTTTTCATGAACGATATTAAATATTTTTGTTTACACGAAATAATGCGTAAAAAGAAGTTTCTATGTAATCATTTTGAACATTTCAGTATTTGTTTGAAAACGCTTATAATGGATTTGCGAATCTGATAAATAAAGGTAAAAGTAAGAGAGATAAAATCAGCTCATTTAATAGTTGTAAAACTAAGCGCGGGAATGTGGAACAACATATAAAATAGTTATACATCACATTAAAAAAACATTTTAATACAAAGTGCTATATAAGAGATTAGAGTGGTACGTCCATCATACTGAAAATATCAAATTGCTGTTTATGTATCTATAAAATATTAAATCGATATTTTTCTTAAATAGTTTATATCGCACTTTTTTTTTTAAATAGAAAGAAAAAATGATATTAATAGAATTAGCCAAGCCCCCCGAATCCCGATGTATATTGAATGATGATTAGCGGGAGCTCGAACGCGCTTATCGGTAAATGACGAGCGAATTCGAGGACAGGGAGGAAAGCCAGTCGCAAAATGATAAGTTGTACTTATCGAGCAAATAACGAAGCAAAGATGACTAGTGAATGCGAGTGATGTTATCTCGACCGTTTTATGACCGTTGCCGTTACCCCGCGCAGATATTTGTGAACACGTGCACACCCGTCTTACCTGGACACGTTACCGCATATATATATGCGCATAGCGACTGTTATCGAGTCAATCTTCATGCTTCAAGGGGTAAATCGCAGTGATCTTACGCTGCACGAATTTTCGAATTTCAACGTCTAGCTGACGCATCGAATTTTTTCATACGTTATACAAATTTGTATCATCACTGAGATAATATATTATAATAGTCAAAAATATACATTTGTCGCAAATTATTTAAATTTGTTAAATCAATGAAGAGCATATACAACGGCATACTCTGAATTTCTTCCGTTTCTTTCCAAAAACTAACTCCTTTGGAGACAAATCTCAGTCTATCTCTAATGGATCAGAAATTCATTCTAATGAAATTAATTATTTAACTAAACGAATAATTATTATGACTACGAATACAACCTCCATTTTCCCTTTCGAAGGAAAAATAATTTATTAGATTAAAAAATAGTCAAAAATGTACTGATTGAGGTTTGGCAAACGCTACAAGTAATTTTTTATCTCTAATGATTTTGGAGAACTAAGAATTTTAATAAAATTAGAGTATATTTATATTATATCAAAGTCGAAAAGTACGTGAAACAATAAACTTAAATGAACGCTTGGAACAATACGGTAATAAAATATACGCGTTATATAATCAATGCGTTATGGTACGGTTTCTTCTAAATGCCGATAAAAATGTTGTATTCCTTTTTATTCCTGTTTGCGCCCATTTTCGGCACTTCCAAGCCATATATATCGTTATCCGGTATTTATGGCGTTGACCCACCACCTCTGTGTGGGTGTTTATATTACTCCTCCTTGAATAACCCCACCGTCTCGCATTCGCCCGAAGTTATGTCCGTGAGGAAAGGAAAACCTATAATTGTAGGAAAACCTTCTCCGAAACGGCCGGTGTATTGAAACATTCCTTTTGGGTGTTGGATCACATTGCGTAGGCCCAAACATCGAAACCGAATGTTCCGTATCTCCCGTACGAGAATGGGGTTACCCATCCAAGTACTGCACGCAGCAAATGCTTCTTAACTTTCATCATCCGTGGTCGAGGTGTGTCCTCACCACCCCGCCACCGCGTCGGTGTGTGAAAATGTTGTACTCCCTTTATAGTAATCATAAAATTTCTTTGTTAAAATTAACTTATATTAATATAACAATATAATCCATAAACCCTGTGTTTAATAAAAATAGAGTAAAAAAGAGACAAAACGGCACAGTACGTATAAAAACGAAGAATCACACAATTGTGCGTATAACAATAAACTCGTGATTCCCGGAAGGAAAAACTGACATTAAGATGCCAGTGGTTATAATTCAAGGCACATTGTTTTTCACCGTAGTCATTCGAAAAATTGTGCAACGATGAAAGAAGTACGCGATGCTTCAAGGGATATATATATATATCTATACTTCTATCATTACCGCACTCGTACGTAACTCGTGCACACGCGTAACGTTTACAACCGCGAGTGTTTTATAACCGCGGGTAAAAAGTAGCTGTCGCGCGAATCAATTATACCGACCACCTGATTGACTGAACTTTGAGGCTTTACCCAAATCGTCGACGAATATACTGTATACCCGTTATCTTTTAAACCTATATATCAATCGGATTAATACCTTACCTCTCTCTCTTTTTTCTATCGCGTATTTCGATCAATGTGATCCAATTAGGTACAATCGTGCAGTACATTATTCGAATTTCAATCGCGCGTTGTTAGGTTATACACTAATGTTACGTAAATGGAGTACCAAATTTTAAAAATTGATCCTTGTTAGCAGTTTCCTTTGTGCCCGTGTGTATATATATAGATTGTGAATTGGATAAATTAGGAGTAACTATACAAAAAGAGAAAATCAATCTGTTTAACATAACAGCTTCACTTTGGTTAGGTTACGTGTGAAAGTTCGCGATACACTGGTAACCCGTTTTTCAAAAGGTTGCCAATTGTGTGAGTAACAATACAACTTTATGACATTTTGCAACAAAAATTTAATACGTATCGTTTAATGACTTCCTTGACTAATAGCATTCTTGTGATTCTAATTTAGTTTTTATTGTGCTCTTTAGCCTACATGAGTATAACGATAAATTATTTACATTAGCATTTCGATGCAGAATGCAAACCAGCAGGATTTACTTTATATCGTTTAATTGTATTATTAAAATTTTATAACGCATCAACGTGTTGCTAATTCGTTTCTTTACAAGAAATAAAAAATTGCCATTCGGATGTTAATTTTCCCACATAAACACAGAAACCTTGTACACGTAGGTTAGCTTTACCTTACGTACTGTCAATAAAGGAGAGACTGCATTACGTCACTTTCCTCTTTAGTTTCTCGCACGCAAACTTTTCTCGTCCCTTTTGCGGTTCAAACCAGAGCAGCACTTGCACGCCAAGTTTTTTTTTACTTCGTCTCTGTGTGGAAACAAGTTTAGAATCATAACGAAATGTGTGAGAGTTCATGTTTTCATTGTTCTTTGTACACATTAATTAAATTAGATAAACTACTGTATAGATTTTATAATGAAATAATACGTAATTATTAAAAATTTAATACAATTAATAGAAATCTTACCATATTTAGACTTGTTATATAAAGCAGTATTGTACGCGTTATATTTGAGCAATAAAAATTGATAAAAAATTAATAAATATGTTAAGTTCGTTCGAAAGGACAATGCAGTATATTTTTCTTCTCTAAACTAAATGAGAAAAGTTTTTCTATACAATAATCAATATTTAATCTGTAGATCGCTATATACAGATAATATCTATACGTACAAAGCTATTACCTATACGCAGAGTATTTAAAATCCTTGAAATGTAAAGATTATGTAACTTTTTAACCTACATATTCGTGATGTATAGGATTGATTTAAAAAGAGAATATATTTTTTTCTAAAAAATATGACAGTGAATTTTGAATAATGAAATCTGTTCTTAGTTTAAAATTTTATAAATGCATCTAACGACTTCCTAATTCTATACAATTCTCTCAAATTCTAATATGCATTGCGTGCGTGTTTGCATTGCAATCGTTCGCTAGTGTACAGATGATTTATAAAATAGTATATGTCCACGCGATTATTTATCGCAAATATATTTTATGCAAATTCTTGTGGTCGAACCTTTTATTATCCGTACACGTGTGTACATTAGCTTACAAATAAAAAGTCGAACACCAGTTGATTAACAATTACCACGACAATTTCCGAGCACAATTTATCAATGGGAAAAGTGCAATATGTTTCTCGTGTAAAACATTAACAGTTCGGGTTGTGCGATGTGCTAATAGCAGCCCTCGTGAAAATGATGAATTACACACACACATACACATCAAGACATCATGCCTCTTCTTCTTGCACCTTCAAACGTTAAATTTAATTACCCTCGGCAAGCGATGTGATGAAAGCGCGGGGTAACGTGTCGTGGATATGTAGAAGAAAGCCCGGCGACAAGCAGAAAAAAAAGAGCACAATAAAATCGCTTTATCAAGCGCGTGACACGCGATGTCAGGGGCGGTAACTGAAGGCAGCTCCTAATTAAACTAAGAGCCACCAATCCGATAAACGTAGCACACGCCAATATTTTTGAATTACTATATCGTATCGTCCTTATTATATTCCGTTGTCCTCGGTATATTTTTTTTTCGAAACAAATTGTTATGTTCAAATATCCTTAGTTGACATTCCGTTCGATGAGAAATTAAATTGCATAATTTGGTGCGCGACATTTTGGTTATTGTGCTTCTACGTCAATCGGATGACGATTCTACGTAAGAAATTAGAAGAATGTTCAATTTGTCGATACGGACTATTTATCTTATTACTTTTATAGAAATGCTTGAGGTATTCGTAAACTAATTTACGTTTTATAAATACGCACGAGATGACATATTAATATAATGCGAGCGGTATCTGGTGAAAAAGTGCCGTTTATAAAAGTTGTAGACGAATATAACAAACAAATCTTCTAAGAACACTCAATCTTCTAATCATTTTCTTAGCAAGTTCTCAACGATAGCATAGAAAAATGTTAGCACAACAATGATCTATTGTTTGGACGGACTCTCGCAATAGAATTTTTTTTTTTCAACTTTTGTGTTTCCTCCGGGCAACGTGATTCTGTACTCAAATTATTCGTACGCGCGTTTATAAAATATTTGAAGATACGGGCGCTTCCAAATGATTTCGAAACCGGTAGATAAATAACCGAGGACGCAGATATACATTTTTTTTTACAACAATGTTTGAACATCCGCTTAAACAACTATTTTTCATTAGGCATACACCGAGTCTTAATCATTCCACATACCGGGAAAAGTAATAGCACGAGCATGACACACTCTCACACACATGAATCCGCGGGTTGCATCCGCTTCCTCTCTCGCGTAACCGCATCGACATATCGCATCGGCATTTATGAAATAAAATTAAATACTTACGTATTACACTCGTAATCGGTTGTACATTATATTATAAACTCGTAAACATCGTATATCTAACACAATCGAGATAATGGCGCGATTATACCAAGATTATAACAATCGATAAGATAAATTGTTCATTAAAATTACCGGTATATATATTATATGCAAAGTTATCCGTAAATAGAAATTGCGATGCAAAATTTGAAAACGTACCGGAAAACATTTTACCGTTCGAATAAGATTTAGTGAATCAAACTCTTTATCAGCGTTTATTTGACATTTGATATTGACTAATCGTAGTTGCAATACTCGCACATATTCCTATATACGTAAAGATCTAAAGGAGAAATCAATTGTTCGCAATAAAGTGAATGTTAATGCATAAAGTGTTATGCTATTGATTAAAGTGGATTGAAAATAAGTGTTACAACAATTTTTTATTGCTACACGATTTCTTAAATCGAATATATGTTTCGTGTAAAAAAAAGAGTAAAGCGAATTTCGATGTGTTTGTTTTCAAAGAAAACGCATGTGATTTCTTATATCATTAAGATTTCATCTGCAAACGTAGTTAAATTTTTTAAAAAGAATGCCACTTTTCATAATTTGACGCTCTCTCAAAATATTATATAGTCGTGACGATTAATTGTCTTTATTTCCCGTTGTATCAATTATTATTATTTATTAATTATTCTCACTAAAAAATGGAAATTTTTCGTACACTATAATTCAATTAATCTTTTCGCGTCACAGTCGAATAGTCAAATGAATATATAAATTCGTTATATTATTTGAAAAGGTAGTTGTTTTATCATACGAATGACGAATGTTAATTGTTATATACACAATGAAAAAATATCGAAATTCGTTTTGTTCGTAAATAAATGAAAAGTCGTTTACGTCATTTGCATGCAAGTGTCGGGTAGCGTTAGGATGCTGGCGAAGCGTTCACCGTCCGCGAACTCGATTAGCACAAAGAGAGAACACGCGATAAGACTCGTGAGTAAAAAAGAAAGAGTTGGCTCATTCATGCGGGCGGCTACGCGAACGCGAGGAACCTTGAAACGACGCTCGTATATGACGTTTTCGCGCAAGCGCTGATTCAATTTTGTTGCGGACCACCTTATACACACCGATGCAAAATGCCTTCTTACACCTTAATTTTGCAATTACGTTTATACATTTATCTTTTGACGCGGTTATTATTTTTTTTAATGATTTCTAGGCGTCGTAGATGTTGCTTACGCTTGTACAAGATTAATGGAGCGTGACAATTTTTTTTTTTTGCTTTTTTCGTTACGGGATGAAGTTTTGGTTATGTAAGTTGTAAATTATGTGGATATAATTTACTGTTGCAAAGTTATGGATACCGACTATAAGTAATTTACGAAGTGACTTTCAAAGCATTTGAATTAGCTTGACTGATACTTTTTTAATTATGTGCAGAATATTTAAAGGATTGTTTGTTTTGAACGTTATTATACTTACACGATAATGAAAAAAGAATGAATGACTGAAAACGGAACTACGCACTCATCGAACGATATTAAATAATTATTAAAAGTATATATATATTTATATTAAAATTACTAAACTATTGTTTAATAGACCTGCAATAATATTTTAACTGTAGTGAAATCAGTAGAATCGAATTTCAATATACTGATTTGTTGTTTTAATAAATATACTA
Organism: Theocolax elegans; assembly: GCA_026168455.1. Taxonomy (NCBI): domain Eukaryota; kingdom Metazoa; phylum Arthropoda; class Insecta; order Hymenoptera; family Cerocephalidae; genus Theocolax; species Theocolax elegans. The sequence continues at coordinate 44,478,600 of CM047430.1, forward strand.
GTATATATATATATATATATATATAAAGAATTTTGTTAGTCGCGTGTAGTTATAACATGTAGTATTTAGTCTTATTGAACCATCACTAGCCAGAATCGAAACTATAAACCGCTAACTATACCTCCGTCCATAGCCCGACACGGAAACTCGGGTAGATCGTTTTCACCGAGAGCCCCCGATTATATCATCCCTAAACATTTAAAGTGGCGCTTGCGGTTCGAAAATTGGCCACGTCATGCGTACCGCGACATCGAGTCGCCGATTAATAATGCGCCAGCGGAGAATCATCGACTCAGGGACGGTGTACGCGAACAAAACTTTACTCTAAGTTGTTGCTTACTAGACCCTATACAATGCGTCCACTCCACGTTCAAGGATGGACTTTAATAAATAATGGTTTAGCCGGAAATTAATGATGCCTCGGCTCGTAAGCCTCGGAAAGGTGTGTTTGCGGAACAAGGAAGAGAAATCCAAGTCGTAAGAAGTTCCTTATAATTGTTACGATGTGCTACCTCAAAAACAATAATAATACACTTTATTATAAGATGATTATATTGACGACCTCTATACGATCCTCTTGATAAATAGATTAATTTAATCAATTTGGATAGGAAACAATGGACAAAAAGTATATCCGAAATCTTTTCGTGTTCCAATCGTGTCAAGTGTACCTGCGACGTACAGATAATTAAGTCACATTAATTTTAATATTTTCATTTTTTATTTTAATTTTTCTTCACAAATTTTGTGATTTATGTTACATTGGATTCGTGTTTCATCAAGCTGATACTCATCAAAAATCCATTTATCTTTTACTAATGTCTATCTGACAATCTAAATGTGTATATATAATAATCGTATTTAAATTTAATGACAACTGATAATACTATTTTAACAGATAATTAAATGCATTACCTTACAAGAACTTATCACGTTTGTTTAGCAATAGTATAACTGAAATAACGATGTTACTTATAAGATTTTACTATATCTTTAAATGTCTACACTTAACATCTTACAAAATTTCTTTTGGTATGGGTACAAAGATTATGACATCATTTCTTTAACGATTTTTACGTTTATTCTATACAGCATACAGTTATTGATATTGATTAATTTCAAATTTCACAATTGCATATCGAAAATAATTTAAATAATTTATTTATTTGTCGTAATAGTTTATTTAGAACTATTAATGGAGTCGAGTTTTAACAAAATTAATAAAATCTGCAGTCTTTTACATTCTAAATGTCTGGTGCACACTCATCCTCAAACTAATTAACTAGTGATTGTCAGCATTAAGCTCGACCATTACCATAGTTCAAAAAGAGTAAGTGCAATACAATTCGATGGAAACGATTTTACAGATCAATGTATAATGTATAGTGTACCGAAAAATGTAAAGACTAAGTAGAGAGGATAACCTTTAACCCCGTGATAAATCGAAGTTGTGTGACGATACAACGACGAAAGTTCTGCAAATACCGCCAGATCGTGGTCGGCAAAACGACCGTGACACTGTCCTTGCTTAAGGCTACCGCGAACCGAACCGATCGTCCAACTGGACGGCCTCCCTCTCCTCTGACCGAGATCGATCAAACGGTCACGGCGAACTGACGCGCCACTTTATATACTCGTTATACGTTTCGGCCCGCGCTTTTCTTTTGCGCGCGCGGGGATGCACATGAAACTCGGGCCACGATTGCCGCTAAATGATTAATCGGCCGCTGCGTTCTCTTTCTCTCTCTCTCACTTTTTCACACTTTCACACTCTTTCTCTTTTTGTAAATATATCGAATGGCGGTGGTTAGATTATTGGCCAAGACCGTTGGTGTAAGTTATACCCCATAAACCTCATAAAATCACTCATTTTCATGTATTTTAGGGCATTTATCTCAAAATCTATTGATTTTTTTGAAAAATCATTAAAAACAACTTTTGTTCAAATAATCCTTAGAACTTAACTACCTGGGTTACAATTCTTAATTTTAAAATCTCGAAGAGATAGGGCACTTGGAAATATTGAATATCAAAAAAGGCGACCACGCCACAATCGATTTTGATCTAACACCGCTCAAAAGATCACATTTTTTGAGAGCTTTCGAATGGCGGTGGTTAGATTATTGGCCAAGACCGCTGGTGTAAGTTATGCCCTAAAATACATGAAAATTAGTGATTTTATGAGGTTTATGGGGTATAACTTACACCAACGGTCTTGGCCAATAATCTAACCACCGCCATTCGAAAGCTCGCGAAAAATGTGATCTTTTGTGCGGTGTTAGATCAAAATCTATATATATATATATATGAACTTGCAATCATTACGATTCCGACAACTCCTGAGAATCAGAACATGTTCGATTTGGTGCTCCAGGACTATCGATTGTTTACCTCTATCTATACAAAAATACTACGAAAATTCGAGTTATTGAAATAAATCGCGCTATACTCGTAATGATCGAATGATTATCGTATTGTCGTACACTCCGAGCTGTTTGAAAGGACCGAGTAACTCTGATTATCAGAGATACTCGAATGGTTGAGTAGTACAGGTTGATAACCGAATTGATCAAATCGTTCGATCTTCAACCTTCTTTTTAAGTACGTCTTCAATTAATTCAAAACAAGATGTTAAATGCAGAAGATTAGAAAGTCAAAATCTTCAAACGGTTGGATGTTCATACATTATGCGACGATTTACATATATTTGAGTACCTCGAATGATACAAGTAACTCTCGATTTATCTACGCGTAGTTCGAGTTCACCCGCGTAACTCGTGTTTTACGGTTACGTTATCATGACAAAATTCAACTCGCCTCGAGCCGAGTCTTTTGAGTACTGTGCTCATCTCTAGTATATATAAACATGTAACGGTATCAATGCTTTTCTACCTTTCATTTTTATATTCATATTTGCGATGAATCTCTTACAAAACAAATCTTGCTATATCACAATTTTAATAGATTTCTAAATATTCGAAAGCGTGTTCAGTGAATACTTTATGAATTACTGCATTGTATACTATTTCAGAGACTCATAATCGAAAATAAAAAAATAATCTGAAAAAAGTATTAAAATGCTTTAAAAATATATTAATTAATTAGCGATAAATTACAATATTTGAAAAAACAATATTTTACTTTTAATCGTACCTTTCATAGGTTATTTTTCTAATATTCTAGAAAAATGTTTTACCCCACATATTGTAATTTCTGAAACATATACACACTGAGAAATGAAAGCAAGCAACAATAATTATTATAATGCACACAAATAGAGTATGACAGTCTTGAAAATTTATTACGATTTAATAATTTTTAATTAAGTTAGTGTATGTTTGAGACATTTAAAATATTACACTTTACCGTATATACACATGAAAATGCAAATTAAATATCGTTATTAAGTAATGCAAAAGTTGTAGTTATATATGCGACCTATTATTTATTGTACGTACGTATAGAATTTATGAAATGTCTAGTAGGATTTACATTTATAGAATCTTTTTACGAAATTGCCAAGTCGAATTGAATATTTAATATTGCTTTCGACTGAAACTTCAAGTTCAAGTATATTCGTGTAAAGCTGTAATTGGTATTTCGTAAGATAATAATGTTTTAAACCTGTCTGTCTAAACAGCGTTATTTTTATTTAATTTACAAAAATCCTACCCTTTTTTTAGATTAATATGCGAATTGCGGTAAAAATTGACCGTTTTATAAATAACTTCCTTCAAAGTTTGGCTTTTTTAATTCAATTTGACCTACAACAAAAGAAGTATAAACTCATTTGAAAATTTAATTACTTGCTTGTATACTTTTTATAAACTCTAAACAAAGGCGCACGTTCGATCCATATGCTTGTATAAAACTTACACTTTAAATCCATTAAATAATTTACAAAATTTCAATAAAATAATTTATTATAAGGAAGGTCGTGAGTCAATGTAACTGTGAAACTTTATTATATTTTTAAAACTACCAATCGATAATAAACACCTCTAATTCAATAGATAATAAGAGCAAGAGACTTTTTGTCTGACCCAACGTTTTCACTCGATGTTCGTTAGATTACAAATCATTAACCGAAAAGCATAGTCCACTTTTACACAGGCAGACACACATCGGTGTGTAAGAAACCGTTAATATGCGAAAAATCAACAGTGTCCGAGAAAGGAAAACAAGTTCCTATAGATACTGCGTAAAGGACTAAAAGAAAAGCAAACAAAAGTTCCTTTTCGCTTGGTACAATTGGATAATCAGCGAAAGCGTATTACGCAACTGTATAGCCCCGTAATTATCGTGGTATTTCGATTAGAATGGAAGCGTGTGACCGAGCGGAGAAGTGGGCCAACGTGTCTCGGCGTCCGAAACACCTTCGCCCTCGTTTCCCGGGCGTAGGGGACCATATAGGTGGTCGCCCGGTGACGAGGAATCGATTCGCGATATCACATTGACCCATAAATAGCTAGCCACCGCGGTTCTACTTATCGCTCCAACGCTCTTTATCTCCTTCTCTTTATCGCTTCGCTTTCTTTCTCTTCGTCTTTCTGTATATCCGCGCTTCGAACGTATATACCTATATATATACACCTACTCAAGCTCTCCTTCGGATATTTCTCTCGAGGGCTCACGGGTTTCCCCGTTCATTTCTTTATTTTACAAGGGTTCCACTGGAATTCGTATATATATGTCAACTCACGTGTATATGTGAGATACGAAGGTCAAACCAATGAACCGGAATTCAGTTACCTGAACATTGCTATTTTCAAGGGGCGCGTGTCGCGCACCCGAGGCAAGTATGGGTACGCGGCACTAGCCCTATATACAGCTAAAACAAACCTTTAATTTTTACTTTCTTAATTTTTTAATGTACATCTTTTTTTATACGTATCAACATTAACCCCCAATAATTCTTAGTCATATTTTATAGTTTCGACAAAATGTTGGATTCATTCATTATCGCATTTTTACAATAAAACGATATCAAGATTTCGGATGTCGAATTCTTTACTTTCGGAATGAGAGAAAAATTTTTCTTTTTCTTCGTGTTCTCCAACATTATATATATAGATATACTCATAATAAATAATAGGCGATGAGAGACTAGAGACTATATAGAGATGTTGAAGCAGCGCCGCCTACCGGTCGAAATTCTTTACTTTCGGAATAAGAGGAAAATTTTTCTGTTTCTTCGTGTTCTCCAACACTATATATTTATATTTTATATAGACAGCTAATTTAACTCTTAAATTTAACTGTTATTTTAAATTTTCAAATCTAAAATTAATCGGGGGACCTTTGGATATATATATATAATATTATGACATTCCCGTATCTTCATCAAAAATGTCACCTAACCTAACACATAGATGCAGGGGATCAGATTTACTTACACGGGAGAGAAAGAGAGATAGAGTGAAGTGAGAGATAATCAAGTCAAACGTCAACCTGCGTGTACATTACAGCGTGCAAAAAGTGTTACAGATAAAACAAGTATTTCTGTGTAAAGAAAAATAGCATCTCACTAATAAGATGAGTAAATAAACGATAAAAAGGAAAAAGTCCGAAGAGAGATAGAATATTTAATGAAATGGAACTTAATTACAATGAACAAAGGAAACAAATAAAAACTAGCAAACAAAACTCAGATGTTAAGAAACGTAATAATGGAATTCATTGCATTAAGTTTAATAAGGATGAATGTATTTTTCAGTTTGCAATATATGATGATGACGAACATATAAAAACATATACTGTTCAAATTTTTTAATGAAAATAATAAGGGAACATTTCGAGTTTTGGATATTCCATTGGCCATAGATTTGCATCAAGTAATTAAAGAAACACCTTTTTGGATAATATTGTAAATACTCCAATATTTGTAAGAAATCTTAAGTTGCACTTAGACACGTATCACAAACGAAAAAAACAATATTATGATTTGAAATCTTATTTGGAAGATGTTTGTAATTGTTCTGTGGATGTGCATTATTCTTATACTTTTGTTTTATAACGTTTCTGAAATGCAAAGATTTTGAAACTAATATCTACTTTACCATAATTGTTTATGTATTTTATGACTTAACAAAAGAAAATCCTATTAAAGTAAAATTTGACTTAAATAGCTTTGATGATATTGACAATACTAATATGAAGCAGCATTTAGAATCTTTTTCGAATGTTTTAAAACTTTAACATTAAAAGAAGCAGTTATTCAAATAATTGAACAAGATAATGCACCTATGGAATGGAAGTTGGAAAAATATGATACAATATTAAATTTAAGTGTAAGTATTTTTAAACTAAAGACTTTAAAACTGAAAAAACATTATTCATTTACTTCTCTTTTAGGATTTATCAGATTTTGAAAGCTCAGATGATGATATTAGCCAGATGAGCACTCCAAAAAAGAAACAAACAAAACAAGTGGTGAAGAAGCTTTCATATACTAAAATTAAAAAAACAACTGTTAATAAATTACAAACTAACAAAAAGTCACAAGGTAAAAATGATGGCTCGACTGAACAGTATAGTCAAGGAAATTCTCAAACAAATTGAATGTTAAACAAACACAGAAAACTAACAAGAAAAAGAAAAAAAAACTTCAAGATACAATAAGACAAACAAAACTAAACTTTACATTAGAGAAGAATGCAAATGAAAAAAATGTTACTGGTGATAATAGTGCAATAAGCGCTGCTATTCATATTGTGAATAAAAAAAGGGTAGAACAATTAAAGCAAGTCAACACATCCAAAGGAGAATCAAATAGTGAAATGGATAAAACAGATAAAATTAATAAAGTTAATTCAAAAGGTAAACCACAAAAACAGCAATTTGCTAGCAAGCTAGTTAATTTAAATAAGACTATTGACATGAAAAGGAAATCAATAACAAAAATAAATACCTTTAGAAGACCACATAGTATAATTAACAAACGAATCAAGCAACCAATCATAACAAGTACACCACTTCATGTGCAAACTAATAAATTATTTCAACCAACTACAAATGATAATTTGGACATCAGTGAAATAAGTAGAAGAGAATCTGTAAATACCAATAATTATAATAGCAGTAGTAGTAGTACCAGAAACCTAAGACTTTCTCGTAATTAAAAAAATTGTATAAATTTAAAATTGTTAATATTATTTAATTATGGTTGCAAAACACCAATATATTAAGTATATGATGGAATGTGCATCCAATAATTAAACACGCACATTATTTTTGTACAATATACAATAACATTCTAATATTTTTCATCCAAAATAATTGAATAAACAATAATTTTATTCATAATAACATTGTAATATTTTTCATCCAAAATAATTGAATAAACAATTATTTATTAACTTCTAAGAAAGGAAATAAGGATATTTATTTACAAAATGTTTCTTATTAGAAATAATAAATTATATTTTTTAATGTCTTTACACTTTCTTAACAAATATATTATACTAAAATTGTTCATCAACATTCTTCAATGAACTAATAATGCACAGTCTATTTTGTTTTTAACTTGTCGGAAGCACTTCATCTCTGAAGGCAAGAGCAGAAACTACTTTTTGGTGTCCTTAATATTAGGGTTTCACTTTCAATAAATTATTTATTTGTTATTATTACATGTTTAATGTTCAATTTGTGTCTCTAAATAGTAATTTATAAAACACCTTCCACGAAGGTGTCAACATTCGCAAGTATGGTTTCTACAGTTTAAAAAATCAAAATGCAATAATTGTCAAGTATGGTGTATATTTTAATCACACTTTTAAAATTGCTATGTAAATATAATAGTTAAACATTTCTAATTTTTAAGCAAATTTTGTTGCACTACAATAAAAACAAAATTTTTTTATTAAGAAATTAACTACGTACATAATTCCTAAATAGTTTCTGCAATAGAAAGTACTGAAATCAAAATGAAATTGACAAGTATTTTTATAAATATTTATTACTATAAAACTTTACGTTTAATGTTGTAAAACACCTTCAAGAAGGTGTACATTTTGGCAAGTATGGGTTCGGTCCGATCACAATTTTCCAATATTTTTATTTTAACTAAACCTATATTACATAATAACTTATTTATCAATAGAATAATACTAATGAAGTTATTACATTAGAAAGTACTGAAATCAAAATGCAATTGTCAAGTATGGTGTATATTTTAATATTTTTATTTTAACTAAACCTATATTACATAATAACTTATTTATCAATAGAATAATACTAATGAAGTTATTACATTAGAAAGTACTGAAATCAAAATGCAATTGTCAAGTATGGTGTATTTTAATCACACTTTTAAAATTGTTGTACATAATTCGTAGAAAGTTTCCGCAATAGAAAGTACTGAAATCAAAATGGATCGGCAAGTATTGCTTTTCAAAAATAAATATATTTTTCGAACTGAATGTACTAATATTTTCTGAAAAATTCTATCTTACTCATTTATTTTTTTTTTAGTTACAGCAGAAAATACACAATTTTATAATAATATTCATTTGTGCAAAATTAATTTATGGAAAAGTAATAAAACAGAAATTTTTCTCATTTTTATTCTTTTTAAATGAAATAATACTTGCACCACGCGTTGGTTTGCCTTATTACTTTTAATAAGTTATAATTAGCAATGCATAATATATTATATGCACATATCAAGTTATTATAAATATTTTAAGGTAAGTTAATAGGTACAACATATCTAAATGATTTTTAGTGACTCTCATAAGCCCTATATATATCATTACTGCAGATAATATTAATTTGTCAAACCGAGTACAAGCACTTCATAATTATTATATAGTAAAAAAAATGAATAGATACGATCCATTCCAAATAGAAAATTCGTTTTATAGTTTAAAACATTAGAAATCTTTATTTTAACATTTTTTTAATCGTTAATCTACTTTCTTAAGTTAGTAAGAGAATATTCAAAATTACCTCGTGATACACCCAACGGTGGTGCAAGTATTATTTCATTTAAAAAGAATAAAAATGAGAAAAATTTCTGTTTTATTACTTTTCCATAAATTAATTTTGCACAAATGAATATTATTATAAAATTGTGTATTTTCTGCTGTAACTAAAAAAAAAATAAATGTGTAAGATAGAATTTTTCAGAAAATATTAGTACGTTCAGTTCGAAAAATATATTTATTTTTGAAAAGCAATACTTGCCGATCCCATTTTGATTTCAGTACTTTCTATTGCGGAAACTTTCTACGAATTATGTACAACAATTTTAAAAGTGTGATTAAAATATACACCATACTTGACAATTGCATTTTGATTTCAGTACTTTCTAATGTAATAACTTCATTAGTATTATTCTATTGATAAATAAGTTATTATGTAATATAGGTTTAGTTAAAATAAAAATATTGGAAAATTGTGATCGGACCGAACCCATACTTGCCAAAATGTACACCTTCTTGAAGGTGTTTTACAACATTAAACGTAAAGTTTTATAGTAATAAATATTTATAAAAATACTTGTCAATTTCATTTTGATTTCAGTACTTTCTATTGCAGAAACTATTTAGGAATTATGTATACGTAGTTAATTTCTTAATAAAAAAATTTTGTTTTTATTGTAGTGCAACAAAATTTGCTTAAAAATTAGAAATGTTTAACTATTATATTTACATAGCAATTTTAAAAGTGTGATTAAAATATACACCATACTTGACAATTATTGCATTTTGATTTTTTAAACTGTAGAAACCATACTTGCGAATGTTGACACCTTCGTGGAAGGTGTTTTATAAATTACTATTTAGAGACACAAATTGAACATTAAACATGTAATAATAACAAATAAATAATTTATTGAAAGTGAAACCCTAATATTAAGGTTTTATTATTACTTTCAATATTTTTTCGACAGTAGGACACAAAATTATAAATCACGCATTCGTGATAAGGTTTGAACAAGCGTATGTGCTCGATGTTACGTTCTCTCGGACGTTTACCTTACAAGTGACGATGCAACAAATTCTCATTTAAATATTCGAGAAATTATTCAGGAGCTTCTATGTAAACGTTTTGCTTATTTTAGTTGCTTTTTCACCCACTTAATTAGCACTTAATAAAATTACCACAACCTCAAAACATTCGAATAATACGCTGAGAAAAAAATTCTGGTAAAAATTACAATACTGTGTATAGTAATGAAATTACAGACTGTAAAATTGCAATATATTATTATACTGTATAATAAAATTAACGTAACTTATGGTAAATATTACAATAATTGTAGTAAAAATTAATCGATTTTTTGTAAATATTATTACATTGCTAGACAGTATTGCAATTTTTACTACAACTTTTTTCTCAATTTACTTCTATTGATCAGGATGGCTTTTTAAAGTATCTATGATTTACAACTGATGTTTAATGTTTGGAGTATTTACAAAAATTGTTGGAACTAAATTAATGTAAATAAAATATTGTGTACAAAAATCCCTCGACTATAGCTTGAATGTTTGTTTCGGTAAATGTGAGACAAGAAAGGTTTTATGGCATGGCCTGCGCGAACATTAATGAATGCAATGACTGTTCTAACTGCGACCATTTTTTATAACTAGCCTATTGTCATATGTGTGCAGTATGCGAATGCTTGTAATGTAGCATATTTGGTGGTTTTCTTATTTTTAAACATTGACATTACTTAAGTCTCGAGCCGATTTTTGTTGAGTAAAGTCCTAGCGTTCCTCCTGACATTTTACTAAAGTATCAAAGTGTATTCCTGGAATATTGTTGTATTTTATTTAATTCAAACTCTTTATTTCCATGAAAGATAAACGCGTTTTTATTATAGTTTCCACTTATCGATTTAATAGAACATAACTAGATTCAACTTTAATCTATTTTTGCAAGCTAAAAAATAGCTCAAAATTAGTGTTGTACTTTAACAAATCGTCATAAAAAGTAAGAAAGAGCGTTTTATCGGTCGGACAAAATTGGACACATATTTTTTGCCTATTTTTTGCTCATTTTATTAAAACTAGGCATATAGTTCTTTTGAATCAGTCGGTCCTTTCGAGCACGGAAGCTCGGACTATACGAGTCACTCAATTTATACAAATGCCTCGATTTAACTCAATAACTCGACTCGATTCGAGAATTGCGAAAAATTTATTTAATATTTATTAATTGAAATAATTTCTATAAAGGAATATTTCGAGACATTGGAAACAGCTTTTTTTTTTTTTTTTTTTATTATTTTAACGTCGCTCTTTTTATGCTCCCAAACCAGTGCTAATCAGCGACGGAGGTCATACGATGTCTTGGTGAAGAAAGCACTTGTTGAAAATACATTCGTCAGTGGTGCTTGTATTAATCGGTCGGGGCCGGGAATCGAACCTGGGACCTCCAGATTACGAGCCCGGCGCGCTACCGACCGAGCCATCGCAGGCCTATTGGAAACAGCTTAACATTGATTAAGATCATTACCTTATTATAATATTATACAATTTTATTTAATATAAAGTATAAAAAAATATTGTTACATATGGTAGAAAATTTATAAAGGTCCTGCATTTAATATTTTCAAGCAAAATAACTTTGTAACGCACACGTTATAACGTTATAACGCGATTAATCATATAAATATGTAGAAATTATTTTTCAACTGCTCATTTTTCTTGCACTTTATTTCAATCCACTTTACACAATTATTACGTTGCAATCGAAGTAAAAGTTGATGGTCCAACAGAAAGTAAGATAAATTTGTCATTTGCATTAGTGAAGCTATTAGTGACACAGTGTTACATTATATCGACGAGGCAAGACCTTCGTGGTAAAAGATATTTCACTTGCACTAGTAATTTGCTATAAAGATATCTCTGGGGAGCTTTAAACCTACTTTTCACGTAGATTTAACCTATTTTTTACGTGCAACCGCTACATTTTTCTGATTGATATTTAATTGCTGCGTACCAAACTTTGTAATAGTGCACAAATATTTCATAAATTTAATATATATTTACTTCAATTATACATGTATGCACTTTGTTCGGGTTAATTAGAAGTATTACGAAACGAGAGTCACCGGAATACATACTATAATTAATTTATTCAAAATTTTTTCCTCCTCGCAAATAAATTAATAGTAAAGTATAATCAGTGTAAAATTTCACAATGAACGAATTTAATGTAACATTTTTATTTAACTAATTACTCAGCGATCTGATATTGGGGCAGACATAAGTTTACATTATTAAGGAACTATTCTTTTGACACTTTATTTAAACTTTTAATCTACAAATTCCCTAATAAGATTGCTTGTACAGAACGGCGCTCCACTGTTTACAATTCGTAATTTTTGGCGCGAAATCGAAACATAATTAATATCGATTCGTATAAATGCACATACCCACACACACTCACTCTATAAACAAATTCACAAATAATCACAATAGTATAAATTACAATTTCAAGTATTCGTATACTAAATATATACATATACATATACAATTAACATATATAACATTACCAAGCAATTTTACAAAAACTAGAAAGATTGCAGTCATTGATATTCTAGTGATTCTCAGCTCTCTTTTTTAAGTCAATGCAGTATTAACATACATCAATATAAACAATAACATAACCTCAGCGCAGTGCACAGTAAAACGAGCGAAATGTAATAAAAACATCATTGACGAATGCAATAAATAGTTGTAACACAAGGCGAGTATCCCAATTCTAGAAAAAGGATCTTTATCAAACTCTAGGATATAATGTTTACTATACTATATAAGTATGTAGAAACCCGGAGTTTTAGACTCTAACGCTCTTTTTACAATGTATATGAGCAAATAGTTTCAAAAAATTTCGCCAAAAAAGCCTTTAACTTTGATCGCTTATAACTCGAAAACAAATAGAAATAAATATTCAAAGCCATGTTCAAAAGAAAACTCAGATCGAGTAGACTGGATTAAAAAAAAGGAGCTCAAATATCTTGATTTAGTCAAAAGTGATCAAAGAAAAACGAATTTAACGATATTTTGATGACTATTGAAAGCCTACATGCAAGAAGGAGCTTATGAAAGGCGAAATATGAAAGTTGATAAAATAGATGTTAAAATTTCTAGCATATAAAAAATAAAAAAACGAAACTTTTTTGTATTTATGATATTATTATAAAGTATCAATTTTCGGAGAAAAAAAAACTAAAATTTTTCAAAATCATTTTCGGTAGATTATCTTTAAAACCTAAATCGCTCTGACTTAAGGGGTGCGTATTACCAGAATGATTTGATTTTCAAATTAATCTTCAGTTTATCTTTTATTCCAATTGGTTGCGTGCTATATACATTCTATATGATTTGCAGATTGGTGTCAACCGCAGATCTTAAAATTCGACATATTCATTATTAATTAAATGACAAAATAGTTTGTATATAAGTATGTAGAAACCCGGAATTTTAGACTCTAACGCTATTTTTTACAATGTATATGAGCAAATAGTTTCAAAAAATTTCGCCAAAAAAGCCTTTAACTTTGATCGCTTATAACTCGAAAACAAATAGAAATAAATATTCAAAACCATGTTCAAAAGAAAACTCAGATCGAGTAGACTGGATTAAAAAAAGAGCTCAATATCTTAAATATCTTGATTTAGTCAAAAGTGATCAAAGAAAAACGAATTTAACGATATTTTGATGACTATTGAAAGCCTACATGCAAGAAGGAGCTTATGAAAGGAGAAATATGAAAGTTGATAAAATAGATGTTAAAATTTCTAGCATATAAAAAATAAAAAAACGAAACTTTTTTGTATTTATGATATTATTATAAAGTATCAATTTTCGGAGAAAAAAAAACTAAAATTTTTCAAAATCATTTTCGGTAGATCTTTAAAACTTAAATCGCTCTGACTTAAGGGGATGCCGTATTACCGACATATTTGATTTTTCAAATTAAATCTTCAGTTTATCTTTTATTCCAATTGTGCGTGCATATATACATTCTATATGATTTGCAGATTGTGTGTCAACTCGCAGATCTTAAAATTCGACATATTCATTTAATTAAATGAAAAATAGTTTGTAAAAACTGCAATGTCGGTAAACAGTTACAATTTTTAGTACATTACAATTTTTCATTTAGATAAGGAAATGTATCGAATTATAAGATTCTGCAAGTTGACGCACAATCTGTTAATCGTGCAGAATGTACTATGATCGCAAAATCGGGATAAACGAAAAACTCAACATTTAATTTGAAAAATCAATTCGGCAATTTATACTGTGTGGCATCCCCTTAATCAATTATGACCGGATTTTCATGAAATTTGGTATGGTTACTTGGAATAGCCCGGTCTCAGAACACAGTCTCCGGTCATTTAAGCTATATATACATTATTTATTTTGTATCTGACTGATGAGCATTATTTGGTAGTATTAAGTGACTCTCTTACTTAATTTATAAAATAAATATATACTGATTTGATAATTCTATAGTAGATACTTATTTATATTGTTTAGAAAACGTTTTGATGTTTTAACGAACAACAAAAGAATATAATATTCAAGAAATAAAACCATGCTTCTTTTTATATTGCTTTTTAATTATTGATGTTTAATTGTTGATCTATCATCAAGATATTATTAACATATTATTCACGATAATAATTTTCTAGTTTAAGAAAATTATAGAAAAATTATATAGAAGAAAATAATACTATATTTAAAATAAATAACAACAAAAATAAATATCTAGTAGGATTCTCAAAGCAGTATATATTTATTTTATAAATTAAGTGAAAGTGTCACATACTGTTAAATAATGCTGAATTAGATATAAAATAAATAATGTATATGAGCAAATCCACGGAATCTTTGATTTTCATTTGAAAAAATTTTTTTTTTTTTTTGGGAGGCACATTGATTTTAATGGAGATTTCTACTTCTTTAGAGGTTAAATAGTAGGAAAAATATGAGGGCCCCTATTCTTTTCAAGACTTATCTAAGAAATTAACGATTAAAATATTAATGAGGGGTATCATAGGGTAAATTATAAAAAATCACTTCGTAAATAAACAGAACATTTTTTATTCTATAATTTATGAATATAACAACATAATTAAGTCTCTTATTTAACAAAAATTAAAATGATCTAACAACAATTTTTCTATAAAAAGGATGTTTTCAAGTGCCGTTACAGTACTGTAATTTTCTTTTCCTAGTAACAATGGTTTTTTTTGTTTGAGTACTTGTAACAGGAATTTCATTTTTGCTCCATAAAGTCTTCCAACTTGAAGGTTTCAATTGGTAATGAGTACATGGCAAATTATTTGAAACATTCATTACATGATAAATAATTTTTCTTTTCGCATACTTCTCTTAATGGTAAACAAACTACTTGACTGAATGATATGTGTGTGTATGTGTGCGCGCGCGCGGGTGAGTGTGTGTGTGTGTGTGTGTGTGTGTGTGTGTGTGTGTGTGTGTGTGTGTGTGTGTGTGTGTGGTGTGTGTGTGTGTGTGTGTGTGGTTGTGTGCGTTTATATTAGCTTTTCTGTTGAAATACCCTATTTCGTATAGTCAATTTGGACTCAGTTCAAAGGTATAAAATTTTATACTTTTATACAGCTTATATTATCTAAATTAACAAAAAATTTCAAATTGAGTTTTACGTAGATGACTCAATATCTACTAAAAGTAAAGAGATATAGTTATATATGCGTTTTTTGTGAATGTCGAGTGTGCCATGCGAAAATGAAATTTGGAAGACTAGGGGCCCGAGATTTTGAAAAGTTTAAGGTAGAATTGCTAGTAAAGAAAAAGAGGCACAGCTAAGCACAAAAAAGAATAAGAATCCTTATTGCAATCGAAAAAAAGCAATATTAGTCACAATAGCTATAAACAAAACTTATCTTTGTATATATTCAAAATTCTAAAATTTCCTAAATTTACAAAAACTGACTTCCTCAAGAGTTGCGATTTTTATTTTTCTGTATCATGAAGGCACACTATTCTAACACTTTTAGTTTAATAGGGTAGATGGTGTAGGTTGTCAAAAAAAATTTCTGTAACATTTGGTGAAGAATTATAATTTCTATAAGCTTAAAAAATAGAAGATGAGTACTACTTCCATCGTCAAATTTGCAAAAATGCAACTTTATGAAGCCTCTAACAAAAAGCTAATGAAAACAGCTTTAAAAAAATGATAAGGACCCTTCATCGAATTACTTTTTCTACCAGAAACCGTTGTTATAATGTTGCTAGGTCTGCTTATTTACTACTATATTACCCGCTTCCCCAAAATTAAAGGTTCTGTGGATTTGCTCATATAGCTTAAATGATCGGAGACAGAAACGCAAAGTAGAAATCAATGTGCGTCGCAAATTAAGTCGTGCACCGCATTGTTTTAGTTAAATCGCTATATTTCTGCTATTTTTTGATGAAATGAATTCAAACTTTTTGAAAAGTTCTTTAAATACTGAGGAACAAAACACTCGAGTATCCATATCAAATTTCATGAAAATCCCGTCATTATTCATTATGTTAGAGCGATTCAAGTTTTAAAAACGTATATCGAAAATGATTTTCGAAAAATTTTTTTTTTTGAAAATTGATACTTTAGAATAATATTATAAATATAAAAAAGTTTCGTTTTTTTATTTGATATGTGCTAATATTGTTTAAAATTTATTTTATAAACTTTCATATTTCCGAGACGA
Organism: Theocolax elegans; assembly: GCA_026168455.1. NCBI lineage: Eukaryota > Metazoa > Arthropoda > Insecta > Hymenoptera > Cerocephalidae > Theocolax > Theocolax elegans. Next base: position 44,495,296 of record CM047430.1, read on the forward strand.
GAACGTCACTTTTTCGCTATTTCGATCGCTACACCTCTTGCATGGAGGCCCTCAATTGTGAATTAAAAAATTTACTGATTTTTTAAGTCAAATTATTTTTTTTTAGTTTCCTTTTTCTATTTTATTGGACCATATATCAAGGTATTTAAGTTTTTTCAATTTAGGTTTCAGTATTTATCTTTATTTATTTTTAAGTTAAAAGTGATCAAACTTAATGGTTCTTTTAACGAAATTTTTCGTTATTGGTTTTTATCTATCATAAAAGGGAGCGTTATAGTGTCTACAATTCCAGCTTTCTTCATATTTTTACAGTAGTAAACATTATATCCTAGAGTTTGATAAAGATCCGTTTTTCGAAGTTAAGATATCCTTCTTGGCAATATATTTTTAATAATTATTTAGTACATTTATATAGCTTTATAAACTTTATTATGTAGAACTACATTTTCTGGTTTAGTCAGACGCATTTGCGTGATGACTATTTTTACTTTCTGTATCAGTTTCAACCGTATTATTTAACTTACAAAGTGTATATTAATCCGTATTTCCGAGCTAAATTGCGTTACTCAATAATTTTTCAAATATTGCACAAAACTCTCTTTTTTATATATTTGATAAAATATTGAGTAAATTTCGGAAATACCGATTATTATATACTTTGTAATAAATACATGCACGGGCGATTTAGAGTCAAAATTTAAAAAATGTATTTAGCTGTTTCACGATAAATAATTTCTGTCTTTTGATATTTCCCATAATAGATATAAAAAATATTATGTAAATTATAGCGTAAAAAGTAATAATTATTTAATTTATCTTTTAAATAAATATATGTATACGCAACTAAATAAAAATAGAGACATTTTATCTGAATTTATTACCAGTGATTTCTTACAAGTGTTCACAATACAAATTGTAACTTAGTTTCTAAATAAACTAATAAAAATATTGAGGATTATCTGAATTCTTATACTGAGCATTGGTTGTCATTGTGCATTACAGTGAAGGGTCAGCGAAGGTGAGGTGGATGAGCGTGACGGGCCCCGGTCGGCTCGGGCGAACGGCGGCGGTGGCGGCGGCGGCACCCACGGGTGGCTGGACACGGCGGAGGAGGAGGAGGAGGAGGCAGGCGCAGCGGCAGCGGCAAGAGCGGGCCGCCGGCGGAGCCCGCTGCCTAGGGAGGTGACCACATGGACGCCGATCCCGAGAGCGCCGGCCACCGTCCCGCACCAGTCCCCGTTGAATCGCCGGCGCCCCCGGCGCTGGGACCCCGGCTTTACCCGCCTCCCGCCACCAACGGCCTACTCCGTTCACCGAGCGCGCGAACACGCGGTCGGCCGAGGCGCCGCGCCGAACAATGTCGCGCAGCGCTGCCACGCGTCCACAACAAGGTCAGTCACCCCCTCTTACTTTCCTACGAACTTATCTCTTACTTCACGTGGAATCGACGATTTCCTTTTGATCTACTTTTCGTCAAAAGGCAGGGTTCTTGAGAAAACAATACTTTTGTTGCTATACCCCATTGACTATTTTCAAAAAAAAAATTTATAGGCATGTATGGTAAAAATTTAGATATGGTTTTTGACAAACTAGAATGCATATTTTGATTATCTAACATAATAAAATTTATAGTGCTACTTATTTCTTTTTTTCAATATTTGATTATCGATTGCGTTATGTTTCGTATTCGTGTGTATATTCTATACATACAAACACACATACGATATATATATATATATGTACGGTGAAGAATTTTATATGTTAATTTAAACCATTAGTTTTTTTAAATAAAATGAACATGTATCTCAAAAGTTATAGTAGACGGATAGGCTTTAAAATGAAATTAAATTTTTCATTTTCATATGCAAAAAATCAATACCTGGTATATCGCTGGTATGATAGAATAAACTTCAGTAGTTGAACTAATTCGACTTTCTGCTTCCCTTTTTCTGATATGTTTAAGCGTTTTTCTTCATAGGATATAAAATTTGTGTTAATTCATGAAAGTAATGAATTTTAAATTCATAATCGATTATATAATAAACACTACATTTTAATAATTTAATTAAATAATCGAATTATTTATTAAGATGATGACGGTATACACCCTATGCGTAATGCTCTCTACTAAGAAGGCTGTAATCTGTTATTATTTTAGAAATTTTAAAATGCTTTATGCGAGTGGACTTAAAGTCTACATTCGCGTTACCAAAGTATACGTGTATATGTTCGCTTGTAGTAAAAAGGAAATCGTCAAATCCACTTTATCAACAGTTACAAAAATCTGGCTTAAAGAATTTTCTCCCTTTAAAACGAGATGATCTCCAAAGGTAAAAAATAGAATAAGGTTTATATAATGCTTTCGCATACGTCCAAGGTATTAAAAACAGATCAAATAATACAAATTTATAAAAATATTGTTAATATAGTTCTAAAGAAAATTGAAAACTCTTAAAAATACCCAAGATGTAATTAGTTTTAATGCTATATATTTGCACCTTCAATGAAACATAAAGAATTCGATTGTTTAAGATAATCGAACGAAAATCGAATGCGTTTCCCAAGAGATTGATGACGGTCGGTCGATCTTGTCCGATTTGAGATGCGTCGGTTTATGACTTAAGTGCCGTCGCGCAATGTCGATTGTCCGGCTTCAATTAAGCTATTAGAATTATTTAGGAAGAACGATAGGTAGCTTTATATACGACCCAGATGATGAAGTCTCCGAGCTTGGCTTTCAACGGGAATTGGAGAATTCGCGCACCACTCGCGTTTCATGAATCTGTGGGCTGTTGTCACTGCTGATTATGGTGGTCACATTTACTCAATTGAGTACCTATTCGAATATCTAGGTTATTCTAACAGGGATAATATAAGTTTATGTTTTTAAATTACCACTGATTTATTTGTTGCTGATGTATTTTATTTTGTTAAACAGCAGATTGGTCGTTATTTGTTTAATAAAACTTTGATCAATTTCTCTTATTTTCAACCTACATAATAGAAATCATATTTTGTATTTTAATTAGTTGACAATTATTTTAGTAGATGATTATACTACATTAAACGCAAAAGAAATAATTATTTCTTAATGTAAATATATAAACTTTTAAAATTTTATATGTACCATTCTAGAGAAAAAAAAGAGAGGGGGGGGGGTCCGTCGCCCCAACGAGTGCGGTACGCCCAGCCCGGCAGATTGTTTATACGTGTCCGACGTGGATAAAATCCACGGCGGGAGGCATATCTTCAATCCCGTTACCTCTCCTTAAGAAGGAAAAAAAATCGCATGGGAGGTGAAAGTGCATTGCTAAAGTTAGGATTTTCGCACAATAATGGAAAGATTAATTTACAGAACGGTTGGAAAGCAGAATTAAGCAGGAGCTTACGTTAAGTAGGAAAAAGCACTAGGCTGAAAAAAGTTACTTATCGTTATCGTTCTAGAGACAATAAAGCATACTCAACAATTTTCATTAAAAATGTATTATTACTGTTGGAATAGACATATTAAAGCATTGTAGTATACCAAAACCCATTGGCAAAATACTGAGTGAAGTAATGAATCTTAATGTAGATTTACACTATGAAAAGATCTTTTGTTACATGCCGAAATATTATTGTATGTTTACTTTTATGGCGATAGCGGTTTTGCTTGCGTGAACTTTTCGAGTAAGACCTAGAATCTCCGAAATAATAGGTTATAATAAAGTTTCTATATTATATTTAACCCAAGTATATATTATTTCGTTACCCATTTTCCCAATAATTACAAAATTAATTTTCTCCAAAAGTTATTTTAAAATTAAAAGTTATACTCGATATATTCACTGTACTGAATAGTGATCACGTACATAGGTACATGTCAACAAAATATTATTTTTCCAGTAAGAGTTAATAAGAATGTATTATTACATTTTTTATATTTTTAACAGTATTTTAATTAACATGACGCTACGACGCTAAAAATCGATTTGTTTACATCGCAACTTACCGGTGATATAATTGTGTCGGTTGTTTAATTTTTCCATCCTACACATCAATTAATGCGTCAATTCACGTTAAAACTTTTCATTCGTGTTTATTATTTCGCCTTGGAGCGGTTCTAAAAGCGTGGTGCGCATGTTGGCTCTATTACGTCGAACAAAAGACGACGTGATTTTTACGACGACCGTAAGAACGTAAAATTAATGCGTCAACTTTTCGGTTACAAAGGAGAGAGATCAACGAGCGAAAACGTACCGCGATAATCATCGATTCGGCATAAGCGTTTGTTCGTGCGACTCTATTCATAGAAATAGTTCGCAATTGGATACTCTCTCTCTCTCTCTCTCTCTCTCTCTCTCTCTCTCTCTCTCTCTCGCACACCCACCCACCCACACACGCACGCACGCACGCACGCGTACACACACACACACACACACACATATATGTACGTATGTATGTATGGAGACACGTACACATGCGAATGAGCCCGAAACGTCGAAAATAGTAGCAACAGTAAGTCGCATAATGAGCCGGTGAAGGTTTATCTTTTTGTTTTCATCTTTTCTCGTGCCGCGCAAACCGCTCGAAAGTTACTCGAGCCGCCGTCCGAATAACGTCATCGATTATAATTATTTTGTCCCACTTTGCGTCTGCAATTTTATATTGCTCTGGGTGTGTAAGTGCACGCTTATATACGCTCAAACTCATATATGCACGTATACACTCTCTTTTCGAATGCTCTTGAAGGAACGAACGATTAATTTAGTATGTTGTGCATTGATTGAGTTATCAAATATAACCAGTTGTAACAATTGTTCTCCGTCAATTACAGAAGAGATTTCGGGGTGTAGGTGTACAAGTATTTTTCGATATTTTCGAGTACTCGCATCATTTTCATTCTTAACAGGATGTCAAACTCGATAAACCATTCGAATTTCCCGCGATGAAAATTATTGACTGTCTTCACAAATATTAATGTTTCGTATTGAAATTTAAAGGAAACAACGAGAACGTTATCCTTTGCGAAGTTCTAGTCTATGATTATGCAAAGTTTCAAGGTGATTGGTACAGTAGTTGTGAGATTAATTGTTAAACATTGAAGTCGTTGTGAACTAAGATTATTTTGAAATTTTTTAAACAATTTATCTCGTAAACTATTACACCTATCGAGTTGAAAATTTCTACAGTGATAGATTCCATTTTAGCAAAGAAGGATGTACTCGTGGCTTTTTTAAAAATTTTAATATAAAAAAATTAATTTTCTTTAATGTACTATAATCTTAGTTAAATTACGTAAGATGGTAGAATTAACGTAATATATTATTACAATAATAACATTATACTTTACAACGGATGAAATTACGTTTAAAATAGATAATATTCATTGTAGTCTAGGAAATAACTTATTTGCCCATAGTCACAAATACATTTAACCGAACGTTGAATATATCGACATTTGAAATGTGCATTCGTGCATATCTAAAAGTTCGATTCTATTCACAAAGTCTGTCAGTGGTTATACTACGTTGTATCCGATTATATGTAGCAGGAAAGGGATTTACTTTTCTCGATCCGCGTGACATTTGACGCTGCTAAATTAATATAGAACAATATTCAAATATACTATATTGACATTACGTGTCTTGATTTTATTATTGCGATAATACGTAATATTCGTTAATTTATGTTAAATAATTAACACAGAAAATTCATGCTCGTAACGTAATATTATGATGATCAATTTTCTTTCTTGAGACAATAAAGCATACTCAACAATTTTCATTAAAAATGTATTACTGTTGGAATAGACATATTAAAGCATTGTAGTATACCAAAACCCATTGGCAAAATACTGAGTGAAGTAATGAATCTTAGTATAGATTTACACTATGAAAAGATCTTTTGTTACATGCCGAAATATTATTGTATGTTTACTTTTATGGCGATAGCGGTTTTGCTGCGTGAACTTTTCGAGTAAGACCTAGAATCTCCGAAATAAGAATATAGTAGGTTATAATAAAGTTTCTATATTATATTTAACCCAAGTATATTTTTCGTTACCCATTTTCCCAATAATTACAAAATTAATTTTCTCCAAAAGTTATTTTAAAATTAAAAGTTATACTCGATATTCACTGTACTGAATAGTGATCACGTACATAGGTACATGTCAACAAAATATTATTTTTCCAGTAAGAGTTAATAAGAATGTATTATTACATTTTTTATATTTTTAACAGTATTTTAATTAACATGACGCTACGACGCTAAAAATCGATTTGTTTACATCGCAACTTACCGGTGATATAATTGTGTCGGTTGTTTAATTTTTCCATCCTACACATCAATTAATGCGTCAATTCACGTTAAAACTTTTCATTCGTGTTTATTATTTCGCCTTGGAGCGGTTCTAAAAGCGTGGTGCGCATGTTGGCTCTATTACGTCGAACAAAAGACGACGTGATTTTTACGACGACCGTAAGAACGTAAAATTAATGCGTCAACTTTTCGGTTACAAAGGAGAGAGATCAACGAGCGAAAACGTACCGCGATAATCATCGATTCGGCATAAGCGTTTGTTCGTGCGACTCTATTCATAGAATAGTTCGCAATTGGATACTCTCTCTCTCTCTCTCTCTCTCTCTCTCTCTCTCTCTCTCTCTCTCTCTCTCTCTCACACACACACACACACACACACACACACACACACACACACACACACACACACACACACACATATGTATGTACGTATGTATGTACGGAGACACGCACACATGCGAAAGAGCCCGAAACGTCGAAAATAGTAGCAACAGTAAGTCGCATAATGAGCCGGTGAAGGTTTATCTTTTTGTTTTCATCTTTTCTCGTGCCGCGCAAACCGCTCGAAAGTTACTCGAGCCGCCGTCCGAATAACGTCATCGATTATAATTATTTTGTCCCACTTTGCGTCTGCAATTTTATATTGCTCTGGGTGTGTAAGTGCACGCTTATATACGCTCAAACTCATATATGCACGTATACACTCTCTTTTCGAATGCTCTTGAAGGAACGAACGATGAATTTAGTATATGTTGTGCATTGATTGAGTTATCAAATATAACCAGTTGTAACAATTGTTCTCCGTCAATTACAGAAGAGATTTCGGGGTGTAGGTGTACAAGTTTTTCGATATTTTCGAGTACTCGCATCATTTTCATTCTTAACAGGATGTCAAACTCGATAAACCAATCGTATTTCCCGCGCGAAAATTATTGACTGTCTTCACAAATATTAATGTTTCGTATTGAAATTTAAAGGAAACAACGAGAACGTTATCCTTTGCGAACTAAGATTATTTTGAAATTTTTAAAACAATATATCTCGTAAACTACTACACCTATCGAGTTGAAAATTTCCACAGTGTTAGATTCCATTTTAGCAAAGAAGGATGTACTCGTGGCTTTTTTAAAAATTTTAATATAAAAAAATTAATTTTCTTTAATGTACTATAATCTTAAATTACGTAAGATGGTAGAATTAACGTAATATATTACAATAATAACATTATACTTTACAACGGATGCAATTACGTTTAAAATATATATTATTCGTTGTAGTCTAGGAAATAACTTATTTGCCCATAGTTACAAATACATTTAAATGAACGTTGAATATATCGACATTTGAAATGTGCATTCGTGCATATCTAAAAGTTCGATTCTATTCACAAAGTCTGTCAGTGGTTATACTACGTTGTATCCGATTATATGTAGCAGGAAAGGGATTTACTTTTCTCGATCCGCGTGACATTTGACGCTGCTAAATTAATATAGAACAATATTCAAATATACTATATTGACATTACGTGTCTTGATTTTATTATTGCGATAATACGTAATATTCGTTAATTTATGTTAAATAATTAACACAGAAAATTCATGCTCGTAACGTAATATTATGATGATCAATTTTCTTTCTTGTAACAACTAATTTTATTAAAAATGTTCTACGTTAAACTTGTATGAGAATCAGACTCACTAAAATTGTTAAAAAATTAATTGGTTTCGAGTATACGTTAACGCGTACGCGTATATATCGTGATATATCTCGTTTTATCAACGATTTTTTTAATCTATTCTTTAGCCTAACAATTACCAGTGTAAAATGTGCGAAATTGTTTTTTTTAAAAAATAGCCTTCGAGAGAAATATTAATCAAAATTAAAGTAATAAAAGTCGAGGACTACTGGTGTTAAAAAAAAAATTACTACCATCGCGTGTTTACGGTTCCCAATTAGTCGGCAAGGTGCGGGTGCGAAACTATAGTTTATTGCAATTTTACTTTGAGCACTATACCTATTGCTACTTATTAGCGTTCGGAAAGTTTTATTGGTTGTTTACGCGTGTCTACGCGCTTATGGATAAAAATGAAATATAAAATATACAAAAGTTTGTAAATTAAAAATTAAATGTTACAACGTTATAGCGAGAATAGTAGAGGGAAGGAGACACAAACAGCTGCTCCATTACATTAATTGTCCGCGTGTAAGTACACATACTGTCAGTGTGCGAGAAAAAAATCGAACGCAACGTGCAGATGTGGAAAGCTTGACCGGCAAAGTAGGAAGTATGAGAACCATGTGGACGGTACCGGTGGCTCCTCCACACGGGGCCGGGTCGAATCACCCATGTGTCCAGGGTAACCGAACGGGGCGTCGCGACGCCGGGAAGACGCGTCAACAGCGCCCCTCGCCGACTCGGCGACGTCGGGTATCATCGCCGAGTGAGTACGGATCTCTCCCTCGGCGCAGCCGCGGCGCGGCAAAACTCGCGAAGCGTGCGTGTGCACCGGAACCACGGGAGCCAGCAGTCGACGCGTCGCAGACGCATACGAACGTTGCCGCAGCTCTCAACCCACGGGGAAGAGAGAGAGAGAGAAGAGAGAGAGAGAGAGAAGAGAGAGAGAGAGAGAGAGAGCGAGAGAGGGAGGGAGCGAGTGCGAGGGTGCGAGAGAGCGAGAGTGCAGTGCGCGCGCGGTCCCGTGGAGTGACTACCGTGCGAGATCATCCAGGGGGGTAGGGGTCGCACGATCGTCGTGAGTGCACGCGAAGAATCACGGAAATACCCCCGAAGAAATCCTGCGAGAGCAGTGGTGAGTGACCAAATATCAGTGTACTTCTCGTGCCTCTCTTTCCGCTCGGGGTCACCGGGCTCGGGGAAATCCAGAACTCTCTTCGCAGCGCGACAGAGCGACAGAGTGCGAGAGAGAGAGAGAGAGAGAGAGAGAGAAGAGAGAGAGAGAGAGAGAGAGAGAGAGAGAGAGAAAGCGAAAGGAGAACGAGAGAGTGGAGAAGCGCCCTATCGATTGCCGCCTGAAAAGCTCGCCCGTCGCCGTCTGCTTTCTCTCTTCCTTTCCCTCTCTCTCATCGTCGGTGCTCGTGCACTCAATACCGTCCACGATTATTTCGAGGCTCGTTCCACGACTCCGGGTGAGACTATCTACGAGCCGAATTCCTTTAGAGCTTCCTTCGAGCTTTCGACAAACTTTCGTTTTTCAACTCAATATACCTATATTTTATTTTAATACTTATTTGTGTATCTTGTAGAAAAATTATTTCGCATGCATGTTCGAAATTTTACAATTACCTATAGCTATAATTTCAAAATACAATTGTAAGACAGTCGAAACGGAAGGAATATCTATATCTTTTCGTACTTATTTTTTACCTACTTGTCCAATATCGATACCCACTTACTAACGACTTTTCCTTCTCGGATAAAATGTAAAGGAATTCGAGAATAAACGAACAATCAACGTATTCTACTGAATCGTAATAAATTAATAATTTTAAAACTGTATCACCCTTGCAAGAATCTTAACGCTGACGAAATACCACGTTCAAATTCCTCATCCAGAATTAACGAACATTCTTAGATATATTCATTTACGAGATAATAGTATGGACACGAGCAGGCACCACACACATCTATTTACCGTTCTAACCTTAAAATAAGTTCATTTTCCGCGGTACTTGTATATACACTTCGAAAGATGTAGAATAGTCAAAAAAAATTTTTGCGTGTACGTTTGAACGTGAATGACGAATACGCGAATAGCAGATGACTCATTCTTTCCTTTCTTTAGAGATTGTTGCATATAGGTGTGTGTAGAAGTGTAAACGATTGTCGATGACTTCGCTTTAACCTCCTTTACGGCAGAGAGAAATGGGGCACGATGTAATATTTTCGTAGCCGCGGTATGAGGTGATCGTCGCCCGATTAATTATATATCCCTGAACTATCTAAGAACATTTTGTTGGACGTTATAACTATTTTATCGGTTCTTACTTTTTTTTCTACATTTCTCCGTATTATCAAATAATTATGTACTCGTGGCTTTTTTAAAAATTTTAATATAAAAAAATTAATTTTCTTAATGTACTATAATCTTAGTTAAATTACGTAAGATGGTAGAATTAACGTAATATATATTACAATAATAACATTATACTTTACAACGGATGAAATTACGTTTAAAATAGATAATATTCATTGTAGTCTAGGAAATAACTTATTTGCCCATAGTCACAAATACATTTAACGAACGTTGAATATATCGACATTTGAAATGTGCATTCGTGCATATCTAAAAGTTCGATTCTATTCACAAAGTCTGTCAGTGGTTATACTACGTTGTATCCGATTATATGTAGCAGAAAGGGATTTACTTTTCTCGATCCGCGTGACATTTGACGCTGCTAAATTAATATAGAACAATATTCAAATATACTATATTGACATTACGTGTCTTGATTTTATTATTGCGATCAATACGTAATATTCGTAATTTATGTTAATACTTAACACAGAAATTCAATGCTCGTAACGTAATATTATGATGATCAATTTTCTTTCTTGTAACAACTAATTTTATTAAAAATGTTCTACGTTAAACTTGTATGAGAATCAGACTCACTAAAATTGTTAAAAAATTAATTGTTTCGAGTATACGTAACGCGTACGCGTATATATCGTGAATATATCTCGTTTTATCAACGATTTTTTTAATCTATTCTTTAGCCTAACAATTACCAGTGTAAAAATGTGCGAAATTGTTTTTTTAAAAAATAGCCTTCGAGAGAAATATTAATCAAAATTAAAGTAATAAAAGTCGAGGACTACTGGTGTTTAAAAAAAAATTACTACCATCGCGTGTTTACGGTTCCCAATTAGTCGGCAAGGTGCGGGTGCGAAACTATAGTTTATTGCAATTTTACTTTGAGCACTATACCTATTGCTACTTATTAGCGTTCGGAAAGTTTTATTGGTTGTTTACGCGTGTCTACGCGCTTATGGATAAAAATAAAATATAAAATATACAAAAGTTTGTAAATTAAAAATTAAATGTTACAACGTTATAGCGAGAAGAGTAGAGGGAAGGAGACACAAACAGCTGCTCCATTACATTAATTGTCCGCGTGTAAGTACACATACTGTCAGTGTGCGAGAAAAAAATCGAACGCAACGTGCAGATGTGGAAAGCTTGACCGGCAAAGTAGGAAGTATGAGAACCATATGGACGGTACCGGTGGCTCCTCCACACGGGGCCGGGTCGAATCACCCATGTGTCCAGGGTAACCGAACGGGGCGTCGCGACGCCGGGAAGACGCGTCAACAGCGCCCCTCGCCGACTCGGCGACGTCGGGTATCAGCGCCGAGTGAGTACGGATCTCTCCCTCGGCGCAGCCGCGGCGCGGCAAACTCGCGAAGCGTGCGTGTGCACCGGAACCACGGGAGCCAGCAGTCGACGCGTCGCAGACGCATACGAACGTTGCCGCAGCTCTCAACCCACGGGGAAGAGAGAGAGAGAGAGAGAGAGAGAGAGAGAGAGAGAGAGCGAGAGAGGGAGGGAGCGAGTGCGAGGGTGCGAGAGAGCGAGAGTGCAGTGCGCGCGCGGTCCCGTGGAGTGACTACCGTGCGAGATCATCCAGGGGGGTAGGGGTCGCACGATCGTCGTGAGTGCACGCGAAGAATCACGGAAATACCCCCGAAGAAATCCTGCGAGAGCAGTGGTGAGTGACCAAATATCAGTGTACTTCTCGTGCCTCTCTTTCCGCTCGGGGTCACCGGGCTCGGGGAAATCCAGAACTCTCTTCGCAGCGCGACAGAGCGACAGAGTGCGAGAGAGAGAGAGAGAGAGAGAGAGAGAGAGAGAGAGAGAGAGAGAGAGAGAGAGAGAGAGAGAGAGAAAGCGAAAGGAGAACGAGAGAGTGGAGAAGCGCCCTATCGATTGCCGCCTGAAAAGCTCGCCCGTCGCCGTCTGCTTTCTCTCTTCCTTTCCCTCTCTCTCATCGTCGGTGCTCGTGCACTCAATACCGTCCACGATTATTTCGAGGCTCGTTCCACGACTCCGGGTGAGACTATCTACGAGCCGAATTCCTTTAGAGCTTCCTTCGAGCTTTCGACAAACTTTCGTTTTTCAACTCAATATACCTATATTTTATTTTTAATACTTATTTGTGTATCTTGTAGAAAAATTATTTCGCATGCATGTTCGAAATTTTACAATTACCTATAGCTATAATTTCAAAATACAATTGTAAGACAGTCGAAACGGAAGGAATATCTATATCTTTTCGTACTTATTTTTTACCTACTTGTCCAATATCGATACCCACTTACTAACGACTTTTCCTTCTCGGATAAAATGTAAAGGAATTCGAGAATAAACGAACAATCAACGTATTCTACTGAATCGTAATAAATTAATAATTTTAAAACTGTATCACCCTTGCAAGAATCTTAACGCTGACGAAATACCACGTTCAAATTCCTCATCCAGAATTAACGAACATTCTTAGATATATTTCATTTACGAGATAATAGTATGGACACGAGCAGGCACCACACACATCTATTTACCGTTCTAACCTTAAAATAAGTTCATTTTCCGCGGTACTTGTATATACACTTCGAAAGATGTAGAATAGTCAAAAAAAATTTTTGCGTGTACGTTTGAACGTGAATGACGAATACGCGAATAGCAGATGACTCATTCTTTCCTTTCTTTAGAGATTGTTGCATATAGGTGTGTGTAGAAGTGTAAACGATTGTCGATGACTTCGCTTTAACCTCCTTTACGGCAGAGAGAAATGGGGCACGATGTAATATTTTCGTAGCCGCGGTATGAGGTGATCGTCGCCCGATTAATTATATATCCCTGAACTATCTAAGAACATTTTGTTGGACGTTATAACTATTTTATCGGTTCTTACTTTTTTTTCTACATTTCTCCGTATTATCAAATAATTATTATTTTATTTTATTTTAATTATTTATTTGTTTTCATACAAATTTGAATGCGTTAATAATAATTTTGTATACTTCACACAAATATAATTATTACATATAATTGATAATAATCGTGTGTACATAACCTCAAATGTGAAAACTAGAGTTTTTACAAACTTGCATACGTGCAGGTTTAAGCACAAAAATTAATATCTGAACGAGAGACGGTTAGACTCTTCCAAATTCACCAAAAAATACATGTTTATCGATTTCTTTCATTTATCATTGATTGTAGATGCTGCACTTTATTCATTACATTTATCAAAATTTACGTACATCGGAAAAATATCGCAATAATAAAGTCTCGAGAAGGCGTTATGAATTCATGTGTAAGATATTACTCTTAACGTAATGAAATCACTTTACGAACGATGTAATAGTTCGTACGGTTCGCCTTGTGTAAAGAAAAATATTTGTTCGCGTGGACCCTGCACTTTGCTAAATCCATAGTATCACTTTTACAACGGACAAAGAGGTCGTCCAAAATCATTTTATTTTTTTTTTACCATTAAGAATTTCGAAATATATATTTAAATGAAACACCGCATTTATCTAAATATTTTCGTATTGATTAAAATTACGATAAATTTATTGAATTTTTAACAATTTCTAAAGTAAAAAAACATTCGGAAATTAAAAATTAGTAAGTAATTCGATAGAGTTATCGTACGTATTAAATGCCCAACTATCGAAGTGCTAAGTTTTACAAAAGTAATTAATTGCAAAGTAGAGATTTTCCGCGCGAATGCCCGTTGTACTTTGGAAGTTTAGCAGGGATATCTTTAACTTGTATACTCTACTTTTAATAACAAAAAAAGGATTATATTATTTTAAAATAGTTTTTATATTAGATCTTCATAGTATATGTAGTTTTTACAATATAATAATTTTAAAAAATAATGTTTAATTTGACAATTTGTGTGTTTGCGCTTCATTGAACCATCATAGTAGAAATATTATTAGAATTTATCCACTTTCCATCGAGAAATATCATCATAATTGGTTAATTTTTAACCAAAAGTCAGTAACGGAAAATGATTATGTTGTATGCTTTTTTTTTAAATAATCATGAATAGATATAAATTATTGATTTACATTTAAATCATATTAAAATATATAAATATATATAAATTTAAAATCTTAATATTAATAAAATGCATATAATATTTTGGTAGTGATTAGTTCATATAATCGTACTGCTAAACTAAACATACCTTATACTAAATATTTATTAAATTTTATAACATATCGTATAGCTAAACCCAGAAAATAGTATATATTTTATATCATGGATCTAGTTTCCATCGTAGGGTTGAAAAATTTTGCTTTATGCTAAGCATGGACAAAAAAAGGATCATTAAAAAAACTTAATTAAAAGATAAAATTTTTATTAAAACCTAATGTGCATAGAGATATCTACACGTAACTTTTTATCGATTTCTTATTTTTAAAAATGTTGAAGTTGACAAGTATTAAAGTACGATGGAATCCAACGATAGAAACTTCTGATCCATCTTCTTTGAAGTAACTGCTTGAAATTTTCCTTACATTATTTTTTACGTACATTTATTAAAATTAATGAAAATTCTATTAATTTTGATTAACATTTAATTAAATTTAATGTTGCATATGGTGGAAATTGTTGATATAAATGTTAATTGAAATTTTTAATACTTACATGAATTTTCTGTCTTAGTAAACTAAATTGTTTTATTGTCCCTGCTGGAAATTTAAAACTGTATATAGCTTCCTTTACATTTTTATTAAATTTCATGAAAAAATTTTTAACAGTATATAATTATACGCAATTGGTAATTATTGTAATAACGAGTACCCGATTTCGTAACGTAGCAAGTTTTGATAGAATCATAGGTTGATCAAATTACTGCAAACTATTTTGAAAGGAATCTTCATTATTTAACCGTACAATATTATGAAAGTATGGTAATACCGGTTTACGAAATTCAAAATGTATTATATATAGATTAATAAAATAGATTACTCGTCGAAATCGTCTAGAGTATTGAAGTTAATGTAAAGGAAACTACTCGAGGTTTGCGCATAAAGTATGACGACATACTCGCGGTTTAACCCACTACATGATAAGGTTATCCGTACAACAAAAGCAAAAAGTAACTGTAGGATTTAAAGCATTAAGTCGAAAGTTTTTCCTTGTCTCAGAAAACATCTCGTACACTAGTAGCGATTCGTATAAATCTTGCAAATAACTTGTAAGTAATAATAAGGATTTTTTCTAAACACTGCGCACTGTAACTTATACATAAAAATATAATAGTAAGCAACATAAAATAAGAAAAAAAATATATTATAAACTTTTGTATATTGGAAAACATTATACAAATATTCGTACCATTTTTCTTCTTGAAAGCCACTATTCGTAAGTTAAAGTTAACGACAGTAATACCGACACGTTCGACAATAGCTCTCACATCAATCGAAAAGGATTGTTCGACCATCGTGTAAGAATAATATAATGCCATTTTTTTACGATTTAACTGATTTTATGTGAAAGTATATATATTACGGGGTAAATAATATTTTAATTTATTATACCTACGTATCGCGGTTAAATCCCGAAACTATTGAGATGCACAATCAAAGTATAGACTCGATACACAAAAGATTTTTCTGGCAAAAATAAATATGAACCCATTCGAAAGACAAAGCAATTAACGCATACGGAGAGTAAAACAAAAAGGGGGACAAATAAATCGATGTCCCATTCGCACGAACGACGAAGCGAGGAGAGAGAAAAAATGAGCGAACTTATGGAGGACAGGGTCGGACGTGTCCCGTCTTCCCTCCCATGGGACGCATCTCCCCGCTACGTATAGCTATTCCTTTCTTTTTTTTTCACGTCACACGCACGTTGATCCTTCGTATAGCAATCGTTACGGGAACCTTAAGCGCGCAAGGCGACGTTCCGACGTCGCCGAGGCATAGCCGGCGGAAAACCGGCGCCTAGTCTCGTCGCTTTCTCCTCGTCGAGGCTAATTCTGCTATGGTTTTATTGCTCCGCCGGCGCGCCCGACATACGCAGCCTGACGAATTGCCCTGCTGACTTTCCTAGGATGATTAGCGATGCATTTTCAAGATTAAACTCGCTGTCCCACTATTTTTTTGCAAACGGCTTTCCATGGAAATGTGATTAAGGTTTTGGATTAGGATATTATACGCAGATCGATATGCGTTGCGCGAGTACTTACACCGCCGTTGTTGTTACTATACCAAATGAAGGATCTTATTTTTCTTTAAAAATTTAGTGCTCAATGAAATAGAAGAATTTTGCTTCATCAGCATAAGAACAATGTAATATAGTCGTTACTGGGAATTAATTCATTTTTATATGATGAACCATTGAATCGAGAGAGTGGACATTCTTGTAATAATATACATAAACATTATTAACATGTTTTGGTTAAACCTAACGGGATATTGGACTCTAACATAACATTTTTCTTAATTTTTTTTAATGTGGTGGGGATTAATTTTCACAAAGGAAACGCCGTCAGGCTCTCGGGCATGCTTTAAACAAACATGTGAATTTTTCAAAATTTTCAGATAAGAATTTCAACATATTTTTTGTGTTGAAAAAATTGCTGTATAAATATTACAATTATAATTAAAAAAATTATTTTTTATTAAAAATTGAACCGTCAGGCCCTCTAAAATCTAAAAACTCTACGAATTTTCGTGATTTTTGAACGGTAGAAAAAATTTTTTAGGGTGTACCTGATATTTTAATCTAGAACTTAGTAAAATCACCTATTTTTTAATTATCTAGTGCTTCTATATCCGGGTTTTACATAAAATTGCATATCATATCAACTGCATGAAATAATTATCTTTTCTTGCTCGGTCGGTAACCCACCGTGTATACCAGCCCCTTAAGAATAAAATAGAAAGCCTTTATTTATAATTTTAATTCATTTAATGACTTTCAAATTCAAATTTAACTATTTAACTCGAAATTGAAAATACTGATTATAAATTCCAGTAAAACGTACATAAGATTTAGTGCACCGAATAATCCATCCAAAAATGCTCTCGTCTCGCAAACTTTAAATCCATTTACAGTAACCTCTTGCTTTTGTATTCTTCGCACATAAACAAGAAAATCTTGTTCAATGATTCGTAAAGTAAATGCGCTAGAACCTCTGGTGAGATCGATTCAAATGTCCGCGTGCGCGCTGACGATTTTCCAACGTCTCGCAAGCGGCAACGGATTTGTTCCAGTTAAAGGGCAAAGTGCCTCGAGTTTTTCTGATAAAAGCATCCTTGTAATAAATAGTTCTTAGAGTTCCCGCGTACGAGAAACACATCACGTTATGTGAAGAGGGGGTTATGCATGTATATTCTCTTACCTCTCGTATTTCGTTGACCATCTTTAATCTTTTCTTTTTCTACTTCCTGTCTTTTATTCCGTTTTAACTTTACTCGCGTACGGTCGCTCGTCTTCTTTTCCGCGTTGTCACGAGTCGTATACGTATGTCTTTTAAGCCGTGAAATTATTACTTGTATTTATACCTCTAACACCGAGGTTGCAAACGAAACCTTTAATTGAAAAACTTTAATGTAGGGTATCTCCTAACTAATGGAATAACGTGCATTAGACACACAAATACTGTAATTTATTGATTGTTTCATTTTATAATAGACTAAAATTTTGCTCTAATAATAGCTTCAATTGCTTCCTCGTAGAGGAAGTTTTGTAACAGTAAAATTTTTCGACTTGCTTAAAACATGTTAGAAGTATGTTTTGGCATGTCTAGAGTCGAAATCACGTGTATTTAGAAAATGTCTGCATGGATGTGTGTGTCTGTGTGTGTATACCGCCACGATTCCTTACTACTACAGACACAAACCTTGTTTTTTTTCACTTCCAAATTCGGAAATCAAAAATTTGTTGTTGAATCTATAGATTTGCAATAGTTTTACAGCCAATTTTCGATTTTGAAACAATTTATTATTGAAAATTTTGAATATTGAAGATGATATTTTTTTAATCAGACCAAATGTATTTAGTAGAGAATAAAAAAATCTTTTCTCTCGATTCGACTTTTTCAGAATATCTCTATTAGATTTCAAGTTATTAAAAATACTGATTTTTTCACTTTGTTATCTTTCAAATTAATCAATCGAAGTGCTGAAAAAACGACGATGATAAAAAATAATAGTTTACATATGCAGTAAACATTTCATTAATTTTAAGAAAGCGGCGTGCCAATAAATTGCCAACAGTCTTTTTGTATCGGGAAATTAAATTTACAAATGCAACCTGTCCAGTTGTTTGGTTTCGAATTTTTTTTGGCACAACGTATGCACTACCGTCACGTTGGTTAAATTACACTGAGAGAAAAAAAAGGTTAACTTTACTATAAAATTACCATAAAATATAGTGCAATAACTATACTGCAATATTTTATGGTAAAACTATTTCTGAAAATTGTAAGTACCACTTACAAAAAAGAAATTGTAATTTAACTATATATTTAAAAATATTTATTTATTAAAAATTACTATATTATATTATTATTAAACACTACTATAAATTATAATAGAAATTAATAGAAAAATAATATTACAATTGCATCATAATTTTTAGTTTTACTATAATTTATAATAAGTTAGACTTTAAGATACGGTTATGCGAAATGAAAAGATAGTTAAAATTTTGTTTTTAACAATTTATTTTTTTTTATAAAACAAGTTATACATATAAGTTTATAAAGTGTACATAGTTTTTTTTTTACACATATACATATAATACTCTTTACATATTAAATTACATATTAAATATTCTATTAGATTCCTCACATATTTCCCACGTAAAAAAATAGTATACAGATTGTATACAAAGTGTATACAATTTATTTTATACAAATAAAATCTGTATACAATCTGTAAAAAAAATAGTCTATACAATTTGATAAAAATTTTATACAAAGAGTAAAGAAATTTCTTTCTTTCTTATTTTTGTATAAATAAAAAATCTGGAAGATTGAAAACAGAAAATATATTAGGCATTTGGAAACAGCTGCAACACTGCCCTGTGAACGAGAAAAACTGTAGAGGTTGTGGACATCAGAACCATCGATGATGAGGAGATTAACGCAACCAAGAATTGCTGCTGCCACTGACACCAACGATCTTGAAAAAATGTCAACAACTTTTCCTTCATCGCGATTTGGCCAAAATTTTCAAACTACCATTTCGTTACATCCAACGGACTCTTCAACATCGACTTGCACATCATGAAGGTTAGACAGGGTCTGACCGAATGTTTTGTTCTTTGGTTGTCAAGTCGATTTGCAACTTTCTTTATCGGTTGCTAATAAAAAAAGTTGAAAATCGACTTGACAACCAAAGAACAAAACATTCGGTCAGACCCTGTCTAACCTTCATGATGTGCAAGTCGATGTTGAAGAGTCCGTTGGATGTAACGAAATGGTAGTTTGAAAATTTTGGCCAAATCGCGATGAAGGAAAAGTTGTTGACATTTTTTCAAGATCGTTGGTGTCAGTGGCAGCAGCAATTCTTGGTTGCGTTAATCTCCTCATCATCGATGGTTCTGATGTCCATAACCTCTACAGTTTTTCTCGTTCACAGGGCAGTGTTGCAGCTGTTTCCAAATGCCTAATATATTTTCTGTTTTCAATCTTCCAGATTTTTTATTTATACAAAAATAAGAAAGAAAGAAATTTCTTTACTCTTTGTATAAAATTTTTATCAAATTGTATAGACTATTTTTTTTACAGATTGTATACAGATTTTATACATATTGTATACAACCAATATTGTATACATTTTGTATACAATCTGTATACTATTTTTTTACGTGGGTTGATAATAAATTTTATCATTGAAAACATTATTGTTATATCAGAAATCGCTTAAATACATTTGATTTTTTATTGGGATAATTCCCACTCAGTAAGTGCAAGTCCTCTACACTTTGTTGTACGTCCATGTCCTTCGACGACAAACACTACACTGACGAACTTATTTCGAAATACGTATAAAGGAATTCAGTTATTGTATACATGGGTAATAATATTTATAGAAATAGTACCTATATTTACCATTGAATCCGTCAATTCTCTTTTAATATATAGTTCATTGTACCACATATTAATTAGTATCAATACAAAATTTTATTTAAACATACTTTAAAAACATAGTATATTTAACAATATTGCATTGTGTAATAATGATACTGCAATAATATATTGTAAAAGTAACAAAATTTTAATTGTAAATATTTTTAAGAAATTAGGGTTGTATTAAGTATTTCTAAATAGTAAATTTAACTAAGCGAATTATAGTAAAAAATACAGTCGAATATCAATAAATTAACTGGACCCATTGTTCAAAAAAAGTTGGTTGATTTAAGTATACGTTTATAAATAATTCAGCTATAGTATAGTGAAATCAATAAAATAATCAGGTTGTATTACTTATATTGTACTTTACTAAATTTTTTAGTAAATATTGCTATGCAGTTTTTTCTCAGTGTAGAAGATTAAAACTCATAGATGAAGGGATGAAAAGTAGAGGATCTCGATTGCGGTTCGATGATCGCTTAGACGCTCCTGGTGTGAAAGTTCATTATCTGTAAATTTCCCCGTAGCTTGCCGATGTATAATCGAAAAAAAATCTAGTAAACACTGTTATCGACAGCTCATCAACGGTGAGCGTCCAATCACCCAGGATAATATAATATTTAAAATTCAATTGAAAACTGATTTTCTTTCGTTAATTTTTTTCCTTTTCATTTCGAAGGGGTGTAATTATACGCAATGTCGTTCTCAAATGTGCTTTTTATTTAACAAAATTATATTAAAGTGCTTTTCTTTGTTAATTATACGAGTTAATCGAAGTAATATATGTATAATCTTTATTGGTTGTAATGTCGAAAAAATGGAGAGACCGAATGAATTTAACTGTAGAAGTATATTCAATTATCGAATAAATATATAAATTTTTTCATGTGAATATTTCGTGAACGATGAGAGATCGAGTAATATTTTAGGATTATTTTGCGAGTAGACATCGGGTCAATAATGTAGCACTAGACTTTATAAAGTTTCTTCTATAGGAAAAAAGTGGTGTATAAAATTAAAAAAAAAAATAACTGTTAAAACGGTAGTAAACGATAGCGCGCGAATGGGCAAACGAAATTCAACAACAGCAGAGAAGTAATAGATCTATATATATATTCCGAAAGTTTAGGAAAAGCATATCCGCAGGATCCAGACTGACCAATGAAAATTGCAAACAATAGCTAAGTAATAAAAAAAGCTATATATAGTTTGGAAGCGCTTCCATCAGCGACATTAAGTGGGCCTCGGTGTCTCTCACCATGCAATTCAGCGGGTCGGTCGAGCATATAGCACTCGAGGACGCCGGCGCCCAAAAACCGAGGGAGATGCGCGCGCGCGCGCGCACCAAATCAAGGAATACAGAGAGGAAAAAACGGAGAAAGTGCTATCTACCGCGGTTCGATACGAGATAGAGAGAGAGAGAGAGGTAAACTACTTGACCCCCTACGCTAACGCTTAATTAAATGTCGTACACGAGGATTCTGCATCTCTGTGAGCGTGATAATGATACGAGAATCTCACCCACTCATCCCCCGCATCGAAGACAGCCTGTACGAGGTTTTACGTATACGGTATAACCGTGATTGCCTTTCGGGAGTTGCGCATCGATCGGCTCAGGAGAATGTTACTTCCGCTTTTTCGGTAACTTGGCCTCGCAACAGATACAACTTTTGATGAGCTGGGTAGACTCTTTTTATGGTTCATTATAGGCAACCTCATCACAATGAGTTAACTTTTTTTTTCTTTTGAATTCGAATGGGGATGAACGTGTTTCTTTGCACATCAGTCTGTTCGGAAAGATATCAAAGATTTTCAACGTACAATTTACACCTTCGATAAACCGTATAAATTTAGAGGGTTGAAAAGAATTTCGTCTAATCAAACTATGTAAATAAAATTGTCATGTTTATATAAATAAAAATGTGTACTCTCTCGTCCGTGCGATTTTTAATTTATAATCTCTATATAATGAGTATAAACCTGTGTGTGGCAATTATATGATTATTATTAAATGTTTCCTTTGGTGGTAATTAACTGCATCAAAATTTTACAATAAGGATAAAGTTTTTAAATACATGTGCGTACAAGCACGTCAAAGTTCATTATTCTATTCTGCTGTGGAAAATGTACGTAACAAGGTGTTAATAATTTACCCACGAACTTTTAACGTTGAGTCAACATTTCTGCAATTAGCAAAAGATGCTCATACGTTGGTAATGATATGGAGGTCGCAAAGAATTGATTAAATATTAAGGATCGTTATATTCATTATAAATACCTTGGTCAATATTATTTTTAGTTGTATTCTTTCCTCGTGTGTACTTATTATTTAACGTTAAATATATATATATATATATATATATATATATATATATAGCTGATGGTCTTCGCAGCAGCCAAATTACATCCCTATTGTTCTTTATCCCTTAACAAACATTTCATTAAAATTATGTAGACTATATTGTGAATTTATAACGAAAGTACATTAATTTCGACATCGATTAGTTCATTTTCATCATCTCGGTTATGGAAATACAATCTTCTTGAAAGTATATGTGATAAATCATTATATCCTTTGCGGTACTTGTTTCGCACACTCGTATGGAATAGTTTTTACTTCGCAAATCAATAACTAAAATGAGCTACAATGGTTTCTTTGTTTTATGCATGAAACAAAAATCACAATAACCCGATTTTAATTGATATTTAAGTAATCCATTATAGACATTTACCAAAATAAAGTTGTACATCTGTTACAAATATAAATTTTCGTGAATAAATTCCCGGTAAATTGAATAAACAAATAACAAATAATAAATCATGGATTTACGAAGTTTAAGCCAAAGGTGAAATATCCCTTGGTTAACTAAAAATTGATTTACCCGGTGTTCCCCTTTTCTGAAATGCACACACGATCGTACCCAAAGGTATTTGGAAAGTGTAAAATTTCGTGGCGTTACGGTACTAAAAGGGTTTTCGTGCTCGCTCTCAACCAACTCATTTACAATTTTAACATTTGCGCCCAGAAAAGATAAACAATAGCTTATACTTCATTGTCCCATCAAAATATACGGTGTTGTACGGTAACTTGCACAACACCTCGTACTGATAAAATTAACCGATTAAGGGTAAGCATACCTAATTAAGCTTTTAATCTAGGTGCATTAATTAATAAGTAGGTCGTACTACTTAAAAATGTCAGACGGATTATGTAACAAATGAATTAACTCTACAGACATATGTTGTTATATTTAATAAACTTTTTAATACGTTTAGTTAATCATTTGGATGCATACTGTATATATACGTTTCTACTTAATATTGTTTGTCTACTTATTGCATCAGTATATGATTATTTAATGTTGTTTGATACATTCAGATGTTTACATGAATAATTAGTACTTTTTACCAAATTTTTTTTCTATTCTTATTTACACGTGTACGTACACGTATAGTTCACTTTGTAACTATAACAGGGACCCACTCTATAGAATTACAATCAAATTTAATTAACGCGCATTATTCACTAATTTTCAAGAGGGATTTAATTATAAAATATTACGTTGCTATATATATATATAATATATATATATATATATATATATATATATATATATATATATATATATATTCCGAAAGTTTAGGAAAAGCATATCCGCAGGATCCAGACTGACCAATGAAAATTGCAAACAATAGCTAAGTAATAAAAAAAGCTATATATAGTTTGGAAGCGCTTCCATCAGCGACATTAAGTGGGCCTCGGTGTCTCTCACCATGCAATTCAGCGGGTCGGTCGAGCATATAGCACTCGAGGACGCCGGCGCCCAAAAACCGAGGGAGATGCGCGCGCGCGCGCGCACCAAATCAAGGAATACAGAGAGGAAAAAACGGAGAAAGTGCTATCTACCGCGGTTCGATACGAGATAGAGAGAGAGAGAGAGGTAAACTACTTGACCCCCTACGCTAACGCTTAATTAAATGTCGTACACGAGGATTCTGCATCTCTGTGAGCGTGATAATGATACGAGAATCTCACCCACTCATCCCCCGCATCGAAGACAGCCTGTACGAGGTTTTACGTATACGGTATAACCGTGATTGCCTTTCGGGAGTTGCGCATCGATCGGCTCAGGAGAATGTTACTTCCGCTTTTTCGGTAACTTGGCCTCGCAACAGATACAACTTTTGATGAGCTGGGTAGACTCTTTTTATGGTTCATTATAGGCAACCTCATCACAATGAGTTAACTTTTTTTTTCTTTTGAATTCGAATGGGGATGAACGTGTTTCTTTGCACATCAGTCTGTTCGGAAAGATATCAAAGATTTTCAACGTACAATTTACACCTTCGATAAACCGTATAAATTTAGAGGGTTGAAAAGAATTTCGTCTAATCAAACTATGTAAATAAAATTGTCATGTTTATATAAATAAAAATGTGTACTCTCTCGTCCGTGCGATTTTTAATTTATAATCTCTATATAATGAGTATAAACCTGTGTGTGGCAATTATATGATTATTATTAAATGTTTCCTTTGGTGGTAATTAACTGCATCAAAATTTTACAATAAGGATAAAGTTTTTAAATACATGTGCGTACAAGCACGTCAAAGTTCATTATTCTATTCTGCTGTGGAAAATGTACGTAACAAGGTGTTAATAATTTACCCACGAACTTTTAACGTTGAGTCAACATTTCTGCAATTAGCAAAAGATGCTCATACGTTGGTAATGATATGGAGGTCGCAAAGAATTGATTAAATATTAAGGATCGTTATATTCATTATAAATACCTTGGTCAATATTATTTTTAGTTGTATTCTTTCCTCGTGTGTACTTATTATTTAACGTTAAATATATATATATATATATATATATATATATATATAGCTGATGGTCTTCGCAGCAGCCAAATTACATCCCTATTGTTCTTTATCCCTTAACAAACATTTCATTAAAATTATGTAGACTATATTGTGAATTTATAACGAAAGTACATTAATTTCGACATCGATTAGTTCATTTTCATCATCTCGGTTATGGAAATACAATCTTCTTGAAAGTATATGTGATAAATCATTATATCCTTTGCGGTACTTGTTTCGCACACTCGTATGGAATAGTTTTTACTTCGCAAATCAATAACTAAAATGAGCTACAATGGTTTCTTTGTTTTATGCATGAAACAAAAATCACAATAACCCGATTTTAATTGATATTTAAGTAATCCATTATAGACATTTACCAAAATAAAGTTGTACATCTGTTACAAATATAAATTTTCGTGAATAAATTCCCGGTAAATTGAATAAACAAATAACAAATAATAAATCATGGATTTACGAAGTTTAAGCCAAAGGTGAAATATCCCTTGGTTAACTAAAAATTGATTTACCCGGTGTTCCCCTTTTCTGAAATGCACACACGATCGTACCCAAAGGTATTTGGAAAGTGTAAAATTTCGTGGCGTTACGGTACTAAAAGGGTTTTCGTGCTCGCTCTCAACCAACTCATTTACAATTTTAACATTTGCGCCCAGAAAAGATAAACAATAGCTTATACTTCATTGTCCCATCAAAATATACGGTGTTGTACGGTAACTTGCACAACACCTCGTACTGATAAAATTAACCGATTAAGGGTAAGCATACCTAATTAAGCTTTTAATCTAGGTGCATTAATTAATAAGTAGGTCGTACTACTTAAAAATGTCAGACGGATTATGTAACAAATGAATTAACTCTACAGACATATGTTGTTATATTTAATAAACTTTTTAATACGTTTATTTAATCATTTGGATGCATACTGTATATATACGTTTCTACTTAATATTGTTTGTCTACTTATTGCATCAGTATATGATTATTTAATGTTGTTTGATACATTCAGATGTTTTACATGAAATAATTAGTACTTTTTACCAAATTTTTTTCTTATTCTTATTTACACGTGTACGTACACGTATAGTTCACTTTTGTAACTATAACAGGGACCCACTCATATAGAATTACAATCAAATTTAATTAACGCGCATTATTCACTAATTTTCAAGAGGGATTTAATTATAAAATATTACGTTGCTATATATAACGTTATATGCATTACCTTACAAAATTAAATCTAGTAAATTAAAGTAAATGAACTGATTTTCGATGAGTACTCAGTTGACGATTATTTCAAAATTTCAAAATATTATAATAACGCGCGTGTACGTGTGTATTCGAGAGTGTATATGATATGATATTTATACACTACAATAATTGGTTCGGGAAATCAAAAATGTATTATTTACCTTGGGTGTTATACATAATAATTGATCCATATAGATTGACAAAGATAAAATTTGAATAAACCCTGGTAGAAATCATATTCCATTAAATAAGTATTAAATAGACTGTTTGAATAGAATGGGCAAAAAATAGGCGAAAAATGTGCCCATTTTTCTCCTATCGATGAAACGCTTTTTCTCACATTTTATGACCATTTATTAAAGTAAAATCCTATTTTTCTCCCATTTTTGAGCTTGTAAATATAGATTACAGTTGAGTCTAGTTATGTCCTATTAAATATCTATTAAAAATGGACAAGTGAAAAATCGAATAAAACAGCGTTTATCTTCGTAAATACTGGGAATACAATAGAAATTAGTTGTTAATCAGACGAAAACGTTAAAAACCCATCCGAAACTATAGGAATTTTGAAGTTTACTCTTTCCGGAAAGCTGGAAAGAATATTTAAATATTTTGAGGTTATGGTCATTCTATTAAATGCTAGTAAAATGGGAGAAAAAGCGTTTCATCACAAGGTATTAACTACCAATTTTTAATTCCTAGTTCTTAGTTTTAAATTTCTACTAGGGAAAATTTTATAAAAAAATTAATAATCAAATTGAAATTTTTACCATGACGGATAGTTTTTTTTTCAGGCGCTTCGAGTACGTGATTTATTTCAGAATTCTTACCATACCGACACTCCAATATTTATCCAATAGGTTTAGATACTTTTTGTAAAATATATATCTACTAATAATATCTACTAATAATTTCATATTTAACGTGCATTGCAAAAACAAATACAAAAGCATAAAAAAAACAACATAAATGTCGAACTATAAAACCGTTGGCCGACTCGAAAAGGTGCTAGTATCTCGTACTGCATCTTCCCGATAATATTAAAACGCGAACCGACCTCTACTAATTCGAGGTAGATCTCATTCTATTTGGTAAACCAACCCCGCAATTAGGCGCACGATGCCGCCACCCTCGTGAATCTATTCTTTTTCTCCGCAACGGTGGGAATGCCGTATATATGTATAAATTCTGCCCGCAGTCGATTGACCTATCCACCCTCCGTTCTCGAAAATTGCCTTATTTTGGTATCGAGTGCAACGAATAAAGGATCGTAAACGTTCTCGGACGAAGAAATTGGATTTTATGCAGGATTTATTCTAAACACTGTTTTATATAACATCACTTTATTTGTACGTCGATCTCTGGAATTTTACACGTAACCTGAGCTATGTGCAAAAATTAATTTTTTATGTTTAATAAAACTGCATAGGCTATGGGGTGCAGAGCTATCAAATATGTATACAATAAAATTTAATTTTTATTTATAGTAATATGTAGTTTCAATAGCTATATCGACTATGCGTTATTAAGAACGATTATTAAGAATTCCCGAGGCAGGCTAGAGTTTCTAGTTCGAGCCTGTGGCGAGGCTATTCTCTTCAACGAAATTTTTTTTCGAACCGCTTAGTTCACGTACATAGCTGATTTATGCTCTGGGAATATCGAATAAAATGAAAATGTTTATTCCGCACATCATTACACTAAAAATATTGTAAAACTCGAATTCGCGTCATTTAATGTTTTGATGACAATGTGATGGCATTAAACGCGTAACAAGTGCCTATACCAATGTTACCCATTCCGCTGAATACGCTTCATTTATTTTAAAGAAAAAGCGTGTAATTACGCGGGTGTATTACGTACATTACGTATACATAAATATACAGCAATACGAGGAAGTCGTTAAGAGGCTCAATCACGATTGTATATTGTAATACATATTATCTTAAAAAACGAATACGGTGCATTGTGATGCAATTAAATATAAATCATTTTTTTTATTACGGAACTGGTATTTCATATATACCTGCACTTCCGACAACCGATAATTTTTTCCGAACAATTTATTGTATCTCAAAGTTTATATTAAATATTCGCGATTATAGTTTTGTTTTATAAAAAATGTACGTTATTCCGAATACGAAATTAATAACAATGTATCTATAAATAAAAATCTTATGTTTACGTAATTAATTGAAAAATAATTATATAGATTTGTGGCAAAGCTTAGCGGTTAAGTGCAACAGCAATCATCCGAAATACTACCGGTTTTATTAGTGTCATCGTTGCTTCTTCCATAAGTGGCGTGCACATCTTATCATGAAATTTTAATGCAACATTTTATCGTCTTTTCCTGAATCAGAACGACTCCAACTCATTTCGCCGCTTCGCTTTACACTACTTCGCGTTTAAAACTTCAACTTCCTCCATTAACATCGATTCTCCCTACATGAAAAATTCGAGGTTTTTTTATGTTGCTAAAAAAATGTGCAAAGTGTGTTACTAGTCAAATGCAGAACAATCTATTTTTGAGTACTAAATGTTTCGGTTAAGTAAATACGAGTATCTTAACGATGAAAAATTTAACAGTGTTGATATAAATATTCTAACTGAGCTACATTTAAAACAATACTTATAGTTACGATAATTATGTTGTTTATATGAATTTAAGCATTAACACACATGGAGAGAAAAGTTAAATAATAATTACCCTAATGTTTTGGGTATAATGTTGATGTTCGTTTGTTTCAATTATTTTTTTCGAGTTGTGCGAAGTTTGTTCTAAATTTTGTTAATGTATAAATGTTTAATTATTAGGCAATAACCACAAAATTAAAAAAATGATATTTTTTTTAAAATAACTGCATAATTTTGTAAAATATTTGGGTCAAAAAATAATTTTCACCCTTAGAAGTGACCTCAAATAGTATATTCAATTTGTATAATTTATTAAACATATATGTGTCTATAGATATGTTTATAAATATAAATGCAGATAATTTTTAGATTTAAACTTATAATCGATAATTCAACATTTTATTGTTGAAATAAGAATAATACGTGCATATTTAATACCCTAGCATGAAATGAAAAATTTCAAAAAAAGTGAAACAAACTAGAAAATATTCTCGATACAGTAAAAGAATTCTTAACTTGAACGATCGCGTTCAAGAGTAAAATACCAAATATTATTCTAACGTTAGAATAAATAATTGAATTTATAGAATGTTCGAGTAAATGTTAAAATAAAATGTTAAACTGTAAAAAGCGTAATCAAGGTTTTTCCTCGGAAGTCGGTAAAAATTTCCAGTCTTGTCCAGCTGTAATCGCATTAGCATCACTCGTCGTGACGAGTCAAAGCGAGAGGAAGTTAACGTGTTAGAGGCATTACACCGGTGACCTCACGCGCTCTGGAGCGCGTTTGCCTATACGACTCGACGAAACTTCGCTGCATTCAGACTGCACAGCGGAGTTTCGGTCTTTCTCGGTCACCGAATATCAGCCGAGCTATAGCGCTCTCCTGTCGGCACGTTCGCCAATGCGGATCACGACGTTCTCGTGCCGGTGACCGACTGCTTTAATTCGACTCTTTGTATTTCCTTCTTGAGTTAAGATACATCCTTACTTATGTACACTCGTTCTCCTATACATAGTCTGCTTTTATATTAAAACCAACTTTTCGCTAACAATAATTTTAAGAAAAGGTATGTTGCCGTATTTCGTAATTACAAAATTCAAAAAATTTTATTACGTGAAAAAAAGGTTCTATTAAACATTGCAATATTGATGAAAAATTTACTACAGATGTATTAATATTTTTTCAACCTGATCATCTAAAAAGTTTGCTTTATTAACCTCTACGAGTGGAGTAAAATTGCATTTTATTCTTTCGATTACTTTATTCCCCGTAGACTCATTTATTCATCGTACACCTTCTTTTTTGTTTTGAACACCTAATTTAGCCTCTTGCTACAAAAACAAAATTAATTTTACTATATTAAAATAAAAATATCAAAAAATTTTACAATATTGACATAATTTAGAAATTAAAAAAAAATTTGTCAAGTATTGCAAAAAGTGACTTGTACTTCGAGAGTAAAAGGCAATTATTCCCTTGGATGAATTATCCCTTGGAAAAATCCTGAACGCCATGCCCTTAGGTATGTTTTTAAACAGTATACACAAATTTTTTCAGATTTTGAAGTCTGTAATTTAAATCTGATTTTTGCGTTGAAAATTTGTGTCTTTTTTGATCAGTAATTACCAATTGAAATTTGTTTATTCAATTTGTTATTAACAAATTTAATTTTTCTTAAAAAATCAAAACGTCATGCTCTCGCTTTTGTTTTAAAGTATCCTTATGAATTTTATCAGATTTTTAATTCAATATTTCGAACATTATTCTTATGTTAAAAGGTGTAGGTCCCCTGTAACTTGGGTCCGACATCCCGTTAACAATGATGATGTAAATTAAAAACTGAAACAAACAAAGCCCAGCAAATTCAAACATATTTCTTTTAATTAGGTAACCCAAATAATCACATACCCCTTTTCTTAGTTTTAATTGAAAAAATCGTTGGGAAAAGTCATGCGAAAACGTAGAGTTGTGTCGTTTTGCATCGTTGTGTCAAGTGGCCAAAAGCTAGGATTTCTTATTGCTTCTAATTTGCTCGTTATTTCGCTTGGCAGACATTGATCGAACTGCAGTGCACATCTGTGTACACACACCAGGGTGCAATTCACTTATAAAAACGAAAGTGGTTCTACAATCGTATACAACAACTTTATCTTTCATCTCAATGTACTTGTATACTTTGATTCTTGCAATTAAAATATAATTCATTTGGGACGACATATGTTACTCAATCGACGATGTTACTATTTTGTTTGTTGATCAATTTTGGGATTATTGCTAATAATCAATGTTTTAGCTTCGCATTATACGTCCCAATCAGATAAAATAGAATAAGTATTCAAATACATAATTTCAGAAATAAATGCCAAATAATTGTAACATATATCTCTCCTCTTTGAATTAGATAGGTGCCTAAAATGATTAATAGTATGATTATTATTAAAATAACCATCTTATTTTATATATACCTTATTCATTCAAATTCCGTAAAAAAATAAGAACAATTTGTTTAAATGTTAGTAAATTACACGTAAATTTATATTGACATGTATACTACTTGTTTTTTGACTCATACCATTCAAAACTTATATCGAGATGAAAATATTGATTTCTATTCCATCCAATATCCATTTAAAATTTATTGTTGTTATTCATTGACTTTAAAACTTTAAGAATTATTAAATTACACTTAAATTTTTATATTCAATTTGCAAGTAAATTATAAAAATTTAATTTGTATTGAAAAAACTTATGAACTGATAAATAATTTCTACGCTTTGTCCTTCCCGCTATCTTATATGAAAACAGTATGAAGAAATAGATTATATAGCTCGTATAAATCAAAACGAATTCGCTAAAATATTCACTGGTATTGCAAAATGAAAATTAATTTTCCCATTTAAACTTATAATCGATAATTCAACATTTTATTGTTGAAATAAGAATAATACGTGCATATTTAATACCCTAGCATGAAATGAAAAATTTCAAAAAAAGTGAAACAAACTAGAAAATATTCTCGATACAGTAAAAGAATTCTTAACTTGAACGATCGCGTTCAAGAGTAAAATACCAAATATTATTCTAACGTTAGAATAAATAATTGAATTTATAGAATGTTCGAGTAAATGTTAAAATAAAATGTTAAACTGTAAAAAGCGTAATCAAGGTTTTTCCTCGGAAGTCGGTAAAAATTTCCAGTCTTGTCCAGCTGTAATCGCATTAGCATCACTCGTCGTGACGAGTCAAAGCGAGAGGAAGTTAACGTGTTAGAGGCATTACACCGGTGACCTCACGCGCTCTGGAGCGCGTTTGCCTATACGACTCGACGAAACTTCGCTGCATTCAGACTGCACAGCGGAGTTTCGGTCTTTCTCGGTCACCGAATATCAGCCGAGCTATAGCGCTCTCCTGTCGGCACGTTCGCCAATGCGGATCACGACGTTCTCGTGCCGGTGACCGACTGCTTTAATTCGACTCTTTGTATTTCCTTCTTGAGTTAAGATACATCCTTACTTATGTACACTCGTTCTCCTATACATAGTCTGCTTTTATATTAAAACCAACTTTTCGCTAACAATAATTTTAAGAAAAGGTATGTTGCCGTATTTCGTAATTACAAAATTCAAAAAATTTTATTACGTGAAAAAAAGGTTCTATTAAACATTGCAATATTGATGAAAAATTTACTACAGATGTATTAATATTTTTTCAACCTGATCATCTAAAAAGTTTGCTTTATTAACCTCTACGAGTGGAGTAAAATTGCATTTTATTCTTTCGATTACTTTATTCCCCGTAGACTCATTTTATTCATCGTACACCTTCTTTTTTGTTTTGAACACCTAATTTAGCCTCTTGCTACAAAAACAAAATTAATTTTACTATATTAAAATAAAAATATCAAAAAATTTTACAATATTGACATAATTTAGAAATTAAAAAAAAATTTGTCAAGTATTGCAAAAAGTGACTTGTACTTCGAGAGTAAAAGGCAATTATTCCCTTGGATGAATTATCCCTTGGAAAAATCCTGAACGCCATGCCCTTAGGTATGTTTTAAACAGTATACACAAATTTTTTCAGATTTTGAAGTCTGTAATTTAAATCTGATTTTTGCGTTGAAAATTTGTGTCTTTTTTGATCAGTAATTACCAATTGAAATTTGTTTATTCAATTTGTTATTAACAAATTTAATTTTTCTTAAAAAATCAAAACGTCATGCTCTCGCTTTTGTTTTAAAGTATCCTTATGAATTTTATCAGATTTTTAATTCAATATTTCGAACATTATTCTTATGTTAAAAGGTGTAGGTCCCCTGTAACTTGGGTCCGACATCCCGTTAACAATGATGATGTAAATTAAAAACTGAAACAAACAAAGCCCAGCAAATTCAAACATATTTCTTTTTAATTAGGTAACCCAAATAATCACATACCCCTTTTCTTAGTTTTAATTGAAAAAATCGTTGGGAAAAGTCATGCGAAAACGTAGAGTTGTGTCGTTTTGCATCGTTGTGTCAAGTGGCCAAAAGCTAGGATTTCTTATTGCTTCTAATTTGCTCGTTATTTCGCTTGGCAGACATTGATCGAACTGCAGTGCACATCTGTGTACACACACCAGGGTGCAATTCACTTATAAAAACGAAAGTGGTTCTACAATCGTATACAACAACTTTATCTTTCATCTCAATGTACTTGTATACTTTGATTCTTGCAATTAAAATATAATTCATTTGGGACGACATATGTTACTCAATCGACGATGTTACTATTTTGTTTGTTGATCAATTTTGGGATTATTGCTAATAATCAATGTTTTAGCTTCGCATTATACGTCCCAATCAGATAAAATAGAATAAGTATTCAAATACATAATTTCAGAAATAAATGCCAAATAATTGTAACATATATCTCTCCTCTTTGAATTAGATAGGTGCCTAAAATGATTAATAGTATGATTATTATTAAAATAACCATCTTATTTTATATATACCTTATTCATTCAAATTCCGTAAAAAAATAAGAACAATTTGTTTAAATGTTAGTAAATTACACGTAAATTTATATTGACATGTATACTACTTGTTTTTTGACTCATACCATTCAAAACTTATATCGAGATGAAAATATTGATTTCTATTCCATCCAATATCCATTTAAAATTTATTGTTGTTATTCATTGACTTTAAAACTTTAAGAATTATTAAATTACACTTAAATTTTTATATTCAATTTGCAAGTAAATTATAAAATTTAATTGTATTGATAAAAAACTTATGAACTGATAAAATAATTTCTACGCTTTGTCCTTCCCGCTATCTTATATGAAAACAGTATGAATGAAATAGATTATATAGCTCGTATAAATCAAAACGAATTCGCTAAAAATATTCACTGGTATTGCAAAATGAAAATTAATTTTCCCATTTAAATGTCGTATAAGAGCACAACAAAAATTAAGAAAGATCTATCGCATTGCAATTTGACTACTCCTCCATTCTATATATATTTTCTTTTTACTGCGTAGACTACAATTGAATTTTTACACGTGGTATATAGGGCAAAACGGATCAATGTAATCCCTTTGCGACGCTATATACAAAACCTACATTTAGCTGCGTTTAATTCCCTTTTAATACACTTTTACGTTGCTTTGTAACATGGCTCTTGCAAGTTGAGCTTTATTTATTAATTCGTATTTGCGGCGTCGCATTACGTTTGATATTGTTTAATTAATAGACCATTCGGACACCGAGTTTTTTTTACGCATTGATGCAGATGTATCGCGTTACAAAGTGTATTTATAGAGTTATTGTTATGATGTGTATTAACTTTTACAGCAAGTAGATACACCACCACTGCAATTCTAATAATTATTCATGAACACGTAGAAAATACAGGAGCTCTATTAGTTCAGAGGTTGGGGGTTATCTACCCATGGAAATCGAGATGTTGAGAGGAAAAAGGAGGGGGTGATTATTATGTTTTTCTATCGATAGAATGTGAATAGAAATCATTTCGATGAGTAGTAGTTTTTAAAGTCTATAAGTAGTATTACAAAATTACGAATGGAGATATATTTTATAAATTATTACATTATTCAGTAATTACTTTGAAAAATCATAATTTATCATTTGCGAAACAGCTAAAAAAAGAATTCACCTATTCGAGTGTCGGCATATGTTTACAAAATAAATGTGCATTCAGACATTTTGTATAATCTGATTATTATACAATCCGCATAACTGATGTATATAAATGTATATATACTAATATATAAAAAATATGTCAAAAAATAGTTGTTACTGTGAGAAACATTCCTCTGTGCCAAAATCTTACGAGTCGAAATCCTAAATTATTACCACATTTTATCAGCGAGCACGATCGTATTCTTAGATTTGCATAAAAATTTCAATTTGAATATCCATAAAATAGCGCGAATCGCCGCGACAGCTCTCAATGTCGCTATTGAATCTCGTTACAATTTAATGGTGAATCCTCGAGAATTCGCAACTTTCTCTTACGTATATAGTGAAGGAGACGATAATTAACACGACTGCGGCCCGATATCGTAATTAATCTTTGGCTTATCGGACTTTTGGGAAAGCTTCGGGTATATAACCTCACCTTTGCTCGTCGCTATCGACGCAACCCTTACGAATTTCCATCTCCGTTCTTCGAAATTGCACGACGGTTCTCAATGTGACATTAGTCGCGGGTTTCGACCACGAGATTAGACCGGTCGATTTGTTCGTAATTTTAAACTAATCTATTTTCGTTTATAACCTGGGGAAATTACAAGTTCGGTCTTGAGTCTTCCTCTCGAGGATAAATCAAATTATTTCGACGATCTGTGAAAATACTTGCAAATATTTATTAACGAACGGTGGTTAATGACTTTGCGTAATGATCAGACCCCTTATTTAACGCAGAACTAAAAGTTGTGATGAAGATTTATATTAATTCAAGTATAGAGTATTGAAGTCGACTAGTTTACTTAAACTCTTCACATGTTCAGATAATTCAAATAAATATATATATTAGTCACAATTGAAAACACATATATTTAATATTTGTAATTATATAACATTTTAAATGCGTAACAATATTCCAAATGCATTTCCCAAATGTATTAATAACGCAGATTTTTAGACATGAAATTTTTAAACATGAATGAAAGGAAAATTTTGTTATTTGCGGGAGAAACTCCATCTTGCGGGTCGCGGGGAAATACTATATTAAGCAAAATTTAATTTAAATTATTTACTAGTTTTTTTCTGTTATTTTTTAATTAATAATAATTGTATTTAACATAAATTTTAAACTTGCAACATTTAATTTTAAACAATTTCTTCAAATGTTAGTAAATTACACGTAAATTTATATTGACATGTATACTACTTGTTTTTTGACTCATACCATTCAAAACTTATATCGAGATGAAAATATTGATTTCTATTCCATCCAATATCCATTTAAAATTTATTGTTGTTATTCATTGACTTTAAAACTTTAAGAATTATTAAATTACACTTAAATTTTTATATTCAATTTGCAAGTAAATTATAAAAATTTAATTTGTATTGATAAAAAACTTATGAACTGATAAAATAATTTCTACGCTTTGTCCTTCCCGCTATCTTATATGAAAACAGTATGAATGAAATAGATTATATAGCTCGTATAAATCAAAACGAATTCGCTAAAAATATTCACTGGTATTGCAAAATGAAAATTAATTTTCCCATTTAAATGTCGTATAAGAGCACAACAAAAATTAAGAAAGATCTATCGCATTGCAATTTGACTACTCCTCCATTCTATATATATTTTCTTTTTACTGCGTAGACTACAATTGAATTTTTACACGTGGTATATAGGGCAAAACGGATCAATGTAATCCCTTTGCGACGCTATATACAAAACCTACATTTAGCTGCGTTTAATTCCCTTTTAATACACTTTTACGTTGCTTTGTAACATGGCTCTTGCAAGTTGAGCTTTATTTTATTAATTCGTATTTGCGGCGTCGCATTACGTTTGATATTGTTTAATTAATAGACCATTCGGACACCGAGTTTTTTTTACGCATTGATGCAGATGTATCGCGTTACAAAGTGTATTTATAGAGTTATTGTTATGATGTGTATTAACTTTTACAGCAAGTAGATACACCACCACTGCAATTCTAATAATTATTCATGAACACGTAGAAAATACAGGGAGCTCTATTAGTTCAGAGGTTGGGGGTTATCTACCCATGGAAATCGAGATGTTGAGAGGAAAAAGGAGGGGGTGATTATTATGTTTTTCTATCGATAGAATGTGAATAGAAATCATTTCGATGAGTAGTAGTTTTTAAAGTCTATAAGTAGTATTACAAAATTACGAATGGAGATATATTTTTATAAATTATTACATATTATTCAAGTAATTACTTTGAAAAATCATAATTTATCATTTGCGAAACATCTAAAAAAAGAATTCACCTATTCGAGTGTCGGCATATGTTTACAAAATAAATGTGCATTCAGACATTTTGTATAATCTGATTATTATACAATCCGCATAACTGATGTATATAAATGTATATATACTAATATATAAAAAATATGTCAAAAAATAGTTGTTACTGTGAGAAACATTCCTCTGTGCCAAAATCTTACGAGTCGAAATCCTAAATTATTACCACATTTTATCAGCGAGCACGATCGTATTCTTAGATTTGCATAAAAATTTCAATTTGAATATCCATAAAATAGCGCGAATCGCCGCGACAGCTCTCAATGTCGCTATTGAATCTCGTTACAATTTAATGGTGAATCCTCGAGAATTCGCAACTTTCTCTTACGTATATAGTGAAGGAGACGATAATTAACACGACTGCGGCCCGATATCGTAATTAATCTTTGGCTTATCGGACTTTTGGGAAAGCTTCGGGTATATAACCTCACCTTTGCTCGTCGCTATCGACGCAACCCTTACGAATTTCCATCTCCGTTCTTCGAAATTGCACGACGGTTCTCAATGTGACATTAGTCGCGGGTTTCGACCACGAGATTAGACCGGTCGATTTGTTCGTAATTTTAAACTAATCTATTTTCGTTTATAACCTGGGGAATTACAAGTTCGGTCTTGAGTCTTCCTCTCGAGGATAAATCAAATTATTTTCGACGATCTGTGAAAATACGTGCAAATATTTATTAACGAACGGTGGTTAATGACTTTGCGTAATGATCAGCCCCCTTATTTAACGCAGAACTAAAAGTTGTGATGAAAGATTTAATATTAATTCAAGTATAGAGTATTGAAGTCGACTAGTTTACTTAAACTCTTCACATGTTCAGATAATTCAAATAAATATATATATTAGTCACAATTGAAAACACATATATTTAATATTTGTAATTATATAACATTTTAAATGCTTAACAATATTCCAAATGCATTTCCCAAATGTATTAATAACGCAGATTTTTAGACATGAAATTTTTAAACATGAATGAAAGGAAAATTTTGTTATTTGCGGGAGAAACTCCATCTTGCGGGTCGCGGGGAAATACTATATTAAGCAAAATTTAATTTAAATTATTTACTAGTTTTTTTCTGTTATTTTTTTAATTAATAATAATTGTATTTAACATAAATTTTAAACTTGCAACATTTAATTTTAAACAATTTCTTCAAACTTAAATTATTTTATATTATTATTTGACTTTTTATTGCATATAAAATCATTTTTATTATATGTATAAAAGAATAATTTCTCCGTTGCAATACATTTTTCACTGATACAAATAAATATTTATTTTATTATTATCGAAAATTACTTACTTCTTCTATTTAGGAAGACAAGTCAGTGTTAAGCATGTAAAAAAATTTGTAGGTTTTTGACTACAAAATTTAATTAACATAACAATATAATTTCAAAAGTATCAACATAAAAAAAATTGACTCCAAAAGTATCTCAAAAATTTGAAAATTTTCATAAAAATTAGATATTTTAGAATCATTTATTTTTTGTGTTTGTTGACATTTTTAAAATTCCGCTCCGTTCAGACGATAAGTAATTTAATTAGCTTGAAAATGAACCCCAACACATCCCAATCCGATGATCTGGTCTGGAGATACAGTACGATAAGGGGTAAAATAAGTAAAAAAGTAAAGTATATATAACTAAGGTAAAAATCAGAATTTCAAGGTCTAATCTGGCTTAAAATGCTGACTTTTATAAGTATTTTTATGTCCCAAAATATTAGAAATATGTAATATTTCAATTAAATGTTGTACAAGAACCTACAAATTTTCTGCATGGTTAACATTGGCTTGTCCCCTTAATACATTAATTGATTGAATAATAGTTTTATCAAACTTTCTAGTTATTTATTTGAAAAAATACTTTGTTTTACTTAAATGTCAATTTTTACTATATGCTCTTAAATTAGTGAAAAATTTTGATATTGAATTACATATTCATTTTGTTACACCTAAATGTTTGACTAATCAAATAAAACATTATTTTGTTTAAACGTATACTTTTATATCAACACAATTTTAATTAATAAAAATTTTTATTTATTCAAAATTT
Source organism: Theocolax elegans (assembly GCA_026168455.1). NCBI lineage: Eukaryota > Metazoa > Arthropoda > Insecta > Hymenoptera > Cerocephalidae > Theocolax > Theocolax elegans. The sequence continues at coordinate 44,535,091 of CM047430.1, forward strand.
GCCTATTGTTTCTATTACAATGATTTATTTAATTTTATACAGTAATGTAAATATTTATTTTAAATTCATATAACATATTTAAATCACTCAAATATCAATATTCATAAATGATATTTCATTTATTTGTTCTATTGATGTATCTTGTACGTGAACATATGGTTTCTTTAACTTACAAGGAGAGTGTCCCATCTCCAGGAAACGGATCTTTACCAAACTCTAGGATATATTTACTACTATAAAAATATAAAGAAAGCCGGAGTTTTAGACTCTAAAGCTCTTTTTTATATGAGCAAATAACAAAAAATTTCGCCAAAAAAGCCTTTAACTTTGATCGTTTATAACTCGAAAACAAATAGAAATATAGATACTCAAACTTAAGTTCAATAGAAAGTTGAGATCGAGTGAATTGGATTTAAAAAAAGAAGCTCAAATATCTAAATTTGGTCGAAAGTTATGGAAACAATAAAAATAAGACGATTAGCCTAAAAAATCAGTAAATTTTTTAATTCAAAATAAGTCATCAAAATCAAGATATTTTAACTTCTTTTTTTTTAAATTCAATCCTCTCGATCTCAGTTTTCTTCTGAACTTATGTTTGAGTTTCTCTCTTTACTTGTTTTTGAGTTATGAATGATCCCAAGTCAAGGATTTTTTCGACGAATTTTTTCGTTATTTGCTTATACTTATTGTAAAAAAGAACGTTAGAGTCTAAAACTCTGGCTTTTTTTATATTTTTGTAGTCGTAAACATATCCTAAAGTTTGGTAAAGATCAGTTTCCCGCAAATGTGACACTCTCCTGGTTAGAAGGAAACCATATACTTAAAGTAACAATTATAATTTAAAAATCGAAGGAAGAATGTGATGATGATTTGGAGTCAGTGTGATAGGAAAATAAATGAATCTTTTTGTATATAATACCATATCGAGGGTATAGAGAGTTGAATTTATTCAAGAACTTTCAGGCAGCTGTAGCTTTTGATCCAAGTGAAATAAAAGATAGTTGGAAAATCTACCTCTTTTTTCCCACCAGCCACATCAAGTTTATAGACGTATCAGTGACGCTCAAATTGTTTGGCTGTTCTTTCTCTTTCATTCCTTTTTTTCTATTTTTACTCAATTTTCTCTTTCAAGGAAATAAATAAAACGGAATTAACGCGTCTATACCGTTTTCCATTAACTTGACGACGGTTCCAAGACGATGTTATAGAAAAATACGGGCGACTAGGTTCTATTTATTTATCTCGATTTTTTTCTTCAAGCATATTCTTCTTTGTTGAAATAGCTTAGAATTATTATATGTTTTTTTATTTTACAGTTATACGTGAATTATTAGTAAACATTATATTTATAAAATACGTTACAAACAAATCCGAAGTTTTAAAATTAACTCATTTAATGTATTCAAATATGAAGTGAGCTAAATAAACGTATTAGTATGTCAGCGAGAACCGCGTGTAAGCGTCATAATTATAAATTTATAATCATTATACAAAAAGTCATAACAATATTACTCTTTCTACATTGTGTTATCGCAATACATGAATAATCTACTTCGAACGTATAAATATTATTAATACTCCAATCATACCCATAATTTTTAATTTTAATGAATATATATATATATATATCTGTATATTCTAGAAGCATAAGTAAACATAAAAAATTCAAATATGTAAAAATTTGTAATTAAAAATTTAATTTATCAAAGTTGACCCTCCCACGCACACGCACACACATGAATTGCAAATTTCGAAAATATGATACTTCGGTGGCCATTATAACGCTGAGTCCGCGAAAAAGCTGGATGCTAATAATCGAAATAAGACTCGAGAATCACAGTGTCTCACGTAACAGCAGCGTGATTATATAGCCACAATCGCGGCGATACTTCGGGGGAAATCTCGTAAATGCGTCGGAGGTTTTCTTGCTTACTGTCTACTGCAGGGGCGCGGTTTGTTTTTCATTCAATGCACTTGGATTCCACTGACACGCGGTTTTCCTTCGCGAGTCCTTGACTTGGTTATAGGTAACTCATTCGACCTGATATTCCGAGCTCATAATATACCAGCACATGGATGAATTAACGGGCGTTATTCATGAATTATGGATGTGTGTGACGTTATATTGTATAACATTTATGGGGTATAACAGATGTATTTTCTAACGAAAAATTTTTAAGTATAAAAGTAATTTTATAATATATTTTTTATTTTTTTAACGTCGCTCTTTCGATTGGTGCTAATCTGCACTTGTTGGAAATACATTTCCAAGTGGTGCTTGCGCAGTAACAATATCGTCAGAGATCGGGAATCGAATCCGACACATCTCGGTTATATATAGTTACATAGTTTTATAATTAAAAGATTTTGTATAATAAAGCGATTAAATAGTGTCTTTTATTCATTAGCACATATATTACAATGACTCATTTGCAGGATTGCATAAATACTTTTAATAAAAGTACCTGTTTCAAATATAAATTATAATTAGCGATAAATTATCGTTTTCTAAAAAAAAATAGATACAAATTAAAAATTATGTACTACCTGAACCCATCGTATTTGTTATACTGTCGGAGTTGCACCCGATGCATAATGATTCCCGGAATGAGAAAATCGTGCCAAATATTTGGCACGCGTTCGAAGGAAGTGAACGATGGAGGATATTTTTATTTTCGCTAGCTTTAGAATGAGACGTTTTGCGGGTAGTCAGTGGAGTCCCGAAATTACGCGTTTTGGAAAATTCTTCGTTTTTTTTAAAGCTTAATATAGTTTACACTTTAATTCAACGGTAATAAAGTTCAACATGTTCGGTTTAATTAGAAGCAACTTAAATTATTTCTTTACAATTAAAATGTAAATTGATAACAAATAATAATAAACATAATATTTTATGACGAAATTCTCTTTGGTAATGTAACTAATTGAGTAATACGATAAAACCCGGAGAAATAGCGATATTCCTATATCGCCGTAAATATTAGTCATCGAAACTATTTTTATTCACGTACGTAATAATGTATCATTACAAACGATTGCAGAAATAAGTATTAAAATAATGATGATGGTGACTAATTAAATAAATATATTACATACTACGATAAAAGAAGTTTTATCACGCCTTACGGAATGTCATACAATCCCGGCGTTATAAATAAATTCTTTATACGCAAGGACCAAACGCAAGCAAGCCCGAATAGGTAATACCGAAACAGCAAATTCATACTTGAGATCGTACGATACGGTATCTCTCGTATACACGTTTGACAGATACTTTCCTCGCTTTTATAAATCGTCACACCTAATACTCATATCGCGATAACCACCGATGTACAAAAGAGCAGTTGTATAAATACACGTACAGAGAAATATATTTTATCACATAATAACCGTACAATGTCGATTAATATTTCATTAATAAATATATTGTAATTAACTTTCTTCGGAATAAAAAAATTGGGTATTAACTCTCGAGTGCGAAGTTTAACTTAAACGGTATAATATGAGAAGTGAGCTACTCGAAGTGAAAATATTTAAATAAATTAATGGTACGTGAAAGCGAGAAAAAGAGCGATGCACACGCAAATTTGATGAATATCGAGCCTAGAACGCGTCGCGCTCTACCTATAACCTATAACGCCTACTGACATAATTTTCTTGGCTAAGGCAAGCGCGCGCGCGCGCGGGGCCGAGTCAAGGCCTCGTGCGAGCGCGAGCAAACTCCACCGCGAGCTCGTCGATGATTTCCAAAGGCACTTCGAGCCGCGGTTGCGCTAACGCGATGCCAAAAGGATTTCGTCGAGGTGGCTCCGTATAGGCTCGTGATTCTTCGCTTCGTGGTTACACTCTGTTTACTTTGTATACACGTTACTTAAACGGACATTTTCGTGGGAAAAGGAAATTTTATAAATTCTAACTAACCAACTGTACGCATCGTTGATTGAAAAAAAGGAAAAATTTACGTATACGAACGAAGTAATGTTTAGTAAAATTTAATGGGCTGACGGTGCGAATTGTTAATTGGAAAGGAGAGTTAGTATTATAATCGCCTATCGAAGTAGTATTAATATTGGTTTCGGTATTTACTCCGAGGCGTTGCAATTATTATGGAAAATGAGCCGTGCACGCGCGGGGGCGCTTGTATTTGTAGAAGGATTTAAATCGCTGGCGCGTCGACGAAATCCTACTGGTTCATTGCTCGGTGTGCATAGAGTTCAATCGTGTAACAAATCTATGAAAAGAGACCCTGGACACGACGAATTTTTATTCAACTTCGATCGAGGTGGCAGTGCGTTATTGGATTTTTGCCTGCCGCAACTTTATATACCTTTTATACTGCACCGGCACACGTTCCGCGCTATATAAGAATTATTAGATGTCGATGTACACACGTGTGTGTAGGAAAAGATATTCTTTTTTTTAAACAATGAAACACCGTGCTTATTTTTAGAATTTGCCACTGATGGTAGTTTTTGTTCTCCTTGAAACAAATATGTGTAATAAATCAATTAGCTTTGTTAATTAACCATTCTTTATTACCGTAAATCATGAATTATGTTGCCAATTTATTTTAAATTTACATTTTCGCAAAGAAATCTTATATTCAATATAAACTGATACGTACACAATTGGTATATACTGTTTTTTTTTGTTTCCAAGGGTTTTAAGAAAAATACAAAAATGTTAAATCTATTGTAATACCTACTTTACAAAAATTACTTGAATATTTTATCGAAAGAACTTGCAAAAGGCAAAACCGTGTATTTCAAATTCATATCCTTTACCGTCTGGATCTAGTAATAATAACGTAAATACTGCATTATTAAAGAAGAAAAAAGAGAGGAAACCTATGAAAAGCATTTTTTAGATTTTTCTGAAACACATACCTCCTTAATTAAAACAAATATTTCACAAATTTTACGTGACTCTCATTGCTATCAAAGAAAAGAGAGTGATAGTTTTGTTCAAAATAGTATTTTTGTATTTGCGATCAAAATTTATGATCGTAGCAATTACGTGTTAAATACACGCTATATAAACAATACGCTTAGAAGATATAGGCTTAAAGTAAAAAATTATATAAAAATTCCAAACGCAGGAGAGAAAAAAGGAAAGACTTCCACTTGACCTGAGAAGATCTGGAATTTTCATCGCACAACTGGGAAGCAACCTAGAATGCACGAGACGCGCATTTTGAAATTCACGTTCGACGTGCTGCCTCGCGACGATACATATATATACACATGTGTGTGTGTGTATGTGTGTGTGTGTGTGTCTATATATATACATTGACAAGAAAGTATAATTTACTTGGTTCTCTGAAATTTCGAAAGAAACAGTAAACATAAATACCTGCCTGGATTTGTTTAATAAATTATATAGTTAATATACGTTTGCGTATAAACAATGAAATTGTTAGGACAAAGTGGATACCTATATATATATGACGATGAAAAACTACAATGCGTTTCCCTTAATTCACAGTTGTGTAAATTCTAAAAGGACAAGCAAACCCGCATATTATTTCGTTCATCTTATTCACTATTTCTCTACGTGTTTATTTTTAAATATCGGTATATTTCCCAGTCCAGCAGTGTTTATCCTGTTTTCATACCGGGGACATTTTTGTCATGCGTAAGATTCTTGAAATTTACCCACCCAAAAGAATGGCGAGCGATCTCGAAAAATACGTGGAATACGTTGTAGACCAAAATACCCCGATAAACGAAAGAGAGACCAATCGAGTGTGAACACAGATTTTATATTATAAGTAAGGCGGAGGTTGGTGATAAATTCTAAAGGATACGTGAAACAGTGGCAGGAGGGTGAAGATTGCCTACCCTCGAGAAACGGTCTAGCCGAGTGGCAATGGGAGCAGGCCTAGGCCTCGGTGTCGGTCGGGCCGATCCGGCCGCGTTTGGTCGAGGGCCGAGCTAGGGCCGAGCCCTGCGCTGGGCTCGAGGCGCAAGCGAACCCCCGGCTAATATGCGGCCGCCGCTGACTGGGCCCGGACTGCAGGCGAGGTTCGTCACGGGGCTGCTCCAGCGCAGACCAGCGCGACGACCCGGCTCCTCTTGTAGGCTAGAGCGATGAACGCCCAGCCGGCCCACGACACCCTGGAGCTCGAGGTCTTCGAGGTTTGTATTTATTATATCTTACTACTTTATAGAATCTTGCAATACAGTAGAACCAGACAGTACCGGGGCTAAATCACAGTTTCAGCATATTTTTCTTAGTTTTCAAACTTTAGATATTAATAACTTTGTCTACTTTTCATTTTTATATTTTTACATTTCTTGATTACAATACCTTAAACTTAGAGGTTTATAATATTCTCCGAGAACGAGTTTGAGTTACTTATAATAGGACCATTTTCCGGGGCTGAAAGTCGGAGTTTTACCAGTTTTGGAAATGATTTGGCTCGTAGAGATCAATAAAAACATTTTAACCTAGCAATAATTTAACATTGAATTTCACATCAACTTAAAGACGATGTAAGGTTGAACGCCGGAATAATATATATTAAAAGTAGATTTTCATTTGCATACAAAATAGTTAGTTATTATACGTATATTTCCATTTATCTCAACGTTTTTATTCGTTTGTAATCAGACAGTTAAAATTATTACGGAGATAATTTTCTATTATACATTTTCAATGGTAATTAATTAATTAATGGTAGGGTTTGGTGATGATCGATTACACGGAGAAAAATTTTATAATAAAAAGTACTATGTTTTTTGTAAAAATTGTTATATGATTGAAGAATTCGGAAACAGAGTGGACAAATCAGAAAAATTTAATAGATTTATAGCAAAAATTAATAAATTTGTTTTTTTTAAATAAATTTTAAAACAAAAAGTTATAAATTTTACTATGTAACATAGTAATTTTTATGATTTATTCACTCTGTTTCTAAATTCCTCAACAACATAACAATATTTATAATAACATTTTTCTCCGTGTAAAAATAAAGATGAGGGGTATAAAAGTTTTGAAAATCCATCTAACCGGGGGAACAGTCTGTGCCGTTGCAGGTGCGATGCGAGAGCGAGGAGAGCGTCTCGAACGCGGGCACACCTGCGGGTGGTTCGGGAGGCAGCAAGGTCCGGCCGGAGTCAACGGCTATGCGAACGACCGGACCGGGAAAACGGGCGACCAGACCCGGAGAACCGGACGAAGAGGCCGAGGAGGAGGACGAGGAGGACGAGGACGAATTCGACGACGACGACGACGACGACGAGGTAAGCGTCGGTGGTGGTGTACCTGGTCTCGGTTGCGCCCGGGGCGCTCGACGGAAACGCCGCAAGTTACAGCACAAACGCAAGTCCAGCAGGCGACGGAGGCTAAGGCTTCAACGACAAGATGCTTGTTGCCTCGCGCTTTCCTCGTCCTCCTCATCTCAGCCCGAGCCCGGCATCACGGTATGCTTTCCTACTCCTTCTCGTCATTCCATAAAATAATATTATAACGCTTGTAACCATTTAAAACAAACACAGACTATGCCATTTCAAGCTTTCAAAATTATTTTATATATATTTTATAAATAATGTGTCGCGAGGTTTTACTAAAATCGGTACACGTTAAATATGTACCTAGTTCTACTAATTTGTATTATATAAACAATAAGTCTATTTTTTTTATTCTATTCGGTTTCAATAATGTTTTAGATAAAAATTTTTTTTAAATATTTTGTTAGTACAAAAAAATAATTACCATGTATAGTTAATTTAAATTTGAAACTATGTTTTATTCAACTAACGATACACCTGCAATTTAAACAATTTCATCGTTTTCATTCATTTCAATATTTCATTCAATATTTCAATAATTTCATTCTATTTAAAATGTGTCAAGTACATTTATTGAACGCTTCTATATGTATACTAATTTTTTATTTTACATAAAAAAAAAAATTTTTCAATTTTAACTGTCTTGAATTAATAATTTTGCGTTGCAAAAAGGAGCAAAATGACAGTTATATCAATAAATATTGTGGAATAATAATTTGAAAGTATACTTTAAAATAGCTCTTCTATTTCTAACAAAATACTAGTTCGTAATCACGAGGTTGACATTTTTTTGAACAACGCTATCAAAATGTTTGATTATTTGGCGGACAAACAGCTTCTGTTAGATATTCAATCAATATATTCGCGAACACATTCACTTTACAACCATTCATTTTTTTCGGTATAAAATAAAATTGACTAACCAACAAAGTAAAACAAAATAGTAAGCAATTCTTTTTAATTGACTGCAACCGAAGTACAAAATAAAGCACTAATTACATATTATTATTCGTGACGCAATTAGTTAGTATTGATACACTAAACTGAAATGAAAATTCAGGAAAAAGGCTCTCGATCAATCGTATTGTTTGCTCAATCAATATATGATAGTTTATATATGATTAATGATTGTGTAAGGAAACACTATTTCGATGTTACAATGGTGATTTTGTGTAATTAAGGGGACCAGCCAGTGTGAAAATTGAAAAAAAGTTGTTCAATATTAACAATTAATCAATAATTTTTTTTTATAACAATTGAAAACATTTCTTGATTTTAAAAAAAATTGTAAAATAATTATCATTAACTATTTTCAATCACAGCAATTAATTTTAAACCAATTAGAATCACAACACGATGTTAATTCAATGATTCCTTTGAGAGATTTTTTAGTATTTTGAAGTTATCTTTATTTATTTGTTAAAACGACTTCTAGTTACCGATGTAAGTGTCAGTACAACGCTTAACGGTTTTATTTCATATTTTCCCTCATGAATATGAACAGTAATTGGCTACTTAATATACAAATTTTTAATACACATATGCGGGATAATCTTTATTATTTTTACGATAATCTTGATGATACAAGGAATACATCGTCTGTAATGTGCTATAAAAATTTTAATTTTTATTAAAACTCTTTCCTGGGTTTATCTAAAATCATATAGAGACACAACATTATCTAAAATACTCCATAAAATATAACGAGAGTAAAAATGTAACGTTAAAATTGAACAAACATACATACATATATAAATACCGAAGGTATCGTTGGAAGAGAATAGCATTAATGTTAATATTGTGACAAATGTGATCCCTAAAGTACAGAATTAAAAAAAAACCTAAGTATTTTAATCGTTGACATTAACATTGATTAAATATATGGTGCCACACCTACTAGGAATTATTGGTATAAGAGTCCAGCATCCATTAAAAAAGTATTCTGTATTTTGGGTGTGACACGTCCTCTTAAAATAGAGTATTGACTCAATGATGACGCTTATTTTGGCAACGACACGTAGGCCTGCCTAAAAAGTTGCCGCTCGGGTCACCACCACCACCATCATCATCATTATCAACAGCAACAGCAGCAGCAGCAGCAACAACAACAACAACATCATCAGCAACAACAACAGCAGCAGCAGCAACAGCAATTAGGTGCCGGATCGTCGCGAGAAGGTTTGGAGGAAGCCGCGGATGGCTTTTGCTCTTCTAAACGCGATTCCTCGAGCAGCCTAGGCGGAGTGAGCGGCCGGCACACAACGCTCCGCGAGAGCTTACTTACGGTCCTAGGAAAACTCGTCGTTTGGAAAGGGACACGGTACCGACCTACCCCTACCTCCTCCAGCTCGATTCCTCCGAGCTCACCCCCGCCCACTGAGTGCATTGGACGCAGTGCCGGTTTCTTCTCCTCCGGCGATGATTCGCGCAGTAAGCCCTCTCATCAACTCTCTTTCTTCATACCTCTACTTCCTCTCGATTATTATATTTATTTATTATACTGTACAAATACATTCATTTACCTTATTTTACATTCGTTACGTTGCGCTAAAACTTGTAGCATGCAATTTTAATGATTGCGGGCTTAGTTTTTACGTTTGATGCATGCAATTATTCTTTAAAATAATTTGCTTATCTTTTGAGTAGATATATTTTTTTAATTTACTTATTGTCCATTTGTAGTCTATCACTAAGCTCAGACAAATTTTTTAGTAAAAATTACTATTTTAATGGTATATGGAAGACAGACTTGCACATGAACCTGAAATTGGCAGCTGGACTTAGCGGCTAGCCAGGGACGAAACACACGTCGGGGCCCCCGCGCTTATAGTGACTTTATTTTCAGTTTAATTGCTTTTAAACCACCAATCACAGCTATATACTAGTAGGACTACTGTGAATTAACTATATTAAGTACTTTACACCCCTAATTAGTTAATTAGATTAATTAACAAAAACCAAAAATTAACATTTTTTCGTGAAAAAGCGCTATAACTTTTACACGCATGATGATAGGGACTTGAAATTATGTATGAAACTCTCCAAAGGGATACAGATGACGATAGGATAGAGCCGGTTGCGACACAAAAGTAATTAGTTAATTAGATTAATTAACAAAGTCCAAAAATCAACATTTTTTCGTGATAAAGCGCTATAACTTTTACACGCATGATGATAGGGACTTGAAATTTTGTATGAAACTCTCCAAAGGGATACAGATGACGATAGGATAGAGCCGGTTGCGACACAAAAGTAATTAGTTAATTAGATTAATTAACAAAGTCCGAAAAATATCATTTTTTCGTGAAAAAGCGCTATAACTTTTTCACGCATGATGATAGGGACTTGAAATTTTGTATGAAACTCTCCAAAGGGATACAGATGACGATAGGATAGAGCCGGTTGCGACACAAAAGTAATTAGTTAAATGGATTAATTAACAAAGTCCGAAAATCAACATTTTATCGTGATAAAGCGCTATAACTTTTACACGCATGATGATAGGGACTTGAAATTATGTATGAAACTCTCCAAAGGGATACAGATGACGATAGGATAGAGCCGGTTGCGACACAAAAGTAATTAGTTAATAAGATTAATTAACAAAGTCCGAAAATCGACATTTTTTCGTGATAAAGCGCTATAACTTTTACACGCATGATGATAGGGACTTGAAATTTTGTATGAAACTCTCCAAAGGGATACAGATGACGATAGGATAGACCCGGTAGCGACACAAAAGTAATTAGTTAATTAGATTAATTAACAAAGTCCGAAAAATATCATTTTTTCGTGAAAAAGCGCTATAACTTTTACACGCATGATGATAGGGACTTGAAATTTTGTATGAAACTCTCCAAAGGGATACAGATGACGATAGGATAGAGCCGGTTGCGACACAAAAGTAATTAGTTAAATGGATTAATTAACAAAGTCCGAAAATCAACATTTTATCGTGATAAAGCGCTATAACTTTTACACGCATGATGATAGGGACTTGAAATTTTGTATGAAACTCTCCAAAGGGATACAGATGACGATAGGATAGAGCCGGTTGCGACACAAAAGTAATTAGTTAATAAGATTAATTAACAAAGTCCGAAAATCGACATTTTTTCGTGATAAAGCGCTATAACTTTTACACGCATGATGATAGGGACTTGAAATTTTGTATGAAACTCTCCAAAGGGATACAGATGACGATAGGATAGAGCCGGTTGCGACACAAAAGTAATTAGTTAATTAGATTAATTAACAAAGTCCGAAAATTATCATTTTTTCGTGAGAAAGCGCTATAACTATTACACGCATGATGATAGGGACTTGAAATTTTGTATGAAACTCTCCAAAGGGATACAGATGACGATAGGATAGAGCCGGTTGCGACACAAAAGTAATTAGTTAAATGGATTAATTAACAAAGTCCGAAAATCAACATTTTATCGTGATAAAGCGCTATAACTTTTACACGCATGATGATAGGGACTTGAAATTTTGTATGAAACTCTCCAAAGGGATACAGATGACGATAGGATAGAGCCGGTTGCGACACAAAAGTAATTAGTTAATAAGATTAATTAACAAAGTCCGAAAATCGACATTTTTTCGTGATAAAGCGCTATAACTTTTACACGCATGATGATAGGGACTTGAAATTTTGTATGAAACTCTCCAAAGGGATACAGATGACGATAGGATAGAGCCGGTTGCGACACAAAAGTAATTAGTTAATTAGATTAATTAACAAAAACCAAAAATTAACATTTTTTCGTGAAAAAGCGCTATAACTTTTACACGCATGATGATAGGGACTTGAAATTATGTATGAAACTCTCCAAAGGGATACAGATGACGATAGGATAGAGCCGGTTGCGACACAAAAGTAATTAGTTAATAAGATTAATTAACAAAGTCCGAAAATCGACATTTTTTCGTGATAAAGCGCTATAACTTTTACACGCATGATGATAGGGACTTGAAATTTTGTATGAAACTCTCCAAAGGGATACAGATGACGATAGGATAGACCCGGTAGCGACACAAAAGTAATTAGTTAATTAGATTAATTAACAAAGTCCGAAAAATATCATTTTTTCGTGAAAAAGCGCTATAACTTTTACACGCATGATGATAGGGACTTGAAATTTTGTATGAAACTCTCCAAAGGGATACAGATGACGATAGGATAGAGCCGGTTGCGACACAAAAGTAATTAGTTAATGGATTAATTAACAAAGTCCGAAAATCAACATTTTATCGTGATAAAGCGCTATAACTTTTACACGCATGATGATAGGGACTTGAAATTTTGTATGAAACTCTCCAAAGGGATACAGATGACGATAGGATAGAGCCGGTTGCGACACAAAAGTAATTAGTTAATTAGATTAATTAACAAAGTCCAAAAATCAACATATTTTTCGTGATAAAGCGCTATAACTTTTACACGCATGATGATAGGGACTTGAAATTTTGTATGAAACTCTCCAAAGGGATACAGATGACGATAGGATAGAGCCGGTAGCGACACAAAAGTAATTAGTTAATTAGATTAATTAACAAAAACCAAAAATTATCATTTTTTCGTGAAAAAGCGCTATAACTTTTACACGCATGATGATAGGGACTTGAAATTTTGTATGAAACTCTCCAAAGGGATACAGATGACGATAGGATAGAGCCGGTTGCGACACATAAGTAATTAGTTAATTAGATTAATTAACAAAGTCCGAAAATCAACATTTTTTCGTGATAAAGCGCTATAACTTTTACACGCATGATGATAGGGACTTGCAATTATGTATGAAACTCTCCAAAGGGATACAGATGACGATAGGATTGGGCAGGTTGCGACACAAAAGTAATTAGTTAATTAGATTAATTAACAAAGTCCGAAAAATATCATTTTTTTGTGAAAAAGCGCTATAACATTTACACGCATGATGATAGGGACTTGAAATTTTGTATGAAACTCTCCGAAGGGATACAGATGACGATAGGATAGAGCCGGTTGCGACACAAAAGTAATTAGTTAATTAGATTAATTAACAAAGTCCGAAAAATATCATTTTTTTGTGAAAAAGCGCTATAACTTTTACACGCATGATGATAGGGACTTGAAATTTTGTATGAAACTCTCCAAAGGGATACAGATGACGATAGGATTGGGCAGGTTGCGACACAAAAGTAATTAGTTAATTAGATTAATTAACAAAGTCCGAAAAATATCATTTTTTCGTGAAAAAGCGCTATAACTTTTACACGCATGATGATAGGGACTTGAAATTTTGTATGAAACTCTCCAAAGGGATACAGATGACGATAGGATAGAGCCGGTTGCGACACAAAAGTAATTAGTTAATTGGATTAATTAACAAAGTCCGAAAATCAACATTTTTTCGTGATAAAGCGCTATAACTTTTACACGCATGATGATAGGGACTTGAAATTTTGTCTGAAACTCTCCAAAGGGATACAGATGACGATAGGATTGGGCAGGTTGCGACACAAAAGTAATTAGTTAATTAGATTAATTAACAAAGTCCGAAAAATATCATTTTTTCGTGAAAAAGCGCTATAACTTTTACCCGCATGATGATAGGGACTTGAAATTTTGTATGAAACTCTCCAAAGGGATACAGATGACGATAGGATAGAGCCGGTTGCGACACAAAAGTAATTAGTTAATAAGATTAATTAACAAAGTCCGAAAATCGACATTTTTTCGTGATAAAGCGCTATAACTTTTACACGCATGATGATAGGGACTTGAAATTTTGTATGAAACTCTCCAAGGGATACAGATGACGATAGGATAGAGCCGGTTGCGACACAAAAGTAATTAGTTAATTAGATTAATTAACAAAGTCCGAAAATTATCATTTTTTCGTGAAAAAGCGCTATAACTTTTTACACGCATGATGATAGGGACTTGAAATTTTGTATGAAACTCTCCAAAGGGATACAGATGACGATAGGATAGAGCCGGTTGCGACACATAAGTAATTAGTTAATTAGATTAATTAACAAAGTCCGAAAAATCAACATTTTTTCGTGAATAAAGCGCTATAACTTTTACACGCATGATGATAGGGACTTGAAATTTGTATGAAACTCTCCAAAGGGATACAGATGACGATAGGATAGAGCCGGTTGCGACACAAAAGTAATTAGTTAATTAGATTAATTAACAAAGTCCGAAAAATCAACATTTTTTCGTGATAAAGCGCTATAACTTTTACACGCATGATGATAGGGACTTGAAATTTTGTATGAAACTCTCCAAAGGGATACAGATGACGATAGGATAGAGCCGGTTGCGACACAAAAGTAATTAGTTAATTAGATTAATTAACAAAGTCCGAAAAATATCATTTTTTCGTGAAAAAGCGCTATAACTTTTACACGCATGATGATAGGGACTTGAAATTTTGTATGAAACTCTCCAAAGGGATACAGATGACGATAGGATAGAGCCGGTTGCGACACAAAAGTAATTAGTTAATTAGATTAATTAACAAAGTCCGAAAATCACATTTTATCGTGATAAAGCGCTATAACTTTTACACGCATGATGATAGGGACTTGAAATTTTGTATGAAACTCTCCAAAGGGATACAGATGACGATAGGATAGAGCCGGTTGCGACACAAAAGTAATTAGTTAATTAGATTAATTAACAAAGTCCAAAAATATCATATTTTTCGTGATAAAAGCGCTATAACTTTTACACGCATGATGATAGGGACTTGAAATTTTGTATGAAACTCTCCAAAGGGATACAGATGACGATAGGATAGAGCCGGTTGCGACACAAAAGTAATTAGTTAATTAGATTAATTAACAAAGTCCGAAAATCACATTTTTTCGTGATAAAGCGCTATAACTTTTACACGCATGATGATAGGGACTTGAAATTTTGTATGAAACTCTCCAAAGGGATACAGATGACGATAGGATAGAGCCGGTTGCGACACAAAGTAATTAGTTAATTAGATTAATTAACAAAGTCCGAAAAATCAACATTTTTTCGTGATAAAGCGCTATAACTTTTACACGCATGATGATAGGGACTTGAAATTTTGTATGAAACTCTCCAAAGGGATACAGATGACGATAGGATAGAGCCGGTTGCGACACAAAAGTAATTAGTTAATTAGATTAATTAACAAAGTCCGAAAAATATCATTTTTTCGTGAAAAAGCGCTATAACTTTACACGCATGATGATAGGGACTTGAAATTTTGTATGAAACTCTCCAAAGGGATACAGATGACGATAGGATTAGAGCAGGTTGCGACACAAAAGTAATTAGTTAATTAGATTAATTAACAAAGTCCGAAAATATCATTTTTTCGTGAAAAAGCGCTATAACTTTTACACGCATGATGATAGGGACTTGAAATTTTGTATGAAACTCTCCAAAGGGATACAGATGACGATAGGATAGAGCAGGTTGCGACACAAAAGTAATTAGTTAATTAGATTAATTAACAAAGTCCGAAAAATATCATTTTTTCGTGAAAAAGCGCTATAACTTTTACACGCATGATGATAGGGACTTGAAATTTTGTATGAAACTCTCCAAAGGGATACAGATGACGATAGGATAGAGCCGGTTGCGACACAAAAGTAATTAGTTAATTAGATTAATTAACAAAGTCCGAAAATCAACATTTTTTCGTGATAAAGCGCTATAACTTTTACACGCATGATGATAGGGACTTGAAATTTTGTATGAAACTCTCCAAAGGGATACAGATGACGATAGGATAGAGCCGGTTGCGACACAAAAGTAATTAGTTAATTAGATTAATTAACAAAGTCCGAAAAATATCATTTTTTCGTGAAAAGCGCTATAACTTTTACACGCATGATGATAGGGACTTGAAATTTTGTATGAAACTCTCCAAAGGGATACAGATGACGATAGGATAGAGCCGGTTGCGACACAAAAGTAATTAGTTAATTAGATTAATTAACAAAGTCCGAAAATCAACATTTTTTCGTGATAAAGCGCTATAACTTTTACACGCATGATGATAGGGACTTGAAATTTTGTATGAAACTCTCCAAAGGGATACAGATGACGATAGGATAGGAGCCGGTTGCGACACAAAAGTAATTAGTTAATTAGATTAATTAACAAAAGTCCGAAAAATATCATTTTTTCGTGATAAAAGCGCTATAACTTTTACACGCATGATGATAGGGACTTGAAATTTTGTATGAAACTCTCCAAAGGGATACAGATGACGATAGGATAGAGCCGGTGCGACACAAAAGTAATTAGTTAATTAGATTAATTAACAAAGTCCGAAAATCATCATTTTTTCGTGATAAAGCGCTATAACTTTTACACGCATGATGATAGGGGACTTGAAATTTTGTATGAAACTCTCCAAAGGGATACAGATGACGATAGGATAGAGCCGGTTGCGACACAAAAGTAATTAGTTAATTAGATTAATTAACAAAGTCCGAAAAATATCATTTTTTCGTGAAAAAGCGCTATAACTTTTACACGCATGATGATAGGGACTTGAAATTTTGTATGAAACTCTCCAAAGGGATACAGATGACGATAGGATAGAGCCGGTTGCGACACAAAAGTAATTAGTTAATTAGATTAATTAACAAAGTCCGAAAATCAACATTTTATCGTGATAAAAGCGCTATAACTTTTACACGCATGATGATAGGGACTTGAAATTTTGTATGAAACTCTCCAAAGGGATACAGATGACGATAGGATATGAGCCGGTTGCGACACAAAAGTAATTAGTTAATTAGATTAATTAACAAAGTCCGAAAATCAACATTTTTCGTGATAAAGCGCTATAACTTTTACACGCATGATGATAGGGACTTGAAATTTTGTATGAAACTCTCCAAAGGGATACAGATGACGATAGGATTGGAGCCGGTTGCGACACAAAAGTAATTAGTTAATTAGATTAATTAACAAAGTCCGAAAAATATACATTTTTCGTGAAAAAGCGCTATAACTTTTACACGCATGATGATAGGGACTTGAAATTTTGTATGAAACTCTCCAAAGGGATACAGATGACGATAGGATAGAGCCGGTTGCGACACAAAAGTAATTAGTTAATTAGATTAATTAACAAAGTCCGAAAAATATACATTTTTTTCGTGATAAAGCGCTATAACTTTTACACGCATGATGATAGGGACTTGAAATTTTGTATGAAACTCTCCAAAGGGATACAGATGACGATAGGATAGAGCCGGTTGCGACACAAAAGTAATTAGTTAATTAGATTAATTAACAAAGTCCGAAAAATATCATTTTTTCGTGAAAAAGCGCTATAACTTTTACACGCATGATGATAGGGACTTGAAATTTTGTATGAAACTCTCCAAAGGGATACAGATGACGATAGGATAGAGCCGGTTGCGACACAAAGTAATTAGTTAATTAGATTAATTAACAAAGTCCGAAAATCAACATTTTTTCGTGATAAAGCGCTATAACTTTTACACGCATGATGATAGGGACTTGAAATTTATGTATGAAACTCTCCAAAGGGATACAGATGACGATAGGATAGAGCCGGTTGCGACACAAAAGTAATTAGTTAATTAGATTAATTAACAAAGTCCGAAAATCGACATTTTTTCGTGATAAAGCGCTATAACTTTTACACGCATGATGATAGGGACTTGAAATTTTGTATGAAACTCTCCAAAGGGATACAGATGACGATAGGATAGAGCCGGTTGCGACACAAAAGTAATTAGTTAATTAGATTAATTAACAAAGTCCGAAAATATCATTTTTTCGTGATAAAAGCGCTATAACTTTTACACGCATGATGATAGGGACTTGAAATTTTGTATGAAACTCTCCAAAGGGATACAGATGACGATAGGATAGAGCCGGTTGCGACACAAAAGTAATTAGTTAATTAGATTAATTAACAAAGTCCGAAAATCAACATTTTTATCGTGATAAAGCGCTATAACTTTTACACGCATGATGATAGGGACTTGAAATTTTGTATGAAACTCTCCAAAGGGATACAGATGACGATAGGATAGAGCCGGTTGCGACACAAAAGTAATTAGTTAATTAGATTAATTAACAAAGTCCGAAAAATATCATTTTTCGTGAAAAAGCGCTATAACTTTTACACGCATGATGATAGGGACTTGAAATTTTGTATGAAACTCTCCAAAGGGATACAGATGACGATAGGATAGAGCCGGTTGCGACACAAAAGTAATTAGTTAATTAGATTAATTAACAAAGTCCGAAAATCAACATTTTTTCGTGAAAAAGCGCTATAACTTTTACACGCATGATGATAGGGACTTGAAATTTTGTATGAAACTCTCCAAAGGGATACAGATGACGATAGGATAGAGCCGGTTGCGACACAAAAGTAATTAGTTAATTAGATTAATTAACAAAGTCCGAAAATCATCATTTTTTTCGTGATAAAAGCGCTATAACTTTTACACGCATGATGATAGGGACTTGAAATTTTGTATGAAACTCTCCAAAGGGATACAGATGACGATAGGATAGAGCCGGTTGCGACACAAAAGTAATTAGTTAATTAGATTAATTAACAAAGTCCGAAAAATATCATTTTTTCGTGAATAAAGCGCTATAACTTTACACGCATGATGATAGGGACTTGAAATTTTGTATGAAACTCTCCAAAGGGATACAGATGACGATAGGATAGAGCCGGTTGCGACACAAAAGTAATTAGTTAATTAGATTAATTAACAAAGTCCGAAAAATTAATCATTTTTTCGTGATAAAAGCGCTATAACTTTTACACGCATGATGATAGGGACTTGAAATTTGTATGAAACTCTCCAAAGGGATACAGATGACGATAGGATAGAGCCGGTTGCGACACAAAAGTAATTAGTTAATAAGATTAATTAACAAAGTCCGAAAATCGACATTTTTTCGTGATAAAGCGCTATAACTTTTACACGCATGATGATAGGGACTTGAAATTTTGTATGAAACTCTCCAAAGGGATACAGATGACGATAGGATAGAGCCGGTTAGCGACACAAAAGTAATTAGTTAATTAGATTAATTAACAAAGTCCGAAAAATATCATTTTTTCGTGAAAAAGCGCTATAACTTTTACACGCATGATGATAGGGACTTGAAATTTTGTATGAAACTCTCCAAAGGGATACAGATGACGATAGGATAGAGCCGGTTGCGACACAAAAGTAATTAGTTAATTAGATTAATTAACAAAGTCCGAAAATCAACATTTTATCGTGATAAAGCGCTATAACTTTTACACGCATGATGATAGGGACTTGAAATTTTGTATGAAACTCTCCAAAGGGATACAGATGACGATAGGATAGAGCCGGTTGCGACACAAAGTAATTAGTTAATTAGATTAATTAACAAAGTCCAAAAATCAACATTTTTTCGTGATAAAAGCGCTAGAACTTTTACACGCATGATGATAGGGACTTGAAATTTTGTATGAAACTCTCCAAAGGGATACAGATGACGATAGGATAGAGCCGGTTGCGACACAAAAGTAATTAGTTAATTAGATTAATTAACAAAAGTCCAAAAATTATCATTTTTTCGTGAAAAAGCGCTATAACTTTTACACGCATGATGATAGGGACTTGAAATTTTGTATGAAACTCTCCAAAGGGATACAGATGACGATAGGATAGAGCCGGTGCGACACAAAAGTAATTAGTTAATTAGATTAATTAACAAAGTCCGAAAATCATACATTTTTTCGTGAAAAGCGCTATAACTTTTACACGCATGATGATAGGGACTTGAAATTTTGTATGAAACTCTCCAAAGGGATACAGATGACGATAGGATAGAGCCGGTTGCGACACAAAAGTAATTAGTTAATTAGATTAATTAACAAAGTCCGAAAAATATCATTTTTTTCGTGAATAAAGCGCTATAACTTTTACACGCATGATGATAGGGACTTGAAATTTTGTATGAAACTCTCCAAAGGGATACAGATGACGATAGGATAGAGCCGGTTGCGACACAAAAGTAATTAGTTAATTAGATTAATTAACAAAGTCCGAAAAATATCATTTTTTCGTGATAAAAGCGCTATAACTTTTACACGCATGATGATAGGGACTTGAAATTTTGTATGAAACTCTCCAAAGGGATACAGATGACGATAGGATAGAGGCAGGTTGCGACACAAAAGTAATTAGTTAATTAGATTAATTAACAAAGTCCGAAAATAATCATTTTTTCGTGAAAAAGCGCTATAACTTTTACACGCATGATGATAGGGACTTGAAATTTTGTATGAAACTCTCCAAAGGGATACAGATGACGATAGGATTAGAGCCGGTTGCGACACAAAAGTAATTAGTTAATTAGATTAATTAACAAAGTCCGAAAATATCATTTTTTCGTGAAAAAGCGCTATAACTTTTACACGCATGATGATAGGGACTTGAAATTTTGTATGAAACTCTCCAAAGGGATACAGATGACGATAGGATAGAGCCGGTTGCGACACAAAAGTAATTAGTTAATTAGATTAATTAACAAAGTCCGAAAATCACATTTTTTCGTGATAAAGCGCTATAACTTTTACACGCATGATGATAGGGACTTGAAATTTTGTATGAAACTCTCCAAAGGGATACAGATGACGATAGGATAGAGCCGGTTGCGACACAAAAGTAATTAGTTAATTAGATTAATTAACAAAGTCCGAAAAATATCATTTTTTCGTGAAAAGCGCTATAACTTTTACACGCATGATGATAGGGACTTGAAATTTTGTATGAAACTCTCCAAAGGGATACAGATGACGATAGGATAGAGCCGGTTGCGACACAAAAGTAATTAGTTAATTAGATTAATTAACAAAGTCCGAAAAATCAACATTTTTTCGTGATAAAGCGCTATAACTTTTACACGCATGATGATAGGGACTTGAAATTTTGTATGAAACTCTCCAAAGGGATACAGATGACGATAGGATAGAGCCGGTTGCGACACAAAAGTAATTAGTTAATTAGATTAATTAACAAAGTCCGAAAAATCAACATTTTTTCGTGATAAAGCGCTATAACTTTTACACGCATGATGATAGGGACTTGAAATTTTGTATGAAACTCTCCAAAGGGATACAGATGACGATAGGATAGAGCCGGTTGCGACACAAAAGTAATTAGTTAATTAGATTAATTAACAAAGTCCGAAAAATCAATCATTTTTTCGTGATAAAGCGCTATAACTTTTACACGCATGATGATAGGGACTTGAAATTTTGTATGAAACTCTCCAAAGGGATACAGATGACGATAGGATAGAGCCGGTTGCGACACAAAAGTAATTAGTTAATTAGATTAATTAACAAAGTCCAAAAATCAACATTTTTTCGTGATAAAGCGCTATAACTTTTACACGCATGATGATAGGGACTTGAAATTTTGTATGAAACTCTCCAAAGGGATACAGATGACGATAGGATAGAGCCGGTTGCGACACAAAAGTAATTAGTTAATTAGATTAATTAACAAAGTCCGAAAAATATCATTTTTTCGTGAAAAAGCGCTATAACTTTTACACGCATGATGATAGGGACTTGAAATTTTGTATGAAACTCTCCAAAGGGATACAGATGACGATAGGATAGAGCCGGTTGCGACACAAAAGTAATTAGTTAATTAGATTAATTAACAAAGTCCGAAAATCAACATTTTTTCGTGATAAAGCGCTATAACTTTTACACGCATGATGATAGGGACTTGAAATTTTGTATGAAACTCTCCAAAGGGATACAGATGACGATAGGATAGAGCCGGTTGCGACACAAAAGTAATTAGTTAATTAGATTAATTAACAAAGTCCGAAAAATATCATTTTTTCGTGAAAAAGCGCTATAACTTTTACACGCATGATGATAGGGACTTGAAATTTTGTATGAAACTCTCCAAAGGGATACAGATGACGATAGGATTGGGCAGGTTGCGACACAAAAGTAATTAGTTAATTAGATTAATTAACAAAGTCCGAAAAATATCATTTTTTCGTGAAAAAGCGCTATAACTTTTACACGCATGATGATAGGGACTTGAAATTTTGTATGAAACTCTCCAAAGGGATACAGATGACGATAGGATAGAGCCGGTTGCGACACAAAAGTAATTAGTTAATTAGATTAATTAACAAAGTCCGAAAAATATCATTTTTTTCGTGAAAAGCGCTATAACTTTTACACGCATGATGATAGGGACTTGAAATTTTGTATGAAACTCTCCAAAGGGATACAGATGACGATAGGATTAGAGCAGGTTGCGACACAAAAGTAATTAGTTAATTAGATTAATTAACAAAGTCCGAAAAATATCATTTTTTCGTGAAAAAGCGCTATAACTTTTACACGCATGATGATAGGGACTTGAAATTTTGTATGAAACTCTCCAAAGGGATACAGATGACGATAGGATAGAGCCGGTTGCGACACAAAAGTAATTAGTTAATTAGATTAATTAACAAAGTCCGAAAATATCATTTTTTCGTGAAAAGCGCTATAACTTTTACACGCATGATGATAGGGACTTGAAATTTTGTATGAAACTCTCCAAAGGGATACAGATGACGATAGGATAGAGCCGGTTGCGACACAAAAGTAATTAGTTAATTAGATTAATTAACAAAGTCCGAAAATCAACATTTTTTCGTGATAAAGCGCTATAACTTTTACACGCATGATGATAGGGACTTGAAATTTTGTATGAAACTCTCCAAAGGGATACAGATGACGATAGGATAGACCCGGTAGCGACACAAAAGTAATTAGTTAATTAGATTAATTAACAAAGTCCAAAAATATCATTTTTTCGTGAAAAAGCGCTATAACTTTTACACGCATGATGATAGGGACTTGAAATTTTGTATGAAACTCTCCAAAGGGATACAGATGACGATAGGATAGAGCCGGTTGCGACACATAAGTAATTAGTTAATTAGATTAATTAACAAAGTCCGAAAATCAACATTTTTTCGTGATAAAGCGCTATAACTTTTACACGCATGATGATAGGGACTTGAAATTTTGTATGAAACTCTCCAAAGGGATACAGATGACGATAGGATAGAGCCGGTTGCGACACAAAGTAATTAGTTAATTAGATTAATTAACAAAGTCCGAAAATCAATCATTTTTTCGTGATAAAGCGCTATAACTTTTACACGCATGATGATAGGGACTTGAAATTTTGTATGAAACTCTCCAAAGGGATACAGATGACGATAGGATAGAGCCGGTTGCGACACAAAAGTAATTAGTTAATTAGATTAATTAACAAAGTCCGAAAATAATCATTTTTTCGTGATAAAGCGCTATAACTTTTACACGCATGATGATAGGGACTTGAAATTTTGTATGAAACTCTCCAAAGGGATACAGATGACGATAGGATAGAGCCGGTTGCGACACAAAAGTAATTAGTTAATTAGATTAATTAACAAAGTCCGAAAATCAACATTTTTATCGTGATAAAGCGCTATAACTTTTACACGCATGATGATAGGGACTTGAAATTTTGTATGAAACTCTCCAAAGGGATACAGATGACGATAGGATAGGAGCAGGTTGCGACACAAAAGTAATTAGTTAATTAGATTAATTAACAAAGTCCGAAAAATATCATTTTTTCGTGAAAAAGCGCTATAACTTTTACACGCATGATGATAGGGACTTGAAATTTTGTATGAAACTCTCCAAAGGGATACAGATGACGATAGGATAGAGCCGGTTGCGACACAAAAGTAATTAGTTAATTAGATTAATTAACAAAGTCCGAAAAATATCATTTTTTCGTGAAAAAGCGCTATAACTTTTACACGCATGATGATAGGGACTTGAAATTTTGTATGAAACTCTCCAAAGGGATACAGATGACGATAGGATAGAGCCGGTTGCGACACAAAAGTAATTAGTTAATTAGATTAATTAACAAAGTCCGAAAATATCATTTTTTTCGTGAAAAGCGCTATAACTTTTACACGCATGATGATAGGGACTTGAAATTTTGTATGAAACTCTCCAAAGGGATACAGATGACGATAGGATAGAGCAGGTTGCGACACAAAAGTAATTAGTTAATTAGATTAATTAACAAAGTCCGAAAAATATCATTTTTTTCGTGAAAAAGCGCTATAACTTTTACACGCATGATGATAGGGACTTGAAATTTTGTATGAAACTCTCCAAAGGGATACAGATGACGATAGGATAGAGCCGGTTGCGACACAAAAGTAATTAGTTAATTAGATTAATTAACAAAGTCCGAAAATATCATTTTTTCGTGATAAAGCGCTATAACTTTTACACGCATGATGATAGGGACTTGAAATTTTGTATGAAACTCTCCAAAGGGATACAGATGACGATAGGATAGAGCCGGTTGCGACACATAAGTAATTAGTTAATTAGATTAATTAACAAAGTCCGAAAATATCATTTTTTCGTGATAAAGCGCTATAACTTTTACACGCATGATGATAGGGACTTGAAATTTTGTATGAAACTCTCCAAAGGGATACAGATGACGATAGGATAGAGCCGGTGCGACACAAAAGTAATTAGTTAATTAGATTAATTAACAAAGTCCGAAAAATATCATTTTTTCGTGAAAAAGCGCTATAACTTTTACACGCATGATGATAGGGACTTGAAATTTTGTATGAAACTCTCCAAAGGGATACAGATGACGATAGGATAGAGCCGGTTGCGACACATAAGTAATTAGTTAATTAGATTAATTAACAAAGTCCGAAAATCAACATTTTTTCGTGATAAAGCGCTATAACTTTTACACGCATGATGATAGGGACTTGAAATTTTGTATGAAACTCTCCAAAGGGATACAGATGACGATAGGATAGAGCCGGTTGCGACACATAAGTAATTAGTTAATTAGATTAATTAACAAAGTCCGAAAATATCATTTTTTCGTGATAAAGCGCTATAACTTTTACACGCATGATGATAGGGACTTGAAATTTTGTATGAAACTCTCCGAAGGGATACAGATGGCGATAGGATTGGGCAGGTTGCGACACAAAAGTAATTAGTTAATTAGATTAATTAACAAAGTCCGAAAATTATCATTTTTTCGTGAGAAAGCGCTATAACTATTACACGCATGATGATAGGGACTTGAAATTTTGTATGAAACTCTCAAAAGGGATACAGATGACGATAGGATAGAGCCGGTTGCGACACAAAAGTAATTAGTTAATTAGATTAATTAACAAAGTTCAAAAATTATCATTTTTTCGTGAAAAAGCGCTATAACTATTACACGCATGATGATAGGGACTTGAAATTTTGTATGAAACTCTCCAAAGGGATACAGATGACGATAGGATAGAGCCGGTTGCGACACAAAAGTAATTAGTTAATTAGATTAATTAACAAAGTCCAAAAATCAACATATTTTCGTGATAAAGCGCTATAACTTTTACACGCATGATGATAGGGACTTGAAATTTTGTATGAAACTCTCCAAAGGGATACAGATGACGATAGGATAGAGCCGGTAGCGACTACAAAAGTAATTAGTTAATTAGATTAATTAACAAAGTCCAAAAATTATCATTTTTTCGTGAAAAAGCGCTATAACTTTTACACGCATGATGATAGGGACTTGAAATTTTGTATGAAACTCTCCAAAGGGATACAGATGACGATAGGATAGAGCCGGTTGCGACACATAAGTAATTAGTTAATTAGATTAATTAACAAAGTCCGAAAATCAACATTTTTTCGTGATAAAGCGCTATAACTTTTACACGCATGATGATAGGGACTTGAATTTTGTATGAAACTCTCCAAAGGGATACAGATGACGATAGGATAGAGCCGGTTGCGACACAAAAGTAATTAGTTAATTAGATTAATTAACAAAGTCCGAAAAATATCATTTTTTTGTGAAAAAGCGCTATAACTTTTACACGCATGATGATAGGGACTTGAAATTTTGTCTGAAACTCTCCAAAGGGATACAGATGACGATAGGATTGGGCAGGTTGCGACACAAAAGTAATTAGTTAATTAGATTAATTAACAAAGTCCGAAAAATATCATTTTTTCGTGAATGCGTGTAAAAGTTATAGCGCTTTATCACGAAAAAATGTTGATTTTCGGACTTTGTTAATTAATCTAATTAACTAATTACTTATGTGTCGCAACCGGCTCTATCCTATCGTCATCTGTATCCCTTTGGAGAGTTTCATACAAAATTTCAAGTCCCTATCATCATGCGTGTAAAAGTTATAGCGCTTTTTCACGAAAAAAATGATAATTTTTGGTTTTTGTTAATTAATCTAATTAACTGATTACTTTTGTGTCGCTACCGGCTCTATCCTATTGTCATCTGTATCCCTTTGGAGAGTTTCATACAAATTTCAAATCCCTATCATCATGCGTGTAAAAGTTATATCGCTTTTTCACGAAAAAATGATAATTTTTGAACTTTTTTAATTAATCTAATTAACTAATTACTTTTGTGTCGCAACCGCTCTATCCTATCGTCATCTGTATCCCTTTGGAGAGTTTCATACAAAATTTCAAGTCCCTATCATCATGCGTGTAAAAGTTATAGCGCTTTTTCACGAAAAAATGATAATTTTTGGTTTTTGCTAATTAATCTAATTAACTAATTACTTCTGAGTCGCAACCGGCTCTATCCTATCGTCATCTGTATCCCCTTGGAGAGTTTCATACAAAATTTCAAGTCCCTATCATCATGCGTGTAAAAGTTATAGCGCTTTATCACGAAAAAATGTTGATTTTCGGACTTTGTTAATTAATCTAATTAACTAATTACTTATGTGTCGCAACCGGCTCTATCCTATCGTCATCTGTATCCCTTTGGAGAGTTTCATACAAAATTTCAAGTCCCTATCATCATGCGTGTAAAAGTTATATCGCTTTTTCACGAAAAAATGATAATTTTTGAACTTTTTTAATTAATCTAATTAACTAATTACTTTTGTGTCGCAACCGGCTCTATCCTATCGTCATCTGTATCCCTTTGGAGAGTTTCATACAAAATTTCAAGTCCCTATCATCATGCGTGTAAAAGTTATAGCGCTACACAAAAGTAATTAGTTAATTAGATTAATTAACAAAGTCCGAAAAATATCATTTTTTTGTGAAAAAGCGCTATAACTTTTACACGCATGATGATAGGGACTTGAAATTTTGTCTGAAACTCTCCAAAGGGATACAGATGACGATAGGATTGGGCAGGTTGCGACACAAAAGTAATTAGTTAATTAGATTAATTAACAAAGTCCGAAAAATATCATTTTTTCGTGAAAAAGCGCTATAACTTTTACACGCATGATGATAGGGACTTGAAATTTTGTATGAAACTCTCCAAAGGGATACAGATGACGATAGGATAGAGCCGGTTGCGACACAAAAGTAATTAGTTAATTAGATTAAGTAACAAAGTCCAAAAATCAACATTTTTTCGTGATAAAGCGCTATAACTTTTACACGCATGATGATAGGGACTTGAAATTTTGTATGAAACTCTCCAAAGGGATACAGATGACGATAGGATAGAGCCGGTTGCGACACAAAAGTAATTAGTTAAATGGATTAATTAACAAAGTCCGAAAATCAACATTTTATCGTGATAAAGCGCTATAACTTTTACACGCATGATGATAGGGACTTGAAATTTTGTATGAAACTCTCCAAAGGGATACAGATGACGATAGGATAGAGCCGGTTGCGACACAAAAGTAATTAGTTAATTAGATTAATTAACAAAGTCCAAAAATCAACATATTTTCGTGAAAAAGCGCTATAACTTTTACACGCATGATGATAGGGACTTGAAATTTTGTATGAAACTCTCCAAAGGGATACAGATGACGATAGGATAGAGCCGGTTGCGACACATAAGTAATTAGTTAATTAGATTAATTAACAAAGTCCGAAAATCAACATTTTTTCGTGATAAAGCGCTATAACTTTTACACGCATGATGATAGGGACTTGAATTTTTGTATGAAACTCTCCAAAGGGATACAGATGACGATAGGATAGAGCCGGTTGCGACACAAAAGTAATTAGTTAATTAGATTAATTAACAAAGTCCGAAAAATATCATTTTTTTGTGAAAAAGCGCTATAACTTTTACACGCATGATGATAGGGACTTGAAATTTTGTATGAAACTCTCCGAAGGGATACAGATGACGATAGGATTGGGCAGGTTGCGACACAAAAGTAATTAGTTAATTAGATTAATTAACAAAGTCCGAAAAATATCATTTTTTCGTGAAAGAGCGCTATAACTTTAATCTAATTAACTAATTACTTTTGTGTCGCAACCGGCTCTATCCTATCGTCATCTGTATCCCCTTGGAGAGTTTCATACAAAATTTCAAGTCCCTATCATCATGCGTGTAAAAGTTATAGCGCTTTTTCACAAAAAAATGATATTTTTCGGACTTTGTTAATTAATCTAATTAACTAATTACTTTTGTGTCGCAACCGG
Source organism: Theocolax elegans (assembly GCA_026168455.1). Lineage (NCBI taxonomy): Eukaryota > Metazoa > Arthropoda > Insecta > Hymenoptera > Cerocephalidae > Theocolax > Theocolax elegans. The sequence goes on from CM047430.1 coordinate 44,563,934, forward strand.
CTCTATCCTATCGTCATCTGTATCCCTTTGGAGAGTTTCATACAAAAATTCAAGTCCCTATCATCATGCGTGTAAAAGTTATAGCGCTTTATCACGAAAAAATGTTGATTTTCGGACTTTGTTAATTAATCTAATTAACTAATTACTTATGTGTCGCAACCGGCTCTATCCTATCGTCATCTGTATCCCTTTGGAGAGTTTCATACAAAATTTCAAGTCCCTATCATCATGCGTGTAAAAGTTATAGCGCTTTTTCACGAAAAAATGATAATTTTTGGTTTTTGTTAATTAATCTAATTAACTGATTACTTTTGTGTCGCTACCGGCTCTATCCTATTGTCATCTGTATCCCTTTGGAGAGTTTCATACAAAATTTCAAATCCCTATCATCATGCGTGTAAAAGTTATATCGCTTTTTCACGAAAAAATGATAATTTTTGAACTTTTTTAATTAATCTAATTAACTAATTACTTTTGTGTCGCAACCGGCTCTATCCTATCGTCATCTGTATCCCTTTGGAGAGTTTCATACAAAATTTCAAGTCCCTATCATCATGCGTGTAAAAGTTATAGCGCTTTTTCACGAAAAAATGATAATTTTTGGTTTTTGCTAATTAATCTAATTAACTAATTACTTCTGAGTCGCAACCGGCTCTATCCTATCGTCATCTGTATCCCCTTGGAGAGTTTCATACAAAATTTCAAGTCCCTATCATCATGCGTGTAAAAGTTATAGCGCTTTATCACGAAAGAATGTTGATTTTCGGACTTTGTTAATTAATCTAATTAACTAATTACTTATGTGTCGTAACCGGCTCTATCCTATCGTCATCTGTATCCCTTTGGAGAGTTTCATACAAAATTTCAAGTCCCTATCATCATGCGTGTAAAAGTTATATCGCTTTTTCACGAAAAAATGATAATTTTTGAACTTTTTTAATTAATCTAATTAACTAATTACTTTTGTGTCGCAACCGGCTCTATCCTATCGTCATCTGTATCCCTTTGGAGAGTTTCATACAAAATTTCAAGTCCCTATCATCATGCGTGTAATAGTTATAGCGCTCTTTCACGAAAAAATGATAATTTTTGAACTTTGTTAATTAATCTAATTAACTAATTACTTTTGTGTCGCAACCTGCTCTATCCTATCGTCATCTTGTATCCCTTTGGAGAGTTTCATACAAAATTTCAAGTCCCTATCATCATGCGTGTAAAAGTTATAGCGCTTTTTTCACGAAAAATGATAATTTTTGAACTTTGTTAATAATCTAAGTAATTAATTACTTTTGTGTCGCAACCGGCTCGATCCTATCGTCATCCTGTATCCCTTTGGAGAGTTTCATACAAAATTTCAAGTCCCTATCATCATGCGTGTAATTGTTATAGCGCTTTTTTCACGAAAAATGATAATTTTGGACTTTGTTAATTAATCTAATTAACTAATTACTTTTGTGTCGCAACCTGCCCATCCTATCGTCATCTGTATCCCTTTGGAGAGTTTCATACAAATTTCAATTCCCTATCAATTTTATTGATATTTTGGACTTTGTTAATTAATCTAATTAACTAATTACTGTTGTGTCGCAACCTGCCCAATCCTATCGTCATCTGTATCCCTTTGGAGAGTTTCATACAAAATTTCAAGTCCCTATCATCATGCGTGTAATAGGTATAGCGCTTTTTCACGAAAAAATGTTGATTTTCGGACTTTGTTAATTAATCTAATTAACTAATTACTTTTGTGTCGCAACCTGCTCTATCCTATCGTCATCTGTATCCCTTTTGAGAGTTTCATACAAAATTTCAAGTCCCTATCATCATGCGTGTAATAGTTATAGCGCTTTTTCACGAAAAAATGATAATTTTTGAACTTTGTTAATTAATCTAATTAACTAATTACTTTTGTGTCGCAACCGGCTCTATCCTATCGTCATCTGTATCCCTTTTGAGAGTTTCATACAAAATTTCAAGTCCCTATCATCATGCGTGTAATAGTTATAGCGCTTTCTCACGAAAAAATGATAATTTTCGGACTTTGTTAATTAATCTAATTAACTAATTACTTTTGTGTCGCAACCTGCCCAATCCTATCGTCATCTGTATCCCTTTGGAGAGTTTCATACAAAATTTCAAGTCCCTATCATCATGCGTGTAAAAGTTATAGCGCCTTTTCACAAAAAAATGATATTTTTCGGACTTTGTTAATTAATCTAATTAACTAATTACTTTTGTGTCGCAACCTGCCCAATCCTATCGTCATCTGTATCCCTTTGGAGAGTTTCATACAAAATTTCAAGTCCCTATCATCATGCGTGTAAAAGTTATAGCGTTTTTTCACGAAAAAATGATAATTTTTGGTTTTTGTTAATTAATCTAATTAACTAATTAGGGGTGTAAAGTACTTAATATAGTTAATTCACAGTAGTCCTACTAGTATATAGCTGTGATTGGTGGTTTAAAAGCAATTAAACTGAAAATTAAGTCACTATAAGCGCGGGGGCCCCGACGTGTGTTTCGTGCCTGGCTAGCCGCTAAGTCCAGCTGCCAATTTCAGGTTCATACTTGCACTATAAATATTGATATTAATAATGTGATGGTAAACATTGCCATTATTAATAGTAATTTTTCCTCAATGGTGGTAATTTTTACTATTATTGATAGCAATTTTTTCAATTGTGTAAGTCTGCACTCCTTTTACAATTAAAATAGTAATTTATACTAGCAAATTTTTCTCAGTGTAGTAGAAAACAAAACATTATTGGCCATTTTTTATTAAACGACCAAATTTTGTCAAAAAAAATAATATTTGATACATGTTTTAATTTCCACTAGGAATGTTATATACTAATACAACAATAGCAATTATACGCTATGTCGCAAGAACGTGATATTTTCAAATTAACAATGCACGTAATTTGATCGAAAACGTAGGTCAATTATTATCGTTAATTGTAGGATACCTATACTAGAACGAATTTAGCATGTTACAGTTATTAAAGTTAATTTTAATAACAATGTACATAATATCTCATTAATGGTTAAATTATCTACTACTATATAATATTTACTATGTGAACAACTGAAGTAAAGTACGCTTAGTCACGTTTACATGCATCTACGCAAATATAGCAAAAAATGTAAAAAAAAGTGGTGTGTAATAATCATTATAGTAATTTACATCCCGCTGGTACACGTAGGAAGTAGAAACGGACGTATTTGGTCAGACATGAATTCTATGTACTTTTATTGTACTAAAGTTACCTTCTTCTAACGTATCTACATAGTTTATACGTACAATTAAAAGCGTAATTTTATTTTGAAAATTAAGTGCCGTTTGTTGAAGAAATGAAAAAAGGAAATAAAACTGGATTGAATTTACGGGTTTCAACAAAAATTGCAAGACAACAAAAATATTCGAAAGCACAACGCATCTCGAGGGAACAAAAACACCCACCGACTGTTGCATCCGTTCTGATTCCATTCAAACTCACGAAACTGTGGAAAAATGCGGTATGGTTCCAGGGACGCGTGAAATCCACGAAAATTCGTTGTTACGACCTTCAATTATGAAACGTGGATATCTCAATTCTCAATGTGGATTCGAAGACAAATGCTAAACTGCACTGTTCAATTTTTACGTATGTTACGTAATCAGAGAATATTCTAATCATCAATTTATACGTTTCGATAACTTATTTCGAAAGATTTTTAAATAGTACTTAAATACTCGAAGAAAAATTTCTAATAAATTTTAACCAGTATTTCATAGAAACGAGATACAAAATAATTATGTAGAAATATTTACAGTTTTTATTACAAATTATATAAAACATAAAATAACGAATGTTGTAGATAGCACTCATCATATGGACAGATAATTTTTACTCCGATGTTTAGCAAATTTTCTTAAAAAAAATTTTCTATATATAAAGTTGTTGTTACAAAGTTAAATGGTATTGTTGACACTTTTTTAGAATTAATAAGGAAGGAACAATTTAGTTTTAACTTAAGAACATACACCAAATAATCGAATTTCGTATAAAATTTCGTTCCGACTTATAGGAGATGGGTAGAGCACGTGGTCTTAAAAGTGAAACTAAACAGTTGTAAAGTTTCAAGTTACGAGCTTTATCTTTGAACTTTATAAAATAAGACATTATTATTGTTACTTTTGTTGTCTTTTTTTTATAAAATTATAAAATTAATATGTTATAGATAACAATAATAATTTATCCAGCGATATTAAGACACGTACTGAAATTATAATGACG